>WOAB01000090.1:1200000-1800000 GCA_027886185.1 Rheum nobile
AATTGCGGCTACCGCCACAATTACGGCGACCGCCGCCCTCTCCACGGCGCCCGCCGTTTTCTCCTTCCTCACTCACGCTGTTTGCAGCAAAATGACAGCGACCGTCGTTTTAGTACAGCGATCGCCGCCGTTTCAGGTTCGACTACTATCCATTGTTTTTAAAAAATTTGAAAAAAAAATGGGCCCCGAAAAAACCCTAAAAGGGGCGCAAAAGACAAAAATAAAACCCCCGAAAAGACCTTAAACGGGGAGAAAAAGTCAAAAAATAAATAAATTAATAAATAAATAAATTTACCCAGCTGTCCAGATTCTCCACGGAGAGGTGCGCATCATGTTGCTAACGGAAGATTACATTCACCTTACTTTTACTTGGCAACGATGATGGCCCTGCAATCGACAGCTGGTAGGAGTTGATAGAGTTGAAGGCCGTGCAACCCCGCATTGTTTGATTACCACTACTCACCAAGTGGTCACCTTATGGTTGCACGGTAGCAGACCACTATGGAGTAATTAAGGCGCACGCTCAACACCTGGATATGCGCTTTTATGACTACACCGCCAGCAACAAGGAAGTGTCCAAGCCAACTTGGCAACGTTGTGAGTTATTTTTTGCTTTTCCCTGTGCTTTATTCTTTTGTCTTTCATTACATTGAGGACAATGCAATGTTTAAGCATGGGGTGGGGTTTTATACTTGCTACGCTGCTGAGGAGAAAAATGAAAGAATGAAAAGAGCCAAAAATTTGAAAAAAGGCTATCATTGAAATCCTGGGATAGGTCGAAAACCCAAAAGGGCGGCCTAGGTAAAAAGCAGGTGGCTTGGACCGATATTAGGCTGGGGTAATACGAGGTTAAGAGTGACGTGAGCTTATGTGAGCACATCTATTGGAAAATGAAATGAGTGGCTTGGTGAAAACCCGAAAGGGCGCCTTGGCAAAACGAGTGAAAAAGAAGAAGAGTGATTTTAGGATTTCTCACTATTCTTGGCGAGGCGTCATAAGAAGAGGAGACAAAGAAGGATTGTCGGGTAGGTCACTCTGGGAGACATAAGGAGCAATAGATGGAGGCTAGGATTAGAGGTTACTCACACTTTTGGATGTCCGGGTTAGCTTTGGGGAAGTACTCTGCTTGCCCCTTAAGCTTGTTGAGTTGTGGATGTGTTGTGAATGAGATTGGTGCCAGGAGCTTGGCATGGGTTAGGTGACTCTTAGTTGAAGGATATGCTTCCTGAGACCTTGGATGCTGCATTGGAGGAGTAGGCTCTTTATTAGTTTACTCGAGAACGAGCAAAGGTCTAAGCATGGGGTGGTTTGATAAGCACTACTTTGTAGGGCTTAAGTAAGAGTCATTAGAGGTTTTATTGGTGCCATTCGGGTAGATTTAGACACATTCATGTGCATGGTGTGTGGGGGCGAAGTTTAGTAATTAATTAAAAGCCACGTGATTGATGGGCCGAATTGGAGGGAGAAGCCCACGTGAAGGAGGAAAAGGGCCCAAAAGGCGGCTGGAGCCCACGTGAAGATGCCAGCGTCAATTTGAAGCTGAAGAAATGGAATTGATGACATCATGGTGACATGGGCGAGCATGATTTGCTGGAATGATGTGGAGATCGGCCCATGGATGAGAAGCATGATGAGAAAGGCCCAATTGGAAGGAGCCCAGCCCACGTACAAGCTGAAGACGCATGAAGCTGGAGAATTGAAGCCAGAAGCGTGATGTCACGCTGATGTAGGCAATGATGATTTGAATTGGAAGTGGGCCACCGCATTGCCGATGGAGAAGTTGGGCCGTGCTGGTGCTTTGCTGAACGAGATGTCTGCCGAGAGGAGAAGCCGAGCGAGAGAATTACGGGATTAATTTCCCTGTTTTGTTTGTTTATTATTTTATTATTATTTTATTAATTCGTTTTAGGTTAATTTAGATTTTATTTCCTTTAGTATATTAGGGTAGAGAAAAGGCTTTTTGCCTATCTATAATCAATCTTCGTTTTTCTCTTGAACCCTAATTCCCTTTTCTACGTTATGAAGAACTAAGCATCCCTGGCTTAGTCAGACGCTGAAGCTTTCGTTTGGATTAAGTTGTGAGATTCTTGTTCTTAATCTATTGTATGGTTTTTATCTTTCTCTTGCTTAAGTTGTTTATGATTGATATTGATAATCTCTATTTGGACGCAACTAGGGTTTATTGTTATTGATATATTGCTAGATTTAGATTGTTACTGGTTGAGCATATCTATTTCAGAGTAGCAACTGCATCGTATTAGTAACTGGTTGTGCTAGTCTTATGCAGAAGAGAATTGATTTACATTCTAGGATAAAAGCTGGTTGTTTTATGCTAGAATTGTATCCAACTATATTCTTATCCGTAAGGCTGCTGTTAAACTGAATCTGGTTGTGCTATTAGTTATATCTGAAAAGGAATTGGAATTTCCATTGCATGCGATTTTGAGTGAGTATCTATGATCAACTTATCATACGATTAGTAGATGTTGTTTGACTAAGTGCTTTTCCCCATAACTGATTTTATCATATTTTACTTTGTTTACTTTTGCATGCTTAGGTTATTAAAACTCACAAAACCCCCCTTTGGTTACTTTTGATTGACATACGAATTGCATATTTAGATAGAATTCGCCTCCCTGTGGATTCGACCTTTACTTACCTAGGACTACGGTTTAAGGTTTGTTTGGATATTTTGCATAGCAGTTTTTAGAACGAAAAAAACATGTTATCAGACGACGACGACAACGAGGAGGAGGAGGAAGCGACTGCAGCGGTGGATATGGAGAGCGATGTGCCATCCCCGCTGCGTTCCAAGGGCCCACCTGTTTACCCTGACTATACCTACCACGCATCTGGGTCTGGTAGTGGATCTGGAGGGGCGCCCTGGGACCAGCTCCTGGACAGAATGGCCAACCTGCAGCTGAGGCAGGCCGAGCATATACGAAGGAGTCCCGAGTGGGAAAGCGGCATCTCCCAGAGGCTAGAGGAGCATGAGAGGAGAAGCGTTCAGTGGGAACGCCAAGTCTCCACCCGCCTGGACGAGCAGGAGCGGCAGAGCGCTGAGTGGCAGCGCAACATGGAGGTCAACCTTGCATACCACGCCAACCGCTTGGATAGTCACCTCACCACTGTTGAGGACCAGGTGGTTCAGATGCAGAGGAGAGCTGAGGCTTTCTTCAACGCTTATGGGTATTGGCCTCCACCCCAGTGAGTATTTCTATTTTCCCCTTATCTTTTTCTTGTCTTCCATACATTGAGGACAATGCATGATTTAAGCATGGGGGAGTAGAGTATTCACTATCTATCTTATACATAATTATTTTCCAGCATTGTACTTTGATTTTTAGCATTTTGAATTTCAGTATTTCTTTTTTCTTTTTTTTAAAAAAATAAAAATAAAAAATTGAAAAAGTCAAAAATCAAAAAAGGCATACACGAAAATCCTGAGACAAGCTGAAAACCTGAAAGGGCGGCTTGGGTAAAAAGCAGGTGACCCGGACCAGCGCTAGGCTGGGGTAAAAAGGTGTATGAGTGACGTGAGCATATGTGAGCACATCTATGAAAAAAAATATGAGTGACTAGGATGAAAACCCGAAAGGGCTCCTAGGCAAAATGAGTGAAAAGAAGAGGAGTGATTTTAGGATCTCATTTTACCGACGGGGCGACATAAGTAGAGGAGTTGAAGAAGGATTGTCGGGTAGGTCACTCTGGGAGGCATAAGGAGTCATAGATGGAGGCTAGGATTAGAGGTCACTTTACACTATTGGATGTCCGGGTTGAGCTTGGGGGAAGTACTCTGCTTGCCCTCAAGCTTATTGAGTTGTGGATGTGTTGTAGATGAGATTGGTGCCAGGAGCTTTGGCATGGGTTAGGTAACTCTTAGTTGGAGGATATGCTTCTTGAGACCTTGGGTGCTACATTGGAGGAGTAGACTTTCTTTTAGTTTACTCGAGGACGAGCAAAGGTCTAAGCATGGGGGAGTTTGATAAGCACTACTTTGTAGGGCTTAACTAAGAGTTATTAGAGGTTTTATTGGTGTCATTCGGGTCAATTTAGACACATTCTTGTGTATGGCGTTTGGAGGCAAAGTTGGTGTTTTTGGAGGTGTTTGAGCTACTTTGGAGATCATGAAGACACTGAGGAAGGAAGCCATCAAGAGAATACGCCAAGGAGTGAAGATGAGACGAGTTGGTGCAAGGCAAAGGACAAGAGTGCCGAGCATTAACCGCGATCGCGGGCATGGGTGCCGCGATCGCGGGCCTCGGAGTATGTCGAGAGTTTTCTGCGGGCGCGGAGAAATTGAAGGGCGCGGAGCCACATGGGCCGCGATCAAGGTCCACCACCCGCGATCGTGGGTCTGACACGGCAGAGGCTCGGACTTATTCCGAATTATCCTTTTAGTTTTCTTTTCCCTTTTTCTTATTTTTATTTCAGTTATTTTTCTTAATGGGCTAGGTCATTTGTTAGGGCCCTATAAATACTCTCCTTATGCATTAGGGTTAGAAGACGCAGATCACACTTTAGTTGCAATTTTCATTCATCGTTGTTTATTTCCTTTGGAGTTTCACCATGACTATGAGGAGCTAAGCCTCTTTGGCTTAGTCCGGTAATGGAAGTATGAGTTCGTTCATCTGGTTGTGAGGTTTTGTTCCTATCTATCTATCCTATTGAGTTATATCTTTTCTCTGAGCAAATTCATATTTGAATGTTTGTTGGTTTATCTAGACTGATCACCTAGGTTTATTGCTTTCATTCATATTGCTAATACTAGGGAACTGTTGGGCTAACGCTCTAGTATAAGTAGCAAGCATTGATTGTTATCTGCATCTGTGGATTATATCTATGTGGGAATTGATTACATGGTAAATGCATCTGAGCGAGCGTTCTGTGTATCCTGGTTAATTCTTATATGCATTGCTGCCTTTGGGTTGAACCTTTAGTGGTACTAGGGTTATTCATTGGTAAGGGTTCTTTGTGGAAGGTTTCCCTCTGAATTTACATAAGATCGGGACAAGAATAACCGAATAGGAAGATAGGACTTAATCTATGAACAACCTTTGAATGACTTATGTGGACATTACTTGGCTGAGTGTTTTTCTTTCTTGATATTTCATCCATTCTACTTTGTTTTGTTTGTTTTGTTTGCAACCAACCATAAAAACCCCCTTTGTGACATTGCATGCTACCACCATTGAATTCCTTCCTTCTCTGTGGGATCGACCCTGACTTACTTACTATACTTTGTTTAGTGAGGATTTTAGGATTTACTTTTGATTGGGGGTACGACGACTATCCCCTCCGATCAAATTTTGGCGCCGTTGCCGGGGAAGGCAATTGCGATTTTTTGGTGTTTTTCCTGCAGACTTTCATGAAGACCTCCAACACAAAGATCTTTCATGAAGACCTCCAACACAAAGATCGATACCTTTGGCATCGATACCCTTGTTTTTCCTGCAGACTTCTTTGTCATGAACACAGGGGAACGAGGAGGACGAGTAATGCTAGGGAGGCCTTTCATGAAGACCTCCAACACAAAGATCGACGTGGGCAGAGGCACAATCAGCATGGAGTTCGACAAGAGGAAGACAGAGTATAGGCTGGAGAACATTTCGGAGCATCCTCTAGATACAAGAGCAAGGAGTACGGTTGCAGGAGGCAACCCCGGATGAGAAGTACAGCAGGACGTCGTGCCGCGACGATAACTATGGCGCTGCTCGGGAGGCAACCCGAGGTATGAGTCGTTGAACTCATTTATGTTTTCACCTTTCTTAGGACTTAGATTTTATTTTTCTTTCTTCTTCTTTGCACTTGTTTTTCTTTTTATGTGGGCACTAGAACTAACCTTGTAGCGGAGGCCAGAATCCAGCACCCGTGATCGCGGTTTCACACCCGCGATCGCGGTTTCCCCTCGGCGATCCATGGCGAGTTCTAGCAAAAAAAAAAGTTTTAAAAAATAAATAAATAAAGCCCACGTTTTAATAAAATCGGCCAGTTTTTCGAGGCATTCAGTGCCTCGTAACTCGCGCCGACTGTTACGGATGCAGGGGCATTAACCCCGCGATCGCGGGCCCTCAGCCCCGCGATCGCGGGTGTTCATCGCGGCATTTATAAATGGCGAGAGGCGGTGGAGGCATTTTACAACACCTCCACCACCAACTCTCACTCTCACCAGATCGGATCTCCGACCCCAACCACCGCGACACCCCCCTGCAGCCCCGCGACTATCGTTCCGACGCCGCGACGTCGTTTGGGTGAGATCTCTATTGTCCAACTCTTGGATTTCTCATAGCCTCACGAGCCGCGATCGCCGGACCCATGCCAATCCCCGCGACCACCGCAGCGTCACCGCAAAGCACCGGAGCCATTTTTTCTCGAAGTTCGCTGCAAACCCAGAAACCGCGATCGCCGGCATCAACCCCGCGATCGCGGCCCATCTTCTCCAGCGAGCTTCAAGTCGAGCATAAACCGCGACCATGCCCCACACCCCGCGATCGCGGGTCCCTCCGGTACTCTTTCTGTTGTGCTTTCTCGCTCCTTTTTCCCACCATGGCAGCCTTCGTAGGCAACATGCGGAGCCAGAGGCACAGGCGCTACTACGAGACGTTCAGCGCGCGGAAGTTCGTCCAGACGAAGTTCTTCGATCGGCAGACGCTGTAACGACTCGGACTGGAGGACTGCACACAACAGTTGCTGAGCCACGGAGGGCTCGACAACTTGATTGACCGCCCCGTCCTCACACGAGCTGACCCTGGAGTTTCTGGCCACGCTTGAGCGCCACGACGACGGGATCACGTTCAACCTGCTGGGGCGGTAGAGGATGATGTCCTACCAAGGTCTGCGGGACCTGTTTGGCGTTACTGAGGCTCCCGCCGAGGATTGGGAGGCCGCAGGCACCTTGCCAGAGCTCTTCTGGCAGGATGCGACCCGGGAGGTACTTAACCCCAGCGCCGGCGAGTATAACTACAAGCTGACGCACCCCTGTCTGAGGCTGGCGCACAAAGTGCTCGCCATGTCCTTCCTGGGACAGGGGGAGGTGAACAAGGTTCCGACGCTGGACCTTACAGTGCTCTGGTGTTTGACACCGGAGAGCCACAACACCCCCGACTGGGTCGATTTGTTCCTCTCCAACTGTCTCGGGCTGAGGGAGAAGACGGGTGGAAAGATCTCCATGGGGGGCATGGTGACGCTTATCGCCCAACAATACGAGAACATCGCGGACCATTGGGATTTCTCCGCCGACATCTACACCTACAACATCACACTGCTGCGGAGATCCCATCTGTTGGAGGTCCGTGGTAGAGAGTACACCTGGCTCTCCAAGAAGGAAAGGACCCACCGAATGAGGCTGCCTCGTCCGATGCCTTATGGGCCACGTGCGAGGGATTTTTACCTCTATGCCGATGGAGAGCAGGGGTCGTGGTCCGAAGACGAAGGGGACGACGACGACAACGAGGAGGAGGAGGAGGAAGCGACTGCAGCGGTGGACATGGAGAGCGATGTGCCATCCCCGCTGCGTTCCAGGGGCCCATCTGTTTACCCTGACTATACCTACCAGGCATCTGGGTCTGGTAGCTAGTGGATCTGGAGGGGCGCCCTGGGACCAGCTCCTGGACAGAATGGCCAACCTGCAGCTGAGGCAGGCCGATCATATACGAAGGAGTCCCGAGTGGGAAAGCGGCATCTCCCAGAGGCTAGAGGAGCATGAGAGGAGAAGCGTTCAGTGGGAACGCCAAGTCTCCACCCGCCTGCACGAGCAGGAGCGGCGGAGCGCTGAGTGGCAGCGCAACATGGAGGTCAACCTTGCATACCACGCCAACCGCCTGGATAGTCACCTCACCACTGTTGAGGACCAGATGGTTCAGATGCAGAGGAGAGCTGAGGCTTTCTTCAATGCTTATGGGTATTGGCCTCCACCCCAGTGAGTATTTCTATTTTCCCCTTATCTTTTTCTTGTCTTCCATACATTGAAGACAATGCATGATTTAAGCATGGGGGAGTAGAGTATTCACTATCTATCTTGTACATATTTATTTTCCAGCATTGTACTTTGATTTTTAGCATTTTGAATTTTAGCATTTTTTTTTTAATTTTTTTTTTTGAAAAAGTCAAAAATCAAAAAAGACATACACGAAAATCCTAGGACAAGCTGAAAACCTGAAAGGGCGGCTTGGATAAAAAGCAGGTGACCCGGACCAGCGCTAGGCTGGGGTAAAAAGGTGTATGAGTGACGTGAGCATATGTGAGCACATCTATGAAAAAAAATATGAGTGGCTAGGATGAAAACCCGAAAGGGCTCCTAGGCAAAATGAGTGAAAAGAAGAGGAGTGATTTTAGGATCTCATTTTACTGACGGGGCGACATAAGTAGAGGAGTTGAAGAAGGATTGTCGGGTAGGTCACTCTGGGAGGCATAAGGAGTCATAGATGGAGGCTAGGATTAGAGGTCACTTTACACTATTGGATGTCCGGGTTGAGCTTGGGAGAAGTACTCTGCTTGCCCTCAAGCTTATTGAGTTGTGGATGTGTTGTAGATGAGATTGGTGTCAGGAGCTTTGACATGGGTTAGGTAACTCTTAGTTGGAGGATATGCTTCTTGAGACCTTGGGTGCTACATTGGAGGAGTAGACTTTCTTTTAGTTTACTCGAGGACGAGCAAAGGTCTAAGCATGGGGGAGTTTGATAAGCACTACTTTGTAGGACTTAACTAAGAGTTATTAGAGGTTTTATTGGTGCCATTCGGGTAGATTTAGACACATTCTTGTGTATGGCGTTTGGAGGCGAAGTTGGTGTTTTTGGAGGTGTTTGAGCTACTTTGGAGATCATGAAGACACTGAGGAAGGAAGCCATCAAGAGAATACGCCAAGGAGTGAAGAGGAGACGAGTTGGTGCAAGGCAAAGGACAAGAGTGCCGAGCATTAACCGTAATCGCGGGCATGGGTGCCGCGATCGCGGGCCTCGGAGCATGTCGAGTGTTTTCTGCGGGCGCGGAGAAATTGAAGGGCGCGGAGCCACATGGGCCGCGATCAAGGTCCACCACCCGCGATCGTGGGTCTGGCACGGCAGAGGCTCGGACTTATTCCGAATTATCTTTTTAGTTTTCTTTTCCCTTTTTCTTATTTTTATTTCAGTTATTTTTCTTAATGGGCTAGGTCATTTGTTAGGGCCCTATAAATACTCTCCTTATGCATTAGGATTAGAAGACGCAGATCACACTTTAGTTGCAATTTTCATTCATCGTTGTTTATTTCCTTTGGAGTTTCACCATGACTATGAGGAGCTAAGCCTCTTTGGCTTAGTCCGGTAATGGAAGTATGAGTTCGTTCATCTGGTTGTGAGGTTTTGTTCCTATCTATCTATCCTATTGAGTTATATCTTTTCTCTGAGCAAATTCATATTTGAATGTTTGTTGGTTTATCTAGACTGATCACCTAGGTTTATTGCTTTCATTCATATTGCTAATACTAGGGAACTGTTGGGCTAACGCTCTAGTATAAGTAGCAAGCATTGATTGTTATCTGCATCTGTGGATTATATCTATGTGGGAATTAATTACATGGTAAATGCATCTGAGCGAGCGTTCTGTGTATCCTGGTTAATTCTTATATGCATTGCTGCCTTTGGGTTGAACCTTTAGTGGTACTAGGGTTATTCATTGGTAAGGGTTCTTTGTGGAAGGTTTCCCTCTGAATTTACATAAGATCGGACAGGAATAACCGAATAGGAAGATAGGAGTTAATCTATGAACAACCTTTGAATGACTTATGTGGACATTACTTGGCTGAGTGTTTTTCTTTCTTGATATTTCATCCATTCTACTTTGTTTTGTTTGCAACCAACCATAAAACCCCCCTTTGTGACATTGCATGCTACCACCATTGAATTCCTTCCTTCTCTGTGGGATCGACCCTGACTTACTTACTATACTTTGTTTAGTGAGGATTTTAGGATTTACTTTTGATTGGGGGTACGATGACTATCCCCTCCGATCACCGGTTGGTTAGTCTAATGAAAGACTATGCAAGGGTAAAACAGAAAGGTTCTAAGTAGTCGTATTAGGCTAGACCCATCGCTTCTCGAATGAAAGCCGATGACGATAGTAAACCTCAATACTTCTACAGGAATATACGAAACAGAAAGATCAAGAGAAGACTCCTACAGATCGAGTCTTAAGGAAACGTATGAAGAGAAGACTCCAAGAGATTGAGTCGTATCGGAAAGTATGACAACTGTTCGGGAACGTTATAATTTCACACAAGCGTTTAAAAAGACTTGACCATTTGGGTCCACGACCAACCTCACCACGTAATGCGAATTCAGATTTGGAAGGGGGACTTACTCTAATCGAAGTCCGAGCGGTTTCCATGTTTTACTCCTCGCCCGAGGGTATATTAATTATGTGCATAATCGCACTTATCTTATTTAATTCCAAAACGTATATTTAGGTTATAAGCTTTTATCATATATCATCTCGATACGAGAGATATCTTGGGAATAAATCCTGATTGGTTAGCACTAGCTGTGTGCACCTCCCCTATACTCGGATAGGGGATAGTCATGGCCAGAGAGATTATTAGGGAAAAATCCTCCTAATATCAGTTATAAAGAAACGACTAGACCTCGCAAGATACATAGCGTTCCTACGAATACTCGTTCTAACTATAATGTATAAATTCACACATAGAATCCACACCAATACCATCATGGTAATAACAAATATAATAGCGTTATTTCTAGCAATATATACAACCTATAATAATATCATGTTTTAATCGTATCATTTATAAAATCTATTCTCAAACGAAAACAATAGTTTATCCCAATTTAATTAACAATTAAACAATTGATAATTAATGGAAATATGGAATGATAAGCAAGAGCGAACCGCCACTTGCCTTAGTCTAGACGAACGATTGAGCGATGATGGGTTTCTGGGTCCGGAACGGAAACGGAAGACGGATTACAGATTCCTACGACGACGACCCATAACTAAACCCTAGGTTAGATTCGATAATAAAATGATACAAATCTAAGAAGGAACGAATGAAATCGAAAGAACGAAGGTCCCGACCGAGACCGGCATGCCCAAGGCCACAATCGCGATTGCCAGAGCAATCCGCGGTCGCGGCTGGGATTCCGCGGTCGCGGCCGTCGAGGACAAGGCCACCGCGGGTGTCATGACAGCGGCCGCGGACGCGGCCGACCTTGTCACTGCCGCGGCCGCGGCAGTTCATGTCTGCGGTCGCGGCCATGAACTCCGGCGACTCCAAAGGGAGAAAACTCACCGGCGACGATGCGAGAGGGCTCGATTCGATGGGGCTTTGACTCCAACCTTCCTTGTTCTTCCAATGCACCACTCCAAGGCTTCTACAACTCCCGGCGAGGCCTCCGGCGACACTTCGAAGATTCCGGCGAGGCTTGGAACTCCGGCGAGTAAGAAAATGAACGAGAGAGAGAGATATCAGATTTAGGTGCCCTTAAACCCTCCCAAATGGACTCTATTTATAGCCCAAAGAAGGATCTCTCCCAGCCCAGATCAACGGCGAGTCAGACGATCAATGGTAGCGCGAACGGCGAGGTGCAGGCGACGCGACGTTGGCGTGTTGTAGTTTTCCGCGGTCGCGGAAAATTCCTGTGCCCAGCCCTTCTGAAACCCATTTTTCCGCGGTCACGGAAATGCTGACGCGGTCGCGGAAATGCCTTTTCCGCGTCTGTTTGCCCGGGGAAAGGTTTGGCGTGGGTTTTAAACCCCAGATTAAATATATTTGTACCCAAACAAATATTCTAAGCCCCGAAAAATACGTCGAATGTATTTTATATTCATCAGGGAATTTTACAGAGATCAATCTCGATACAGAAATCCAAACTTCTCCAAAAACGATACGATCACAAAACGAGGGTTGAGTAAATTACCCAAATACCCTTACTAAAAATGAGGGGTATTACAGGCGCGGCGTTTCCGCGACCGCAGAAATGCCCGCGACCGCGGAAATGCCCGTGACCGCGGTTCCAAACCGCGATCGCGGTAGTGCAACTCGTCGTCGTCTTCCTTCTTCCTGATCGACGCCGGTTCGGATTTCCGCCACGTTGTGTAACGGTGGCCGGTGGAGGGGAGTTGGGTCATTTGGGTTTCCTCGGAGTCGAGCCTCCAGCCCTATAAATAGTGCCTCCTCCATCATCCTCAAGTTCTTTCCATCTCTCTCATTAAAGCTTGTCGCTGGAGTTGCAGTGGTCGCCGGAGTTCCTAGTGGTCACCGGAGGTGTCCTTGTGAAGCCTTGGAGTGGTGGTGTTCGCGGTGGTGAAGGAAGCATCGTCGTCGTCGTAGGTAAGCTCGGAACGCCTCCAAAACCATCGTCGGAAGGGAGAACCGTGACCGTGGGTAAGAATTCCGCGACCGCGGCTCTGCCCAAATTTTCGCGATCGCGGCTTGCTTAGCAAGCGCGATCGTGGCTTTGGCAACCACGGCCGTGGATTAGGCTTTTTCCCTCCGTTCGTTTCGTTTATTCATTTTGTTCGTATCTTCACGTCGTATCGTATCGAAGTTAGGGTTTCGTCTTATATCCCGTCGTCATCGTAGGAATCCGTACTCAGATTCAAGTCGCTAGATCTCGGAACCCGATCTATTCGATTCGTCTAGACTAAGGCAAGTGGTGGTTCGCTCTTGCTCGTTATTCCATGTTTCCCTTGATTATCAATTAATTGATTGTTAATTAAGATGGGATAAAAGTTATTGTTTTCTGTTGGGGAACAGATTTAATTAAACGATGTGTTAAAATATGACTTTATAATAGGTTGTATATATTGCTAGAAACAACGCTATTATATAGTTTGATATGATATTACTATAATAGATTTTGGTGTGGATTTATATGTGAACTTAAATGCTAGATTAGCACGAGTATTCGTAGGAACGCTAATTCCTTACGAGGATTAGTCTCTTATTTATAACGTCGGTGTTAGGAAGTAAGTGCCCTAACACTCTTTTGGTCATGACCTACCCCTATCCGAATATAGGGGTGGTGCACTCAGCTGGTGCCAACCTTCGGGATGTATTCCCAATCTTAAGGGATTTATTCCCAATGTCTCATTACGAGATGTGAAATTAAAAGCTTAAACGTTATGTGCGTTTTGGAAGTAAATAAGATAAGTGTCGTTCTGCACATAACTAATAAACCCTCGGGCGAGGAGTACAACGTGGAAACCGCCTGGACTCTTGTTAGAGTAAGTCCCATTTCCAATCTGGATTCGCATTACGCGGTATGGTTGGGCGTGGACTCAAATAATCAAGGTTGTGTTTTAAAACTTGTGTGTGAAAACTTAACGTTCCCAAACATTTGTCATACGTTTCCTACAAGACTCATTTCCTTTGGAGTCTTCTTTTCATTGCATACCTTCTTTTATAAATCCGTGAAAGTTCCGGGTTATGTATCATTCCTTCGGTTATTATTCGAGGGACAATGATAGTAAATGGTTACGATCACTTGAACCATTCTGTTCGTACCCTTGCATAGTCTTTCATTAGACTAACCAACCGAGTTTTATTCCTTGCATGGTTGGCTGGTGTCATCCGTCCTATACGCCAGATCAGTGGTTAGTCCCCGAAGACTTGAAATAACCAATCGAAGAAGACGCTTGCAGTTGAAGATTAAGTGACAGTGTTTTAAGGTTATTAAGTATTACCTTAATGTATATTCCTATAAACGAGTCATGTAATAGGGTTTATTATAAAAGCCTTCCGCTGTAATTTCACTTTGATGTAAAACCGTTCTTTTCATTTTACGAGAGATTTTTTAATAAAAGATTGAGTTTCATTTAAAATGTCTTCCGTTGATTATCCTTTTGTTATTTAATATACTTATTTAAGCTTAATTATTCCGATTAAAGCCTAGGATGACTTTGGACAGTAACGTCTGAGGTCACTGGCGTGTGGCACTACCGACATAAGTCGGGGGTGTTACACCCGACACGCTGTTTATGGGTAACTGTTCAGGTTTGCGCATCTCTCACTCTGGAACTCTTAAGCTAAATGATTTCTCCTTGTCAAATGTTTTATATGTACCCTCCATGAAGCAGAACATTATCTATGTTTCTCATCTTGCCAGCCAAACAAATTCTGCCCTTGTTTTCTTACATGATTGTTTCTATGTGAAGGATCTCCAAACAGGGCAAACAATCCTTAAGGAGCCTTGTGTCGATGGCGTCTATCACTGGCCTTCCTCATCTCCGTCCGTCAACCATCTTCGTCTCTCTTCTTCGGCGATCTGGCACCACAAGCTCGGCCACCCATCCTCCTCCATTTTTTAATATATTCAGGAGGAATTTTCTTTGGGAATGTCTCAGTTTAAGCAATCAGATTGTCACTCTTGCCAAATAAGCAAGTCTCATAAACTTCCTTTTCATGAATCAACTCTTAAGTCTTCATATCCATTGGAAATTATATTTTTTGATTTGTGGACTTCACTTGTTCTATCTATTGATGGACTTTGCTATTACTGTATCTTTGTTGATCACTTCACTCGCTATATTTGGCTCTATCCTATGAAGTGCAAATCTGATGTGCAATCTGTATTTCCAAAGTTTAAATCACTTGTTGAAAATTTCTTTACCCACAAAATAAAAATACTCTACACCGACAACGGTGGTGAGTACATTGGTCTTTGGCCGTTCCTCAGTAGCCACGGGGTAAGCCACCATACCACTCCACCTCATACACCCGAGCACAATGGCATTTTCGAGCGCCGGAATCATCACATCGTCGAAACCGGTTTGTCCCTGCTCACTCATGCCGACGTGCCTCTCACCTACTGGCCATACGCCATGACCACCGCAGCCTATCTCATAAATCGCCTCCCCACCCCTATCCTTGGGTACGCCTCCCCGTTTTCAAAATTATTAAACAAGTGACCGGATTATCATAAGCTTAAGAGTTTTGGGTGTTTATGCTTTCCCTGGCTTAAACCGTATACTAACCATAAACTTGCGCCAAGGTCTATCATGTGTGTCTTTGTAGGTTACGCAACTGATCAACACGCATACCAATGCCTAGACCCGACAACAGGCCGAATCTACACTTCACGCCCTGTCCGGTTCATGGAGAGCGAGTACCCCTATCGTTCCCTAGCCCAGCCTGCTGATCCACCTACTCAAGATGATCATGACTCCAATGTCCTGACCGTACCCGTCCTCCTACCAACTGGTGGACCCACTTCCATCACCCACTCCTCCCACCTATCCCTACCACTTACCCACATCGAAACATCATCCCCTGCCAACTCTTCCACTACCAGCACTACACCTCTTGGCCCAATTCCAATGGGCTAACATCATAGGCCCAACCCACTCCATCATCTCCAACTCCTCCTATCTGCCCTCCTCATCCAATCACTGGAGCCTCATCTAACCCTCAACCCATACCACACCCTTTCCCTAACAAACGTCAGAAGACAGTCGGAGGTATTGTGACACGCTCCTAGAACAACATCACCAAACCCCTTACCAAACTTAACCTTAATGTTCAGGCGGCCCCACCCCAAGAACCCAGAACCCTCACACAGGCGCTTTGGGACCCGGACTGGCGAGATGCAATGCAGTCGGAATTTGACGCCCTGTGTCAAAATCAGACCTGGGATCTCGTTCAACCGTCCTTTGAGCTAAACCTTGTCGGCTGCAAATGGGTGTATCGCATCAAACGCCTCATGGATGGCTCTGTTGATCAATATAAGGCGCGGCTGGTGGTGAAAGGCTTTCATCAACGCCTTGGCTGGGATTATACAGAAACTTTAGCCCCGTTGTGAAGCCGGTGATAGTTCGTGTTGTTCTCTCAATAGTTGCTCATCGCGGATGGTCCCTCCGCCAGCTTGATATAAACAACGCTTTCCTCCAAGGGACGCTACATGAGGAGGTTTATATGATCCAGCTGCCTGGTTTCATCAACAAGGATTACTCGGATCATGTTTGTCGCCTCAAAAAGACCTTGTACGGCCTAAAGCAAGCGCCGCGTGTCTGGTACAATGAGCTGCGCAGTTTCTTGATCTCCCTTGGTTTCACAAACTCTATTGATGATGCCTCTCTATTTATTTATCAACAAGGACTAACCACCCTCTACTTGCTAGTCTACGTTGATGATAAAATTGTTACAGGGAGTTTGCCAGATGCTCTGTCCAGGTTAATCCAAACTATGTCGGCTAAGTTCTCATTGAAGGATCTTGGGTGTCTGAATTATTTTCTGGGTGTGGAGGTTGTTCCTACAGCAGATGGGATCTTCCTTTCCCAACGGAAATATGTGAACGACCTCCTCCACAAAGCAGGCATGGCCGAAACCAAACTGGTTACAACACCCATCTCGGCGTCAGTCCCTCTACTGCGCAATGATGGCTCTCCCCTGCCATCTCCCACTGAGTACCGCGCTGTCGTTGGCAGTCTTCAGTACCTGAGTCTAACCCGACCAGACATCGCTCTCAGCACCAACAAACTGTCTCAGTTCATGCAGCAGCCCACCACCAACCACTGGTATGCCCTGAAGCGAGTCCTTCGGTACCTCACATGCACAACTGACAGGGGTATCCACATTTCAGCATCTTCCCCGCTCACCTTCCATGCTTTCTCCGACGCAGATTGGGCCGGTGACAAAGACGATTATATATCCACAACTGGCTATTTGCTTTACCTTGGCAGCACGCCTATCTCTTGGAGTTATCGCAAGCAACGCTCGGTCGCCCGATCATCGAAGGAAGCCGAGTACAAGGCCCTGGCTGACACTGCCTCCGAAATACAGTGGGTTCTATCTCTCCTTGATGAACTTGGTTACAAACTGTCGGAGCAACCAGTGATTTTTTGTGATAATCTTGGTGCAACAAGCTTGAGCTCCAATCCCGTCTTCCATTCACGTATGAAACATATAGCGTTGGCTTATCACTTTGTTTGTGAACGGGTTCAAAATGGAACTCTTCCGGTAACCTACGTCTCCACTAACGACCAGCTTGCCGATATACTCACAAAGCTTCTACTGCGGCCTCGGTTTGATTCATTGGTGTCCAAGTTGAATCTGCTCTTCTGATCATCCAACTTGCGGGGGAATGTTAGTAATCATAATTAGAATTTCATTAATTCAGTTATTAGCTTTTCCTATTTTATCTATCCACTAGTTAGTGCTGTTAGTTGTGAGAAATCTTAGGATATTGTTAGCATGATTTCTCCCATTCAGTTTCATTATCCTGTATAAGTATGGATGTTTCAATTAATAGAAATTATATCCTTTCCTTATCAATCTATACAAACAGATCCGTCGAAGAAAAGCAATCAGAGAAGATGACCGGAGAAAGTAAACACATATCGATGGAGATAAATTGTGAACTTCAAAGACATGTGAGAAACTGATTTGTATCCCCTAGATTCAAGGGCGGAGCTAGGATTTTACCCCAGGGAGCTAAAATCGGCGTGGCTTAAATTCAGTTTTTCAAAAATCAAATTTTCGTGAAGCTTTTGTCTGTTAGGACCGACCGGAGTTACATTTTCACATGAGATGAGAAGAAAAAACTTAAAATAATTTTATTTTTGTGGCTTAAATTTGTAAAGATTGGCTCGAGTTACGTTTTAAGATGAAATGAGGGAAAAAAGCGTAAGATAATTTTATTTTGTAATTTTTTTTAACTTCAGCAGGGGCTATAGCCCCCTCTGAACCTCATGTAAATCCTACCCCATGCCTAGACAATGATGTGAATTTATGAATTTCTTGATCTGAATGATGAAACTAAAAAACAACCTAAAAAATAGGCAAAACTGATTTTTTTTTTTTTTCTTTCAATCCGTTCTCCTTATATTTGAACCAAAAGATTTTGGGTGTAACAAATTCCATTTCCTTTCCCTTTATTGTTTCAAACTTTCAATACGGTCAGTTCTGTTTCCGTTACCCCTCCCCAAATCAAACGAGACTTAAGATTGAAAATGCGTAATGCGATGGTGGAAGGAAATAAAAATTTAAAATTTAGGGCATTCTTACTCGCTTTTCATCTATATGACAAATCTCTTTTCTAGTTTAATTTATAACTAGTGTAGAACCCGTACCTTATACGGATATATATAATTTGAGAAAAAAAAAATATTTATGATTGAATTAAATTAATGTTATATCGAAGTATTTTTTTAGAAAAAATATAATTATCGATGGATCATTGAAAATAATATGCTATGATATATAGGAATTTATGTAGACTCATTTAGAGAATAGTTAATATAGAAATATTATAATGATTATTAATCTAAAAATCTCGATAAAATTATTCCCGATTTACAAATTATTTAACGTGGGATATATAATAGATGGTCTTTAAAACAATTAAAACAGATTTCAAACAAATAATTAATGCGTGGTTCAGACAAAAACTATTAGATTAGTAATTATATCTTTTGAATAAGAAAGCCAAAAATATTCATAATATGTATAACACATGTTTGGATTATAGTAGAACATTTTTTAAAGGAAAAATTTGACAAAATCGTGAACGTGATTCTCTTTATGTTGAATATTAAGTATTATAACAAAATCTTAATTTTTTATGTTTTTTTAGTTTGATATTTGAACAATTCATAATCAATTTTTCAAATATTAACTACTATATTATACCTTCAAATCAAGTTTTGGGTTAAACATGGATAAAAGTCAGGTGAAAATAAAGTGAGGTGAAGATTTTAAAATTATAAAAATTAAAATTGTATATGTATAATTAATGAATAACGCCAATGTAAATCTTTAAAAAATAAATTATATTAAAATAAGATTTATGTTTTTCAAGATAATATATATAGGTAAACAATGGGGATCCAAAATTATTGTTACACCCTCAATGATACTTGTAAAAATCACAATATAAAACAATTATTTCTTAATATTTACAAAAATAATAATATACTAAAACTTAGTTACGAAACCAATATTTATCATAGCTCACGATTTTAAGGGGATATGAGACCAAACGAACGGAAAAGCAACAAAATAATTTTGATATTTCATGAATGGCTTAAAAATGATATGCAAATTTCAATGACCTACGTTCGATGAATGGAGACGAAAAAGATCACTTTCTTTTGTAAAATGGTCATCACTCTTACATTGCTTAAATAATAGAATTTCTTAACATGATTTTAAGGTAATGGTTACAAAATATATTATAACACAGATAAATTAATAAACAATTTAATGATGGTTAACAACTTGGGTACAAAATGAAAGAAATTACATATCTAGAATGGGCATGGGCATGATATTGAGAGACGAAGACACAAAATATATAGTCTCGTGCA
Source organism: Rheum nobile (assembly GCA_027886185.1). NCBI lineage: Eukaryota > Viridiplantae > Streptophyta > Magnoliopsida > Caryophyllales > Polygonaceae > Rheum > Rheum nobile. The sequence goes on from WOAB01000090.1 coordinate 1,219,297, forward strand.
AATTATTTAGGATTTCCTTTTTTTAAATAATTAAGAGGGAGTGTAATTTAGAAATTTATAATTCAATTTATTAAGGATATTCAAAATTTAAAAAGGATTTGGTCTAATGATATCTTTGATATTTTAACTTTTTGTTAAAATAAATATATGAAATAATTCAAAAGTATATATAAAAAAATCATTACAAATCATCCAGATAAATCACATTTTTGTAGTTTTTTCTAATTACGTAATGGACCAATCTAAAGTTTTAACATTTTGATTTTAATTTATATCCTTACTTCTAGAAAACGATAATTAAAAAGTTATTTGAATAATTAATTAATTAGTAGTGGCTGATTTATGTAGGTGTACAGTTATCTCAAATTCAAATACTTTTAAAATTTGTATACATACTAGATTTTAATTTATTTTTGATAATATGTATAATCATATGAAATTGAAAGTTTGTTATGGCAAAGATTTACCTGGTTTTTTTAGTTAAACTTTTTGTTTGATTTAACAAAATTTTCATGGTAATTTATAATTGATATTTCACAGTTTGTTAATGAATATTTTCTTGGTGATTAACAAACTAAATTTAATTTTTTAAAACTGAAAATTATATTTAGCAAAATGATAAGTAATAAGCCCAAAGAAACATTGTAAAATCGGAAAATGGAGACCATGTATTTTTTATAGAAAATTATAATCAAATAAAAATTATTAAATGGGAATGTACAATATACCAAATTTGTTAAAAATCTGATATGATATAATTGTTGTTAAGATAAGTTGTTAAAATTGAAAGGTTTACAAGAAAATCTCAAGATTATATAAATTAATTTTGTTAAGATACATTTGTTTAAAATTTCACTAAATTGTTAATAAATATGTATGTGTAAAAAATATAATATAATGGGTTGAATTATAAAAGCACATGTACTGTGAGTTGAAAATTGTATATATTGTATGATTTGGCCCATAAATTATATATGCAAAGTCATAAAATTAATATTACTAATTACATAAATGAATATAAGATGTATTTCATATATAAGTTTAGTAGGAAATCTATCATATATTAGTTTGACATATATAAGCTTTTTTTTTACAATTTGTAGAAATCAAAATTTATAAGAAACGTATATAAGCATTCAACAAAGTTGTATACAGTTTTTATATGTTTGAAGTTATGTGTGATTAGATATTGTGATTTAAATTGAAATATGATGTTAAAAAAAGTGGATTAATAACAAAATGACACGTATGATTTGTAGGGCCAGAAGCATTCTGGTGACTCAAAATTCAATAATTTTAATATATATATTGATCGGTCATAAAAAAATTTCGGGTCATTTTACTCTAAATGGGCCATAAAATTTGTATGTGTAATAATATAATATAGTGGGCTTGATTACAAAAAGTACATGTACTATGAGTTGAAAATTGTTTATATTGTATGATTTTATATAGGTCAAATTATATATGCAAACACATGAAAATAATATTACTAATTACATAAATGAATATAAGATGTATTTTATATATAAGTTTAGTAGGAAATCTATCATATATTATTTTGACATATATTATAAGCTTATTGTATTTGTAATTTGTAGAAATCAAATTTTATAAAAAAGTTGTATATCATTTTTATATATTTGAAGTTAGTTGTGATTAGATATTGTGATTTAAAATTTTAAATATTTAAAGTTAGTTGTGACTAGATATTGTGATTTAAATTGAATAGAATTATTAATAAAAAAATATGGATTAATCACAAATTGATACATAGAATTTATGGGACCAGAATCAATATGATAGCTTTAAATTTATTTGTTTTAATATATATATAGATTCCTTAGCTTGTTCTAATGACCTAAGCCTAAAAGATTATAACAAAAACAAAGTACACCTAGAATATTTATAATTTGAGAAATTAAATTGTACCAAAATACAGAAACGGTGGGTTCAATAAGGTTTACATAGTGTATAAGCAACACATCATATACATTTTTCACCAAAAGTTAATTGACCGTACGTGTGGCAAAAGTGGTAAAAAATACCACTGCAGGGATGGGCTTGTATATATGTAATATTAACAAACAAATGAACAATACATAGAAAAGCTAGATCTGTTACACAATTCACTTTCATTTTACGAGTTTCCATAACTTAGCTAATAAGTACAAGGCTTCGTAATCATGAAAGAGCTTCAATTTCTCGTCCTTAGCTTGTTATAATGGGTTTGTGGACCACAAAAACAATTCACTTCTATTTCCCAGAGGCAAATAATCTCATTCTCAAGAGAGCTATATATAAATAAACAAGGGGAATTAAACCAAACACCTCCATATCCGATCCTTCCTTACAATCTTAACTTATAGCGTGCTTATTACGACGTCGTCCTGTTCGTCTGAGTTCTCGCTTCCCGGCGATGTACGTGCAGGTTTGCCGGCGGGAAAAGAGATCATTCCCATTCTACCATGTTGTCCTCATCACCCTCTTCCTCCTCTCGCTTCTCTTTTCCGTCTCATCGGAAGTCGTCGTAGGGTCAGATATGAGAATTTCCAAGACCACCGAGGAGCTCTTCGAAAGCTTTAACTACTACCGTGGCTTCAGGGCATCTCAGCCGTCCAAATCCGCCTCCACCAGACAGTCGGGATTCCATGAGAGCCAACGGAAAGTGCCTAGCTGCCCAGATCATCTCCACAATTAACATCTCGACTCTCGAGATTCACATAAGGATATGTTTGAATTATGCGTTATATTGCATTAATTCGTCTAAGACTCTAAGGTATGTTATATATATCCTGATATGTATAAGAGTGTGTTTGGAGTATCCAACTGTAGATCGATCTAAGAGAGGGTATTTTGGTCCAAGAATTTTAGTAGGATGAAGATGGAGAGAGCTAGATGTGGACGGATACGACAATGCGTACCCCACAGACGAAAGGTGTACGTTATGTATATGAATGTGTTTTTGTATAGTATAGAAGAAAACAAATTTGCAATTATGGTTATTATATATATTGATCATTACTTATTTTTACTCATTTATATGTCTGTTTGTTTTATTTGTTTATTTCGTTTTCAATTCACACGGAAGAATTTGTACGTAGAGTGTATTATTCAACTTAGCTCTTGCATTATTGCACTGCAAATCACCTATGACGAAAACATGTTACCAGGCCCTATGGCTGTATTTTTATTGGTCCAGCTGGATATCATTACCTTTTTTATTATAAGCAAAAAAAACAGCTAAAAAATGTATTTCTCGGTTACTCCTCTCCAAAAAATAAAATTAGTCTTTAAAACCTGCAGTAGCTTTTTTATCATCTCTCCAACCCTTAAAATTCCAAATCTTTCTCCTCTAAGTATAACCTAATCAAATACGCTATCTAACCCACTGGTGCCAAATTTCATACGGCTTCAGAGATACGAAGAAAAAAGGAGGGTGAGAAAAAAATGTGATACTAAAGATTTGTTTGATAAATGTCTCTTAAGTTTGTTTGCTGACTATAGTGAATTGGTGATTGAATTGAATTTATCTTCTTTTTTGTTTTTGATTGGTAATTTGATAATGTTTGTTGACTAAATTAAAAATCGAAGCCCGTGCTTCGCACGAGCCTTTTGTGTATATGTTGTCACGGTTTAAATATGAATTTGTAATATATGGATTGTTGTTGCATGTTTTATCTTAAATGATATATTGTTTGATATGTATTTAATGTAATATCTAAGTATTTTAGGTATAAAATACTATGATTGTATGAAGTACAATTTTATTTTATTTTTTGGTCAGAAGTTCAATTTAAATTTTGAATTAAGGTGGTAGTTTTTTTTTATAGGGATGCATTTTTTTCCCTTTGAAAATATTTGGGGAATATTTTAGAAATTCCTATCTAATTATATGTTGTATATGTTGTGTTTGAACTGAAGTATTTGTAAGAAACTTCCTACAACAACTCTCATTTCATGCTCTACTACCCTCGACATTTCTAACTTTTGCCTTTATCTTACAAATATATTGCCTTTTAATAATGTTTTTTGTTATGCTTTAGTTATTAATATTCATTTATATATTATTTAATTTTTTTTGGTCTGGAATATATATCGTTTTATTGGTCACATTGACTTTACATATTCCTAGACAAATATCATTTTAATTAAAATATATTAGTCATTACTTCCTATTCTTATAAGTAATAGAAATAATTGATGACTCTGCATATTCTTAAACCTTGTTACATTTTATATAAAAGTATATTAGTTATTTTATTGTTACATACTTACTCTTCTTAGCGAAATTATAATTCATAACTTCTTCCTTGTACATTTCATATGTGAGAGTGAGTATATGTCAATTATTTCAACTTTCATTCTTGATTAATTCCTTTAGATCAAGAAAAATTAGGCCAAATTTAGTATATATACATGATGAGTGTAAAATGAATATATATAAAATAGAACAACAAAAATCATCCTTAACCAAAATAACAACACACCTACCTAAATCGATTAGTACAAAAAAGGAACTAAAAATACGAACCTAGTTGAATTTATGCTATCAAAAGTTGAAGAGTTTACATCATCCATAAAATAGTTTGCTTTATTCATTACTAACAATCAATTGTCCTAAATCAATTGTATTTGTCCTCTTTCTAGTGAAAGCTACATGTGCATGATGTAAACAATCGATGCCTCAATAGTGCTATTAGATTATCCAATTCTCTGACATCTTCACATAAAATTAACATATCTCAATCAAAAGACAATTATATTAATAAATTTAAATTGATAGATGTAAGTAGACCTGATCAAACTCGGATCCAGGCAGGAATCGGGCCGGGCTTTGGACCAAAATCATGCCCGAATGGCGCGGGCCAGATCCGAGCAAGCCAAGGAAACGGGATGAGGAGGCTTCCTGGATCCGCCCGGACATCCGGACCCGGGTAGCCCGCGGGTCCCATTTAGCCCGCGAGACAAGACAAATCTGTCATAAAACAAAACATAGCAAATATAATTTAACGCACAATACCCATAAAAAAATGTTTTTTTATTATAAACGATAAACATAGTTATTGTTACAAACTTGTCATAACAAATTTCCTACAAAATAACACAACATTACACAATTAAGCAAATTTCAAAAGAAAATGGAGCTGGTTGTCTCTTTTTGTTGCCTTCAGCGTAGTGCATACATCACACAATCACACCTTAATTGAATCTTCTTCGTCCTCAAACTCATCACAACCAACATTGCCAATTTTAAGTGTCTTGTGGTTATAAATATTAGGTTGTTTTATTTTATATAATAATTTTATGAATTTTATTATATATAAAAATATATTTATTTTGTTTATTTTTAAAAATTAATTCGGGCTATCCGGGTTAAATGGGATATTATCAGTGACTGTATCCCGCCCATATAAACGGGCGGGCCGGACTATCCGGACAAAATGGGCTAAATATAATAACCATATCCGACCATTTATGCCGGGCGGACCGGGCAGGAGGGCGGGTCGGCCCGCGTTTGCTCAGGTCTAGATGTAAGTATTTAGTGCATGCATGTGTAGACTACTAAAGAGATCCAAATACATATAATCAATGATAACTTACCATGAGGTGGATATATACTTACATCATCGACAATCGAGAATCCTCATTCACATCTTAAACGTAATAATTATGCTTACTTCAGTGACCATGTCTTTTTAAGGTGTTGTCCACTATCTCCCAATTGTATGTGTAGAGGCTGCCTTATTATTTTGGAAGAAAAAAAGTGTATCTAAAAAGGTGAGTTTAAATTGCTTCCCTTTCAGTCAGTAATATACTTGTCCAAATGGTTCTATATGTTGAATATAACACATTTGCATGTCCTCATAATGTCAGCAAGGTAGTGAGTATGAGATTATTAAACACTACTCCATGTTGAAAGCAAAATATAAAAATAAACACAATATAACTGAATTACATAGAAAATTTTACTTTATTGTACATGATTTAATGCTTTATGCATTGCGTCAACTTGCTTTATTTCGTGCAGCCCCTGTATTAGTAGAGGACATAATTTTCATCAATTTATATTAACAATTATAATGTGTTGATCTAAATACAGATAAATTTGTTACCTTATTTTGCGTGGTGAGCTTGCTGAAAGCTTCCTTAAACAGAATATTCCTTGTGTGTTTAAAGCAATTTTGATCCCCTTCAAACAAAAAACATTTATATTAACAATTATAATGAGTTGATCTAAATACAGATAATGAGTTGATCTAAATACAGAGAAATTTGTTACCTTATTTTACGTGGTAAGCTTGTTGAAAGCTTCCTTAAACACATTTTTTTCTTGTGTGTTTAAAGTAATTTTGATCCCCTTCAGCCAAAATATTTTGAAACCTTGTGGATTTGTCACTCTAGAGATGGCAACATAAAGTTGTCTTTAACTTTCAGTTATTTATTGAAATAGAGAGAAAATTAAACCAAATATATCATTGCTTTGTTTACGTACCATGTTATCGGATAGAATGAAGCATGTGATGATGTATGTAATTGATCATGTTGAAGGCATCCCACTTGCGACAAACATGTCAGAGTTAAACCCTTCGGTTAATTGGTTTAGTGGTATATAGTTTCTTTCATGATTGTTATTTGTGTGTGAAGGATGGAGTAGCGAAGCGAAGAGTAGTGGGGTGGTCAGGTATCATATATATATATATATATATATATATATAGGAAGAGATGAGGTAAGTGTAATGCTAATGTAATTTATATCTTAAATATAACTATAATGTGGTAGAACCGTTTCACTTGTAGGATAGGATTCTAACTTCTGCTTTAATTTTTTTTATTTTGTGATGTACAAACTTTGATTTAAATATGTAGCTATTAGACTGCCAATGATTAAATTGTTGGGGTCGTCACTAAGGCTGGATCACCAGGGGACGACAATAGTATAACGGTTACGATAATAGAATTTGAACGTCTGATTTAAATATAGCTATGATGTGGTACAACCGTTTCAATTGTTTTTTTGTGTGTTAAAAAGCTTGTTATTTGCCGTTTTATGTTGTACAACCTTTGAACTACTTGTGATTTAAATATAGTTGTAATGTGGTACAACCGTTTGACTTGGCTATCTTTCTTTTCCTTTTTTTTCCCGGTTAAAATTCCATTTGACTTAAGCTTTTTTGACTGTTATTTCATCTTCATATACTTAAATGTGTTAATTGTGAGAGATGAAAGGCTTAATAGTTGACGCATATTCCATTTGGGATGCAGTAGGGCCGTCCATGCATGTGTGGCCTAATTTTTAATAGCCCAATATCTTATTGCATTTTTTGTCTTTTCATATCATTCAGTGGCCCAATATTTTAGGGCAAAACATATTGTTCAACTCTATTGTGAAGCAAAACAATTGAAGAGAATTCAAGTGGATCATTAATGAGGGCAAGAAAGCCAACTTTTAAGTAGATATAGATAGATAGGGTTCCCAAAAATACTCCATGGTTGTAATTAAGTTGATATCGGTGTCACTCATGGGAAGCTATACAAGCCGTACGTATAACTTAAATGGAGACAAGACTAATTCACCACTTAGCATTGATATTAACCCCTTATGTTTGTAGGGATTTTAGATGCGTAAAGCGGAATTTCAGGAGACGATTTCCTAACATCTAACCAAGGATCTCATGCATAAACCAAATAGATCATAGATAGGAAGAATCAAATACCTTTTGATGCGTGTTTCTATCTGCTGGAATGGAGAGAATAGAGCCTCACGTGTGACTCCTTTATTTGGTCCACCCGAGCTTGGATCTGGATCGCCTGGGACTCGATTGCTAGAGCGAGGATCGAAGGCGAACGGGGAAGGGAGAGCAAGGAGGGGTGCGGCAGCCTTGTGCAAATGTTGGATTAGGGTTTTCTCTTAGAAAGCCCTCCTTTTATAATACCATGTGTAGATATCTTATTTCCTAAATAAGTATATCTTTTATTATTAATAATAACACTTTATTATTAACAAGCCTTATCTCCCAAGTTATATCTTATATAACTTTATATTATATACTTTATATAATATGTCTCCCAATAAACTGATCCAGTCCAAACTCCAAGGGTGTGACCTCGTAGGACCCGATAATAATAGTAATAGACTTTATGATATACTTTATAACATATAATCTATAAATCATAGTTGGATTCTAGCAAAACACTATGACTACCTAAAATCACCGAATTAAATATCTCCATAAACGGTCCCACTTCATAATCAGTAATTGCACCTTGGATTAAAGGACACAATTCCTTCAATCTCCCACTTGTCCTTAAAACAAGTGTGCAATGTTAAAATTCATTTGTCACTTAGTGTCTTATTTGACTATATGATGAAACTTCATCTTTACCGCCAAATACGTTTCTTGAACTCTTGAGATCAAACTGTCAATCCAGATGATTACTAATAATCCATCCGAGCATGGCCATGCGTTTTCACAGTTCTCACTCTTCAAGTGGCCGAGACACCAATCATTTCCAAATGTATCGTGGTATACACAGAATAGGAGGATATATTCAATCTTGTAAGACTACAGCTCCCACTCAACTTTTGGCAATCCCAATCACTGCCTTTATAACTGCCTGTTACGGTCAGCGTTTGACATCGTCAAAGACATACCAGTAGTCAAATGATAACTATATCATACTCATGTCTAAGGAACTCACTAATCATGAATAATCCTAGAACTCCGCAGTAAAGTCCCGAGGAATCCTAAGATCGGTCTGTCCGATGCGTATCGATATACACATCTATGTAATCGATTAGACATCTCCATGTCTCTATAACACATGAAACCCGGTGTTATCAATCAATCTCACATATGGTCTTTTGATTAAGTCATTTGTATCCAAGTTAACAACTTAGACCATGGACTTCTAACAATTTTATAATTTCAATTCACTTAATGGGGTTTCATTCACCAAAACAGTTTTGATGAGCCCATTTGATAACTATTAAATTGTTTGGATACTTTATCTAATCCCAAGCAATGATTAAATAATAATATGAAATTCATATATATAAGTCAAGCATAAATTTCTGTAATAACAATAAATAAGGTTTATCATAAAACAAACAATGTCTCAAAAGAACTCTCTAGTGTGCGTGAGTCCCTTGGCCCTAGTGTGACTTTCATACTTGGGTCTAGACATGGTCTTGGTCAAAGGATCTGCAGTGTTGTCGTTTGTGTGCACCTTGCACATCCTCACATCTCCACTATCAACATAGTGTCCGATCATGTGGTAATTCCGTAGAACATGTCTGGATTTGGGACTCTTCCAGCTGACGGCTCCTCCATTCAGAATGAAGACATATCCAGACTGAGATTCAAAATCATCTCTGTCTGTCTAAAAACTTACATCAGTATATCCCTTGACGACCAGCTCGTCATCACCTCCAAATATAAAGAGATCATCCCTAGTCCTTCGTAAGTACTTTAGGATGTTCTTGGCTGCACACCAATGTGCATCACCCTGGTTTGATTGGTATCTGCTACACATACTCAAAGCATATGCAACATTTGGGCGAGTACAAGTCATTGCATACATGATGGATCATATGGCTGAGGCATGGGGAATCCTGCTCATCCTTTCAGTCTCACCAGGTGTCTTAGAACACTGACTCTTGCTGAGATATAAACCATGCTGCATAGGCAGAAACCCTTTCTTAGAGTTTATCATATTGAATCTATCAAGGACCTTATCTACATAAGTTCCTTGACTTAGACCAATAAGTCTCTTAGATCTATCTCTATAGATCTTAATGCCTAGTATGTACTCAGCATCTCCCAAGTCCTTCATTGAGAAATACTTCTTAAGTCACTCCTTAACTGTCTCCAACATACGAATGTCATTCCCAATGAGTAATATGTCATCCACATATAGAACTAGGAAGGCCACTTTGCTCCCACTAAACTTCTTGTAGACACAGGGCTCTTCTTCGCATTTGACGAAATCAAACTTTTTGACCACTTCATCAAAACGAAGATTCCAACTCCTGGATGCTTGCTTAAGTCCATAGATGGACTTATTAAGCTTGGATATTCTCCTAGGATTCGCCAAATCTCATAATCATAATAAGCGGCAATCGCTAGGAGTATCCTAATGGACCTGATCATAACGATCGATGCGAACATTTCATCATAGTCAGTACCATGAACCTGTCTAAATCCTTTGGCAACTAGTCTTGCCTTATAGACAGAAACGTTTCCATCCTTGTCTGTCTTGATCTCAAAGACCTATTTGCATCCAATAGATTTTACCCCATCAGGCAAATCTATCAAGTCCCAGACTTGATTCTCAGACATGGATTCCATTTCGGATTTCATGGCTACCAACCATTTCTCGGAGTCGGGGTCCGCCATCACTTGCTTATAGGTCGCAGGCTCGCCGTTCTCTAAAAGTAGAACGTCAATGCTAGAAGTCAAGACGTAGTCCTCATAACGTCTAGGCTACTGCCTTAGCATGTTTGATCTCCAAAGTGGTCCAACAATAGGAGAGACTTCAGCTGCTGGGTTGACCACATCTGTATGCGGGACCTCAGGTGCTTCATCAACTTGAGGAATTGCATCTTGAATCTGGGTGGTTTCCCTTTGAGAAGGTACGCCTCCAAAGTCAAGTTCCTCAGTGACATCATCTATGTCCTCGTGTTGTTGGGTTTGTTGCTCAGCTTGAATCTCATCAAGCTGAACATTTCTCCCACTTGGCTTCTTGGAAAAGAAATCTTTTTCCAAAAAGACACTATCCCGAGCAACAAACACTTTATTCTTAGCGGGATTGTAGAATTAATATCCCCTTTTTTCCTTGGGATAACCTATAAAGAAGCATTTGTCTGATTTGGGTACTAGCTTATCAGGTAGTAAACGCTTTACATAAGCCTCGTATCCCCAAACCTTCAGAAGTAACAAGCTAGGAACTTTTCCATACCATATCTCATGTGGTTTCTTGTCAACTGATCGTGACAGAGTCCTATTTAGTGTGAACGCAGCAGTGGTGAGGGCATATCCCCAAAAGGATATAGGAAGATCAGCAAAACTCATCATTGAGCGGACCATGTCTAACAATGCCACAACTTCTCAATTGATGGTCGAATTCTTGGCTCAGGTATTTGCCCCCTCGATCTGATCGGAGTGCCTTTATCGTCTCACATGTTTCAAATGATTCTAAATCAAATGACTTTAGGCTACCAACTGTTTGGAGTTCCTTCATGCATTTAATGTGACCCAAGCTACAATGCCATAGATTGGCTTCACTTATATCATTCGACTTTTGTCTCTATGTATCAACGTTATAAATTTCAGATTTGATATCCAGTATGTATATTCCACTACTACTCATATGGGCTCGAGCATAGAAAATGTCATTCTTATAAAAAAAACAATTCTTAATGACAAAATCATAACCCTCAAGGTTCAAAACTGAAATTGAAATCAAATACTTAGTAATAGAAGAAACAAAATAACAATTATAAAGTTCTAAAACTAAGCCAGAAGGTAGAGGTAGACTATAATCTTCAATAGCGAGTGTAGCAACCCTTGCTCCATTTCCAACGCGCAGATCTATCTCACCCTTCTGCAACTGTCTCCTATTTCGTAGTCCATGCACATTCGAAATAATGTGAGAACCACATCTGGTATCTACTACCCAATAATGAGACTTGGTTGATAAGATTTCAGTAACGTGAATACCTGAAGTGGAGACTGTTCCCCTCTTCTTGTCTTCCAGGTACTTGAGGCAGTTTCTCTTTCAGTGCCCCTTGGCCTTGCAGTAGAAGCAGTCGTGCTCAGCAGCCACTTTCACCTTAGGGGTGTTCCCCTGGGGTTGGGCAACTTGCTTGCCCCTCCCTTGGTGATGTTGCTTCTTCTGGGGCCCTTTCTTAAACCCTTTTCCCTTGACCATTAGAACTTCCTTCAAAGGGTCAACCATGACGTTTTGCTCAGCTGTTTTGAGTATCACGTGTAGCTCGTTGAGAGTCTTGCTCATGGCTCCCATGTGATACATCTGCCTAAAGTGGGCAAATCCATCATGCAGGGAGTATAAGATCATATCTGTAGCCGTCTCAATATTGTAGGGGTTATCCAGTCGAGCCATCTTGTCAAACAAGCCTATCATGTTATAAACATGTGGCCCAACTGGTTTCCCTTTCTCGAGCTTGCACTGTAATATGGACTTGAGGGTCAAGTACCGCTCAATCCTGGCTTGCTCCTTGAAGAGATCTCTAAGATTCTTCATAATGGTATGGGCATCCTTATCTTCAAACCTTTGTTGAATAGAAGGTTCCATAGCAGCCAGCATCAAGCAAGTGACGTTCATTGCCCGTTCGCATATTGTCTTGTGACGTGCCTTGTCCTCATCAGATGAGGTGGCAGTCAACTCTGGGATGTGGGTTTCAATTAAGGACATCCTCTTGTCCCTCAGACCTGAGAATGGTTCTCAGATTCCTTTTCCAATCAAGGAAATTTGTGTCGTTCAATCGGTTTTTCTCAACAATTGAGCGGAGAGTGAATTTGAGGTGTTCAGAAGACATAACTAGTAACTACAAAATGGAATAAAACATGCAGATAAGTTATGCTTGACATGCAAGAACTTAAAATTTAGACCATCTATAAACAGGAAGTTATTGCACATTCTACTCAATTATTTTTTCCCTTGTGAGTAAAACGATTCCAAGATCCTATCGTAGATGAAACTCGAGCGTACTAAGGCATTTCCCCAAGTCTTATGTAATCAAGGTAAGTAAATCCGTTACTAATTATAACACCTTATAATTCTTGGTTGATGGCCACATCTTATGTAAGACTCATCCTTATGCCTCAAGATCCAAAACTGAGCCTTCTGGTCTCTTGTTGAGTGTAACCATACCAAAGGCAGCATACCCCTATTAGACATACCTGCACTATCCCAAGGTCAAGGAAGGACACCTCGCTAGGGCGAAAACTATCCAACGAATTCCAAGGGCCTCATGGTTATGATATGGAAAGGCATTATCTCAATATTCTGTTAAGGGACTTAAGCATGTAATGTGTGATACCCCGTATTTTTGTAAGGTTATTTTGGGAATTATGGAATTTTCCCGAGTACCCATTGTGTACGTCGGATTTAATTCAGGTAGCTTGAGACATTCTGTAATGTGCTCTGTATCTGTAATATTTTTCTCAGTGAAATAATATACAGAAATGGTGCCTTGGATTTTAATTGTCGTTCGCGTACGATAATTTTTATCCCGGTTTAATGTCTTATCCGTTCAAAGCTGAACGGGCGGGAAAAAGGGGTCACGGCGACCGCCGTAAAGTCGCGGCGACCGCCGTCGTGAGACCCAAGCACGGCAACCGCCGTAAAGATACGGCGCCCGCCATTCCAACACCCGAGGAGGCAGCTGATGTGTCATGCCGCGGCGACCGCCGTAAGTGCCGTCATCGTTGCCCAGCAGTCGTTGCCCGTTGGTCGCCGGCGTTGTCTCTGGCGAGCGCCGCAGTAGCTCTAGGCCCTCGTCTTCGAACTCCAGATGTGTTGGCTATAAAAGGAGGTGCTGGGGGAGAGGTTTTGAGCCATCCAAGCACCAAACCTCTGCCAAATTCGCCTCTCGCCGGAGTTGTGCCTTCGCCGGAAATTTCGAAGGTTCCGTCGGTGTTGTTAGTGGTGTTTCCAGTAGCCTTTGTGAAGCCTTGTGGTTGTCTTGGAAGGTCAGAAACCAAGCCAGGCTGAAAGGGGTCGAAACGCGCTTTGTTTTGGTGAGATTTCTCTCGTCTCTGTCGACCGTGTTCTTCACGGCGACCGCCGTGTTCTTCACGGCGACCGCCGTGTTCTTCACGGCGACCGCCGTGTTCTTCACGGCGACCGCCGTGTTCTTCACGACGACCGCCGTGATGAATACGGTGACCGCCGCCAAGAACGGCGACCGCCGCCAGTGCCCAGAATGCCTTCGTGGCTTCGGCTTGGTCGGTTGTCGTCGTGGCGTCTTTCCTTTCGTGTTCTTTCGCCGTGTTTAGATTCGTACTGTTTATGTCGGATCTAACTTAGGGTTCCTTTTATGGGTCGACTCGAAGGTTGTTGTGCCATCGGAACTATACCGTGTCGAGCCCGGAATCTAGTTGACGTCTTTAGACTATTCTGCGGAGTAAGGCAAGTGGCGGTTCGCTCTTGCTCTTTCGTTCCATATTTACATTAATTATCAGTAGTTTATCTGAGTAATTAATTTGGAATGAATATTCTGTTTGTCTGGAAACGGTTTTGATAAACTGTTTTGAAAATCATATAATAGGTTGTATATCTGTTAGAACAACGCTATTATCTGTGATCGCCTTTCGGGCCTTTATGTGGATTTATCATGTAATTGTTGTTGTGCTATAACTGTTTAGTTAGCACTATTAAATAGGAATGTTACTCGGACTCTGTCCAGTCGTTTCTTTATAATCTGGTATCGGGGTGGCTCGTCCCCATCTGGTACTATTCTATGATCATGATCGGTCTCTTACACATGTGTGTAGAGACAGGACACTTAGCTGGTGTCACAAACCTTTCGGTATACGTCACTCTCAACGAAACGTATACTAAGATGTGTCGTCCCATTGGTGGGGTACACATGTAAAAGTCTATAACGTGATGTGTGTTTTGAAACATAAATCAGATAAGTGCTACCTCGACGCACATAATTAATACACCTTTGGCGAGTAGTGCAGTTAAGTTCAGTGCAGCTAGGAAAACTCGTCTTGACTTGAATGTAGTACGTTCTCTTTCCAATCTGGATTCGCTGTAGGCGATGAGGTTGGTCGTGAACCGAAGCATCTCAGTCAGTTTTAAATCATTGTTGTATGATTCTGTAATATTCCAGATTTGTCATTCTTCCTTAAAGACTCATTTCCGTTGGAGTCTTCTTTCGAGTCGATTTCTGTGAAGATTCAGTCTTCCAGAATCTTCTACTGTGCATACCTCTTGTTTATTCCAGTAGGAGTATGGTGGTTGACAAGCGTACTCGATTATTATTCGAGGAACGAAGAGTCTAACCTAATACAACTACTTCGAACCAGTCTGCTTTATACCCTTGCTAGTCTATTCATTTAGACTAACCAACCAATATTTTCCCTTGCATGGTTGGCTGGTGTCATCCGTTCGATTCGACACATCAGTTAAGAAGTAGCTCAGAAGATTAGAAGGACTATGGAGTCGGCGGTGGTTTTTGAATGTTTTAATTATTTCTTTAATCAGGTTATGATCCTTTGGACAATAACTCCGATTGTAATGTACTTTCTTAGTCTTCCGCTGTGTTTGGTTTAAACTATGTTTTGACCTATTCGGGATTGGGTTGTAATCCCGTAACTCTTATTTCCTTGAAAATGTTATGTTTTGGAATTTAATGCTTGATCATTGTGTATCAATCGCATTTCATATATTGTATTTATATGGTAAAGCCTTGGGTGATCTCGGTAAGGAACACTGGGGTCACTGGCGGTAATACATTTCCAAAAGGGTTAAGTTTTGGGGGTGTTACAGTTGTGGTATCAGAGCCAAAGGTTTTAAAACGGGTTTGGAATTTTTATAAACCATTTATTCATTTTCGAAATGCTTCAAAGAGGGCTCTGGATTTTCATTCTGAAAGAATTTAAAAACATCGTTCATAGGCGTGTCTTCTTTATAGTCTGATATAGTAAGCTTGCTTCTATGTCTAGAAAGACTAATTCCTTCCTTATTGTTCGATAGAATGGGTGTCTGCTTTTCTATTGGTAGGGGGTCGGAAGACGCCAAGTCGGATCAGCCGAGGCTAGATTTTCCGTTACCTCAGCGATGTTTCGAGGTTGGAGGCCCGAGTAGCCCACCCGAAGACATCAAGCACGTTCTCCCCGAGTCAGCTGTCCTTGTAGCCAGGAATGCTATGGTCCCTAGACCTGCACCTGTGCCGCCACCAAGGGTGGAGGAAGTACAGGAATGGGAGCAGGAAGATGAGTTATCAAGGTATGAACAAGGGGTTTACCAAGACGACTTTCTACTGGGACTAATTCCCGAGGAGATCGAGTACGAGGAGGAGGAAGAGGAGATGCTTGAGCAAGATCCTGCCGAGGATGATCCCGAGGATGAGGATCCCATTGAGGATGATCCCGAGGATGAGGATCCCATAGAGGATGATCCAGAAGAGGATCCAGAGTTGGACCTTGGAGGGCAGAATCAGGAGCCCGGTACAGGATTGTCACTAGTGCCAGAGTACGCACCCATGTCAGAAGCTGATTGGGAGGCACTGTATACCGAGTACGGTATTGGGAGAAGTGACAGGGAATCTCAGCCTATCCCTACTCCAAGGAGATGGAGGTCGGAATCCGAGCTGCAGGAGATTCTCCGCCAGAGCGAGGTAATCTCCGCAGAACAGCAGCGTCAGAGGGATGAGCTGATCGCCAGTACTCAGAGGAGGGCTGAAATATGAGGACCATTCATGGACGGCCCATACTTTACCATGACTGAGCTAGGACTATGTGCTTCAGGGTCAAGCAGGGTGCGAAACCCATCGCTAGAGCTCGATGGTGAGCCTAGCCCGAAGAGACCATGCACGAGTAGCCAGTCGTATGGGAGACATTTTGGAACGCCTTGAGGAGGAATGGCGTTGCCTATCGTAGTAGTTCATTTCTTAGTATTCCAAGTTGTACTTTGTGTAATATTTCAGTATTACGGCAAGTACTCTGAGAAACACTTATATCTTCGAGCAATGTTGTCCAAACGCTCGAATGATAAACTTATGTGTAACTTGTTTAAGAATTCGAAGGTTCATCTATAAAATACCAAGTTGATCTATTCTGAGTAATTTATTTACGTTGGTATATTACATAAGTATATTGCATAATATTAATGTATTGAATGCTTGGAATTTGATCGGTAAATAGATGGTGAACCCAAGAAGCATGAGGAATTCGACTCGAGCCGGTGCTGGGACTAGCCAAAACCCCAGACCAGCAGGAAGAAGTGTTCAGGATGAACACGAGTCTGAGTCTCACGTCCAGCAGAGGCGTGAAGGTCAGGATCAGACCCAGGCACCGACACTATTTGACGCTGCAGCTGTTGAGGCGATCCGTGGGATCGTGATGCAGGCTATTACAGATGTATTGAGACCAAGTGCGCCTCAAGCACAAGAAGTGCCTATTCATGCAGCGGTTCCTGATGTTGTGGAACCCAGAAACCCCGTGATACAGGAGACTGCCGTTAGGGCGAGGGACAGCTATGGTCGCGCTCTTAAGACCATTACTTCCATGAGACCCGACTGTTATAACGGGAAAGGGGAGCCAGTGGCAGTGACTCATTGGTTCTCCCATATGGAGAGGCTGTTCCGGAACGTGGAGTGTACGGAGGCCGAGAAGGTCCATATCGCTTCTCTTCAGCTGAAGGAGAAGGCTAGCGAGTGGTGGGAGAGCACTGGTTTGGCTGAGAGCCCAGTGTTGACATGGTTGATGTTCAAGACCAAGATGGTTGATCGCTTTTTCTCTCGTGCTATGAGAGAGGAGAAGCATAAAGAGTTCTTGTACCCTCAGACTGATAGTCTGAGAGTGACCGAGTTGGCATCTAAGTTCAACCATCTTCTACAGTACGCCACTGCCGAGATCACCAGCGAGGCTCAAAAGATCTGGTACTTCCACGAGTGGATGAACCCGGATATCAAGCCATTAATGGTGCACCACACATGCTCTACCTTGGAGCAGTATGTGGATTGTGCCTATAAGCTGGAGGTAACTCTCGAGGAGTCGACCAAGAGGCGCAACCGACAGAAGTCGATGCAGAATCAGAACCAGGGAGGTGGTTTTAAGCGCCCTACGCCACCGTCTAACTTTGCCAAATCCGGCCGAGCTAAGACGGAGATGACGCAAGGAGGATCGACTCAGCAGTCAGGGCAGACCAGGAGTACAGTTCAGTGTTATAACTGCGGTACTGCTGGGCACAAGAGCACTGAGTGTCGGAGGGAGAAGAGGCCATGCTTTGGGTATGGACGTGATGGTCATCTGCAAAAGTTCTGCAAGCAGGGGAATCAGAAGGGAGTAGAGTCGCAGCAAGGGTCAGTTCATCAGAGCAACTGACCTAGGTTTAAGCCTGCCGAGACTCCTAGCCCTTCAGTGCAGACGACTGCTCAGAACAGGGGAAAGGCCCCGGCTATTTCTGGAAGTCAGGGCCAACGCTTGTACGAGATGCGTGAGGCAGATGGACCCAACGCTCCGATTGCTCAAGGTACTCTATACCTTCACTCTACTTCAGTGTGCATTCTGTTTTATTCTGGTGCTACGCATTCCTTTATTTCGGATAGCTGTGTTAGCAAGTTAGACTTAGTATGCAACGATTCGTGCGACCCTTTCATCGTTAATCTTCCTAATGGAGAACGTTTGGTGGGAACCAAGCATTTGTCCGACTTTCCGATTACCATTCAGGGTAAGGAATTCGAGGCAAATTTAATTTGCATAGCCATGGCTCCATACGACATTATCCTCGGTATGGATTGGCTGACACATCACAAGGCGGTGATCGACTTCAGTTCAAGAACGGTGACGGTGTCATCCGGGGGCCAATTCGTGTGCAAGTTCAAAGGTCGAAATGACGCTGATAACGGCAAGCTGATCAATGTGATGGCTGCGTTTAAGCTACTACGACAAGGATGTGTCGGGTACCTTTGCTACTTGGATTCGCCCGAGAAGGATGGACCTGAGGTTCTTGATATTCCTGTAGTTAGGGAATTTTTGGATGTCTTTCCGGAAGCAATTCTAGGATTACCCCCGAAACGTGACGTTGAGTTTTCTATTGATCTCGAGCCTGGTACGGCGCCGATTTCCAAATCACCGTATCGGATGGCTCCGGCTGAGATGCAAGAATTGAAGAATCAACTTGAAGATCTTCTTGATAAAGGTTATGTCAGGACGAGTGCATCACCGTGGGGTGCTCCGATATTATTTTTCAAAAAGAAGGACGGGTCGTTCCGACTTTGTATCGACTATCGAGAGTTGAACAAGGTGACGATCAAGAACAAGTATCCTTTGCCTAGGATTGATGACTTGTTGGACCAATTGCAGGGAGCAAAGGTTTTCTCCAAGATCGACTTAAGATCTGGATATCATCAACTCAGGATTCGGGAGCAGGACATTCCTAGAACTGCGTTTAGGACCAGATATGGTCAATACGAGTTCGTAGTGATGCCTTTTGGGCTTACAAATGCTCCAACTGTCTTTATGGATTTGATGAACCGATTTTTTCACCAATACTTGGATAAGTTCGTGGTGGTTTTCATCGACGACATCTTGATCTATTCTCCGAATGAAGAAGTCCACGAGGAACATCTACGGATTTCCTTGTCGATCCTTAGACAACATTAGCTTTATGCTAAACTGTCTAAGTGTGAATTCTGGATAAAGGAAGTGGCTTTCTTAGGCCACGTGATCAATAAAAATGGGGTTATGGTTGATCCCCAAAAGATTGAAGCGGTGGCCAAATGGACACAGCCCCAGAGCGTGAAGGAGGTACGCAGTTTTCTTGGACTTGCCGGGTATTATAGAAGGTTCGTAGAAGGATTTTCAAAGATCGCTCTACCTATGACCAATCTACTCCGCAAAGTCCACAAGAAGTTTGTCTGGAATGACAAGTGCGATGTCAGTTTCCAGGAGTTGAAGCGACTGTTGACCTCGGCACCCGTGTTAGCACTCCCAGAGGGGAATGACGATTATGTGGTCTATAGTGATGCTTCCAAGTGTGGTCTCGGTTGTGTTTTGATGCAAAGGGGCAGAGTCATTGCTTACGCATCTAGACAACTCAAGACTTATGAAGAAAACTATCTGACCCATGATCTTGAGTTAGCAGCGGTTGTCTTTGCGCTGAAGATTTGGAGGCATTACCTCTACGGTATAAGATGCCAAGTCTTCACCGACCACAAAAGTCTCAAATATATATTTACTCAGAAGGAGTTAAATATGAGACAACGCCGCTGGCTAGAGTTGCTCAAGGACTACGACATGGAGTTGTTGTATCATCCGGGCAAGGCTAATGTAGTAGCTGATGCACTAAGCCGGAAGACAACGCATGAGACTGTAGTTGCTCTACTTACTGCTCAGACCAAGCTAAACCAAGAGTCATGCGACATTGAAGTCTTATATGACCAGCGTAGAGGGTACCTGAGTATGATGGAGATTCAGGCTACACTGCTGGATCAAATCAAAGAAAAGCAAGTCGATGACATCATCTTGGTAAAGTTAAGCAGTGAAGTGATGGATGGGAAAGCTCCCAGTTTTGTGGTTCAGGATGATGGATCACTTTGGTTTCAGGATCGGATCTGTGTGCCTGACACAGAAGGTCTTCGTCAGTTAGTGATGAGAGAAGCTCATTCATCTGCTTATTCTGTGCATCCTGGCTCTAGCAAGATGTACAAGGATCTCAAGAAGAAGTTTTGGTGGCAAAACATGAAGTGGGACGTAGCAGACTTTGTGGCAAAGTGCTTAACTTGCCAAAAAGTCAAGATCGAACACCGCAGACCAGGTGGTGAGATGCTACCTCTCCCCGTGCCAGAATGGAAATGGGAGGACATTTCCATGGACTTCGTCACTGGGCTACCCAAGATTCGAAGTCAGAGAGATGCTATTTGGGTAATTGTGGATAGGCTTACGAAGAGTGCTCATTTCATAGCCATCAAGACCACATGGGAAACCCAGAAGCTAGCCGAAGTTTACCAGAAGGAGATTGTCCGCTTACATGGCATTCCTAAGACCATTGTATCGGACCGAGATGGCCGTTTCATGTCAAGATTCTGGAAGGAACTTCATAAGGCTATGGGGACCGAGTTGAGGTTCAGTACAGCGTTTTATCCTCAGACAGATGGCCAGTCTGAAAGGACCATCCAGACTCTGGAGGATATGCTTAGAGCTTGTGTGCTCGATCGTCCGACTAGCTGGGAGGACAGCTTGAGTCTGATTAAGTTTACATACAACAATAGCTGGCATGCTACAATCAAGATGGCTCCGTTTGAAGCTTTGTATGGTCACAGATGCAGATCTCCGATTTGTTGGGACGATAATGCCGACAAAATTCTGCTTGGACCAGAGTTGGTCGAAAGGACGGCTTCAGACATTGCTTTGATCAGACAAAGAATGTTGACCGCTCAGAGTCGACAGAAGTCCTACGCAGATCGGAAGCGCAGGACTGTCGAGTTCGAGGTCGGTGACAAAGTTTTTGTCAAGGTATCGCCTTCCAAAGGAGTTTTCAGATTTGGTAAGCGTGGGAAGCTTAACCCTCGCTACGTGGGACCATTCGAGATTCTGGATAGAGTGGAATCTCTAGCGTACCGCTTGGCGTTGCCGCCATCGGCTCACCCGGTGCATAACGTGTTCCACGTGTCTTTACTCAGAAAGTACGTATCAGATGAGTCTCATGTACTTAGTTACGAGGACATCGAGATTCAAGCTAATGGTACTTATGAAGAGTTTCCCGTGCGCATTTTGGAGCGTCGGGAGAAGCATTTTCACAACAAGATCGTACCTTTGGTACGAGTGCTGTGGTCCAAGTCAGGGACCGAAGAAGTTACTTGGGAGACGTGGGAAACCGAGTCAGATATGCTCAGGCGTTTTCCCGAGTTATTCTCGACCTAAGTTTCGGGGTCGAAACTTCTTGTAAGGGGGAGGAGATGTGATACCCCGTATTTTTGTAAGGTTATTTTGGGAATTATGGAATTTTCCCGAGTACCCGTTGTGTACGTCGGATTTAATTCAGGTAGCTTGAGACATTCTGTAATGTGCTCTGTATTTGTAATATTTTTCTCAGTGAAATAATATACAGACAAGGTGCCTTAGATTTTAATTGTCGTTCGCGTACGATAATTTTTATCCCAGTTTAATGTCTTATCTGTTCAAAGCTGAACGAGCGGGAAAAAGGGGTCACGGCGACCGCCGTAAAGTCGCGGCGACCGCCGTCGTGAGACCCAAGCACGGCGACCGCCGTAAAGATACGGCGCCTGCCGTTCCAACACCCGAGGAGGCAGCTAATGTGTCATGCCGCGACGACCGCCGTAAATTACGGCGACCGCCGTAAGTGCCGTCATCGTTGCCCAGCAGTCGTTGCCCGTTGGTTGCCAGCGTTGTCTCTGGCGAGCGCCGCAGTAGCTCTAGGCCCTCGTCTTCGAACTCCAGATGTGTTGGCTATAAAAGGAGGTGCTGGGGGAGAGGTTTTGAGCCATCCAAGCACCAAACCTCTGCCAAATTCGCCTCTCGCCGGAGTTGTGCCTTCGCCGGAAATTTCGAAGCTTTCGTCGGTGTTGTTAGTGGTGTTTCCAGCAGCCTTTGTGAAGCCTTGTGGTTGCCTTGGAAGGTCAGAAACCAAGCCAGGCTGAAAGGGGTCGAAACGCGCTTTGTTTTGGTGAGATTTCTCTCGTCTCTGTCGACCGTGTTCTTCACGGCGACCGCCGTGATGAATACGGCGACCGCCGCGAGTGCCCAGAACGCCTTCGTGGCTTCGGCTTGGTCGGTTGTCGTCGTGGCGTCTTTCCTTTCGTGTTCTTTCGCCGTGTTTAGATTCGTACTGTTTATGTCGGATCTAACTTAGGGTTCCTTTTATGGGTCGACTCGAAGGTTGTTGTGCCGTCGGAACTATACCGTGTCGAGCCCGGAATCCAGTTGACGTCTTTAGACTATTATGCGGAGTAAGGCAAGTGGCGGTTCGCTCTTGCTCTTTCGTTCCATATTTACATTAATTATCAGTAGTTTATCTGAGTAATTAATTTGGAATGAATATTCTGTTTGTCTGGAAACGGTTTTGATAAACTATTTTGAAAATCATATAATAGGTTGTATATCTGTTAGAAAAACGCTATTATCTGTGATCGCCTTTCGGGCCTTTATGTGGATTTATCCTGTAACTGTTGTTGTGCTATAACTGTTTAGTTAGCACTGTTAAATAGGAACGTTACTCGGACTCTGTCCAGTCGTTTCTTTATAATCTAGTATCGGGGTGGCTCGTCCCCATCTGGTACTATTCTATGATCATAATCGGTCTCTTACACATGTGTGTAGAGACAGGACACTTAGCTGGTGTCATAAACCTTTCGGTATACGTCACTCTCGACGAAACGTATACTAAGATGTGTCGTCCCATTGGTGAGGTACACATGTAAAAGTCTATAACGTGATGTGTGTTTTGAAACATAAATCAGATAAGTGCTATCTTGACGCACATAATTAATACACCTTGGGCGAGTAGTGCAGCTAAGTTCAGTGCAGCTAGGAAAACTCGTCTTGACTTGAATGTAGTACGTTCTCTTTCCAATCTGGATTCGCTGTAGGCGATGAGGTTGGTCGTGAACCGAAGCATCTCAGTCAGTTTTAAATCATTGTTGTATGATTCTGTAATATTCCAGATTTGTCATTCTTCCTTAAAGACTCATTTCCGTTGGAGTCTTCTTTCGAGTCGATTTCTGTGAAGATTAAGTCTTCCAGAATCTTCTCCTGTGCATACCTCTTGTTTATTCCAGTAGGAGTATGGTGGTTGACAAGCGTACTCGATTATTATTCGAGGGACGAAGAGTCTAACCTAATACAACTGCTTCGAACCAGTCTGCTTTATACCCTTGCTAGTCTATTCATTTAGACTAACCAACCAATATTTTCCCTTGCATGGTTGGCTGGTGTCATCCGTTCGATTCAGCACATCAGTTAAGAAGTAGCTCAGAAGATTAGAAGGACTATGGAGTCGGCGGTGGTTTTTGAATGTTTTAATTATTTCTTTAATCAGGTTATGATCCTTTGGACAATAACTCCGATTGTAATGTACTTTCTTAGTCTTCCGCTGTGTTTGGTTTAAACTATATTTTGACCTATTCGGGATTGGGTTGTAATCCTGTAACTCTTGTTTCCTTGAAAATGTTATGTTTTGGAATTTAATGCTTGATCATTCTGTATCAATCGCATTTCATAAATTGTATTTATATGGTAAAGCCTTGGGTGATCTCGGTAAGGAACACTGGGGTCACTGGCGGTAATACATTTCCAAAAGGGTTAAGTTTTGGGGGTGTTACACAATGGTTGTTTATTTACTAGTGAACAAAATAGCATAAACAAACAAGCAAGCATGCAAAGTGGAAAATAATAAAGCATTCAAGTAATGCAGTAATTAAATGTGATCCTAGTATGGCCCCTAAAAAAACCAAAATTAAAGATCTAATCTTCATGGCTCTTGTTACTCTTGGATCTCCATCCTTAGTATCTTTCATGGATCTCCATCATTTGGTCTTTTTAGGATCTTTTTCTTCTTGTCTTACATATAATTGAAATAAACGATACGCAGATCGTGTACAAGAAAAACATAACGATGCGCATATCGTATTTATCTATCCTAATGTGGGTCATACTAGTCACCGCATGCAATAATATCAAAATAAAATATACATGCAATTATAATATCATATATTATATAGACAATTTAAAAACATCCAATGTTAAATTAACCATCTCATGATAAAATAATATTATATCATTATCTTGATTCAAATGAAATTAATATGTAGCATTAATCATAATTAATCATTAAATTGCAATATTGGATAAGATATGCATCAATTAAAGCAAAATATCAAATATCCTAATTTAAGTAAGTGGGAATATTTCCTAACAACTTTTAGGAAGATATATTTTAGACAATATCATATATTATCTAATTTGTCAACCAAGATCTTATCTAGTTCTTTTTAGGACAATCCTTTATTGTAAAATTTACCCAAAGCGAGCCATGTGGACCATGTCAGACCGTGAATCGGTCCAATGTGAGCCACCTGCCCAGCCTGTCGAGCCCTCGGCTGGCTTCACCTGAATCGAACCCAGTTCAGTTTGCGAGCCAGACGAGTCCAAGCCGGTTCGGTCAAACCGAAACAGACCATGGATTGCTTGAACCCGTTCGGTCTTATCGAACCCTATGTGTCCGGTTCATGTCGGTTCAAGCGTGGGCTGGTTCGGCCCTGTTCGGTTTAGTCAAATACCAAGCCGATCCGGTCGAGTCACCCAAGTCGAAAAACCAGCCGAGCCCAGAACACGTAACCGCGACCGCGGTTCAATAACCGCACCCGCAGAAACTTTCAAGCCCAGATCCGCGACCGCGGAAAAACGCACATTTTTTTTCCAGAACCCAGATCCGCGACCGCGGATTTCTTTCTGGAGCAGTTGTTCGATCCGAATCGAACGCAGCAAAAGTCATAACTTTATTCATGGGTAAATTTACAACTTTTTATGTAGAACAATTTTACATGCGTATTCAATTTGAAAGTTCTAAACTTTGTTAATCCAATCGATCAAAATCTACATTTTTAATCATGCAAATTTAATCTACATATCTAATTTCCATCTAATTGAATCAAGATAATCATGAACATGCATCAAAATTTAAAAACTTTAAATTTGATCTAATCAATTTATGCAAGAGGCAACTGATACCACTGTAGTGATTTTAGATGCGTAAAGTAAAATTTTAAAAAACGATTTTCTAACAGCTAACCAAGGATTATAATTGAAAAATACTATAGGATAAGCGTCTGCAAGCTAAGCTAGCTACATTGGCACAGTGCAAATCACCTATGACCATAATATCGGCTAGTTTTTTATTGGTCCAGTTCGATATTATTTATGTTTGGTTAGCTGGACCAATAAAAAACTAGCCGATATTATGGTCATAGGTGATTTGCACTGTGCCAATGTAGCTAGCTTAGCTTGCAGACGCTTAACCTACAGTATTTGCCGCCTGGTCGTCTCTCACATCTGCATTATTTATCTACAATTGATTATATATTAGACCATGCATTATAGTTAATCTATATGGGTAAAATTCCAATTGGATAATTTGGAATTTTACTATGTCAATTACTATTGGTTTGAACTTTGAAATTCAGTGAAGTACTGTGATAATTCTACTATGTCAATTAGTATCTTGATTTGTAAAATAGCACAGGGTGTCCCCAAGGTCCTAACCCATATGAATCAAAGACTAATCTCTATTTGCGGTGTGGTAATAGAATCGAACACGAGATCTCACACAAAAATAAATCATTTTTTCGTTGAACGCAATAACACCACTGCGCTAAAATTACATGTCTCCCTGCAAAATCGATATGAAACAAGCTTTGAGTACACGGTTACATGACCTTGATACATCGACACTAAGTGTAAATGTGTGTAGTATTTTAAATCAATGGACTTTAACCACGTAAGACTTTAAATTGTACAATAATGAAATAATAAATATGTATTAATATAATATACTATACTTTGTAGTCATTTCATATCTACTACATTTTTCTAGCTCATCTACTCTGCAGTCTTGGAACTCTCATTGATTACTAACCCCAATAAATTAATTTGACATTGCTTTTTTTTGGTCAAATTAATTTGACATTGCTCAAGCCTCCTATTCTTCTCCATCCAATATTGCTGCCCCCATGCTATCTTCTCGCCCCCGCCGTCACCACCTCTTCAAAGAGACCAACGATGGCCACTCTTGCTCCGATCCGGCGCCTCCACGCTGAAACCACAAGGCAGTTGAGAGCGGATCGAAGAGATCGGCGACAAACCGTACCACACTGGGGTACCTACGAACACGCTACAACACTAATAAGTAATTAATGCACCAATCCGGGGTCTGCGTCGGCCACATCAATCTCCCGCCGACCGGCCACCGTCACCACATCCTCCGACGAGACAAGCCATTCTCGTTACCACTCCGGCCCACCTTCCGCCACTCCCTCTACGACCTCGTCAGCCTTCAAAACGGAGGTTGGTTGGCACCGACGTCTTCCTCACCACCGGCGGCCTGGCGCTCGCCTATACTCCGCCCCGGTTGTCCCGACTCATCATCTAAACCTTTAACATTTTCACAATTTTAACTTCCAAACTATATATGTACATCTGTGTTTGAAAAATACCAAAACTGATTTCAAGTTTTTTAAAGGTGTTTAGAATGGCTACACTTAAAAAACTTTCAAATCTGATTTTTTTTTTCTTTATTACAGGCTTTCAAATTTGAAATTGAAGTAGAAATGTGATAAAGAAGATGAAGTATAAAGAATATATTTTTTTCTAAAAAAGAAATAAAAATAGAAGCTTTACAAACTGGACAATGTGAATTGACATATTTAACCTTTTTACTTTATTAAAAGTGTAGGATATTTTCTACCCTCTTTCGGTTAAATGACCATTTGAGTCTAGTGATATTAGACAAATGTCTCCCAATAAACTTATTCTAAAATCATAACCCATGGTGATGTCATCATTACATAATGATGACATCACCATAAGTCAATCAAACTAACACATTTGACCATTTGGTGGCGTCATCATCTTGATGACAGTTACTGTCATCAAAACAAAAACTGTCATCAAAACACAAACTGTCATCAAAACACAAACTGTCATTAAAACACAAACTGTCATCAAATACAAACTGCATCGCAACTAGTTGATGACACATATTGTCATCAAAACACAAACTGTCATCAAATACAAATTGTATCACAACTAGTTGATGACACATACTGTCATCGCAACTAATTAATGTCACAAATTGTCATCACAGCTAGTTGATGACAATACAAATCTAATTTTGATGACAATTATCATTGAAATGTCACCACCACTAGTTGGTGGCATTTACGAAGTGTCACCTTCACTAGTTAGTGCATGTTCAAAGTGTTATCAAGACTAGTAATTAGTGGCGTTTTCAAAGTGTCATCAAGACTAGTAATTAATGGCGCTTTCAAAGTATCATCAAAGCTAGTTAGTGGTGACACTTTCAAAGTGTCACCGAGACTAGTTGATGGCACTTTCAAAGTGTCACCGAGTCTAGTCGGTGGCGCGTTCGAAGCGTCACCGAGGCTTGTCAGTGGCGCGTTCAAAGCGCCACCGAGGCTTGTCGGTGGCGCGTTCGAAGCGTCACCGAGGCTAGTCGATTGCGCGTTCGAAGCGTCACCGAGGCTAATCGGTGACACGTTCGAAGCGTCACCGAGTCTAGTCAGTGACACATTCAAAAGTGTCATCGAGATTAGTTGATGACACGTTCTAAGTGCCATCGACTCAATGCAAACGAGGCACAAGGACATCTGCCATAAACAATTTATGTAAAGAAAAACAACCACAACACACCAAAGAGAATGAGTTGCAACAAGTCATCCAAACAATATTAGAATACAATTAATAGATTCAAGCATAAACCAAATATACATTATATTGTAAACTGAGACCTTCTCAGAGCATGCTTCCGTATAGAGAATTGAAGATATACTATGCCTCCATGTATTATAAAGCGGCCCCGCATTACATAAACCAAATATATATTATAATTTCTACCAAAAAAATAAAAATATCATAATGAAAAAATCCATGGTATTGTGTAGATCTTCTTTATATAGCCTCATGATTTCATATAAGAGACTTCCCACGTAATGCATAAATACATTAAATTTTACACCTTGATGCATAAATCTATCTATAAATATATAAAGTAGAATAAGAGTGTAATTAATGCCTAATAAATATACAAAATTATCTTTTTTTTTGTTAATCTTTCATTACAACCTATATATTCTAATATAACTTAATGGTTAAAAACACTCTCATAATACAAAATGTCTAGGGTTCAATTCCCCTTTTTAGTAACTTTGTTTTACTATTTTATCTTTCATTATTTTATTTTATTTATATTAATTAGTTACTCAAATCTTTATATCTATATATCTTCTACATATAAAATATAGATTTTGTCCAATTAATGACTCATTAATTTAGCCTATAAATAAAATAAGTTTTCAATTACAATTCATTTGTTAAATCTTTCAAATTCTAATGTACACGTTCAATCAAAAAACTTAGCGTTATAAAAGTTATCATTCAATTAAAAGCTCATTATTTAGTCTTCAATTTACACAATATTTCAATTATAATCCATTTGTTAAATCTTTCAAATTCTGATGTACACAATCAATCTATATCTATCTATAAACATATAAAGAAGACTTTTTGAACAATCAATGCTCATTTTTTTAACCTTCAATCTTAATTGACTTTCACCTTTTACCTTCTATCAATTTTGACAATTAAAACAGTTTCCATCTAATCTCAAACGGTTGTATGCTTCATTTCTTGGCCTTTAATCTAATTATATTTTGTTTAAACTCAATTTTGATTACCATTTAATACTCAAATTACGTTACTATTACTAATTTTATACATTACTTATTTTGTTGGTCATATTTTAATTTTAATCACAATACATACCCATTCATATTCCAAAACTATTCTAAATCAAACGTCTATTAATATTTTGAACCTAACACTTATCTATATAATTGATATTGCATGGGAGGGGGTTGAACACAAGCATCAAACATGACATGCACAATCAATTTTCTATTACTATTATCATCATCAATTAGTATTGAAGTGAAATTGCAATCCCATTTGACATTGACTTTATCTATAGTTTTTTGTTTTGTTTTTCTTACATTATTATACACATTGATATACAAAAATAAATGTATGCTTATATTCTATTATTTGCTTTTGACAAAAAATCTTTTATTTGCTTTATAAATATATATTTTAAGGCTTGCATTTTGAAATATTGCTTTTGATTGACATAATATATTTTAGCTTATAATATCACAAATAGTAAAATTGACTACAAAATTATTTT
Organism: Rheum nobile; assembly: GCA_027886185.1. Taxonomy (NCBI): domain Eukaryota; kingdom Viridiplantae; phylum Streptophyta; class Magnoliopsida; order Caryophyllales; family Polygonaceae; genus Rheum; species Rheum nobile. The sequence continues at coordinate 1,248,991 of WOAB01000090.1, forward strand.
TTAAAAAATAATCCATTGTTTTTGTTCATTTTTATCCCCATTAAATCCAAAAGATCATTAATCATTTTAACAAAGGAAACTTTCATTCTCCTTATGAAAAAATTAAAAATCAGTTCTTTTAAGATACTATGATTATATGAAAAAATTGTTTGAATTTTAGGAAAGTATCATCGAAGTCCTTATTATATTGATATAAATAATTAGAAGGCCAATCAGACTCCAAATACCTCAATTTTCTTACTCATAAAAGTTATTAATTACTAGAAATGTAACAAAACAATTCTATAAATGCAAAAACCTGATAAGAATGTTATTAATTCTTTAACAAAACTAACAAACACATTGATAGTAGGTACACAATAACATTATAGAATTACCTGATGATTTATAATTATTTTGATTTCATCGAATATAAAAATAACATTAACATGTCAACCTATTAATAAAATTAAAAGAAGCTAACGTACATTAAATTATGAAAAAATAATTGAAAAACATTGAATTAGCATATATGTTCTACTTAATTATGCAAACATGTAACTAATAAATACTTTAGTATATATATAGTGCCTAATAATATGCTTAAATATGTTAATATTAGAATAAATAAAAAATGATATCATGAATGTATAATTATTAAATTCACACCATTTTAAAACCTCTAAATTTGACAATAAAATGTGAAATGATTTAGAAATACTAAATGTAGAATAAAATGAGTACAAACTTCATTTTATCATAACACCGGATTGCAATTTCAATATTGAAGTATATTAAAGTATTCTATTCTTTATGATACAAAACATAATAAAGCTTTACATAAGAGTAATAAAATGATTTTCAACTCATATATTTTATTAGTGTTTCAGTAGATAAAGTTCAATTAAATATAAATTTTAAAAATTAGTAAAATAAACAAAAAAACAATTAAAAATTGAAAAAATACCAGATTTCTCTTACTTATTTTGAATATAAAAATAACAATGCAAAAGAAATGTCAAATAGGATTATGTTATTTTATTTTGTATTATCCTTTTTCAAAAAAATTTAAATTCTATTTTTATCTATAGATATACCATTTTCTATTAATAATGTTATGTCGTATAAAAACCTAGATATAAAATCTATGTTTATTTATTTATTTACTTTTATCCTATTTATAATCAATAATTTTTTTAAGGATTCAGAATCAATAGTTAAAGTGGCTATTTACGATATATAATATTACATGCTCAATTTTTTTATGATGTATATGTTGCTTCAATTAATATTTTTACCTTATGACAAATTTATTAAGTTTTTTAAGATTACTTTATATAAATGTTAGTTATTTAGTTGAAATGAAATTGAGTACATTGATTTAGAAAGTTATTTTGCATTAAAAATATTTAGGTCCTGATTTTCTTAATTTTTAGAATTTGAATGTAAGTGACCATGTGTGTTTAACCACTTTGTCCGACATATTTTGTCATTCCACATCATTTATGTATTGAGTTTCTTTGTTAATAAGGAAAAAAATCGCATAAATAATAACAAATGTGAATATAAAAAGAGATTTAACAACCCAACATTCAATTCAAACAAAAAAATCATGATAAAAAAAATAAAGACATAAGAAGTTTACAAGATCACATTGAAATAAGTTTAAAACTTATGGATATTAGCAATTATCTAAATTGCAAATTTAATATCCATGCTTATGTGAAAAGTTAACCCGAATTTAGTGATTTATATGTTTTGCATGATCATGTTATATAATGTACGAAAGTGCAAACTTACTATTTATGTTGCATTGTGAAATGTGATCATTTATAGAATTAAAATTAAAAGTATTATGATGTGAATAATGATATAGTGTCTAATATCAATTGTTAATTAGTGTGGCTGCCTAACTAATTTTACTTTATTATAAGGACTCAAGAAACTCTATTACGTCAAAAATGAATATAAAACATATTATAATTTTTAATATTGTCAAAATATATACGAGATAATTTCTAATAATTATTTGAAGCTATAAAATTTTGAATTACTTTACATGAAAAAATAATGTTAATTAGATATAAATCTCTATTTTAGTTTTTTTATATTAAATTCATATATATAAAAAATAAACAATATTTAATATAAAACTTAAAAATTCAATGTTCTTTCCCTTATCTATTTTGGATATTTTTTTAATTTCGAAGATTATTGCTATGTTACGTTAATATTTAATAAATCTTAAATTAATCTTAAAATTTTAAAATAAATAAAATAATATTATAAATTATATCAATATAAAAAAAGTCGATCCCGTGCATAGCACAGGCATGAATATCTAGTACATTAAATTTTACACATTGATGCATAAATGAGTAGCATCTAACATTAAAGCGACACTGATGTTTTATCACAATAAGCTAACTATAATGTTATTTTAAGCATTGCCTGCCACCACTCTTCTTTGTCCCTTCCCCACCAAAGCTAAATTTAATTGGAATCTTGAAGATGACAGTAGTTTTTAGCATTTTTATACTAGAGAACTCACATGAATCATTATCAAAAAAGATGAAAGATGTTATCAATTTCTAGGTACCTTAGCTGGATCCTTGATGCTACCACGTCCTCGGATCAAAATACGACACTCAATAGCAGCTTCAATACATAAACCCTTCGAAGATAACACACACATTTGATTCCCTCTTCCAGAATCCACGTAAAGTAATCATTTATCTATTGAATCTGTATCCACCATTTCTAGACAGTTGAGAAGGCCTTCAATCAAATATTGGAGTAAATTAGCTTTCTTCATACACTCACTGAAAAAAACAGCAAGTAAGCATATAAACATCCTAAAAACATGACACAAACATCAATAACCAACTAGCATGACAAACATATAAGCAAGTATGACTTTGACGGTAACTATAATCAAGTAAAAAACAGGATTCAAATGTTTGCAACCTAAGGATCATCAACGATGGGAACTGACCAAATATGTGATGTCACGTCAATGCTGAATTTAACGACTCATAGTACCTTAAATTGAGGAAAATCACTGTAGGAAAAAACAATTAAAATTCTAAATCATTTCCAAGTGGTCTATAAATTGAGAATTGCAAGCCTGCACAATACCAACACATTAGACAAAATGAAAACTGAAGTTTTCCAACAAGGCAAAATTGTGACAAGGCAAATGTGATCTGAATCCGAAATCTCAAAGCAAAATCACATTCGGAATCAGAAGAATGAAAGAGTACCTGAGGCTTCTTGAGCATGTTTAAGTGATTTCTCGCTACAATGGAAACAAAGCAAAGTTTTAAGTAGACTGTCATTACCAGATATTCGGCTTCTTGAGCATGTTTCACACATTCGGAACCTTCATAGAATATCTCTCCCCAACCTTTTTCACCCTGAATCCTATATAGTACAAATTAAGCAAGCATCCGTGAATGATGTACTTGCCTTTGGTTTCCAGATCCCATGGCGGCTGAAATGCAGAAGCTTATAAAATGCAGAAGAAGAGGATATTACGAAGATTTTCCTTAACAAACGACAAACCTGTATCATGAAGTCCTTTATGAGAATGTGCTTCACACCGTGCAATGCAGAGGCAACAGCGTATCCATACCTTAATTTGTGCAATAAAATAACGTTGTGTCAAAGATAATAAAAAATGCCAAAAAATCATAGCAAAATAAACTGCGTATACAAACAACCACCAACCAACTTAACAAACAAACAAGGAATGAAAAAAAAATCAAAACATACACGCAGTGAAGCAAAATCAGATAATAAAAAAATGAAGGAAAAAACAAGAACACTCCCAGCCAAACAACCAATTGAAAAAATATAGGAAGGAAGCAGTCAGGGAAACACCCAACCAACCAACGATTAATAAAGCAACAAAGCTAGCAAGAAATACACATCAATTGAAGTCGTTTGGGAGGCGGTAAACATAATCATATAATTTGTAGAAGAAAAACAACAGAACAAAACAAAATGACATACAAAGAATTCTTGAAACTTGTGACTTAAGATTACAATAAATTATTAAAGATTGGTTTACCTGTTTAGCTTTCCTTTGTTTACTAAACTCGACTCGTGAAGATTGGGACAACAGAAAAGCAGATATGTCAATACAGGAGATTCACAAATTGCATACATTTCAACAGAAAATCATACATTTCAAGGACCCATCCAAAAGCCTTATCGGTTTCTGGATCATCTTTCATCTTCAAAGAAACATTCATCCAAGCAGGAGCAATCTTTGCCAGCAATTCCTATATAAAAAATAGCTACAAAATGAGAGAATTGAAAATAATCCCATGATCAGATTAAGCAAGATAGAAAACAAGAAAAACGGTTGCTTCTGAATAATTACTGGAGAATTGCCAATTGGATCAACATTTGTAACAAGTCCATTTTCCTTGGGATAAAATTTTCTAATGATTTTCTCGTTCTATTCAGGCTTGATGTAGAAGAATTGCCAATTGGATCAACAATTCTCAATGCTTGCTCAACAGTTAGAAGACGCTTAGAAAACGACACCAGCATTGAGAATTAAACAAGCATCAATGTGGTGTAACCTTCATAACCAACTGAAGGAGTGTCTCTGGAGCTGACTTCATAGATGATTTTGCTCCAGTGCAGAGAACCTTATTGCTAGAAAGTGACTGAAATGTCACATCTCGAATATCTAACACTTATGTTAAAAAAGCACAATCCCTTGCTTAAGTTTAATTATGAGAATCTACCTTCTCGCTAATCATTTGCTTGATGATGGATATCAAAGTGACAAGCTGCATTCTCCAATTTATTCCCAGCACATCCCTTGCATCCTGAAAGATATAGCAGAATAATTTACAAATCAAGTTGTAATTGAAAATGTCAAGTATTATGAAAGCTAAGCATATAACATTAAGAAATTGAGATCGACGGACATCCCTTGCATCCCTTATGTTGAATCGTTAGTGTGTTGAACAAGGAATTATGTGACTGTTTCCTAGGCAGCGGAAATAAGTAAAGATTCAAAATAACAACAAAATTCTCAAACGTGTACTTGTATTATTAGAGTTGTACAATCTCACAAGTCTTCTCTCCACCTATACCCTAGGCTAAAGACTTTGAGTGCAATCACCTCTAAACAACACAAGAACAAAACAAAAACTCAAAGCAAGAACTACCCGTATCTTGCCTTAGCTTTCCGATCTCAGTTCCCAAAAGCTCTGGATGACAATAGCTGAGATGTATTTCCCCAAGACAATTCTCATCTATATATATGGTCTAACACAATAAACACATATGGTAACTATGACAAACTTTATTTTCAAATAAACACTAAAGCTGATAAACATATAGTTTCCATGTATAAACTTTCCTAAGACTCAAAATTTTCTCCTTCTTGTCCAAATAAGACACGAAATCTTATTTCCTTGTATAATTGAGTCCGTCTGGGAACAGCTGGCATCTCTGCGTTCTCGTGTTGTTCTTCAGACGCGGGGTTTCCATGAATAGAACTTTCCTTGTATAAACACCACGCGCTTTCCAGATTTTCAATTTGTTTGCGTGGAAACTGTTGCTTGTTTTCACAACGTTCCATTGTGCTCCTCTGTTTTCTCTTCTTCACTGGTTTCCATTGTTCCTTTATTATTTCATAAAACCTGAACCTCATAGGAATAACAAGAAACCATAAAACCTAATGGTGTTTATCATCATCAAAACCAGAGGGAACATCAAGGTTCCACCACCTTACATTCCTCCGACGCCGCACCCGACGTCGAGGATATTCTGGCCGGGCTTGACGCGGATGGGATCGACGAACATCTGCTCGTGGCGTCGTGGTACTTGCCGGGGATGGTGGGGGAGAAGTGGAACTGTGGAAGGACTGGCCCCATCCCCAGTCGTAGATGTCGGTGACGAGGTTGTAGAAGATGTCGACGAAGGCGCGAACATTCTCTGACTTCTCGATCTCCTTAGGGCGGCGGAAGAAGGACCAATACTGGTTGTACTGGTCCTGCAGCTTCTCGTCGGAAACTGAGCCGCCGGTGAGGTCGACGGCGCGCTTGCCTTTCTATTCGGCGGAGCCGAGGACGCAGACGAACAAGTAGAGGCCGCCAAAGAAGAGGTCGGCGGTGCATAAGAGGGCGAGCGTGTCCATCTTGATTTGGGGGTTTTGGGGGAGAGAGAGGAGAGAAAGGGGGACGGAACTGGCGCTTCGAGGGAGGGATAACTCAGGCCACGCGAACTCGACGACGACGAGGAGGAGCGAGCTTGAAGGAAGGAAGACGGTGGACTGGTGGAGTGGCTGGCGATGGAGGCCGACGGAAACGAGTCGGGGATAGAGGTTCTAGATATGGCACATCAGGAAATGATTTGGAGGAGAGAGTGTGAAGATGAAGAGATAAACTTAGGGGTTATTTTACAAACAAACTTATGTTTTGAGGTAATTTTCAGATATTTATATAAAAAAGGGGCAATGGACCTCAATCTTTCTATTTGTGTAGGTGTAGTTTTTTCCACGGTTAGAGCAGCATGGGCCACATTTTAATTTACTAAACAAAATAACGTAGCCTGGCCTAGTAGCCATAGGCTTAGTCATAGCTGGGCTGCTTCTGAAGTGGCCCAAGATTTGTAGTTCATACTAGGCCCAATCGTGCCTGAAATATAATAAGGAGAAAATTGGCAAAGGGTCCCTTAAGGGAAAAAATAACAAGTTTAAGTCTATTTTTATCAAAATTGTAAATATAATTCCCTATTACTATATATATGGTCCAAAGGGGATGAAAGTGTTTTTTTAGAATTTAGGATGTAGGGTGTATGATTTAGGGTTTATGAATTTTTAAAGACTTAAAAAGTCAAGAAGCTAATTTATTTAATTAGGAGTCCAAATTTGTTATTTGACACCACTTAAAAAATCAAAAATCTTAACGATCCATAAATAAGCCACTAGGTTGGTGTACAGTTGTGCATATATTACTTGGCCCAAACGTGCCTAAACAAACATTAGTTTCCTTCGTATTAAAAATAAATAACTATTTTTTGGTCCGATAACTTGAGATATTGTAAAATTTGCGAGATATCTCACTTTTTGGTAGGGGTGTTCATGGGTGGATCGGATTTTCGGACCGGACCGGATCGGAAATGACCGGACCGGACCGGTAAAATTCCGGTCCGGTCTCCGGTCCACCATTTCCCCAAAATCGGTTTTCGGTCCGGTCCGGTCCAAACTCGGAAAAAATTCGGTCCGGACCGGAAGACCGGAATTTAAAAAAAAATATTTTTTTTTATAATTTATATGTTTTATATATTTTTTTTAGAGATTTATATGTATTTTTTTGTAGATATTTTTTTAAATTTAATAAGTTAGGAGTATGAATGTTTTATAAATATTTTTTTATAGATTTTAAATAAAAATTTAATATTTTTATTTTTTAAAATTAAATCCAGTCCAAGACCGGACCGAACCTATCCGATCCGGTCTTCGGTCCACATATGCCCAAAAATCCGGTCCGGACCCAATGAACACCCCTACTTTTTGGTATATTTTACAGGGTTTTGTTTTTTTTACGGCCAAATGCCTTACTGTCATCATCTTAACATTTCCGTAATTTTTTTTTTCAAAAAAAAATTAAAAATCAAACAAAAAAGCAGACAAAATTCGCGAGATCGAGGACTCTCTCTGTGTTCGTTCCCAAACCATTTCACTCTCAAGGCCTCGACTTGGTTCCAGCCGTTCCATCCTAGTCCTGGTTCGAGCGTCGGCGGCGGGAAAAGCGGCGGGCAAAATTCGCGAGAGGGCGTCGTCCTGGTTCTTCAAAGCAAGGTGGTGGGGCTCGTCGGCGACGAGCAAATTGAAAAGGTTCGTTCCAAGCTTAAGGTGTGTAATCACCCATTTAAGTGTTCTAAGATTCTAGGGATTAAGAGATTTAGGGTTATTTTGAAATTCGGGGATTTGGGAATTTAGGGTTTTAGGGATTTAGAGATTTAAGGTTTTTTATTGGTGATGTGGAAAAGTTGGTTCAAGCTTGCTTGGAAAGGTTTAGGGATTTAGAGCAAATTGGAAAGGTTCGTTCGAGTGAAATTTATGGATTTAGCTGTAGCATTCTCCTTGGCATAGAATGGGAGTAAATGGTGATCTCTCTACTTTCATGCATGATTATATGATGAACAAGGACAAAATTGAACTTATTAGATGGCTGTGAACCGTTTTGTCTTTTCTGGAAAACTAGTAGATTTGTGTTTTCTTCTAACAGATTGTAATGTGACAGTATTGTTAGTACTTTCTTGGAATTCTTTTGTTATCCCAAGGAGCCTATTCTTGTTGCAGATCAATGGCTCCACGGTCAAGATTGTTGACAACTGTTAATATGTGATATTTGTCTATTTTTCCCCTCTTCTTGTCCAACCCTATGATGTGAAATGCTATCTTCAAGAATTTGCATACCTTCCCGAAAGTTACTCTCAGTAGAGACATTTGGGCCATTGGACATCTCGTTTCAATTTACTGGTCATTTGACATTGATCTTAATTTACTGATCCTTTGACACTAATTCTTATTTACTGGTCACTTTGGCTTGTTATTGTTTTAAAGGCAGAGTAAACCATTAAACCGATCCTTGGAATTGATGAGGGAAAAAAAACTTTTCTCTTCATGTTTTTATTCAAGGTGGAAAAAGGACTGGTTTTCTCAGATATCAAGCCAAGCTGTTATCTTGTTCAATGCAACTGTTACCTTGTTCCATTGTATTATCCCCCCTACGCTGGTTGTGGTTAGGAGCAACTTTTATCTTATTGATGAAGGTAAACAAATTTGAAATGCCTATTCCTATGACTCACTGCAAGGACTTGTAATGTCACAGTAAACAATCTAAAACAATGTCTCTATATCAATGAATGTGAAACGAAGTCATGACCTTGGTAAGCAAATTTCTTTGAACCTTTATATAAACTTCTAAACCATAGCATAACAATGTCTAGTGAAATAGGACAATAATGCCTTGAACTAGTGAGCTCTAAAAAGAAGAATAGTTTGAACTAATTGATCATGATGCTTTTTTGTGCGCTTGCAGGAGATGAATTACATAGTGAACAATTTATTGTATGAAATGTATTTTGTGGAAGATGGATATTAATACTGCACATTTTAAGGTTGATCCATGATTGTTGAATTATATACACCATAGTTTAGCAGTGGTGAAAATTCAAGCCTATTAGCTTAATGGTAAGCAAAGTGCTTTAAGTACGTGGATGTGAGTTCGAGTCTCACATAGGTTAATCTATATCTCAATACTCTTATGATCCTACTTGTACCACAATCTTATACTAGTTGATCTCTTCATTACCATACTTCATGTGTATTTGTCAATTTCTCTTTAGCATTCATAAGTTGAAGAACCATGACAATTCAAGCATACTTCTATTAACAAACAAATCATTCTATTAGCCTATGTGGGAGTCGAACCCACATCTTGTGCATAAGCACATGCTCTACCATTTGAGCTAATAGGCTTTAAAATAAGCTTTAAAACAAGCATGTCTTTCACCCACTTCATCTACAACACAAGTAGTAACTCATGAGTGTAATAAGGACAAGGATAGTTTTTAGTTTCAAATGAAGGTGCAACAATTCAAACCCAATTTTTAGGTGAAAACTTTGCCAATATCTCTTAATACAAGACAAAACAAGGCATATAAAGCATGCATCAGTAACTCGTATGTAGAATTGGTATTGTTTATACAAGTCATACTAGAGTAATGTTGCAAGGTATAACAAAAGGTAGATTATCATAAAACATGAGGTGACTACCCTGTAAACAGACATGTCAACACTAATGTTAAGTATATTTTCAAAGTTTAAATGCATGACACATAATAGGATGTGACATTATGAAGGAGTGAGAGAGACATTGGCGTCCAAAAATCTAGACTTGTAATGCTTCAATTAATGCAAGACAATTTACAAATTTTTCATAGTTTCTCAATCTCATTGACTGCCTGAGTTTTCATTTCAGATACAAGAAAACGAAAGAGTAATACCTTCCCTTCAAGAGTATCTTTCTTTGATCTTGCCTCATGTATCTTGCTTTCCAGAAGCTGCCAAGACAAATAAAACCTATTATGCACTACCGCATAAACGGATGTATTTGATATCACAAGGATAACATTCAATAAGTTTATACAAAGAAAACATCTAACATACCCTGGTATTGGAGACAAGATTATCAACAACATTCTTTTGTTGATAAAGCTCAGCCTTCAAAGAACTTGCATTATCCTACCAAACATTGTTGTACAAATTATTTGAGGCAATATTCCACACTTCCATTTTATTTCAATACAATTTTCTTTTTTCTAATCCACATTTCATAGTACTAAGGGGGCGTTTGTTTGTATACCTTGGGTATAGGAAATGGGTATGAAAATTGGTCATACCGAATTTGGTGTTTGATTGATGTAGGTATGAGTATGAAGTTCATTCCAAAGAATGATTCATACCTTCTTACAAGACTAATTCCCATACATACCTATAAAAAAAAAGAGGTATGACTCATACCTATTTTTGTCTTTCTTCCATCTCTTCAAATTTATATCAAACACAAAGTTTTAAGAATCATTCAACCCGATTCCTCATACCCAATCCGATTCCTCATTCCAACCCGATTCCTATTACGATACCAAACAAGCCCTAAAACTTTTGGCAATGCAAATTAGGGACATATTAGACATTATCTGCTGGGATCTTCTACTGCAAAAGGCCAACTAAAGGGATCTTCTACTGCAAAATGCCAACTAAAGGAAAATTTTAATTTACTTAACATAATTAGTCATTTATTCAGGATAGGAAAAAAAATCATAGTTAGTGCATATTCAATTTCTTTGAATGTAAAAATCATATATACTTAGTGCACATTATACTCAGTGCACATTATACTCAGTGCATATTCAGATATTTCCAATACTAATGTTATCATTGCTTTGAACGTAAAAAGCTGAATATTTCCAATTTCATAGCTTAGGATGATGATAGACATTTGAAACTGTAAATCCCCAAAATTCCAAATTCATAAAAAATCCTAAAATCCCCAAATTTATAAAAATTCCTAAACATCCAAATTCATAAAAAAATCCTAAATCTCTAAATCCCGAGATCTTTGAAGCCTCTTAAACACTTAAATGGGTTGCATTTACATACCTTTAGCTTGAAACACTCGAACGAGGACTTGAATTTGACCGGACTTGTTTCGAATGAAGGAGAGCCGTCGACGCCTTGCCCACCGCTTGAACCAGGAGCCGCCAACGCCTTGCCCGCCGCTCGAACCAGGAGCTGCCGACGCTTGAACCGGGAGAAGGAGGTGGTGTAGGAGATGGATTGAGGCCTGTCAGGGTTTGAGAATTGAACGAGAGAGAGAGAGAGAGAGTCGATGCCCCCTGGATCTTTTTGTTTGATATTTTCATTCTTTTTTTCCCCCTAAAAATTAACGATAATTGTTTAGAAATTGACGGTAGGGTATTTGGCGGAAAAAAAAAACGAGGTTACCCCGCGAAATATACCAAGGAGTGGGGTACCTCTCGAATTTTACAATACCTCATGGTTATCAGGCGAAAAAACGGAATAAATAATTATGTATAAAAAAGTAAATCTTATGATCGAAACACTTTTTTACACAATAAGATTACACGTTACACATTGGTCTAATATCAGATTTGGATCTAACAATATGTACCTTTTTTTTTTTACATACCTACATGCACATTGTTACGTGAACCAATTACTTACAGGGACTACATTTGCATCACGGAAGATTTGTTTGTACCACAAAGCTATTGACATGGTTATGAGTTGTGTTTCTACGTATACACACATACGTACTTTGGTTAAAAAATTCGTTTATTTTGACAAAAACTGAATCCAGACTAAAAAGTTCATATACGCTATGTTAAAGTGCACAAACGCCATTGCTGTTGCTGAATGCTTCCATTATTTAAAAAAAAAGAAATTTGGAAAACGTGGGTTCATGGCAATCAAGCTTGACATGTCCAAGGCTTTTGATAGAGTGGAATGGTATTTTCTCAAGGAAATCATGCAGCATATGGGTTTTCATCCTAACTGGATTGCTTTGGTCCTCAAATGTGCAAGCACGGCTATCTTCTCTGTTCTTCTTAATGGATGCCCCACCAACACTGTTGCTCCATCTAGAGGTCTTCGACAAGGTGACTCTCTGTCACCCTATCTTTTTCTTCTCATCATGGAAGGACTTTCCAACATGCTTACTGTCTCTGCTCAAATTGGGAAGATTCATGGATTGAAAGTCGCCTCTTCTGCACCTCATGTCTCGCACTTGCTTTTTGCTGACGACTGCAACATATTTGCAAGAGCTAATCCAATCGAGGATGAAAATTTGAAAGAAATTCTGCATTTCTTTGAGCTTGGTACATGTCAAAAAGTGAATTTTGATAAATCAGAAATTTCTTTCAGTCCTAATGTTTGTAGAACACAAAGAAACTCTATTCTGCTACACCTTAATTTTCGTGATGTGGTCTCACATTCCAAATATCTTGGACTGCCAATTGTCTTCAGTAGGTCAAAAAAGGAGATTTTTCAGAATGTTGTGGACAGGGTCAGGAAAAAAGCAAATGGATGGAATATAACTTCTCTCTCCCAGGCTGCTCGAGAGGTTATGATCAAATCTGTTTTGTAGGCCATCCCTTCCTATATCATGAGTTGTTTCAAATTACCATTGTCCATCTGTCATGAACTGGACTCAATTCTTGCTAAATTCTGGTGGGGTTCCAATATTCAGAAGAAAATTCACTAGTGCAAATGGAATCTTCTTTGTGTTTCTAATGATGATGGTGGTATGGGCTTTAGAAGTTTGGAAGCATTTAATCTTGCATTCCTAGCTAAACAAATCTGGAAACTTCTGAACAACAATTCTTCCATTGCTGGCCTGATTTTGAAAGCAAGATATTTCAAAAACTCGGATGTTCTTCATGCCAATCTGGGCTCCTCACCAAGTTTTATCTGGAGAAGTCTTTACCAAGCTATCTAGGTTGTGAAACTGGTATATTTTTGGGGACTTGGGAATGGCTTACATTCCAAATTCTAGAATGACAGATGGCTTCCTCGTCCAAACTCTTTCTCCTTAATCTGTCCTCCAATTTAGTCTGAATCTCACCTCTTAGTGGCTGATTTTTTTGACTGGAATACTTATGACTGGAAATGGACATCACTTCTACAACGTCTCCTACCAATTGACATTGAATTCCTTGAATCAATTCAGCTGGTTTCGCCACTCATATTGGATGTCAGGAGATGGTATTTGTAACACCCCCAAATCTGAACCCAAATGGAAAGGTATTACCGCCAGTGACTCCGATATTCCTCACCAAAGTCACCCCAGGCTTTACCGTTTGAATACAAATCATGAAATACAATGATACAAAATGATAACTTTATTCATATAAAACATGAGTCCCGGGATTACATCCCAATCCCGAATAGGACAAATACAGAGTTTAAACAAAGTACAACGGAAGTCTTTTAAATATATAACAGAGTAAATAAGTTATAACGGAAGTCTTTCTTGAAATATTACAAAAAGGGTTGTGATCGTAATGATCACCTGCCCAAGGATCTCAACCTGATTAAAAGATAATTATTAAAACATCCAAAAACAACCGTCGTCTTCATAGTCAATCTAGTCTCCTCATATCTTCGCTCTATCTGATGTGCCGAATCGAATGGATGACACCAGCCAACCATGCAGAGAACAATTACGGTTGGTTAGTCTACTGAATAGACTATGCAAGGGTACAAAGCAGAAGGTTCGAAGTAGTTGTATTAGGTTAGACTCATCGTTTCTCGAATAATAACCGATAACGATAATCAACCTTCATACTTCTACTGAATAACAACAAGAGGTATGCACAAGAGAAGATTCTGGAAGACTGAATCTTCGCAGAAATCGACCCGAAAGAAGACTCCAACGGAAGTGAGTCTTAAGGAAATATGACAAATCTGGAACGTTTAAAGAATCAAACATCAATGATTTAAAAGCTGACTTAGATGTTTCGGTTCACGACCAATCTCACCGCTTACAGCGAATCCAGATTGGAAAGAGAATGTACTCTGATCAAAAGTCAAGACGAACTTTCCTAGTTGCACTATTTACTTAGCTGCACTACTCGCCAAAGGTATATTAATTATGTGCACTCGGGCACTTTATCTTATTAAATTCCAAAACGAGCATTACGTTATAAGCTTTTAAATCTCCACCCGAGAGATATCGGATCTCCCCGCAAGAGATATCAGACCTCCCCACAAGAGATATAGAAGGGATGAACCTTAGAAGATTTGGCACTAGCGAAGTGCGCCAACCCCGAGTAAGGATATGGTCATGACCAGAGAGAAAGTACTGGGGAAAATCCACCAAGTACCAGTTATAAAGAAACAGCTAAACCCCCACAAGGTACATAGCATTCCTAACCACTAGTGCTAGCTAAACAGTTCTAGCACAACAATAGTTCGGGATAAATCCACATAAATGCTCTCAAGGCGAACATAAATAATAGCGTTGTTCTAACAAATATACAACCTATTATAGTATCATCTTTTAGTTTTCCAAAATAGTTTACAAAACCATTCCAGACAAACATAATAATCATTCCAAATTAATTACTCAGATAAACTACTGATAATTAATGTAAATATGGAACAATGAGCAAGAGCGAACCGCCACTTGCCTTAGTCTGCAGAACTGGAACAAGGTAGACGAAGAGTTTCCGGGCTCGACACAGGGACAACTCTAGTAGCACAGATTCCTTCGAATCGACCCATAAAGAAACCCTAAGTTAGATTCGACAAAGACGAGCACAAACGAAAGAAATCGAAAGGAACGACGTCCGATCGAAGGCTACAGAAGCCAAAGCCACAACAATGCAACATCTGAAGGGCGGCGGTTGCCGCCTGCCTTACGGCAGGCGCCGCCAGCCTCACGGCGGTCGCCGGTGTTCGTGGCGACAGTCGTCGCCGGCCTTACGGCGGGCGCCGCTACGAACATCGGAAATCTTACGAGAACAGAAATCTTACCAATGTCGATCGATTTGGTTCGCCTTTGCCTTGCTTTGGATTCTAAGCTTCTAAGGGCCTCCAAAGCTTCTCTTGGACACTGGAAACGACACCAAAAAGAGCTCCAACGATCGCTCCAGAACTCCGGCAAGAACTCGAACTCCGGCGAGACAATTTGAGGGATTTTGAGCTTGTTTCTGTGCTCCAATCCAGCTCCAATTCATCTCTATTTATAGCCCAACATCCATGGAAGGCAATGATGGCCAAATGCGACGTGGAGGGCCACGATCGAAGCATTGTCGATCGCCGGTAGCTGGCGAGGCTAGCTTATGCACGAATGCGGCGGTCGCCGCCGGCAGCCCCTGGTCGCCGCCCTTGACCTTCCGAAGCGGCGGTCATCGTTTTTGGGCAGTGGTCGCCGTTTTGCTAGGCCACTTGGCGAGGAGGAAGCTTCGACGAAGGAGCCGGGAGCTGACTTGCGGCGGGCGCCGCCATACCCACGGCGGGCGCCGCCAGGTCACTCCTTATCCGTTGGCTTATGGATAATCTTGGCTTAACCCGGGATAAAAATAATCGTACACGAACGAGTATTAAATCCCAAAGTACGTCGACTGTATATTATTTCACTGAGAAAAATATTACAGAGATTGAGAACATTACAGAATGTCTTTCTGTCTCCGAAATTAATCCGACGTACCAAAATGACGCTCGGGAAAAATTCCAAAATACCCAAAACTCCAGAATATCCTTACGGAAATACGGGGTATCACAGTATTTCACTCGTGATGGCAAGTTTTCTGTCAACTCTGCTTACAAAGCCATTCTTAAGGCTTGGAATCATGCATGATCTTCTACTAGCAATTTCAATGATGATCATACAGCCCTCTGGAAATGGGTTTGGAAGCTTAATGTAATTCCTAAGGTGAAGAATTTTTTGTGGTGTTCCTTGAATCAGTTTCTGCCGTGTCTTCAAATCTTGAAGTTCAGGAGAACGGTCTTCACTGATATATGTCCACTCTGCCCTGCAAAGCTAGAGTCTATCATGCATGTCCTCAACAACTGCTCTTCACTGATATTTGTCCAATCTTGAAGTTCATGTTGCTGGTGGCCGACTCGGGTAAGTATATCAGTATATGTACAATTTAGGATTTCCAATTTTAGGTTCAAATTGGAATTGAATTTTTGGGGCTTTTGAAATTGATTTAGGAATTTTGTGTATTTTTATTGAAATTGGATAGGGTTAATTTGTAACTTTTGATCAAAATTGAGATTTAGGGTTATTTATGGTTATTTGACTTCTTTCTTCAACTTCAATAGAAATTGTTTGGGTTTCTTTTTTGAAGATATTTGTTGTGATTCAATCTCTTCTATCTCATAGAAATCAAGAATAAAGCATAAAAAAGAATACTTTCCACGAAATTGGAGAGGGTTATGTCTGCAATAGCGTTGATCTAGTCAACAGAGAGGAATTTGGCACGAAGGAGCATTCATGGAGGGGGTAACCTCACCCAGCACGAAGGAGCATCCATGAAAGGGGTTTTCTATTTTTTTGTGTGAATTTGACGGATTTACTAACAGAGTATATTAGAAGGGCATTTGGCAAAAATTTATAAAAACTTGAGGATACCACACGAATTATATCAAACATCTGGGCATTTAATGAAATTTGCATATCCTTGAGGGTATCATACAAAATATTCATTATTTATTTATTTTTGAGCTATACCAGATTCCGACATACGATACAATTTGGCTCAACAAAATAGGTTAAAAGAGGTCCGCTTCTTCTTCTTTTTCTTCTTTCCCCTCTAGCGTACGTGAGCAGCAACAACGATTTCCGATTTCCCCCCAAAATCCATCATCTTTCTCCCTTATTCACCGCAATCTCCTTTAATCTATCTATCCTTCTTTTAATCCACCCAATTTCAATGGATTCTGGCGATTTTGACGCAATGACACTCCGTTGGGCGGCGGCGACGGTCCAAGGGAAGCAACGACGACTCGTGGTGGTGGCGACGCTTCTGCGGCGGCGGTGGCGACGACTCTAGCAGCGGCGGTGGCTCTGATTGTGGTGAAGAAGGACGCTGGGGGTCGAGGTCGTGGGAATTGGGCTCGGGCTCGGGGGCGTCGTACAGTGGCGTTCGGACCCGTGGCCTTCGGGAATTTAGGGAGAGGAAAAGGGAGATAGATAGAGAGATACAAAATTAAATAGAGCAATTATTTATGGGGTTTAGGGTTATGAAATAATTGTATAAAATTTTAAAATATACAAATGAATACAAAATTATTTAATTAAACAAATATAGAATGATTGCATAAAATATCTTATTTTTTCCATAATTTTGAAAAATGAGGGTACAAGATTTGTCGTACTTTGTTAGATAGCCCTACAGGATACAGAGGGTCCTACCAGTTGGACAAGCAGAGGGTCATCTTCCCGTCGCGACTCTCCTAGTGCGGTGGATTTGCTTCCGCGACTAGTGTCCACTCAGGACGGAGGGACGGACAACGACACTGACATGTTGGACAAGGACTACAGCAGTGGCGTGTCCATGGCCGACGCTGATGTCGACAAACATGCCCTAACAACGTCCATCCAGCACTATATGTGGGATGCGGGCCCGAGACTGTTGATCGAGCTACATGATATTATTGGACTCATGTTCGCGTGGTATTATGACGAATACCTCGATTGGTTTACCATATGTCTCATCCTTATATGATTTTCGGTACCGCATACATGACCCACGTCCAACTGACCCTATCCCTCCACCTCCCCCAGATTCCGCTATTGTGGTATGTGGTTTTCTTACGTTTACGATAATTTTGTTCTATGTTTATGTTCTAATAATGTTTTTTTTTAATACAGCGCATCCAGGTTGTGGCTGGCGAGATAACTGCATGCCTCATTGCGAACGAGGACCTTCCTCCCCGTCTTACATATTAGATGATCCGTTGGATCGAGTATTTGATGAGAGACACAACGCATATGGATCCTCTCATACTGCGTGCCTCACAGCTATTCCGCGACTCGGTCACTAATGAGGGATCAGGCAGCGGGAGGCAGCCCAACGAGGTTGATTAGCTTGTAGGATTTAGGATTGTTTGTACATAAACTTTTTTTGTGGATGTATATGGATTTCCTTTTATGGATTTGATTTTCTTATTTTACGGATTTGTTTTTCATATTCAAAACTTTTATAAGTATTTTACATTAAGATGATCATAAATTCGAATATTGATCACCAAATGATATATTTCTCTAAAATTGACTATAGTATTAGTATAATTATTACATTAAGACATAGTTAATAACAATAGGGTGATAACAATAGTATTAGTATAACTGTTATACTAAGACATAGTTAATAACTATAGCATTAGTATAACTATTGTACTAAGTTAATACATATAGTATATAACTATTATACTAAGACATAGTTAATAGTTAATAACTATAGTATTAGTATAACTATTATACTAAGTCATAGTTAATAACTATTATACTAAGTCATAGTTAATAACTATAGTATTAGTATAAATATTGTATTTAGTTAATAACTATAGTATATAACTAGTAGATAGGCCCATGCCTTGGACGAGATCTTAAAAATAAAATTTTGTTATTTATAAATAATAATTAAACATAATAGTAATTTGTAATAATGTTAAAATTAATAATAATCAATAACTTCAAAACAAACTACAACAAATAATACCAATATTTTTTCAGACGTAATAGAACCCCAAGCCAAAAAAAAACGCTCCCAATGAAAACCCTAACCAAAACACCGCCGCCACCTTCCCTCTCCCCCTTCCCTTACTCCTAGCCACTGAACCCACTTTGAACAATGATCGGTGCACCGAGCCCGGACTCCCAAACTTTGACACCGAACCCCCGTTTTCTGCTACCAATGCGACGTCACCCTTACCCCCTTCACCGTCGCTCCGTTTTGAACGGCGGTGAAGCTGCGCCAGATTGCCGGCGACGGGCTCCTGCAGAAGGTGGAGTATTTCTCCCGCGTCGTCGCCGAGAAAAGGGAGCTCTCCGCCGCTTCGAAATCGAAACCATCCAGCGAGAGATGGCGTCGAACAAAGTAGAGGAGAGAGAGTGAGATTTTGGGACAAATTCGTAGATTCTGCTTCATGTAGCTTGAGCCTTTAGGTTGACGACGACGCTGCGTTTCAGTCCCCCACCACCGTCCACCTCACTGTTTTGGGCCCGAATTTTCAATTTTGGGTCCCACCGTGCCACCCTTGCCTTGACAAACTGATCCCGCTCCGACCGAGCCCCCCCGTTCTGAACCCTTACGGGGAAGAGAATCCTCTGACTCCTTACTTTTTTGTTATTTGACCCGTTTTTTCTTCCGGTTCTGTTGAGAGACACTCTTTGGATGGTGGAGCTTGCCTAGACGATGAATCGAGTTGTAGTTCCGGCTTGGTAGAGGATGACTATCCTTCCGGCGGCGCAGCGTTTGTTTGTGCTTTACGCACCTCATATATTGGTTTCTTTGCTTTATCATGCTCTAGTTTGTTTCGTTTTTTTTTGTTTCGTTGTTGTTTGCTCTTGTTTCTCTTGGTTGTTGTTGTATTGCCGGTTAGTTCGGTTGCCAGTTTCTGGCCTCTCGAAGTTGCACACTTCGAATTCTTACTTAATCAAAAAAAAATATAAAAAATAATACCATATATTTCATGTAAAATAACCAGAAATATCAAATAGAAACTAATAATAATAAAATGTGTGACGATAATTTGATGAAATATGAAATCCTAGAACTATCTAATTCAATAACTAATAACTTGTATTCAAAATGCAAACAATTTAGTCCTCCTTATGCTTCATAGATTTCTTGTTACGTGAAGTAGATAGTTGGTCTTCTGTACCATCTTTTGCATTCTCATCTTAATTTTTTTTTCTTTGGACCGCTTGATAGGAGTAAATATTTCATTAAATGATACATTGGGGTCTATGGTCTCACATGACGGTGGTACATAACTGTTATACTAAGACATAATTAATAATATTTTTTTTTATCATTTCTAGTGTGTTAGTGTCCAATTATAAAATTATTTTATAGATATTTACATAATCTAATCATAATGTATGATAATAAATTACACACAACCTACTATATCTCTATAAGTCTATACATGTTTGATATTAAACTAATTTATATAATAAGAAATATATTTTTGGATATGCAAATAAGAGTATTATGTTAATAATGAATTTTTTATGTGTTATATGTACATATTATTTTTTTATAGAATTAAGAAAATTATATTCTAAGAAATATAACATTTACCATTACTAAAAAAAATATATCATGTATTGAAGAATATATTCTTCACTATTTCGAAAAGATTGATTTGTAAATGTATAGGTATGCAACTAACTACTAACCTACTAAAATCAAACACTTTAGAAGGATGAATAGGTAAATCTACAAATTAACTTGATAATTTGGTATAACTAGATGTGTGACAAATAGGAAGGAGACTTATGACTTTTGTAATAGTAGTTAGACTATTATGCTAAGACATAGTTAATAACTATAGTACATAACTATTATACTAATTAAGATATAGTTAATAACTATAGTATTAGTATAACTATTATACTAAAACATAGTTAAGTACATAACTATTATACTAAGACATAGTTAAGTACATAACTATCATACTAAGACGTAGTTACAAACTATAGTATTAGTATAACAATTGTACTAAGACATAGTTAATAACTATAGTATATAATCATTATACTAAGACATAGTTAATAACTATAGTTTTAGCTAGTATAACTATTACATTAAGACATAGTTAATAACTATAGTTTTAGCTAGTATAACTATTACATTAAAACATAATTAATAACTATAGCATATAACTACAACATATAACTATAGGTATTAACTATTATAGTGTTGCACATCTCCCTTTTCAACCCCAATTTGGGAGGTTTCTTCTTAGTTAGGAAAAGTCTCTTTCCTCCTGTTTGCCTATAGGGTTCTCTAGCCTTGTGCTAGTTCTTTCTTCTAGTTCATTCTCATGTTTGTCCTTCTGGTTCTTTCTGTTTGGTGCTTCTCTAGGATTCTCGTGCGCTCTTCAATTATGGATACTCCTATGCAACATGATCTTTATTTAACTCAGACTAAGGGCGATGAAATCCATGGTAGAACTCATGATGGTGGATCTCCTTCGAATCATGCTTCACTCTGCCTTTTGGGGAAACTTAGAGAAACCGTTCAACTTGCATGCACTTAGGAACATTATTAAGCTCGCTTGGAAGTTGCATACGGGTTTCGTGTTAAGAGCCATACATGCTAATCTATATGCTATCCAGTTCAGTTGCCTTGAATACAAGAATAAGGTTATGGATGAGGGACCATGGTCCTTTGATCGGATTTTACTTATCCTTAAAGAATCTGGTTCTTTTCAACCATCTCAAATTCGTTTTGATTCAATTTGGTTTTGGATCAGAGTTCAAAATCTTTTTTTCAGTGTTATTTCAAGGGATACTGCTATTGCTGTGGGTAAGCTTTTCAAGAATTTCTCTCCTCTGAAGGATGATTTTACCAAAGTTTTCCTGGTTTTCTCCGCATGCAAGTTGAAGTTGATCTTAACCAACCTCTCTGTCGTGGTGCCTTATTAATCCTTAATGATTTGGGTAAAGTCTGGGTCTTGTTTCAATATGAAAAGCTCCCTAACTTCTGCTATATATGTAGGAAACTTAGGCATGTTCAGACAAAGTGTGATGATGATGAAGCTAGAAGTTTTGAGAATCAATATGATGCTTGGTTGCGTGCGCCTCCTTTGGCTTCTGTTGTGTCAACTGCTGCTTGTGATTTGATTCCTGATGGTTCTGTACAGAAAGTTAAAGCAAAAGGTGGCATGTGCTTATTAAGCACTATTTTACATGGGGTTTTGACTCTACTGATGAGAATCCTCAGGAATCTCCAATCATAAATTCTTCTACTAGGACAAGTATCATTGTGGTTTAGGCTGATTAATTGGGAGAACTGAATATTGCTACTGAGGTTAATGTGGGCCAGGATGATGTTCTTGGGGATTTGAATATTGTCACCACTTGCTCCTCTCCACCCAAATTTCCTATAATAATCTCATCAAATGTTCCTAATTAGCTTCCTTCCATTATTGTGACTGGTCCACTCCATGTTGAGATCTCAAAGCATTCCTTTGTTGTTTTGTCTTTATCCGCTGACTTACAGAAAGGTTCTTCCAAGTCTTCCTGGAAACGCCATGAAAGAGATGTGGGCTCTTCAATGGAAGGTATATATTTTGATGGTGGGAAGAGAGCTTCACCTTTTTCTTCTTCACCTACTTCCTCTGCTAAAAAACCAAGGCTTGTAGAGGTTCCAATACTTGAATCCATGAATTTTTCTAAAAAGATATCAACAGAAAATAAGGATTTCTTTTCCTGACGGATGCCATGAAATCCTAAGTTATAACTATAGAGGTTTGGGAAGCCTCTATGCAGTTAATCATCAATCAAAGCTTATTTCTATTGAACTTCCTAATGTTTTCTTTCTTATGGAAACAAAATCTATTGTAAATTATATGTGTATGGTTGCATAGAGGCTGGATTTTTCTAATTCCTATGCTACTAATAGTCACAGTAAAGGTGGTAGGGTTGCTCTGTTTTGGGATAATCTGATCAATCTCTCTATTATCTCTTATACTAGTCATCATGTTGAAGTTAGTTTTTGAACTTCAAATGGTATTTTGGACTGGAGGACAACCTTCTTCTATGGGTGGCCTGAGGCTCATAATAAGCATCTCTTTTAGGATCTTCTTCACATGTTGTCTTCTGAGATTGGGAATGTTTGGCTTTATGTGGGTGACAAGGGCTTAAGTCGTGATGCCCAATCAAAGTAAATCCTTAAAAACCTAACAAAGTAAAGTAGGCAAGCAAGGGTCGAATCCCACAGGGAGGTAGCAATCTTTCAAAGTGCACAAGTGTATGCCAAAGTAATAAAAAGGGGTTTTGTTGGTTTGTTTTCAATTAAACAAAGTAAAGTAAAGCAAAGGTTGTAATCAATTGGGAAAAAGTACTTAGCTAGACAAATATCCACCATTCATTTGATTGGTTGATCCTAGATTATCTCTATTCCTTCCTATGAATATTCATGTCCCTATTCTGAAATAGTTACTAGTCTAACTAGTCCTGATAACCCTAACTATCGAACGCACAAGAAACTATCAAGATTTAGAACAATAGCAGCAAGAAGCATAGGAATTAACCAGCATACATGCAACACCACAACTCGCAACATTTAACACATAATCAATTCTCTTTCACAATAAACTAGTCCAACTAGTCCTAGAATATCATGTTTGCTACACAAGATAAGGGATTTCAACTCGAAATATACAAACCCTAGCAATAGACAATTACCAATATCAACTAGGTGATCAATCCAGTCAAATCAGCAAGAATCAATAGGAATAAGCACAAAGAGAAAAGATATAATCAAAGGAATAGGAATAGAATTATAATCTCACAACCATATATCAAATGAAGGCTTCAATCGTCGGACTAAGCAAAGGTTGTTTAGTTCTTCATAGTATTGAAACACAAAAACTCTAAGGGAAAAACTATGCTGAATAATAGTCTGAATAATAAACGATAATGAAAAGTGGCTGCTAGGAACTAGGTTAAATAACCCTAGCAAAACCTAAAAACTAAAGATAACAATTAACATCTAAAAGGAAATAAAATAAACTAACGAAATAAAGAAATAAAAGAAAAGGAAATAAATTAAAATAGTAAACTCGGACGAAATCTTCTCGCGCGCGTCTGACGAAGCGATTTCCGCGACTGCGGCAATAGCTTCCGCAACCGCGGAAATATTACTGTAAAGGCTCTCGTCTTCGATTTATCCGCAACCGCGGCTCTGGCGTCCGCGACCGCGGATTCTTCACTTCTGATCTTCGTCTTCTCGTGGCTCTCTTCTCCATTTTCTTTAAGTCTTCAATTAAGCTTCTCCAAACCACCATAATCATACTTCTTCTCCTCAACTCCATACTCCATAATAACACTCTAAACACATTCAAATGGTACCCAAAACTCCGGTAACAACTCCTAGTTAAACCCTACAAAGTAGCGCTGATCAAATTCCCCCATGCTTAAACCTTGTTCGTCCTCGAGTAAGCTAAAAGAAACCTACTCCTCCAATGAAATCCCCAAGGTCTCAGGAAGCACAACAAAACTCTCTCCACTAAGAACTGCACCTAAACATGTAACTCCAAGGCACCAACATATCATCACAACACAACACAACATACAAGCTTAAAGGAAAGCAGAGTACTTCCCCCAAGCTTAACCCGAACACCATAGAGTGAATAAAAAAATCTAATCCTAGCCTCCATCTATCTTCTTATAACTCCCAAAGTGACCTACCCGAATCCTCCTTATATCACCTCTTCTTATGTCACCACGCCAGGAAAAATGAGGAATCCTAATAATCACTCTTCTTCTTTTCACTCATTTTGCCAAGGCGCCCTTTCGGTTTTTCACCAAGCCACTCATTTCATTTTTCAATAGATGGGCTCACATAAAACTCACATCACTCTTGACCACTTATTACTGACGGGCTAAAAGTGCACAAGCAAATGTCGTTGAATAGCCAAATCAAAGTAAATATCCTAACGGACCTACTAAACAGATGTATAGTAAGCAAGTAAGGGTCGAACCCACAGGGAAGATCGAATGAAGTATGCAGTCGTGATTGACAAGTAACAAGCAAGGGGGGTTTAGTTATCACGAGAAAGCAAAGTAAGCAAAGCAAACAAGTTTGGTTGAATTGAGAAAATATAATGGGGAAAGTAGTCCTACTAGAGCGAGATCCACAATACAGAGATATAATTTGTTCACAAAAATCTATTTAATTGACGGGGGTAAAGATGCGTAATGCAAATATCGTTGATTAGCCTTATCAAAGTAAAAAGTCCTAACAGACCTACTAAACAGATGTATAGTAAGCAAGCAAGGGTCGAACCCACAGGGAAGATCTGATGCAGTATGCAATTGTGAATGACAAGTAACAAGCAGGGGGGTTTAGTTATCACGAGAAAACAAAGCAAACAAGTTTGGTTGAGTTGAGAAAATATAATGGGAAAGTAGTCCTACTAGAGCGAGATCCACAATACAGAGATATAATTTGATCACAGAAATCTATGTAATCCAAGTTCTTTTACTATCCTTATAGTTGTTCCCACCCTGATCTTAAGTACTATCGATTCTCACAGTTGTCGATAGACTTATCACTATGCCAATGGTAAAATACCACCGATTCTCACAGTTGTCGGTATACTTTACCACCAACAAAGCAATAGAAATACACACAAGGATATAGGATACATGCAAATAGAAAGACGTATTAATACTCGCATACAACTGATTCTCACTCACAATTGTACGCTCGGAACCCCTATACGCACAATTGTGTATGCCACTAGATATGCACTCGGAATCCCTATATGCAATCCTAGCAATTGATAAAAAGTATTCAACCTAGTTGATCAGGCTAAGAAGAACAACAAGAAATCAATATTCAATATAACCAAGAGAATCAAACCAACATTTATAAGGATAAGAACAAGGAATAGAAATCTCACAAACACATCAACTGTATTGATTCAATCGTCTAGTAGAACAGAGGGAAGTTAGTTCTCCATTCAAACGAGAATGAAAACTAAGGGAAATAACGTCTGAAATAAAGCAGTAACGAGTTGTGTTCTAAGTGTCTCCCTCTTAACCTAGAAAGAGGGCTTAAATAGTCTTTAGAAAACTAGGTTAAACTAATGAAAATAATAAAGGAAACAAAATAATAAAATAACAAAATCTAAAAACAATAAAAGGAAATAAAAGTCTTCAGACGCGCGACACTTAACACGGCCACCGCGGGGCGTCAGGCTTTCCACCGCGGGGCGTCATTCTTCTCTAAGAGTCATCGCCGGGCCGCGGTGACTCTGGCGCGGGGCGGTGAGCTAGCTCACTCTCTTCTTCTGCTGTTCTTCATTACTACCCAGTGTTGGTAGTCTTCTCCATGCATGCTCTAGCAGCTCCATCTACATCCTCATGTCTCCATCTAAGCTGTAAATCCAGGAATATCTTCACTTCTCTCCATAACTTCTGGATCATAGACTGAGCCTAAAAACCACTCATAAATTCCTCCAAATCATGCTAATAATTGCTAGTAAAGGCGTATGAAATAAAACCTATCAAATTCCCCCATACTTAGACCTTTACTCGTCCCGAGTAAGCTAAAGAAAAACCTACTCTCTCAATCAAACACCAAGGCCTTAGGAAGTATAAGAAAATAAGACACTAGCAATTACAACATATCAACAATAAGCTCCAGACAACCAAAACAAGGGATGCAAAGATAATTCTAATCCTAACTCCAATCTAGCTCCTTATTGCTCCAGAATGGCCTATTCGAACTCCTTATACCACCTCTTCTTATGACACCTTGCCAAGAAATAGAGAGAAATCCTAGAATCACTCTTCTTCTTTTTCGCTCATCTTGTCAAGGCGCCCTTTCGGGTTTTCACCAAGCCACTCATTTTATTTTGCTAGATATCTCACATATACTCACATCACTCCAGTCCACTTTTGCCCTGGTCTATACCAGTCGGATTACCTGCTTTTTACCTGAACTGCCCTTTCGGGTTTTCAGCTCATCCCAGGATTTTGATTGCCTTTTTACTTCTTTTTGGCTTTTTCGATTTGTTTTTTTTTTTGAAATCAAATGGGAAATACATCACACGAAAAGAAAACAATCTGTACAAAGGATAGACAGATGGCAAGTCTAAATCCCTCCCCCATACTTAAACCGAACATTGTCCTCAATGTAAAAAATAGAACAGCAAAGGAAATATGGGAAGAAGAAAATAAACTCACTGCGGGCCTGATGGTGGTGGTGGTGGGAACCTCCCGAAGTAGTCCCTCATATGAGCGTACATACCGTCCAAACGCTCATCTAAATCATCATGGAGCTGGGTCTGCCAAGTCTGCAGACCGGTCTCTACTCGGGTGTTCCAGTGCGTCTGCTGCACTGAGAATGCATCAAATCTTGAAAACAACTCCTGCCAAGGTGTGGTAGGACCGTAAGAAGACGAAGGCACATCATAAAGTGTAGGCATAGGAGTGTCCTCGCCCGCAAACTCAACAGCAGCAGCAGCACCACTAGGGCCCTCTCCATACGGGCCTGAAGGAGCAGCATCATGGGTATCATCAGTCGTCATTCTGCTATCACTGGAGATCCACTAATCCGCAAATAAAGGTGAATAGGCGAAATCCCGTGGAAGAATCAGAATGTGGCCATCATATGACGACCAGACTAAATCACCATCCTTTCCCAATGGCTTCAGCATCGAGCACACCTTCATGTGTGCCATATCATACACCACGTAGGCAACAAGCCGAGGAATCTGATCGCAAGCTATCACTCCAGCACAAAGGAGGGTAATTAGACCACCCCCACAAATATCACGTGGCTCACCATCACGAATCCTCTTCAAGGAACCCAACAAGAGGGTAGCCCAACATGGCGTGTACGTGACAACCTCCAAGATGCTCATAAACCACTGGAAATCCTTCAGAGGGACCTTACCATCATCAGCATGGCCAAAGAAGTCTCTCATCATCACTTTGTGGATCAGCCGTAGACACGGGTTCACCAGCTTCGAGTTCACCTCCTGACCCTTCCTGAACGTCCTGCCCGTAACAGCCTTCTAGAACTCCATCATATCAGACTCTAGAATGCCACCAGACCACCCATCAGTTGGCAGCTTTGTAATGCCCAGGGCAGCACGCACCACCTTAGGGGACAACGAATAATCACGCCCGTTGTAAGTGAACGTGACCCTCATCATCCTCTTGTCGTCTGAGCCATCAGAGTACCTCTTGAAGGAGGCGATGAACTGGTAACAAAGCTCGGGATACGCAGGGGCAGCTAAGTTCAGAAACGTCCCCAAACCACACTGTGCTAAGCACAGGGACACACACGCCAACAAACCAAACTCAGCCAATGTCGGCTTGTCAAAGAATTTTGTCGCCAACACCTTCCTTTCTTTCACCACATTGTAGACCTCAGTCTCATCCCTCGTAGACACTTGCTTCCGACCCTTAGGTGCCATAAGTAATGAATGTAGAATTTCAAAACGAAGGGCAACCAAGAGAACTTACAAACGAGCAAACACGCAGCCAAGTGGTCTCGCCGCGGGGCAGTGAACGAGTCGCCGGATCGCGGTGGGAAAACTGGGAGCTTTGGCCAGGTCGTGGCGAAGTCGACGCGGGGCGGTGGCAGCGCGAGGCGGAGCGACAGCGAGGCGGGACTGAAGCGACGCGGTGGGGTTGTGTTTGGCTGGTTTGTGAGGCTAGACTTCCAATTGGTGAATTGGGGGCTAGATTCGGATCAAGGTCGAGAGAGATTTGAGGAAGAATGGGGGATTTGGCTTTTGGGAGCTTGAGAGGTGCTGGGAATGGAGTGTTTGTGAGTATGGGGGCTAGGTCAGGGAAGGGAAAGTGAAAGGGAAGAAAGGGATGATGGGGCCGGGTATGTACCATGGCCCAAAGAAAAATCTTGGCCCAAAGGGGCCCAATCCGTCAAATCCTTTGTAACAACTCAAGAAATAAAAAATTTTACGCACCCGTTTAAGGTTTTTTTCGGGTCCTTTATTCTTGTTTTTTTTTTCCGGAGTTGAGAAGGTATACCAGACATTCACCGCGGGGTGGTGGGCTCCACCGCGGGGCGGTGAGGCGAACTGGGACACTATCTCCTCTCCATTTACTTTCATACCTGAAATGTGAGTAACAGGCGAACGAAACAAAGAAAAATAAATTACGAAAATAATCTAAAGAAAACTCAGAGAACAATTACCACGGGTTGCCTCCCGGACAGCGCCTTGGTTAACGTCGTTGGCTCGACGTACTGCAGATCAATTACCACTTGGAATAGGATCCCCTCGGAATCCTCCTACTCGTCTCTTCCTGTTGAGACTTCCAATGGAAAGGTTTAGACCTTAAGCCATGTTCCCTCTTTGCCATTGACTCCATGCTTACTTCCTTTGGAGTATCTCCCCCATACTTAGAGCGATGTGGGGGCCGATATGGCTCAATCTGAATATGATGCACATCACTGGATAAAGGCTTACATCCTTGTATGGTTAGTGCAGGGGGGCGAGTGCCCAAAATGGAGGGAATGGAATCTCCTATGTCATCCAACAAGACATCACCAACATGTAACTCATGCGACTCAATAGGTTCATCAATAGTAGAACACTTAACTACGGTCTCTACTGCACTAGTTTTAACATTGTCATGCACATAATCATCAATATTGCTAATGCAGCAAGGAGCAGGTAATTCAATAGAGTTGGCTTTATGAATACTATGTTCAAAAATTATTCCATCAAATTCCATAGTTAAAATTCCACTGTCTACATCAATCTTTGTCATGGATGTTTTCATAAAAGGTCGCCCTAGCATAACTGGAGCAACCTGCTCATCATAGTCCATATCCATAACAAAGAAGTCAGCAGGAAAAATCAAAGAGCCTATCCTCACAAGAACATTTTCCACAACACCCTTAGGGGGTACACAAGAACCATCAGCAAGTTGTATAACAATGTTAGAATCATGCAAGGGTCCTATTCCTAAATCCTCAATCAAAGAATAGGGTAACACATTAATTGAGGCACCCAAGTCTAACAAGGCTTTCTCAAATCGATGCTCACCTATAGTGATAGGAATAGTAAATGTACTTGGATCCTTGCACTTCTCAGGCATGCGTCTCTGAACTACTGCTGACACATGTTCACTCACTGGAATCTTCTTTTGAGCCTTATGCTTCTGAGTCCTCTTCACGGTGCACAGCTCCTTCAAGAACTTGGCATATCGAGGGATAACCTTGATAAGCTTGATCAGGGGAATGTTCACCTCACAGTCCCGAAATGTCTCGAACAGATCGCTGTCTTCAGCTACTCTCTTGGCCTTCAGCGCCTCAGGGAAAGGTGCTGGTGGCTTCTCAGAACCTAGAGGGGGAAACACGGGGCGAACGTAATCATCAATACAGGTTTCTTCAGCGGAGTCGGGTTCTTGAAGGCCAGGTCGCGATAAGTCCACCGCGGGGCGTCGATCATTACCGCGGGGCGGTGAGGTCATGGCGTGTTTACTGAGTTCAGCCGCCGGGTCGCGGCCAGAGTCGCCGCGGGGCGGTGGCTTCAGCGTTTCTTTCCTGGTTCCTTCTTTATTTTATGGCCAGGCCGTGGTGGCATCCACCGCGGGGCGTCCGGTGATTTTCTCCTTCTCGATCTTGTTTTCCTTCTAAGCTATAGGAGCAACGTCCAACTTTTTACCACTTCTGAGGGTAATAGAGCTTACATTCTCCCTTGGGTTCATAGTAGTCTGAGATGGCAAGGAATTAGATGTCTTCTGGTCAAGTTTGGTCACAACATCGGTAAGCTGGCCAATCTGTCTCTCCATGTTCTTAATACTTGACTCAGTAGCCTGCATATGTGTGGCGAAATGCTGAGTCAGAGTCTTTAGCATCTCTTCGGTAGAAGCACCAGAGCTTTTGCCTTGAGGCCTCTGTTGGTATGGGACTCTCTGCGGGTACTGCTGTTGTGCAGGCTGTTGACCACCTTGAGGGTCACTCCATCTAAAACCTGGGTGGTCTCGCCCTCTCGGATTATAATTGGGCTGTCCACCAAACTGTGGTCTAGGGGGTCCATAACCTCCTATAGAATTAACTTCAGCAACACCCTCCTCATGCAGCTGAGGACAAGCGTCGGTGGGGTGGTATTGATCAGAGCAAAGCCCACATGCTTTAACTTGTTGAGGGGCGTTCTGATTCGCCATCCTCTTCACCATCTCTTTCAGCTCAGCTAGCTCAGTCAACACTGGGCTTGGTCCTACAGGGGTCACAACATTGACCGCCTTCCTTTGGTATGTCTTCCAAAAACTCCTGGTGCTCTCACTCATCTCCTGGAATCTCTCCATGGCTGCATCCAGTGTCAGATTCAAAATGCTTCCACCGCAAGCAGCGTCAACCATCCTTCTCTCTTGGTCCAGCAGACCATTGCGTAAATAGAGGACAAGGTCTTGCTTGGCGTATCCGTGGAATGGGCAGCTAGAGCAAAGCCTCTTGTACCTCTCAAGATAATCATACAGCGTCTCATCACCAGCCCGCTCAATATTGGCAATTGCCTTTTTCAAGGCATTCGCCTTCTTCGTTGGAAAGTACTTGTCCAGGAATGCCTTGTGCAGTTTATTCCAGGTATCTATGGTTCCTGGTGGCAAGTGATAGTACCAGTCGCTTACAGAGTCTAGCAGGGAGAAACCAAAAGCTCTCATCTTGATTTGGTCTTCCGTCACGTTCCTGGGCTTCATAGTCATGCAGACATTGTGGAACTTGCCCAGGTGAGAGATCGGGTCTTCTCCAGATTTCAGCTCAAAATTCAACCCTTCGCCAAGTGCAGGGATGACGACAGCCAGGGGTTGTGCTCCAATATTCGGCTCAGTCAATTCTCTCAGAGTCTCAGCCATTGCGACAGTAGGGATGTTAATTGGCTCAATCGGCTCAACGACCTCAACCTCGACTTCTTCTTCTCCTTGATCGCGTAGGTTCATATAGAACGATCTGTCAACTTCTGGATCAAAAGCTATGAGGGGAGAGTCAGTAGAACGAGTGTCGACCATAAGATAGGTCTCCACCAAAAATCAATCACAAAACACACACAACAAAACAGAAAACTTCACCGGCAACGGCGCCAAATTTGATGGGCCTAAAGATGCGCAATGCAAGTATCGTTGATTAGCCTTATCAAAGTAAAAAGTCCTAACAGACCTACTAAACAGATGTATAGTAAGCAAGTAAGGGTCGAACCCACAAGGAAGATCTGATGCAGTATGCAATTGTGAATGACAAGTAACAAGCAAGGGGGTTTAGTTATCACGAGAAAGCAAAGCAAGCAAAGCAAACAAGTTTGGTTGAGTTGAGAAAATATAATGGGAAAGTAGTCCTCCTAGAGCGAGTTCCACAATACAGAGATATAATTTGATCACAGAAATCTATGTAATCCAAGTTCTTTTACTATCCTTATAGTTGTTCCCACCCTGATCTTAAGTACTATCGATTCTCACAGTTGTCGATAGACTTATCACTATGTCAATGGTAAAATACCACCGATTCTCACTGTTGTCGGTATACTTTACCACCAACAAAGCAATAGCAATACACACAAGGATATAGGATACATGCAAATAGAAAGACGTATTAATACTCGCATGCAACTGATTCTCACTCACAATTGTACGCTCGGAACCCCTATACGCACAATTGTGTATGCCACTAGATATGCACTCGGAAACCCTATATGCAATCCTAGCAATTGATAAAAAGTATTCAACCTAGTTGATCAGGCTAAGAAGAACATCAAGAAATCAATATTCAATATAACCAAGAGAATCAAACCAACATTTAAAAGGATTAGAACAAGGAATAGAAATCTCACAAACACATCAACTGTATTGCTTCAATCGTCTAGTAGAACAGAGGGAAGTTAGTTATCCATTCAAACGAGAATGAAAACTAAGGGAAATAACATCTGAAATAAAGCAGTAACGAGTTGTGTTCTAAGTGTCTCCCTCTTAACCTAGAAAGAGGGCTTAAATAGTCTTCAGAAAACTAGGTTAAACTAATGAAAATAATAAAGGAAACAAAATAATAAAATAACAAAATCTAAAAACATTAAAAGGAAATAAAAGTCTTCAGACGCGCGGAACTTAACACGGCCACCGTGGGGCGTCAGGCTTTCCACCACGGGGCGTCATTCTTCTCTGAGAGTCACCGCCGGGCCGCGGTGACTCTGGCGCGGGGCGGTGAGCTAGCTCACTCTCTTCTTCTGCTGTTCTTCATTACTACCCAGTGTTGGTAGTCTTCTCCATGCATGCTCCAGCAGCTCCATCTCCATCCTCATGTCTCCATCTAAGCTGTAAATCCAGGAATATCTTCACTTCTGTCCATAACTTCTGGATCACAGACTTAGCCTAAAAACCACTCATAAATTCCTCCAAATCATGCTAATAATTGCTAGTAAAGGTGTATGAAATAACACCTATCATTAATCCAAGTTCTTTTACTATCCTTATAGTTGTTCCCACCCTGATCTTAAGTACTATCGATTCTCACAGTTGTCGATAGACTTATCACTATGTCACTCGTAAAGTACCTCCGATTCTCACAGTTGTCGGTATACTTTACCACTAACACAGCAATACCAATGCACACAAGGATATAGGATACATGCAAATAGAAGATGCCTTACTATTTAACATGCAAATAATTCTCACTCATGATTGTACGCTCGGAACCCCTATACACACAATCGTGTATGCCACTAGATATGCACTCGGAACCCCTATATGCAATCCTAGCAATTGATAAAAAGTATTCAACCTAGTTGATCAGGCTATGAAGAATAACAAGAAATCAATATTCAATATAACCAAGAGAATCAAACCAACACTTATAAGGATAAGAACAAGGAATAGAAATCTCACAAACACATCAACTGTATTGCTTCAAACGTCTAGTAGAACACAGGGAAATTAGTGCTCCATCAAAGGAGGATGAAACTCTAAGGGAAAAATAACGTCTGATGTAAAGCGAAGTTCCTCTCTCTCTTAACCTAGAAAGAGGGCTTAAATAGTCTTAAGAAATCTAGGTTAAACTAATGTAAACAATAAAGGAAACAGAATAATAAAATAACAAAGTCTGAACGAAATAAAAGGAAATAAATGTCTCTGGGCGCGCGACATTTAATACGGCCACCGCGGGGCGTCAGGCTCTCCACCGCGGGGCGGTGGCTTCCTCTGGTGCGGGGCTTCAGTCTTCTCTGGGAGTCACCGCCGGGCCGTGGTGATTCTGGCGCGGGGCGGTGAACTCGCTCACTCTCTTCTCAAGTTCCTCTTCTCTTCTTCTGCTGCTCTTCATTACTACCAAGTGTTGGTAGTCTTCTCCAAGTATGCTCCAGCAGCTCCATCTCCATCCTCTTGTCTCCATCTAAGCTGCAAATCCTGGGATATCTTCACTTCTCTCCATAACTTCAGGGATCACAGACTTAGCTCCAAAACTCATCCAAATCTCCTCCAAATCATGCTAATAATTGCTAGTAAAGGTGTATGATATAACACCTATCAAATTCCACCATACTTAGACCTTTACTCGTCCTGAGTAAGCTAAAGCAAAACCTACTCTCACAATCAACACTAAGGTCTCAGGAAGTACAAGAAAATATGACACTAACAATTACAACATATCAACAATAAGCTCCAGACAACCAAAACAAGTGATGCAAAGATAATTCTAATCCTAACTCCAAACTAGCTCCTTATCACTCCAGAGTGGCCTACCCGAACTCCTTATACCACCTCTTCTTATGACGCCTCACCAAGAAATAGAGAGAAATCCTAGAATCACTCTTCTTCTTTTACGCTCATCTTGCCTAGGCGCCCTTTCGGGTTTTCACCTAGCCACTCATTTCATTTTGCTAGATATCTCACATATACTCACATCACTCCAGTCCAATATTGCCCTGGTCTATACCAGTCGAACTACCTGTTTTTTACCTGAACTGCCCTTTCGGGTTTTCAGCTCATCCCAGGATTTTGGTTGCCTTTTTACTTCTTTTTGGCTTTTTTGATTTTTTTTCTTCAAAAACTCGAATGTGAAATACAGCACACGAAAAGAAAACAATATGTACAAAGGATAGACAGATAGCAAATCTAAATCCCTCCCCCATACTTAAACCGAACATTGTCCTCAATGTCGAAAAGAAAACATCAAATGAAATAGGGGAAGGGAAAACAAACTCACTGTGGGCCTGATGGTGGTGGTGGGAACCTCCCAAAGTAGTCCCTCAGATGAGCGTCCATACCGTCCAGACGCTCATCTACATCAGTGCGTGTGCTGTACTGAGAATGCATCAAATCTCGAATACAACTCCTGCCAAGGTGTGGCAGGACCGTAAGAAGATGAGGACGCGTCATAAAGTGGAGGCATAGGAGTGTCCTCGCCCGCAAACTCAGCAGCAGCAGCAGCACCACCACTAGGGCCCTCTCCATACGGGCCTGGAGGAGCAGCAGCAAGGGTATCATCAGTCGTCATCCTGCTATCACTGGAGATCCACCAATCCGTAAATGAAGGGGAATAAGCGAACTCCCGTGGAAGAATCAGAATGTGGCCATCATATGACGACCAGACCAAATCACCATCCTTTCCCAATGGCTTCAGCATCGAGCACACCTTCATGTGCGCCATATCATACACCACGTAGGCAATGGGCCGAGGAATCTGATCGCAAGCTATCACTCTAGCACAAAGGAGGGTGATCAGGCCACCCCCACAGATATCTCGTGGCTCACCATCACGAATCCTCGTCAAGGAACCCAAAAAGAGGGTAGCCCAACACGGCGTGTACGTAACAACCTCCAAGATGCTCATAAACCACTGGAAATTCTTCAGAGGAACCTTTCCATCATCAGCATGGCCAAAGAAGTCTCTTATCATCACCTTGTGGATCAACCATAGACACGGGTTCACCAGCTTCGAATTCACCTCCTGACCCTTCCTGAACGTCCTGCCCGTAGTAGCCTTCCAGAACTCCATCATATCAGACTCTAGAATGCCACCAGACCACCCATCAGTTGACATCTTTGTAATGCCCAGGGCATCACGCACCATCTTAGGGGACAACGAATAATCACGCCCATTGTAAGTGAACGTGACCCTCATCATCCTCTTGTTGTCGGAACCATCAGAATACCTCTTGCAAGAGGCGATGAACTGGTAGCAAAGCTCGGGATATGCAGGGGCAGCCTTGTTCAGAAACGTCCCCAACCCACACTGTGCCAGACACAGGGACACACACGCCAACAAACCCATCTCAGACAACGTAGGCTTGTGAAAGAACTTAGTCGCCAACACCTTCCTCTCCTTCACCACATTGTAGGCCTCATTCTCATCCCTCGTAGACACTTGCTTCTTACCCTTAGGTGCCATAAGTAATGAATGTAGAATTTCAAAACGAAGGGCAACCAAGAGAACTTACAAACGAGCAAACACGAAGCCAAGAGGTCTCGCCGCAGGGCGGTGAACGAGTCGCCGGGTCGCGGTGGGACAACTGGGAGCTTTGGCCGGGTCGCGGTGAAGTCGGCGCGGGGCGGTGGCAGCAGTGACGCGAAGCGGGGCAGCGCGAGGCAGAGCGACATCGAGGCGGGACTGAAGCGACGTGGTGGGGTTGTGTTTGGCTTGTTTGTGAGGCTAGACTTCCAATTGGTGAATTGGGGGCTAGATTCGGATCAAGGTCGAGAGAGATTTGAGGGAGAATGGGGCAAATTCTTTGGGGGCTTGAGAGTGATGTTGGGAATTGAGTGTTTGTGAGTATGGGGGCTAGGTCAGGGAAGGGAAAGGGAAAGAAAGGGATGATGGGGCCGAATATGTACCATGGCCCAAAGAAAAAATCTTGGCCCCAAAGGGGACCCCAATCCGTCAAATCCTTCGTAACAACTCAAGAAATAAAAATTTTACTCACCCGTTTAAGGTTTTTTCGGGGCCCTTTATTCTTGTTTTTTTTTCCGGAGTTGAGAAAGTATACGAGACATCCACCGCGGGGCGGTGAGGGTCGCCGCGGGGCGGTGGAACGAACTGGACACACTGTCTCCTCTCCATTTACTTTCGTACCTGAAATGTTAGTGATATGCGAACGAAACAAAACAAAAGAAATTATGAAATTAATCTAAGGGAAAGGAAAAATCAAAGAAAAACTACCTCGGGTTGCCTCCTGGACAGCGCCTTGGTTAACGTCATTGGCTCGACGTACTGCAGATCAACTACCACTTGGAATAGGATCCCCTCGGAATCCTCTTACTCGTCTCTTCCTGTCGAGACTTCCCATGGAAAGGTTGAGATCTTAGACCATGTTCCCTTTTTGCCATCGACTCCATGCTTACCTCCTTTGGAGTATCTCCCCCATACTTAGAGCGATGTGGGGGCCGATATGGCTCAATCTGAATATGCTGCACGTCACTGGATAAAGGCTTACAGCCTTGTATGGTTAGTGCAGGGGGGCAAGTGCCTAAAGTAGAGGGAATGGAATCTCCTATATCATCCAGCAAGACATCACCAACATGCAACTTAATAGGTCCAGTAATAGTAGAACACTCAACTACGGTCTCTACTACACCAGTTTTAACATTTTCATGCACATGATTATCAATATCACTAATGCAGCAAGGAGCAGGCAATTCAATGGAGTTGGCCTTATGAATATTGTGTAAAAAAATTATTCCATCAAATTCCATAGTTAAAGTTCCACTATCTACATCAATCTTTGTCATGAATGTTTTCATAAAAGGTCGCTCTAGCATAACTGGAGCCACCTGCTCATCATAGTCCATATCCATAACAAAGAAATCAGTAGGAAAAATCAAAGAACCTATCCTGACAAGAACATCCTCCATAATACCCTTAGGGGGCACACAAGAACCATCAACAAGTTGTATCACAATGTTAGAATCATGCAAGGGTCCTATTCCTAAATCTTCAATCAGTGATTAAGGTAACACATTAATTGAGGCACCCAAGTCTAATAGGGCTTTCTCAAATCGATGCCCACCTATAGTAATAGGAATAGTAAATGTACCTGGATCCTTGCACTTCTCAGGCATGCGTCTCTGAACTACCGCTGACACATGTTCACTCACTGGAATCTTCTTTTGAACCTTCTGCTTCTGAGCCCTCTTCACGGTGCACAGCTCCTTCAAGAACTTGGCATATCGCGGGATAGCCTTGATAAGCCTGATCAAGGGAATGTTCACCTCACAGTCCCGAAATGTCTCGAACAGATCGCTGTCTTCAGCTACTCTCTTGGCCTTCAGCGCCTCAGGGAAAGGTGCTGGTGGCTTCTCAGAACCTAGAGGGGGAAACACGGGGCGAACGTAGTCATCAACACATGTTTCTTCAGCAGAGTTGGGTTCTCGAAGGCCAGGTCGCGGTAAGCCCACCGCGGGGCGTTGATCATCACCACGGGGCGGTGGGGTCGTGGTGTGTTTACTGAGATCAGCCGCCGGGTCGCGGTGAGAGTCGCCGCGGTGCGGTGGCTTCAGCTCTTCTTTCCTGGCTCCTTCTTCCATTTCTGGCCGGGTCGCGATGGTGTCTACCGCGGGGCGGTGGGTGATTTCTGCCTTCTCGACTTCGTTCTCCTCTTCAACAATAGGAGCAACGACCAACTTCTTACCACTTCTAAGGGTAATAGAACTCACGTTCTCCCTTGGGTTCACAGTAGTCTGAGATGGCAGAGAGTTAGATGTCCTCTGGTCAATCTTGGTCACAACATCAGTAAGCTGACCAATCTGTCTCTCCATGTTCTTTATACTTGACTCAGTAGCCTGCACATGCGTGGCGAAATGCTGAGTCAGTGTCTTTAGCATCTCTTCAGTAGAAGCACCAAAGCTTTGGCCTTGAGGTCTCTGTTGGTATGGGACTCTCTGCTGGTACTACTGTTGTGCCGGCTGTTGACCACCTTGAGGGTCACTCCATCTAAAACCTGGGTGGTCTCTCCTTCTCGGATTATAATTGGGCTGTCCACCAAACTGTGGTCTAGGGGGTCCATAACCTCCTATAGCATTAACTTCAGCAACACCCTCCTCCTGCAGCTGAGGACAAGTGTCGGTGGGGTGGTATTGATCAGAGCAAAGCCCACATGCTTTAACTTGTTGAGGGGCGTTCTGGTTCGCCATCCTCTTCACCATCTCTTTCAGCTCGGCTAACTCAGTCAACACTGGGCTTGGTCCTGCAGGGGCCATGGCATTGACCGCCTTCCTCTGGTACGTCTTTCCAAAACTCCTGGTACTCTCACTCATCTCCTGGAATCTCTCCATGGCTGCATCCGATGTCAGATTCAGAATGCTTCCACCGCATGGTGTGTCAACCATCCTCCTATCTTGATCTAGCAGACCATTGTGTAAGTAGAGAACAAGGTCCTGCTTGGCGTATCCATGGAACGGGCAGCTGGAGCAAAGTCTCTTGTACCGCTCAAGATAGTCATACATCGTCTCATCACCAGCCTGCTCAATGTTAGCAATTGCCTTTTTCAAAGCATTCGCCTTCTTCGTTGAAAAGTACTTGTCCAGAAACGCCTTGTGCAGTTTATTCCAGGTATCTATGGTTCCTGGCGGCAAGTGATAGTACCAGTCGCTAGCAGAGTCTAACAGGGAGAAACCAAAAGCTCTTATCTTGATTTGGTCCTCCATCACATTCCTGGGCTTCATAGTCATGCAGACATTGTGGAACTTGCCTAGGTGAGAGATCGGGTCCTCTCCACTCAAACCATGGAACTTTGGTAGGTAAGCAAGAACTCCAGACTTCAGCTCAAAGTTCACCCCTTCGCCAAGTGCAGGGATGATAACAGCCAGGGGTTGCGCTCCAATATTCGGCTCAGTAAGCTCTCTCAGAGTGCCAGCCATTGCAAAAGCAGGGATGTCATCTGGCTCAGTCGGCTCAACGATCTCAACCTCTACTTCTTCTTCTCCTTGATCGCGTAGGTTCGCACAGAACGATCTGTCGACTTTTGGATCAAAAGCAGCTAGAGGGGAGTCAGTAGAACGAGTGTCGACCATGAGATAGGTCTCCACCAAAAATCAATCACAAAAACACACAACAAAACAAAAATATTCCCCGGCAACGGCGCCAAATTTGACTGGCTAAAAGTGCACAAGCAAATGTCGCTGAATAGCCAAATCAAAGTAAATATCCTAACGGACCTACTAAACAGATATATAGTAAGCAAGTAAGGGTCGAACCCACAGGGAAGATCGAATGAAGTATG
Source organism: Rheum nobile (assembly GCA_027886185.1). NCBI lineage: Eukaryota > Viridiplantae > Streptophyta > Magnoliopsida > Caryophyllales > Polygonaceae > Rheum > Rheum nobile. The sequence goes on from WOAB01000090.1 coordinate 1,288,961, forward strand.
CAGTCGTGATTGACAAGTAACAAGCAAGGGGGGTTTAGTTATCACGAGAAAGCAAAGTAAGCAAAGCAAACAAGTTTGGTTGAATTGAGAAAATATAATGGGGAAAGTAGTCCTACTAGAGCGAGATCCACAAGACAGAGATATAATTTGATCACAAAAATCTATTTAATCCAAGTTCTTTTACTATCTTTATAGTTGTTCCCACCCTGATCTTAAGTACTATCGATTCTCACAGTTGTCGATAGACTTATCACTATGTCACTGGTAAAGTACCTCCGATTCTCACAGTTGTCGGTATACTTTACCACTAATGCAACGATAGCAATGCACACAAGGATATAGGATACATGCAAATAGAAGACGCCTTACTATTTAACATGCAAATAATTCTCACTCACGATTGTACGCTCGGAACCCCTATACGCACAATCGTGTATGCCACTAGATATGCACTCAGAACCCCTATATGCAATCCTAGCAATTGATAAAAAGTATTCAACCTAGTTGATCAGGCTATGAAGAATAACAAGAAATCAATATTCAATATAACCAAGAGAATCAAACCAACACTTATAAGGATAAGAACAAGGAATAGAAATCTCACAAACACATCAACTGTATTGCTTCAAACGTCTAGTAGAACAATGGAAAATTAGTGCTCCATCAAAGGGGGATGAAACTCTAAGGGAAAAATAACGTCTGATGTAAAGAGAAGTTCCTCTCTCTCTAAACCTAGAAAGAGGGCTTAAATAGTCTTAAGAAAACTAGGTTAAACTAATGTAAACAATAAAGGAAACAAAATAATAAAATAACAAAGTCTGAACGAAATAAAAGGAAATAAATGTCTCTGGGCGCGCGACATTTAATACGGCCACCGCGGGGCGTCAGGCTCTCCACCGCAGGGCGGTGGCTTCCTCTGGCGTGGGGCTTCAGTCTTCTCTGGGAGTCACCGCCGGGCCACGATGATTCTGGCGCGGGGAGGTGAACTCGCTCACTCTCTTCTCCAGTTCCTCTTCTCTTCTTATGCTGCTCTTCATTACTACCAAGTGTTGGTAGTCTTCTCCAAGTATGCTCCAGCAGCTCCATCTCCATTCTCATGTCTCCATCTAAGCTGCAAATCCTGGGATATCTTCACTTCTCTCCATAACTTCAGGGATCACAGACTTAGCTCCAAAACTCATCCAAAACTCCTCCAAATCATGCTAATAATTGCTAGTAAAGGTGTATGAAATAACACCTATCAATTACCCCAGCCTAATGCTGGTCCAAGCCACCTGCTTATTACCTAAGCCGCCCTCTAGGGTTTTCGACTTATCACAAGATTTATTTTTGTCTGTTTCAATATTTTTGACTTTTTCTTTTTCATTATTGTTTTCTTTTCCTCGTCAGACGACTAGAAAGTATAGAATATTCTCCCATGCTTAAAAATTGCATTGTCCTCAATGTAATGAAAGACAAAAAAGATGAAGCACAAGGAAGGCCGAAAAGTACTCACAACCGTCGCCGAGTTGGCTTGGACATGGAAGTTGTTGTTGGCGGTATATCAATGAAAGCACATGTCTCTGGTGTTGCGCGGGTCTTCAAAACAAACTCCACCGTGCAACCAAACGGAATCCACTATAAGGTGTAGTGGTACATCAAAGAAAACGGGGTTGCACTGCCTTCAATGAACACATAATGGAGTCCAGATGTAATCGTGTTGTGGGCTCTGGTGGTCCTCCTCCTCAACTGTCGAATGTTGGGCCATTTCGTTGCCAAATAAAAAATGTGGGGCTAATGTCTCCTCCTTGGCAGCATGATGTGCACCATCTCTCCATGTAGAACTCGGACAGCTGGCCTTCGGTAATTAATTTTATTTCGATTTGTTTTTCCAGGTAAGGAGACTTACAGTGGTATTTCCGCGACCACAGAAAAGTTACTGGTGCGAGGTTGACACCGTCTTCAATTTTTGGCTTCAGGTCTCCTACCTGCAGGTTAGTCTAAAAGCAGAACAAAAACAAAAAACGAAACAAAACAAAACAATAACAAAAATAACATGAAAACGAAAAGACATGAAAAGAAATACATACCTCGGGTTGCCTCCCGAGCAGCGCCTTAGTTATTGTCGTGGCTTGACTTGGTGCTCTCCCACTCGACTTGGGTTGCTCACATCAGTTGAACACTCGGGGGTTCCATCAGGAGGGTGTCTCTTTGCATCATCTATGTTGAATCCGACCTTCACCTCGTCAAACTCCATTGTGAGCGAACCGCAACTCACATCAATTTTTGTACCTGCCGTGTTCATGAACGGCCTTCCCAGCATTACAAGAGTTGCGTTTTTGTCTTGCCCTGTATCCATCACAAAGAAGTCCGCAGGGAAAATTAACTTGTCAACTTCCACCAGCACATCCTGCACCACTCCTTTGGGATACACGTATGAATTGTCTGCCAGCTGGATCACAATCCCCGTCTTTTCTAATTGTCCGACCTCTAAAGACTCATACAGTGAGAGAGGTAAAACGTTGATAGAAGCACCCAAATCTAACATAGCGTTTTCAAACATGGTGCACCTATCTTGTAGGGAATAGTGAACATGCCCGGATCACTGCGCTTCTTGGGCAACCGCTTTTGCAGCATAGCGGATACGTTCTCACTGACCTGAACCTTCTTTTTCTCCTTCACCGCTTTCTTTCTCTTTATCTTGCACAACTCTTTCAAGAATTTGGCATAGCGAGGGATACTTTGGACAAGTTTTATCAAAGGAATATTTACCTCGCAGTTGTTGAAGGTCTCAAATAAATCCTTGTCATTCTCCACCTTTCTGGTGTCCTTCAGTTCCTCAGGGAATGGAGCGGGTGACTTTAACGAACTGAGTGGAGGGAAGTTGGGCCGAACGTAATCATCGTGGGCAGCCTCAAAATCGTCTGGGGCTCCAGGAAGTTTTCCGCGATCGCGGCTTTCTATCCGCGGCCGCGGAAATTCGTCGACACAATCCTCTTCAGCAGAAACTTTGCCGCGATCGCGGAAATTTGTCCGCGGTCGCGGAAAAACGTCGATTTTTGTCTCGTCTCCCGGAGCAAATCCGCGGTCGTGGCCTTCTTCTCCGCGGTCGCGGAAAACTTTCTGTTGGGCTCAACTGTCTTCCACTTGTGTTCCGCTCCTTAGCGTCATGGCGCATACGTTCTCCCTCGGATTTACTACCATTTGAGATGGTAGTTTTCCCGAATCCTGGGCTTCCAGTCTTCTCACTGCGATGGAGATTTGCCCCACTTTCTTCTCCAAGTTCTGAATACTTGACCGCGTCTCTTGATTTTGTTGGACCATAGTATTTCCCAATGTTGTTACAATCTGAGCTAGAGACTCTTATTGTCGGACCACCGCTTGAATTTGTTGGGCCGTAGTGCTTGCCAACGTTGATATGCTTTGCGTGAGAGATCGGATCATGTCATCGCTAGACATAGATGAACTAGAGCTCTGGCCTTGGGGTCTTGGGTCATATGGAGCTCTATATTGTTGTTGTTGACCCCAGGCTGCTGATATTGTTGTGGGCGTGGTAGGAATTGTGGAGGCCTCGGGTGATACTCTTGATTTTCCTGGCCTTGAGGAGTACTCTGCTGATTTCCGTATCTCAGATTGGGGTGATCTCTCCACCCTGGATTGTATGTGTTGGAGTACGGGTCATATCTTGGCCTTTGAGGTCCGAAACCTCCAATAGCATTCACCTCAGCAGTGGGCTCCTGCAGCGTGGGACATGCATCGGTCGGATGCATCGTGTCATAGCATATCCTACATTTTCCTGGCCTTGGGCGCTCGCCCTCTTACTGAAATGTCTTGAGCCCTCAGATAGCTCAAAGAATACCTCAAAGGTTGCAGCAGGCGTCTTGTTCAAAATATTTCCTCCGCATGCTGCATTCACCATCCAATGCTCCTCGTCAAGAAGTCCTCCGTACAAATAAAGTACGAGGTCTTGTTCTGAATACCCGTGGTAGGGACAGCTAGAGATCAACCTCTTGAACCTCTCATAGTACTCATACAACGTCTCAGTAGCCTGTTGTTCAATGTTGCTTATGCTCCTCTTCAGGCTATTGAGCTTGGTCGCAGGGAAGTACTTCTCCAGGAAGGATTTCGTCATCTTAGCCCGTGTGTCTATGCTTCATGGAGCCAAATAGTAGAACTAATCATTGGCTGAATCCTTTAGAGAGAAAGGAAAGGCCCTCAGCTTGATTTGGTCCTCAGTAATGTAACACCCCCGATTTAACTTCGGAAATGCCACATGCCAGTGACCTCAGACTTTTTCGTCCAAAGTCACCCCAGGCTTTTCCAGAACAATCAAACTTAAATACATGAACATATTAAATGAAATTAAACAGAGGAAGATTTTAAATTACACAGCGGAAGACTTTAGTACATGAAACTCAACCCTTTTATTTAAAGATCTCTCTTCAAACGAGGAGATGATTTTACAACAGAGTATTAATACAGGGGAAGACTTTAAAGAATCTTAATAATTTAAAACACTTAACAACTTAAATCTTTGTCTGCAAGCCTCTTATCCTTCAACAGGTTACTTTGACTTCGGGCATCAACCTCTGATGTGCCGAATCGAACGGATGACACCAGCCAACCATGCAGAGAACAATTACGGTTGGTTAGTCTAATGAAAGACTAAGCATGGGTACAAAGCAGAGTGGTTCGAGTGATCGTAACCGTTTACTATTATTGTCCCTCGAATAACAACCGACGGAATGATACATAAACCGGTACTTTCACTGAATGATTAATAATAGATATGCACTGAAGAAAAGACTCAAAAGGACATGAGCCTTATAGGAAATTATGACAACTGGTTGGGAAGGTGTATTAATTATGTGCGACAACGACACTTAACTTAACCACTTACAACACTCACATCAACATTAAGACTTTTAATATTATTAAGAGTAGCTACGAAGCTTTAAACCTTAGGGTGACAATTATGCCCACCCCAATTAGTATAACTACCAAAGCTTATTAATTATGTGCTTAACCGCACTTATCTTATTACAACACAAACCCTTCTGTTAAGGCTTTTAATTATTATTCCGAGTAACAACGGAAGTTTAATACACTGGGTGACCTTACGTCCACCCCGATACACTCGCGAGGTGCTTAATTAATTTACCGCCGTTAAATTAACCCAAGTAACAACGGAAGTTTAATACACAGGGTGGTGTTACGTCCACTCAATGGCGCTAGCAAGGCGCTTATGGTAGGAAGTATCACGTTTAAAGAAACAACTAATCCTTAACCAGATTAGTGTTCCTACGAACATTAAGTTATAAAGAAACGACTAATCTTTAACCGGATTAGCGTTCCTACGAATATTTGCTAATCTAGCATTAAAGTTAACATTAAATTCACAACAATACTATCACGGTAATTAACACATAATACTCGTGCTAACTAAACAGTTCAACACAGTAATAATCCACATTAAAGCCCTCCATGCCATTATCATAATCATATATTTATAATAGCGTTGATCTTAGCAGATATATAACCTATTATAACATCACCTTTTTAATTATGTTATTTATGAAATTAGTTCCCAAACGAAAACAACAGTTCACTCCAATTTAATTAACAATTAAACAATTGATACTTAATGAAACATGGAATGATTAAGCAAGAGCGAACCGCCACTTGCCTTAGATCCGCAGAAGCTTAAAGACGACGATGGGTTTCCGGGCTCGAAACAGGGACAGATCTGAATTCGCAGATTCCTTCGGATCGACCCATAAAGAAATCCTAAGTTAGATTCGACAAACACGAGTACGAATCTAAAGAATAACGAAAGGAATCGAAAGGAACGAAGCCCGATCGAAAGCCACAGAAGCCAAGGCCGAAACAAGACAAAGGCTTCTGGGCGGCGGTCGCCGCCTGCCTTACGGCGGGCGCCGCTTGTTCGTGGCGGCGGTCGCCGCCTGCCTTACGGCGGGCGCCGCTACGAACTGCACGAAAAATGCGAGTAGAGAATCTCACCGGCGACGTTCGATTTGCTACTCCTTAGCCTTGCTTTGGATTCTAAGCTTTTAAGGGCCTCCAAAGCTTCACTTTGCAACTGGAAGGAACACCAATGGAGCTCCGACGATCGATTGCGAGTTCTCCGGCGAAAGCTTGATTTTCCGGCGAGTGATTTATGTGGAGATCGAGCTCGGATTTGTCCTTCAATTCAGCTCCCAATCCTCTCCTTTTATAGCCAGACTCAAGGGGACAAGCAAGGGCACGTGGATGGCCTCAATTCAGAGGTCTCCAAGTCGCCGGCAACGTAGAGGCTAGGCCTCTGACATCCCCGACATTGGCGGCGGTCGTCTTTGTCGGCAAGGGGTCGCCGCCCAATTAGTGTCTGGTAGCGGTCGCCGCTTTTAGAGCCACTTGGCCAGATGAGGGTGACGATGACGTCGACTAGTTGGCGGCGGTCACCGCTTGCCTTATGGCGGTCGCCGCCAAGGCCATTTTTCATCCGTTCTAGCTTGGAACAACTTGGCCTTAGCCCGGGATAAAAATAATCGTACACGAACAAGTATTAAGTCCCGAAATACGTCGAATGTATTTTATTTTACTGAGAAAAATATTACAGAGATCAGAAACATTTCTGAATGTCTGAACTTCTCTGAAATAAATCGACTTGTAATACGGGAGTTGGAAAATTTCCAAAATACCCTTACTATAATTAAGGGGTATTACATTACTACCCCCTTAAGAAAAGTTTCGACCCCGAAACTTGCATTAAACTAATGAGGAACCTACCTCACCATCAAACTTATTATCTGAACTTAATATCCTTAATCACCTTATCCTCCAGATCACTCCTAGAGAGATCAGTCGGTTTCTTCAATCGTGACATTAATTTACAACTTTATTCCTATACATCTTACCATGTAATAACCCCCTATTACCTTAAAATAATGGCCTTCCACAACCATCATTACGATATTAATGCACCTTTAAATAGGAGAATACACATTTCCTATTTCCTTATATGAGCAATCCCGAGCTCACACATTAACTTTTTATAACCAAACGTCAAACCTTAATAACCTTGAATCTTACGACCTTAATTTCCTTAAAGAGACTTCTCACAATTCCATTATTCATCATCATCGGGTTTGGCCCTTATGCCAAATTCCAACTTGGGATCTTTTCGGTAATGACTTAACTTATTCCTTAATCACTTTATAACTTAAACCTTCAAGATTCCTTAACCTTCTCCACACATAATCACAATGTCTTATTCCTACGTTCCTCGAAACGTATCACATGAGATATTACTCTTAATTCCTTAAGATATCATTCTGAAAATGATTCACCCACCTTTATGCTTATAACACAAACTCGCATATGAGAGATAACTCTTAATCTCTTAGAATATTAACTTCACACATACATTCTTATACCTTAAGAAATTTGGAAACACTCTGCGTATGAGATAACGCTTACTAGTATACTCCTCAGGCGTACATAGACAATTCTCTTCACTAAACCTTTCTTACCTCGGGATCATCAACATATCCTATCCTTAAACCGTAACCTTTCTATTTAAGTGGTCACCTTTTAACATAACAACTTTACAAGTTAACCTTCTTCAAAGAGTTGCATCCTAAGCCTTATAGATGACATACTCCAGGTATGAAGAAGAATCTTAGGAATGGATTTAGAATTTAAGCACTAAAGTCGACCCTGGGGTTAACCACGTAGGGAACTAACATCTAAGTCACATGATACTCTTCCACCATAAGTCCGACAGTCTTCTATCCATACATGATATATACTATTTCCGGCACTCACGGGGTTTCGTATTAACGAATAATTTGTAATGACAATGAATTCAGAAATTTTCCGAAACAAGGAAACACTTCTTTATCATTCGAACATTACATTAACTAACAAAAGTCAAACAGACAGTTTACGACACTACGGAGATTATCGACACACATCATTACTCCTTAATCTTAAGGAAAGCCTAACACAAACACAACTTAATCGATCAGGGTTCTTCTCCGTTGGCCTGACTCATTACGAAGAGTCGTTGCCCTTGGCCTGAAGACCCCATAGGCGCCTTGCCTTTACTACAGGCCATAGACTGCTCAGGAGCAGATACCTCTGGCCTTGGGTTCTGCCTACTGCCAACATTTGAAGCTTGATAAGACTGCATTGGTCCTTGACCCTTCAGTCGACAATATTTTCTCATGTGGCCTTCTCTGCCACAATTATAACATTCTCGCTTATCCTTTTGGCAATTAAGACTTTTATGCCCAACTTCACCGCAGTTGTGGCACTGAATCACTCCGCTACTCCAACCTGAGCCTCTGGCGGAGTCGAACTGAGTCGTCTCGGTCTTAGCACGACCAGACTTCTCAAACTTGGTAGGCGATGCCGATCGTTTAAATGAACCAACCTGGCGATTGCCCACCCTTTCCCTTAACTTGTTTTTCCCGTTTTAGGGCGGATTCTTCCAGCGTGACCTCTGTCTTGTAGGCTGCATCCACATATTGTTCTAACATAGAACAACCGTGACGCAACATTAGAGGCTTGATTTCTGGATTCATCCATCCATGGAAGTACCAAATCTTTTGTTCTTCGCTCGACACCTCAGGCCTAGCGTATTGCAACAAGTGATTGAACTTAGCTGCGAGCTCAGTCACCTTTAACCCATCAGTCTTAGGGTACAAAAATTCCTTATGCTTCTCGTCCCTCATAGCACGGGAAAAGAAACGGTCAGTCATTTTTGTTTTAAACATGCTCCAATTCAGCTCGGGATGATCTGCTAGACCGGTGCTCTCCCACCATTCGCTAGCCACATCCTTGAGTTGAAGGGAGGCGATGTGCACTTTCTCAGCCTCAGTGCAATTAACGTTCCGGAGCAACCGTTCCATATGCGAGAACCAATACGTCACTCTGACTGGTTCTCCAATACCGTCGTAGCTGTCGGGCCTCATTGAACTTACAGCTTTCAAAGTTTGACCGTAAGTTCCCATATCCCTGACAACATTGATCCGAGGTACGTGCTCCACTGGCTCCTCAACTTCAGGAATAGCCTGAGGAACTGTACCACCTTGTGCTTGTGGTGCGACTGGTCGCATAATGTCGGCGACTGCTTGCATGACAATTCCCCGAATGGCTGCAACTGCCGCAGCATCGAAAACCACCGGAGCATTGGCCTGAACTTGGCTATTGCCTCCCGGGTTATTGTTAGAAGCAGCCTCACACTCTTCCCCCTGATTAGTGGCGCTCCTCATATTCAATCTTGGGTCAGCACCAGCATGGGCTGTGTTTCTTGTGTTCACCATCTGTTGGTGAACCATAATGTTAATTTAGATCTTTTCCAACTTGATCTTGACACTTAAGTCAAATACGTTATGAAACAGATTATAAGGGTCCAAACTAATAACTTTATATTAGTCTGACTAACCCCCTACTGTTAACCATATAAACGACCTTCTTCTCTTAACTTAAGAATAGGTATTCTAGGAGAAATGTCAACCTTTAAATGACATTAATCCTAAGAAGAGACAATATTCATAAGAATGGATCTAAGGAATAAGTAACACTTGAAACTTGCAGAAGTTTGAAATCACTTATTAATAACCTTACTTTCAAACTTCATCCCTTTAAACTTTAATTTAATTGCTTGTAACACAACACTTTTATAAACCAATGATAAATATCTTTTGAAATTCAAAAAGCTAAATCATTTAAATTAAATCACCGAGTTACTTATAACTTTTAACATTGAAGCTCTCAAAACTTCTTTTTAATACAAGATAGGTTTTGAAAATAGTTTCAAAATTAGTTTTTTGAAAATTCTCAAACCTAACAATAGGCCAAAATTTTTAAAACCATTGCTCTGATACCAAATCTGTAACACCCCCGATTTAACTTCGGAAATGCCACAAGCCAGTGACCTCAGACTTTTCCGTCCAAAGTCACCCCAGGCTTTTCCAGAACAATCAAACTTAAATACATGAACATATTAAATGAAATTAAACAGAGGAAGATTTTAAATTACACAGCGGAAGACTTTAGTACATGAAACTAAACCCTTTTATTTAAAGATTTCTCTTCAAACGAGGAGATGATTTTACAATAGAGTATTAATACAGCGGAAGACTTTAAAGAATCTTAATAATTTAAAACACTTAACAACTTAAATCTTTGTTTGCAAGCCTCTTATCCTTCAACAGGTTACTTTGACTTCGGGCATCAACCTCTGATGTGCCGAATCGAACGGATGACACTAGCCAACCATGCAGAGAACAATTACGATGGGTTAGTCTAATGAAAGACTAAGCAAGGGTACAAAGCAGAGTGGTTCGAGTGATCGTAACCGTTTACTATCATTGTCCCTCGAATAACAACCGACGAAACGATACATAACCCGGTACTTTCACTGAATGATTAATAATAGATATGCACTGAAAAAAAGACTCTAAAGGACATGAGCCTTATAGGAAATTATGACAACTGGTTGGGAAGGTGTATTAATTATGCGCGACAACGGCACTTAACTTAACCACTTACAACACTCACATCAACATTAAGACTTTTAATATTATTAAGAGTAACTACGAAGCTTTAAACCTTAGGGTGACAATTATGCCCACCCCAATTAGTACAACTACCAAAGCTTATTAATTATGTGCTGAACCGCACTTATCTTATTACAACACACACCCTTCTGTTAAGGCTTTTAATTATTATTCCGAGTAACAACGGAAGTTTAATACACTGGGTGACCTTACGTCCACCCTGATACACTGGCGAGGTGCTTAATTAATTTACCGCCGTTAAATTAACCCGAGTAACAACGGAAGTTTAATACCCATGGTGGTGTTACGTCCACCTAATGGCGCTAGCAAGGCGCTTATACCCCTCCTACCTTAGCGGGTGGTAGGAAGTATCACGTTTAAAGAAACAACTAATCCTTAACAAGATTAGTGTTCCTACGAACATTAAGTTATAAAGAAACGACTAATCTTTAGCCGGATTAGCGTTCCTATGAATATTTGCTAATCTAGCATTAAAGTTAACATTAAATTCACAACAATACTATCATGGTAATTAACACATAATACTCGTGCTAACTAAACAGTTCAACACATTAATAATCCACATTAAAGCCCTCCAGGCCATTATCATAATCATATATTTATAATAGCGTTGATCTTAGCAGATATACAACCTATTATAACATCACCTTTTTAATTACGTTATTTATGAAATTAGTTCCCAAATGAAAACAACAGTTCACTCCAATTTAATTAACAATTAAACAATTGATAATTAATGAAACATGGAATGATTAAGCAAGAGCGAACCGCCACTTGCCTTAGATCCGCAGAAGCTTAAAGACGACGATGGGTTTTCGGGCTCGAAATAGGGACAAATCTGAATTCGCAGATTCCTTCGGATCGACCCATAGAGAAATCCTAAGTTAGATTCGACAAACACGAGTACAAATCTAAATAATAACGAAAGGAATCGAAAGGAACGAAGCCCGATCAAAAGCCACAGAAGCCAAGACCGAAACAAGACAAAGGCTTCTGGGCGGCGGTCGCCGCTACGAACTGCACGAAAAATGCAAGAAGAGAATCTCACTGGCGACGTTCGATTTGCTACTCCTTAGCCTTGCTTTGGATTCTAAGCTTCTAAGGGCCTCCAAAGCTTCACTTTGCAACTGGAAGGAACACCAATGGAGCTCCGACGATAGATTGCGAGTTCTCCGGCAAAAGCTTGATTTTCCGGCGAGTGATTTATGTGGAGATCGAGCTCGGATTTGTGCTTCAATTCAGCTCCCAATCCTCTCCTTTTATAGCCAGACTCAAGGGGACAAGCAAGGGCACGTGGATGGCCTCAATTCGGAGGTCTCCAAGTCGCCGGCAACGTAGAGGCTAGGCCTCTGACATCCCCGACATTGGCGGCGGTCGCCGTTGTCGGCAAGGGGATCGCCGCCCAATTAGTGTCTGGCAGCGGTCGTCGCTTTTTGGCAGCGGTCGCCGCTTTTAGAGCCACTTGGCCAGATGAGGGTGATGATGACGTCGACTAGTTGGCGGCGGTCGCTGCTTGCCTTTCGGCGGTCGCCGCCAAGGCCATTTTTCATCCGTTCTAGCTTGGAACAACTTGGCCTTAGCCCGGGATAAAAATAATCGTACACGAACGAGTATTAAGCCTCGAAATACGTCGAATGTATTTTATTTTACTGAGAAAAATATTACAGAGATCAGAAACATTTCTGAATGTCTGAACTTCTCTGAAATAAATCGACTTGTAATAAGGGAGTTGGAAAATTTCCAAAAAACCCTTACTATAATTAAGGGGTATTACAAGTAACGCCTCTTAGCTTCATGCTGGTGCAGACGGCATGGAACTCAGAAAGATGTTTGTTGGGGTCTTCTCCACTCATCCCATGGAAGTGGGAGAGTAAGTGGATTAACCCAGACTTCAGCTCGAAATTTATGCCATCCGCCAGCTCGGGGAACTGCACAACTAGCGGTTGTTGTTGCAAATTAGGGGTAGTCAACTGCCTCAACGTGGGTGCTTCGTCAGCCATCTCAAAACAAGGATTGTCAAAACACAAAGCTCTGTTCGTCCTGCGGTTCCTAGAAAGGGTTCTCTCAATTTCTATGTCACAAGCTAGAAGTGGAGAGTCAGTAGCACGGGTGTGGACCATAAGATAGGTCCACACAAAAATTGGCACACAAACACACACAAAGAAAAAAAATCAAAACTTGCCTCCCCGACAATGGCGCCAATTTGACAAGGGCTTAAGTCGTGATGCCCAATCAAAGTAAATCCTTAAAAACCTAACAAAGTAAAGTAGGCAAGCAAGGGTCGAATCCCATAGGGAGGTATCAATCTTTCAAAGTGCACAAGTGTATGCCAAAGTAACAAAGGGGTTTTGTTGGTTTGTTTTCAATTAAACAAAGTAAAGTAAAGTAAAGAAAAGGTTGTAATCAATTGGGAAAAAATACTTAGCCAGACAAATATCCACCATTCATTTGATTGGTTGATCCTAGATTATCTCTATTCCTTCCTATGAATATTCCTGTCCCTATTCTGAAATAGTTACCAGTCCAACTAGTCATGATAACCCTAACTATCGAACGCACAAGAAACTATCAAGATTTAGAACAATAGCAGCAAGAAGCATATGAATTAACCAGGATACATGCAACACCACAACTCACAGCATTTAACACATAATCAATTCTCTTTCACAATAAACTAGTCCAACTAGTCCTAGAATATCATGTTTGCTACACAAGATAACGGATTTCAACTCGAAATATCCAAACCCTAGCAATAGACAATTACTAATATCAACTAGGTGATCAATCTAGTCAAATCAGCAAGAATCAATAGGAATAAGCACAAAGAGAAAAGATATAATCAAAGGAATATGAATAGAATTATAATCTCACAACCATATATCAAATGAAGGATTCAATCATCGGACTAAGCAAAGGTTGCTTAGTTCTTCATAGTCTTGAAACACAAAAACTCTAAGGGAAAAACTATGCTGAACAATAGTCTGAATAATAAACGATAATGAAAAGTAGCTGCTAGGAACTAGGTTAAATAACCCTAGCAAAACCTAAAAACTAAAGATAACAATTAACATCTAAAAGGAAATAAAATAAACTAACGAAATAAAGAAATAAAAGAAAAGGAAATAAAGTAAAATAGTAAACTCGGACGAAATCTTCTCGCGCGCGTCTGACGAAGGGATTTCCGCGACCGCGGAAATAGCTTCCGCGACCGCGGAAATAGCTTCCGCGACCGCAGAAATATTACTGTAAAGGCTCTCGTCTTTGATTTATCCGCGACCGCGGCTCTGGCGTCTGCGACCGCGGCTCTGGCGTCCGCGACCGCGGATTCTTCACTTTTGATCTTCGTCTTCTCGTGGCTCTCTTCTCCATCTTCTTTAAGTCTTCAATTAAGCTTCTCCAAACCACCATAATCATACTTCTTCTCCTCAACTCCATACTCCATAATAACACTCTAAACACATCCAAATGGTACCCAAAACTCCGGTAACAATTCCTAGTTAAACCCTACAAAGTAGCGCTGATCAATGGGTGACTTCAATGAGGTTTTGTTTTCGTTTGAGAAACATGGTGGTGTTCCTTGTAATTTGTCAGACATGTCTGCTTTTCAGAATGCTCTGAATGATTGTGGTTTGTCTCAACTTAGTTGGTTTGGGGGTATGTTTACCTGGTCAAATGGTAGGAATAATGATCTTTGTATACAGGAACGTTTGGATTGAGTTATGACTAACCATCATTGACATTCTAGATTTCCTAATGCTACTGTCTCTAATCTTGGTTACTGGGGTTGTGATCACACTGCTATCTATGTCTTGGTTTGTAACACCCCCAAATATATCCTTGAAAGGTATCACCGTCAGTGACCTCAGATTCCACATTCGAAGCCACCCAAGGCTTAACCAGTTTATACAAATCATAAAACAACATTTATAATACGAAATGTCATAGTATTGGATTAAATCAAGGTTTTGGAATTACATCCATAATCCAAATACAACCAAAATATATTACAGCGGAAGTCTTTTTAAAATAAATGACACAAAAGTCTTGATCTAGCAATCACACGCCTATGATCTCAACCTGATAAAACTCTTTAAAATTTCATATGCCTTCCTCGTCGTTTCTAGCTTTCATGGAACTGCAGTTTATCTGATGTGCCGTATGAAATGGATGACACCAGCCAACCATGCAAGGGAATATAACCGGTTGGTTAGTCTAATGAAAGACTATGCAAGAGTAAAACATAAAGGTTTTAAGTAGTCGTATTAGGTTAGACCCATCGATTCTCGAATGAAAGCCGATGACGATAGTCAACCACCATACTCCTACTGAAATATACGAAAAGGTATGATCAAGAGAAGACTCTGAAAGATTGAGTCTTAAGGAAACATATGAAGAGAAGACTCCAACGAATTGAGTCTTATCGGAAAGTATGACAATGTTTGGGAACATTATAATTCACACAAGCGTTCTAAAACGACTTGGTGTTTCGGTTCACGACCAACCTCACTGCACAATGCGAATTCAGATTGGAAAGAGAACTTTACTCTGACCAAAGTCTAGACGAGTTTTCCTAACTACACTACTTCCTAGCTGCACTACTCGCCTGAGGGTATATTAATTATGTGCATAGCGACACTTATCTTATTTACTTCCAAAACGTATATTCACGTTATAAGCTTTTATCATAATCATCTCATCCCTTAGGATATAGAGATATATAGTCGGGAATAAATCCCTAAAGGTTTGACGCCGGCTAAGCGCACCTCCCCTATATTCGGATAGGGGATAGTCATGACTAGAGAAACAGTGTTAGGGCTTGAACATCCTATCCACCGGGTTATAAAGAAACGGCTACCTCTTAAGGTAAGCAGCGTTCCTACGAATACTCGTGCTAACTATCTTTCAAGTGCACATAAAATCCACTACTAACTATATTTCAAGTTTGCATAAAAATCCAAAACAATATCATCACGGTAATAACAGATATAATAGCGTTGTTTCTAGCAATATATACAACCTATTATAATATTCATTTTTAATCGTATCATTTTAAGAAAATTGTTCCCAACGAAACCAGTAATTCATCCCAATTTAATTAACAATTAAACAATTGATAATTAATAGAAATATGGAATGATAAGCAAGAGCGAACCGCCACTTGCCTTAGATTTAGACGAAGCTCAACGAAGCTCGAGACGACGAGTTTCCGGGTCCGAAATGAGGAAGAACTTGGATTATAATTTCCTACGGAACGACCCATAACGAAAACCTAAGCTAGATTCGACAATAAATAGTACGAATCTAAAGAAAAACGAATGAAATCGAAGGAACGAAGTCCCGATCGAAATCACAAAACCCAAGGCCACACCCACAATCGCCCAGGCACACCGCGGGTGCGGTCACGAGTGCAGTCGTCGGGGACGAAGACGAGATCTTACCAGGGACGACGCATTGGGGCTCGATTTGGATTGGCTTCGACTTCCAACTCCTTGGGCCACCAAACACCACCTTGAGGGCACCTCCTCCTCCTATGGTAGCTCCGGCGATGATCTTGAAGACCTCCGGCGAAATCTTGCAACTCCGGCGACAATGGAATGAGAGAGAGATTTGAGAGAGAGAGAGAGCTTGGGATGCCATCCTCCTCCAAGTCCCCTCCTTATATAGGCCAAGCAAGGAGCTCCAGCTGGCTCCCCCACCGCCACCGCTTCAGCTCCGACAAGATCGGCAAGCAGCTCAGGCGAAGTTCGGCGGCGCAGAAAAGGTAATCATGACGGCACGGGTGCGGTGGGTCTCACCGCGGGGTGCGGTGAAGGCCACTTTCTGACCGCGGGGTGCGGTGGGTATGACCGCGGGTGCGGTCAAGGCCAATCTTGTGCCTTTTTCCCACTTTTGCCCGGGAAGAATAATGGGTATGGGTTTTTAACCCCGGATTAAATATATTTGTATCCGAACAAATATTCTAAGCCCCAAAATACGTCGAATGTATTTTATTCCACTCAGGGAATTATTACAGAGATCAAGCATTTTACAGAATGTCTGAACTTCTCTGAAAATAATCCGACTACAGTACGAGAGTTTGGAAAATCACAAAAATGCCCTTACTAAAAATGAGGGGTATTACATCACTTCTCCCTGAAAAGAAGTTTCGACCCAAAACTTGGCCGAATAACCTAAAAAAAATGAGGCGTTACAACACTACCCCCTTAAAAAGGTTTCGACCGCGAAACTAGGCTGAAAAACAGCTCGGGAAAGCGTCTAAGCATATCCTCCTCAGTCTCCCAAGTTTTCCAAGTAACCTCTTCAGTTCCTGATTTGGACCACAAAATTCATACCAATGGTACCACCTTGTTCCGTAACTGCTTCTCACGGCGTTCGAGAATACGCACTGGTATTTCCTCGTAGGTACCATTTGTCTGAATCTCAATGTCTTCATAACTCAGCACATGAGACTCATCTGGCATGTACTTCCTTAACAAGGATACATGGAACACGTTATGCACTGGATGTGCCGATGGCGGCAATGCCAAACGATACGCTAGAGACCCCACTCTGTCAAGGATCTCAAAGGTCCCATGTAGCGAGGGTTAAGCTTCCCACGCTTGCCGAACCTAAACACACCCTTGGATGACGACACTCTGACAAACACTTTGTCACCAACCTCAAACTCATCATTTCTGTGCTTTAGGTCTGCATAAGACTTTTGTCGACTCTGAGCTATCAACATCCTCTGTCTTATCAAAGCAATGTCCGAGGCAGTCCTTTCGATTAACTATGGTCCGAGAAGAACCTTGTCGGCATTCTCATCCCAACAAATTGGAGATCTGCACCTTCGACCGTACAAAGCCTCGAATAGAGCCATCTTTATGGTAGCATGCCAACTGTTGTTGTATGTGAACTCAATCAGACTCATGCTGTTCTCCCAGCTAGTCGGACGATCGAGTACACAAGCTCTTAGCATATCTTCCAAAGTCTGGATGGTCCTCTCAGACTGTCCATCCGTTTGAGGATGAAACGCAATACTGAATCTCAACTCGGTTCCCATGGCCTTATGTAGTTCTTTCCAGAATCTTGACATGAATCGGCCATCACGATCCGATACAATGCTCTTTGGAGTACCATGAAAACGGACAATCTCGTGTAGAAACACTTCAGATAGCTTCTAGGTTCCCCATGTTGACTTGATAGCCACGAAATGAGCACTTTTCGTGAGCCTATCAATGATTATCCATATAGCATCTTTCTGGCTTTGAGTCTTTGGCAGCCCTGTGACGAAATCCATAGCAATATCTTCCCATTTCCATTCTGGCACTAGAAGAGGTAGCAACTCACCACCTGGTCTACGATGTTCTATCTTGACCTTCTGACAAGTCAAGCATTTCGCCACGAACTCTGCTACATCCCACTTCATGTTGGGCCACCAGAACTTCTTCCTGAGGTCCTTGTACATCTTGCTAGAGCCTGGATGTACAGAATAAGCTGATGAATGGGCCTCTTTCATCACCAACTGGCGAAGACCATCAACGTCAGGCACACAAATTCGGTCCTGAAACCAGAGTGATCCATCCTCCTGAATCACGAAATCGGGAGCTTTCCCATCCATTACTTCACTGCTTAGCTTTACCATAACTACATCATCAACCTGCTTCTCCCTGATCTGATCAAGTAGCGTAGCCTGAATTTCAAGCATACTCAGGTATCCTCGACGTTGATCGTACAAGACTTCAATCTTGCACAACCCTTGGTTCAACTTGGTCTGAGCAGTAAGTAGAGCCACTACAGTCTCGTACGGCGTCTTCCGGCTCAATGCATCGGCTACTACATTAGCCTTGCCCGGATGATACAGCAACTCGATGTCGTAGTCTTTGAGTAGCTCTAACCAGCGACGTTGTCTCATATTCAGCTCCTTCTGAGTGAACACGTACTTGAGACTCTTGTGATCAGTGAAGACTTGGCATCTCACACCATAGAGATAGTGTCTCCAAATCTTTAATGCAAACACTACTGCTGCTAATTCCAGATCATGCGTTAGATAGTTTGTTTCATAGGTTTTCAATTGTCTAGATGTGTATGCAATAACCTTGCCTCTTTGCATCAACACGCATCCCAAACCACTCTTCGAAGCATCACTATAGACCACATAACCATCATTTCCTTCCGATAGCGCTAACACTGGTGAAGAGGTCAGACACTGCTTCAACTTCTGAAAACTGGCCTAGCACTTGTCATCCCAGACAAACTTCTTGTGGACTTTGCGGAGCAGACCGGTCATAGGTAGAGCGATCTTAGAAAATTCTTCCACGAACCGTCTATAATATCCAGCGAGTCCTAGAGAATTACGCACCTCCTTCACATTCTGAGGCCGCTTCCAATTGGCTACCGCTTCAATCTTCTGGGGATCAACCATAACCCCATTCTCATTAATCACGTGGCCTAAGAAAGCCACTTCTTTTATCCAAAAGTCACACTTAGACAACTTTATGTACAACTGATTCTGTCTAAGGACTGACAAAGTAATCCGTAGATGTTCCTCGTGAACCTCCTCACTCGGGGAATAGATCAGAATATCATCGATGAAGACCACTACGAACTTATCCAAGTATTGGTGGAAACATCGATGCATTAGATCCATGAAGACTGCTGGAGCATTTGTAAGTCCAAATAGCATGACTATGAACTCGTAGTGACCATATCTCGTTCGGAAAGCAGTCCTTGGAATATCCTCCTCACGAATCCTGAGCTAATGGTAACCAGACTTCAGATCGATTTTGGAAAAGACCTTTGCTCCCTGTAGTTGATCCAACAGATCATCAATCCTCGGCAACAGATACTTATTCTTGATCGTGACTTTATTGAACTCTCGATAGTCGATACAAAGTCGAAATGATCCATCCTTCTTCTTGACGAACAAGACCGGAGCGCCCCAAGGTGATGCACTCGGTCTTATATATCCTTTCTCAAGAAGATCCTCGAGTTGCTTCTTCAACTCTTGCATCTCAGGAGGAGCCATCCGGTACGGTGCCTTAGAGATCGGCACGGTACCAGGCTCGAGATCAATGGTAAATTCTACGTCACGATACGGGGGTAAACCAGGAATCTCCTCCGGAAAGACATCCGGAAACTCACGGATGACCGAAATATCAGGAATTGAAGGTTCATCTTTCTTAGGCTTGTCCAGATAGCACAGGTACCCGACACATCCTTGTCGAAGTAGCTTAAACACAGCCATCGCATTGATAAGCCTGCCGTTATCAATATCATTCCGACCCTTGAACTTGCATACATACTGGCCCCAAGATGAAACCGTCACAGTCCTTGAGCTAAAATCAATTACCGCCCCATAATGCGTCAGCCAATCTATACCGAGAATAATGTCGTATGGAGCCATGGCTATACAGATCAAATCTACTTCGAACTTCTTACCCTGGATGGTAATCGGAAATTCTGACAGACGCTTGGTGCCCACTAAATGTTCACCATTAGGCAGATTTAACAGACCCTTGCTGTGATTCAGCTCCTTTCTGCCTTCTCTGTGGACAGAACGTCTGCACATGTCCCTCCTTTCCACAGCCATAGCATATCTTCTTTTCCTTCGGACACGCATTGCTCTTGTGTCCGGGTGTACCACAATTGTAGCACTGGATCAAATTCTTGCCTTGACCCGACTGTTGCATAGACCCTCCATGAGTCATATCCGTTTTTGCTTTGCCAGACTTGGCAAAATTAGAGGGTGGTGCAGGACGCTTGAATCCACTCGCCTGAGACTAGTTTTGCATTGACCTCTGGCGATTGCGCTTCTTCGTTGACTCCTCTAGAGTCACTTCCAGTTTGTAGGCAGCGTCCACGTACTGCTCCAAAGTAGAGCATCCGTGACGTACCATCAACGGCTTAATATCTGGATTCATCCACTCATGGAAATGCCAAATCTTTTGCTCTTCGCTGGACACCTCCGGCCCAGCATACTGTAGCAGGTGATTGAACTTGGCCACAAGCTCAGTCACTTTCAATCCATCTGTCTTTGGATAAAGGAACTCCTTGTGTTTTTCTTCCCTCATAGATCGGGAGAAGAAACGATCAGTCATCTTTACCTTGAACATTCTCCAGTTCAAATCAGGGTGATCAGCACCTTTCCACCACTCACTAGCTACCTCCTTCAGCTAAAGGGAAGCAATGTGCACCTTCTCAGCTTTAGTGCACTCAACATTGCGGAACAATCGCTCCATGTGCGAGAACCAATGTGCCACCCTGACTGGCTCTCCTTTCCCATCATAACTATCAGGCCTCATAGAGCTTATGGCCTTCAGTGCTCGGCCATAGTCACCTCTATTCCCGACCGCGTCTTCTCGGGGTACATGGATATCTGGCTCCTCGAATCTAGGAACCACTGGAGGAACTGGCACGCCTTGTGCCTGAGGCGCAATTGGTCGCATGATATCGGTGAATGCTTGCATCACAATTCCCCGAATAGCCTCTATTGCTGCAGCGTTAAACACTACTGGAGCGTTAGGCGGAACTTGGTCATTGCCCACTGGATTGTTATTAGAAGCAGACTCGTGTTCATCTATGGGGTTTGCAGTGTTCCTCACAATTGGTCTGGGGTCATTGCTTGGCCCAGCACCAGCACGAATGGTGTTCCTTGTGTTCACCATCTGTTTACCGATCAAATTCCAAGTATTTTATAACATTAATATCATTACAATGTACTCAATGTAATAAAATCACTTAGAATAGATCAAACTTGGTAATTTTCATTGATAAGCTCAAACTAAGCTAATAGGCTCTACAAAAGGGATCTCCCGAGCGACAAAACAAAATTGCTCAGAGATTAAAGTTTCATAACAAAACGAACACTGAAAAACTAGAAAGGAAACTGCTAAAGTCAACACTGGCCCTAATCATGGCACCATGAAGCATTTCCTGTAATCACAGTTCCTCATACATGGCTTCTTCGAACGGGGTTTACCATCGGAATCTGGT
Organism: Rheum nobile; assembly: GCA_027886185.1. Lineage (NCBI taxonomy): Eukaryota > Viridiplantae > Streptophyta > Magnoliopsida > Caryophyllales > Polygonaceae > Rheum > Rheum nobile. The sequence continues at coordinate 1,310,503 of WOAB01000090.1, forward strand.
GATGGACTTCTCACCCTGCTCGGTCCTGGAGCACATGTCTCATTCCTTGGCCTTGCCCTTCTTCGAGCATACTCAACCGCCTCATCCATCTGACGACGCTCTTTAGGGGAAATCATTTGACTCAGGCGAAGTGCCTCTCGCGAGTCAGGGTTCAACCTCAGCCTCCTCTGAGCAGGAATAGGCTGTGAGTCCTCAGATGCATTTTGTGGATCACTCCCTCTTCTAATGCCAAACTCAGCATAGAGTGTCTCCCAATCGGCCGGAGTCAATGGCGAGTACTCTCGCTCAGGCGGCAACTCCGGACTTGGATAGATAAACTCCATCCCCGGGTCCTCGCTGCCCACCAATAAGCGCTCTAAGCCATCGGACTCGTGGCCCTGATCCTCGAGGTCCTCTTTGGGGTCCTCCTCTGGATCCTCCTCTGGATGTTCTTCAGGATCCTCTTCATCTGGATCCTCCTCTGGAATCGACTCGATCATAAAGTCATCGTCGTAGTACCCTCTTGCGTACTCTAACGGATAACCCTCATCCTCAATGTCCTCCATTGGCTCCTCTTCGGGCTCTACCACAGGAACCTCGATTTTATTAGACACTAGCACTACCGACTCAGGGAGTACGGTCTTCACCTCCTTGGGTGGACTACTAGATTCTCCGATCTCAAAGCATCGCAGGGGAACTGGAAACTCAAGCCTCAATGGAGATGGAGGAGCCACCTCGGTTTCTTCCGAGTTCCTCTGAAAAGAAAAACATGCACCCATAATCTGTGGGTGACGAGAAGAGAGTTTAGTCTTTCTAAATATAGAAGCGAACTTACTATATTAGACTAAAATGAAGGCACGACTAGAACAGCAGACACGTTTTAGTAAAGAAATTTTTATTTGGAAATTCCAATCCTTTGAAAACATTTTTCAGTCCAAAACGAGTAGACGGTTTATAAAAGTTTTGTTTCCCGCAAAACATTTTAAAACCCAACCCGAAAAACAAAATTCGGTTCTGATACCAAATCTGTAACACCCCCAAATATATCCTTGAAAGGTATCACTGCCAGTGACCTCGGATTCCACATCCGAAGCCACCCAAGGCTTAACCAGTTTATACAAATCATAAAACAACATTTATAATACGAAATGTCATAGTATTGGATTAAATCAAGGTTTTGGAATTACATCCATAATCTAAATACAACAAAATATATTACAGCGGAAGTCTTTTTAAAATAAATGACACAAAAGTCTTGATCTAGCGATCACAAGCCTAGGATCTCAACCTGATAAAACTCTTTAAAATTCCATCTGCCTTCCTCGTCGTTTCTAGCCTTCATGGAACTGCAGTTTATCTGATGTGCCGTATGAAACGGATGACACCAGCCAACCATGCAAGGGAATATAACCGGTTGGTTAGTCTAATGAAAGACTATGCAAGGGTAAAACAGAAAGGTTCTAAGTAGTCGTATTAGGTTAGACCCATCGCTTCTCGAATGAAAGCCGATGACGATAGTCAACCACCATACTCCTACTGAAATATACGAAAAGGTATGATCAAGAGAAGACTCTGAAAGATTGAGTCTTAAGGAAACATATGAAGAGAAGACTCCAACGAATTGAGTCTTATCGGAAAGTATGACAATTTTTGGGAACATTATAATTCACACAAGCATTTTAAAACGACTTGGTGTTTCGGTTCATGACCAACCTCACCGCACAATGCGAATTCAGATTGGAAAGAGAACTTTACTCTGACCAAAGTCTAGACGAGTTTTCCTAACTGCACTACTCGCCTGAGGGTATATTAATTATGTGCATAGCGGCACTTATCTTATTTACTTCCAAAACGTTTATTCACGTTATAAGCTTTTATCATAATCATCTCATCCCTCAGGATATAGAGATATATAGTCGGGAATAAATCCCTAAAGGTTTGACGCCGGCTAAGCGCACCTCCCCTATATTCGAATAGGGGATAGTCATGAATAGAGAAACGGTGTTAGGGCTAGAACATCCTATCCACCGGGTTATAAAGAAACGGTTACCTCTCAAGGTAAGCAGTGTTCCTACGAATACTCGTGCTAACTATCTTTCAAGTGCACATAAAATCCACTACTAACTATATTTCAAGTTTGCATAAAAATCCACAACAATACCATCACGATAATAACAGATATAATAGCGTTGTTTCTAGCAATATATACAACCTATTATAATATTCATTTTTAATCGTATCATCTTAAGAAAACTGTTCCCAACGAAACCAGTAATTCATCCCAATTTAATTAACAATTAAACAATTGAAAATTAATAGAAATATGGAATGATAAGTAAGAGCGAACCGCCACTTGCCTTAGATTTAGACGAAGCTCAACGAAGCTCGAGACGACGGGTTTCCGGGTCCGAAACGAGGAAGAACTTGGATTATAATTTCCTACGACCCATAACGAAACCCTAAGCTAGACTCGACAATAAATAGTACGAATCTAAAGAAAAACGAACGAAATCGAAGGAACGAAGTCCCGATCGAAATCACAAAACCCAAGGCCACACCCACAATCGCCCAGGCACACCGCGGGTACGGTGGCCCTGCCGCGGGTGCGGTCACGAGTGCAGTCATCGGGGACGAAGACAAGATCTTACCAGGGACGACGCGTTGGGGATCGATTTGGATTGGCTTCGACTTCCAACTCCTTGGGCCACCAAACACCATCTTGAGGGCACCTCATCCTCCTATGGTAGCTCCGACGATGATCTTGAAGAACTCCGGCGAAAGCTTGCAACTCTGGCGACAATGGAACGAGAGAGAGATTTGAGAGAGAGAGCTTGGGATGCCTTCCTCCTCCAAGTCCCCTCCTTATATAGGCCAAGAAAGGAGCTCCCGCTGGCTCCCCCCACCTCCACCGCTTCAGCTCCGACAAGATCGGCAAGCAACTCAAGCAAAGTTCGGCGGGGCAGAAAAGGTAATCATGACGGCGCGGGTGCGGTGGGTCTCACCGCGGGGTGCGGTGAAGGCCACTTTCTGACCGCGGGGTGCAATGGGTATGACCGCGGGTGCGGTCAAGGCCAATCTTGTGCCTTTTTCCCACTTTTGCCCGGGAAGAATAATGGGTATGGGTTTTTAACCCCGGATTAAATATATTTATATCCGAACAAATATTCTAAGCCCCAAAATACGTCGAATGTATTTTATTCCACTCAGGGAATTATTACAGAGATCAAGCATTTTACAGAATGTCTGAGCTTCTCTGAAAATAATCCGACTACAGTACGAGAGTTTGGAAAATCACAAAAATGCCCTTACTAAAAATGTGGGGTATTACATGGTTGATCCTCCTAGCTCTCATGTTAATATCAAGAGGACTCCTAGTCCTTTTTGCTTTGAAGCTATGTAGATTGTTGCTCCTGGCTATGCTCAGTTGGTTCATTCTTCTTGGTGCTCAAATAACAACTTATCCTTTGTTTAGAAATTGTATTCCACTCAACTTGCTCTGAAGTGTTGGAATAAATTTAAGTTTGGCAATATTGACAGGATATTAAAGATCTAATAGGATAAGATTTCTGGTTTTCTTTCCTACTCAATGTCAAATGTTGACTCCGAGGTGTTATTTCACTTAAAGTCTGAAGAAGATATTCTTCTTTTTTAACAAAATATCATGTGGCATCAATGCTCATGTGCTAATGAACTCAGTTCCGGAGATAGAAACACTTTCTATTTTCATTCTAAAGCCAATCGCATGAGGAAAAAGGAATTCCCTCAAGCAACTAACTAAAGAGGATGGCTCTCTGACTAATATTCCTTCTGAAATGGAACTTATTTCCATCTCTTATTTTAAGATGCTTTTTTAATCCACTGCTAATCCTCCTGATGATCTTATAAATGGTGTCTCTTGGAGGATCTCTGATGCAGAAAATGCCTCTCTTTGTTTACCCTTTACTAAGCTTGAGTTTGTTGATTCCCTTAATCATATGCATCCTTCCAAGTCTCCTGGACCTGATGAAATGTATGCTCTGTCTTCAAGACTCACCGGGATATTGTGGGTAAAGATCTTACTTCGTTCGTGCTTCAGGTTTTGAATGGTGGTGTTATGCCTTCTTCTCTGAATCATACATTTCTCTCCTTGATTCCTAAAGTTGATAATCATGTTTGTTAGACAGATTTAAGGCCTATAAGCTTATTTAATATGGTCTATAAATTGATTTCCAAATGTATTGTCAATCGAATGAAACGTCTATTTCAAGGATCTATCAGTCAATTTTAAAGTGCTTTTATCTCTGGGAGATCGATCACTGATAATGCCATTGTTGCTACTGAATGCTTCCATTATTTGAAGAAGAAAAAGACTGGGAGAAGGGGATTTATGGAAATCAAGCTTGACATGGCAAATGCTTTTGAGTGGAGTGGTCTTTTTTGTCTCCTTTTTGTTCTTATGAATGACATCCTTTCTCCCCCCTTTTATACCTCAAGTCCCCTCAACGAGGTGTTAGACAAAGGGATCCTATGTCACCTCTTTTGTTCCTTATTGTCATGGAAGGTCTATCTAGCATCTTCAAAGTTTCTCAAGATAATGGTTCCCTTCATAGGATTAAAATGGCAAATTCCGCTCCAAAGATTTCTAACTTATTATTTGCTGATGATTGTATTATCTTCTCTCATGCTAACCTGCTTGAAGGACGTTATATTAAAGAGTTGCTCAAGATCTTTGACGTTGGTACTGGCCGTCAAATTAATTTTCTAAAATCATAAATCTCCTTTAGCCCCAATGTTCATAGGTCCCTCAGAGATGGTCTTCTCCAGTTGTTTGGGTTCAGAGAAGTTGATTGTCATGATAAATACTTGGGTCTTCTAACTCTTATTGGGAGATCTAAGAAGGATATTTGAGCAGGTTATGGATAGAGTTAGAAAGAAGGCTAATGAGTGGAAATGTCGCTCTCTTTCTCAAGCTGGGAGGGAAGTGATCATCAAATATGTTATTCAAGTTATTCCTTATTACATTATGAGTTGCTTTTTGCTTCCTCATTCTATTTTCCATGACATGAATTCTATTGTTGCAAAGTTCTGGTGGGGTTCTCAAAAGCATAAGAAAATCCATTGGTCTGAATGGTCCTTCCATTGTGACATCTAAGGAGCTTGGTGGTATGGGGTTTCATGATTTTGAAGCCTTCAATTTGGCTCTTCTTGCAAAACAAGTTTGGAGACTTTTAGTCTCTCATACTTCTATTGCTGGGCTGGTTTTAAAGGCAATGTACTTTTCTCAAACTGATGTCTTGAAATATTCTCTAGGGTATCAACCAAGCTATGTTTGGAGGAGTATTCATTAGGTTCTTTGGGTCATTCATAAAAGAACTTACTAGGAGATTGGCAATGGTGATAGTGTAAATTTTTGGAAGGCTAATTGGCTTTCTAGGCCACACTCCTTTTATTAGTCTCAAGGTCAATATGTGTTGAATCCAACTTGTCTGTTGCTAATTTCATTGACTAGAATGTGGTTGATTGGAATTGGGATGCATTGTCTCAGAGACTCTTGGAATTGTTTATCTTCAACTCTTACACTCTTTTCATCCAGTTTCTCCTCATTCTTATGATGTCTTGAGATGATTTTATTCAAAACATGGCATGTTTCCAGTCAAGACTACTTACATAATGATTTTCAACAAATTTTCTTCTGTGGGAGTTCTAACTCTATGCATCAGTCTTGCTTTAACTCTTATTGGAAGAAAATTTGGAAGCTTCATGTCATTCCAAAAGTGCAATTTTTTTTTTGCAGATCTTTCAACCAGTTTATGCCTTGTCTCAACATCCTCAAGCATAGGAAAATTGCACGGTGTGATATTTATTTTCTCTGTTTGGCTTAGGCAGAATCTGATTTATATATTTTCAAGAAATGCTATTTTGCCAAGAGTTTCTGGGCTCAGCTTCCTCACCTTCAAGGTCTCATCTCCACTTCGCCTTCTTGTTTGTGGGACTGGTGGTGCTTTGCTAATGACCTTTTATCCTCTTCTAATTTTGATGGTTCCTTCATGGATCCGCTCTAGTTGCTCCAGCGTGTTAATCGCAAGTTGCTTATCTCTGTAGTGGTGCCTCCCTCTTTGTCCTTGAATATCCACATTAATTCAGCTCGTGAACCTCCTCTTGTTGGTGTTTGTTGTCATCTTTATTGTGATGCTAGTCTGTGTCCTGGTAACAAAGTTGGTCTGGGTTATGTCCTCTTTGATTCCAATGGTTCTATGATAGAGGTAGGGAGTAAATCTTGAAAACCTATCTCTATCATTGAATCATTGGAAGCTCAAGCTCTTATTTTGGTATGCAATCAACTTTGTCCAATAGTATCAACAAGTATCGCGTGTTCTCTAATTGTAAAACCGTTGTTCTTGCTTTTCATTCTAATATTATTCCTAGATCCTCCTTTGGTATGTACATACAAATACTTAAGCAGTTGGCTAGTTCTCTCTTATGCTGCCAATTCTATTTTATTCCTAGGTCTTGTAATGTCCCTGTCCATTCTTCTGCTCAGCTTGGGATCTCCTTGCCTCCTATGGCAATGGTTTGCTACACTCACATCTCACAGATGCCTATGTGTTTGGCATGCAATTTTTGGTTGATATATGAAGGTTGGTTTTCATAAAAAAAATATTAATAGTTAATTAACCCTAATCCTAACCCTAAATCCAAACCCTAAACCCATAATTGAAGGGTAAAGGGTTTTGTGTGCTAGATTGTGGTATACACTACAATTTGGCGCACATACTAGGTTTGGGGTTTATGGTTTCTAGGGTCTGGGGTTTCTAAACCCTAAACCCAAAACCCACTGTATGCGACAGTATTTGGCGTACGCCAACTCCCTGCGAACAATGAATTTGAACCAAATTCGAGTTGGAAAATTTGGTCTTGTGCTTCATCTCCTAGTGTGCACTAACAGTTGGCGTGCACCAACCCTTGGTGCACAAGACCAAATTTACAACGGCTACTTCCAACGGTCGAATTTGTTTCAAATTCATTGTTCACAAGGAGTTGGCGTATGCCAAATACTGGCGCAAGAGAAAATACAAAGTATCACATATAAAACCACTTCCAGCGGCTATATTTCACCTAATTCGCCCGTATTTGGTGTACGCCAACATCCTCCGCACAATTTTGTAGTGCGAATGGATACAAAATGTAGTGTATATAGTTGCTTCGTTAATTTTTGAACAATAATTTTCTAATCACATTTTTTAGGGGCTGATGTAGGCACGGCCCCCCAGAGAGGGAATATGAGCATGTGATTTGTAATATTTATAGTTATAGATGTCAGTTAACATCCACAAGCTAATTAAGTTAGTGAGAATTATGTTGACAGAATTTGAATCACTTATTCCATGAACGGTTTTTCTAAGGTGTGTCCATGGGCACATACTAAGAAGTTAAGTTTGAAAATTATTTTCAAACTATTCCCTATAGTAGAAATGGTAAACCCTTTTATAAAAAGTTAAATTAGTGACTAACAAATATTATTGCTAAACATGGAAAATTTATTGTATGCCCATGAGCACACACTAAAAAAACCTTTCACGAATAATTTAATACTTCAATTTTCTCTTAACAGACAAAATGTTGGTACATATAGTGATCGACTAACAGAACATGACAACACTAACAACTAGGTCAATAATGTTGGTACATATAGTAACTGAATTATATCCGTTGATTAAGCAAATTAATGAGCAATCACACAAGAAACTTGCACTCAAATGAAGAAAAAGAAGAGAAAAGGAAAAAGGCTCTCAAACTGAAAATTAGCTTCATAAGATGATATGTTATAATCCCTGAGCTGGGTATATATAGTGACTAACTCTAACAACTTGCTGACATCAGCTTATTGTTTAACAACTAACACTTGACTAACAAATTTAACACTCCCCCACAATTTAGAAGTGTTAAAACATGTTTATACAATTCCTTAATTGAACAAGTGTTTATCATATTGATCTACAGTTACAACCTTCGTGAAAATGTCAGTTAGTTGATCTTTTGTAGAGATGCATCGAAGTACAATTTCCTCCCTCAATACTTTGTCTCTCACCAGATTACAGTCTCCCTCGATGTGTTTCGTCCTTTCATGAAACACATGATTCCTAGCACTGTATATTGCATATGGATTGTCACAGTGCATCTGAATTAATTCCATCTTCACATTCAGATCAAGCAATAACTTTGTCAACCAAATTATTTCTCAACAAGTCATTTCCATACTCTTGTACTCTAACTCTGTTGATGACATGGCCACATAGGACTGCTTTTTAGTTCTCCAATAAATTAAAGATTTTCCTAGAAGAAAATAGAACCCAATTAAAGATTTCCTTGCCATTGGACAACTTTGCCAATCTACATCATAAAAGGGCTTGAGTCTCAGTTCTAAATTCTTTGGCAACAGAAGACCTTGCCCTGGTGCATTCTTCAAATACTTGGGCACATGTTTTGCAGCTTTCCAGTGTTCATCACTTGGATCATGCATGAACTGACTTAAAACTTACACTACATAGTAAATATCAGGTCTGGTTATGGTCAAGTAGATTAGGCTTCCCACTAGTCTTCTGTAAGAGCTGGGATTAACATTTTCTCTTGACCCATCAAGTGTTAATTTAACCTTAGGATCAAATGGTATAGCCACAAGCTTTAAGTCTATCATCCATGCTTCTTCCAGTAGCTCCAATGTGTATTTCATTTGATTCAAATGAAAACCTTTCTATGATATGTCTACTTCTATTCCCAAGAAGTACCTTAACTCACCTAGCTCTTTCATTTGAAATTTATCATGTAGATGAGTCTTTAGTTTGCTGATTTCTTCTTGATTGTCTCCTGCTATAATCATATCATCCACATACACTAGTAGACATGTGAATGAATGACTTGTTTTCCTAAAAACAGAGAGTAATCAACCTTTCATTGTACAAAACCTGTAGTTTTAACCACTTTAAAGAACTTTGCAAACCACTGTTGTTGAGCTCGTTTTAAACCATACAATGACTTCTTCAACTTGCATACTAGTTTGTTGTTGCAGTCACTTGAATTCTCCCCCTAAGGGCAAGCAATCTCAGCTTTGAGAGGGTGATAGGATGGAGGAAGCTCCATAGTACACCTCATCTTCCAAGTCACCATGAGTTATACACCCCCGAGCTTGACATTGACGGAGGCCCAAGAAGAGGACATGATGAGTGTCCGGTCCGAAGGCCCTATACCAGAGCGCGCACTAGAGCTATCGCCCAAGCCATTCAGAGCATCACAGTCAAAGGCTTCGCGCGCAACGGCTCCACGGCTTCAATAGAGCCCAAGGCCATGTCCTTCACCGCCATCGAAGGCCCTGCGGCCCCCACCGTGGCGCCATGACTTCGGCAGTGGCGGCACTCCATCGGCTCCCTTGACGCCATGCTTATCTTTGGCATAGTTTGTTATTTTGAGGTTATCTCATGCTACATTTGCGTTTTTGGAAACTTTCCAGTTTTAGCATGTACTTATTTTTAGCAAGATTATTTTTAGCAAGTACATTGGAGGACCATATTTTGACGATATTTTGGTGTATAGCCGTAAATTAAAGGACCATGTAGCCCACCTTATACAGGTGTTAGCGTGCTTTAGGAGCGAGTAATAGTATGCCAATTTGGCAAAGTGTGTGTTTTGCTCGGACTCAATAGTTTTTCTAGGCTTTGTCGTTTCTAAGGACGGCCTACGCGTGGACACCGAGAAGGTTCGCGCCATTGAGGAGTGGCCTACCCCCACAACGCCCACCATGATTTGGTCATTTTTGGGGTTGGCTGGCTTCTATAGGCGGTTTGTGCGTGACTTTAGCACAATTGTCACCCCGTTGCATGAGCTTACCAAGAAAGGCGCCTCCATCGAATGGAATGACAAGCATGAGGCGGCCTTCCGCACCCTCAAGGACAACCTTTGCAATGCGCCCCTGCTCTAGTTGTCTGGCTTCAAAAAGATGTTTGAGGTTGAGTGTGATGCCTCCAATTGTAACATCCCAGGCCAAGCTACCCCAGCCACCAAGCCGCCCAGCCACCCAACGGTGCCGGCGCCGGTACTGGTGCCGCCTGGTTGTCCAAGGGCATGCAGCCCACACACCCAACCCTTCCCCCATTTAAATGGGTAGGTTGTTGCCCACGGGGATCGAACCCGGGACCTTTAGATACAAGGGCAATGCCTTACCACTTGTATCACCAATTGTGCTGCAGCATAATTGGTGATACAAGTGGTAAGGCATTGCCCTTGTATCTAAAGGTCCCGAGTTCGATCCCCGTGGGCAACAACCTACCCATTTAAATGGGGGAAGGGTTGGGTGTGTGGGCTGCATGCCCTTGGACAACCAGGCGGCACCAATACCGGCGCCGACACCGTTGGGTGGCTGGGCGGCTTGGTGGCTAGGGTAGCTTGGCCTGGGATGTTACAAAAAAGTACACTTTGACTGAGAGGGGCTCCGACCTTATCGGGCCAACCATTTCTCTATCCATGGGCTACAGCCCATGTACCCCAACCAAATCCCCATGGCTAGGAGGTTGTTCGCAAGGCTCGAACTCGAGACCTCACGCTTTAACAAGCGGCCTAACGCCCACTTGTTACCAATTGTGATGCAGCGCAATTGATGGCAAGAGAGCGCAAGGCTTCTTGTCAAAGCGTGAGGTCTCGAGTTCGAGACTCACGAACAACCTCCCAATGCAATTAAGCTGAGGGGATGGGTTGGGGAACATGGTCTGCAGGGCCATGGGGGAGAGTAATGGCTGGCCCAATGCGGTCGGATGCCACTCTCCAACTCAAAAGTGTACTTTTTTGTAACATCCCAGGCCAAGCTACCCCAGCCACCAAGCCGCCCAGCCACACAACGGTGACGGCGTCAGTACTGGTGCCGCCTGGTTGTCCAAGGGCATTGACAAGGCCGGAAACCGGTGTCGTTTTCCTGTCAAAGAAATCATAATTCACCTACTAAAGAGTATAGCAAGCAAGTCAGGGTCGATCCCATAGGGAGTCGGTTATCTGTATGCAATAACGTGTGACTAACAAGTAACAGGGGGGTTTTGGAATAATCGCAGGATAACCAAAGATGCAAGTAATAACAGAAGAAGAAATATAATGAGAGAAAGTATTTCACCAGACAAATATCCACACCACAAATGCAATAGGTTGATCACTGAAAACTATCTTTCCAAGTTCTTTTACTATCTTATAATTGTTCCCATCTTGATCATGAATACTATCGATTCTCACAGTTGTCGATAGACTTATTACTATGCCAATGATAAAATACCTCCGATTCTCACAGTTGTCGGTGTACTTTAGCACTAACACAGCAATAGAAATGCACACAAGGATATAGGATACATGCAAGTAGAAAGACGTACAAGTACTCACTCCCCTACTCACATGAAACTGATTCTCACTCACAATTGTACGCTCGGAACCCCTATACGCACAATTGTGTTTACCACTAGATATGCACTCGGAACCCCTATATGCAATCCTAACAATATGATAGATGTCAAAAAACCTAGTTAGCTACGCTAGAAGAATCAACATACATCAATAAACAATTTAACCAAGAGAATCAATCCAACTTAATAAGATATAGAACACGGAATAGAAATCTCACAACCAATTCATTGTCGTGCTTCAATTGTCTAGCGAAACAAAAGTGTTTAGCTGTCCATTGTTCAAAAACCTAGAAGTTGAATAGACAAAAGAGAGAGGACCGAACTCCTCTCAAAATTAACAAAAGAGATCTTATATAGGTTCTTAGAAAATTAACCTAGCAAACAAAATAAGGAAATAAAATATAATAAGACATAAAATCCAAATATACTAAAATAGAAACAAATGACACGCTGGCCGCGCAATCTTCTCTTCCACCGCGAGGCGGTAATATCCCACCGCGAGGCGGTGGCTTCTGGCGCGGGGCGGTATTGGCCATCTTCTTCATCCTTGCGTCTACTCTCCTGTACTACCACTTGAGGTAGCTTTCTTCATTAGTTCTGGGCAAATCTTCTCCTTCATCTTCTATCCTCTTCACTAAGTTGTAAAACCTTCATATCTGTACTGCTTCAACTCTTCCCCTGGATTACAGACTTAGCCTAAGTCTACACCAAAACTTCATCTAAATTGTGTCAATAATCACTAGTTAAGGTGCATGAAATGACACCTAACAAATATCCCCACACTTAGACCTTTACTCATCCCGAGTAAATCAAATCAATCATACTCCACTCATCAAATATCAAGGCCTCAGGAAGTGTGACAACAGATGATACCAATGACTACAACAGCTCAACAATATGCCCCAGACAACCAAAACACATGATGCGAGATGAATCTATTCCTAACTCCTGTCTAGCTTCTTATTGCTCCAAAGTGACCTACCCGAACTCCTTATACCGCCTCTTCTTATGACGCCTCGCTAATAGGTAGAGAGAAATCCTAGAATCACTCTTCTTCTTTTTCACTCATCTTGCCGAGGTGCCCTTTCGGGTTTTCACCAAGCCACTCATTTCATTTTACTAGACGTCTCACATGTGCTCACATCACTCCAGTCCACTTTTTCCCTGGTCTATACCAGTCGGACTACCTGCTTTTTACCTGAGCCGCCCTTGCGGATTTTCGGCTCATCCTAGGATTTTGATTGCCTTTTCAAATATTTTTGGCTTTTTTTTTTGGGGCCAAGAAATACGAAATGCAAGAATAAAATATGCACACTAGCTATGATAAACAGTGAGTCTAAATCCCTCCCCACACTTGAAACACACATTGTCCTCAATGTAAAGACGAAAACAAAACAAAATAGGGAGAAAAGAACAAAGACTCACTGGAAAGGTGGATACGGTGGAAAGCTCGATGGAGGTGGATGCTGCCCAAAGTACTGCTCCTGCATGAAGGCCTCAGCTGCACTCAGTTGGTCCGTGATATCGCGTGCAATGTCAGCCTGTATAGTCCGTAACCGAGCCAGCGTCGCCTCGATCACAGCCTCCTGACACAGCGTGAAGGCATCAAAACGGATGAACATCTCGTCCCAAGAAAACTCAGAAGGCGATGCAGATGTGGAGGCAACGTCAGAAGCAGGGGGATCGACATCCATAATCATGGGAATAGCGGCCGACGGGTCAGCCTCATCGTCAGAAGGAATAATCTCAGTGTCAGACGGGATATACCAGCTTGTGAAATCTCGCGGGTAGGCCAAAGGACGAGGGAGGCGCAACAGGTGACCTCCGTAGGAGAACCACAGATACTTCCCCTGAGATATGGTCAGCATACCACACCGTCGCAGATATGGGATGTCGTAGCGAATAGGCATGAGCGGTGGAGGAATGGTGTCCATCGAAATCCTGGCCGTAGCAACCAAGGTGATCAGTCCACCCTGAACAATGTCTCACGCGGCGCCCTCGCGAATTTGCTTCAGCTCGTGCAGCCATATGACAACCCATCCAGGGGTCACCTCATCTAAAAGATCAATCATCGGGGAGAAAAGACCAAGGCGCTTCAGAGAAACCTTTCTCTCCTCCATACACCCACAAAATGTCCGAAGCAACACAGTGTAGACCAAGCGGAAGCAGGGGTGGACAATCTTGTTACTATTCTCCTTCCTCTTTTGATATTCAGCCATTCCCGTTGCGGTGGTCCAGAATTCCTTAATGTCCGCCTTGTCGGGACCCTGCCTCCACTTCTCAGTAGCTGGTTTCGACACACCCAGCAGCTCCCGAATTTCCTCTATAGGAATACCATAACTCCGACCCTCATATTTGAAGGTGATTCCCGCTATGAGTTTCTGCTCCCTACCATCAATGATTCATCGCGTGTGGTTTCGAGACAAAGTGGCTATAAACTGGTAGCAGAGTTCAGGGAACGCGGGAGCGCATTTGTCTAGGAAGCCCCCCAATCCCATCATGTCCAGACATTGTTGACTCATTTCTAACAAACCCAATTCAGCTAGCGCTCCCCTATCAAAGAAACGAGTCGGCTGTACGTGTCTCGCTGACACCACATCATACACCTTACACTCCTCCTCGGTCATCCCAACCTTCATAGCTCTCGACATTGTATAAGGAAATAGGCGCTCGAATCAAAAGAACTAGGCAAGGAAGACTGACAACCCGCTGAAGAATGAACATGAGTGTCACCGCGGGGCGGTGATGATTACTGAGCGTAGTAGTCGGGCCGCGGCGAAGTGGACGCGGGGCGGTGACTGTTCACCTTCTTCTCCAAATTCAAAATCCGATTTGCGCGAGGCGGCGAGACTGCAACGCGAGGCGGTCACTGTTCGATTCCTCCTCTAACACCACCGAACAACCGGAAGAACACCCAGATTGCACCGATCACACCACCAGAACAAAATGCCACCCCCTTCAACTACTAACCACCACGGGGAAGTTCGGAAATCGTTACAAAGGGAGGTTTGGGTAGAGGAGATCAAAGTTGGGTTAAAGGTTGCCACTACCAAGGCTAGGAACAAGGGAGATTGGGGCGGGTAAAGCTTTGGGTTAAGGGTTTGAGATCTTGGAATAGGGGTACGGCAGAGAGAGAGACGGGGAAGAGAAAGAAAAAGGGGATTAGGGTTTGGCGGGAGAGTTTATGGGGTGATAAGTGTAAAAGTAGGTACCGGACCGCGGGGCGATCCAACTGACACCGTCAAATCCTTCGTATCCAACTCAAGAAATAAAAATATTACTCACCCGTTTAAGGTTTTTTCGGGGCCCTTTATTTCTTGTTTTTTTTTCTGAGTTGAGAAAGCATACCAGACCTCCACCGCGGGGTGGTGAGATCCACCGCGGGGTGGTGAGATCCACCGCGGGGCGGTGGGACGAGCTGGGTACCACGTCTCTTCTCGGATTTACTTTCGTACCTGAAATGTGAGTAACAGGTGGACGAAACAAAGCAAAAATAAACTACGAAAATAATCTAATGAAAAGAAAATATCAAATAACTAACCCGGGTTGCCTCCCGGATAGCGCCTTGGTTAACGTCGTTGGCTCGACGTAGGCTGTGGCCTACCCTGTTTCAGCTTCAGGGCTTTTGAAACTTATTGCATCAACATGGGTTGGATCGAAGCCTTCATAATAGGGTTTCAGTCTGTGGCCATTCACTTTGAAGATGTTGCCTGTCTTGGGGTTTGTCAGTCCGATGGCACCATGGGGGTGAACTTCAGCAACTTCATAAGGACCCATCCATTTGGACCTCAGTTTCCCAGCAAAGAGCTTGAGCCGGGATTGAAATAGGAGGACCTTATCTCCTGGCTTAAAATCCTTTCGCAGAATATGCTTGTCATGCCACTGCTTGGTCTTCGCCTTGTAGTTAACAGAGTTCTCATAGGCTTCAAGGCGTAATTCCTCCAGTCCTTGCAGCTGCAGCTTACGGAAATCCCCCACTTCATCCAGTTGCATGTTGCATTTCTTTATTGCCCACCACGCTTTATGCTCAAGCTCTACGGGGAGGTGGTAAGCTTTTCCCAATACCAGCCGGAAAGGGGACATTCCTATCGGAGTCTTGAAAGCTGTACGGTATGCCCATAGCGCATCATTGAGCTTGGTGCTCCAATCCCTCCGATTAGCTGCTACTGTCTTCTCCAGTATAGATTTAATCACTCTGTTGGAGTTCTCGGCATGCCCATTAGTTTGAGGATAGTAGGCCGTAGAGATTCTTTGGGTGACGTGATACTTCTTCAGTAGGGCAGTCACTGTCTTGTTGCAGAAATGGGTTCCCCTGGCACTGATTAAAGCTTTGGGTATTCCAAATCTTGAGAAAATATTTTCCTTGAGAAAACCTGCCACAACTTTAGAATCATCAGTCCTGGTGGCCTTCGCTTCCACCCACTTGGAAACATAGTCCACCGCAAGCAATATATATAGATTCCCATGAGAGCAAGGAAAGGGTCCTATAAAATCCATGCCCCAAACATCAAAGACCTCACAAAAGATTAATGATGATTGCGGCATTTCATTCCTTCTGGTGATGTTTCCAACCCGTTGGCATCGATCGCATGATTTGCAGAAGGCGTAAGCATCCCTAAAGATGTGTGGCCAATAAAATCCTGCCTCCAATACTTTCCTAGCAGTCCTATTCGCTCCAAAATGACCCCCACATGCTTCAGAGTGACAAAAATTAAGGACAGATTGTACCTCATTGTCTGGGAGGCATCGGCGCACTACCTGATCGACACAATGCTTGCACAGGTAAGGATCATCCCACACATAGTGGCGAGCTTCTCTCCGTATGTTCGCCTTTTGAGCTCTGGTGTAATCTGGGGGTATTTCCTCTCGAACCAGATAGTTGACGATATCTGCGTACCAAGGTCTGAAAGAACGGATTTCGAAGACGTCCATGGCTATGTGAGAGGGAGGGTCAGAGGTGTCTCCAGTGCAAAGTGTGACTCCAGAGATGTGACCGCGGGGCGGTGCTATCGTTGCGGGTCGCGGTGAGCCTTCTTGGTTCTCACGTAAATCTACCGCCGGGTCGCGGTGGTCACCACCGCGGGAAGGTGACATCTCCAACTTCATACTGGCTACGACTCGCCGGGTTGCGGCGGTGGGGACCGCGGGGCGGTGTTTGTTTTTTGAACTTCCCTCGATTATAAAAAGTGTGTCATCTGGGAAGGTGCCATGAATGGGGCTCTGTTCTCCGGGCTTATCTTCCTCATGGACGAGCCTACTCAGGTGATCTGCTACTAGGTTCTCTGCTCCCTTCTTATCACGGATCTCCACATCAAATTCAGTGAGAAGGAGAACCCATCGGATTAGTCTTGGCTTTGCTTCTTTCTTCGTCATCAGGTAACGAAGAGCAGCATGATCTGTGTAGATAATCACCTTGACTCCCAAAAGATATTGCCTAAACTTTTTCCAAGGCAAAGACAACCGCCAACATTTCCTTCTCAGTGGTGGAGTAGTTCCTCTGGGCTCCATTCAGAGTCATGGAGGCATAATGAATCACATGGGATGCCCGTCCCACTTTCTGTCCTAGAACTGCTCCAACTGCATAATCGTTGGCGTCACACATGATCTCAAATGGGCGAGACCAGTCAGGTGCTTGAATGATAGGTGCACTTGTCAGACGTTCTCTCAGGCAATCAAACGCTTTCTTGCACTCATCAGTGAATGCGTAGGTCACTTTCTTCTTCAGTAGCTCGCATTGGGGTGAAGAGATTTTTGAGAAGTCCTTGATAAATCTTCGGTAGAAACCTGCATGACCTAAAAAGGAACGCACTTCACGCACATTAGTAGTATAAGGCAAAGACTGAATTACATCAATCTTTGCCTTATCGACCTTAATACCTCTAGCAGAGACAATATGACCCAGTACTATCCCCTGTTCTACCATAAAATGACACTTTTCATAATTTAAAACCAAATTGGTATCAACACATCGTTTTAGTACGAGGGCCAAATGGGTTAAACATGAATCAAAGCTAGTCCCATGCACTGTAAAGTCATCCATAAATACCTCAATGAATTTCTCAACATATTCAGAGAAGATACTAACCATACATCGTTGAAATGTATCGGGTGCGTTACACAATCCGAATGGCATTCTACGGTATGCAAAGGTGCCAAAGGGACATGTAAAAGTGGTTTTCTCTTGGTCTTCTGGCGCAATGGCCACCTGGAAGTATCCTGAATATCCGTCGAGAAAACAGTAGTAGGGGCGCCCAGCAAGGAGTTCTAGCATTTGATCAATAAAGGGCAGGGGAAATGGTCTTTCCGAGTTACCGCATTCAGCTTACGGTAATCGATGCACACTCTCCATCCTGTGGTGGTCTTGGTGGGAACTAACTCTCCTTGTTGATTCTCCACTATAGTAATACCTCCTTTCTTAGGGACCACCTGGGTTGGACTTACCCATTGGCTATCCGAAATAGGGAAGATCATATCAGTCTTGAGGAGTTTTAGCACTTCTTTCTTCACCACTTCCATCATCGGAGGATTGAGCCTTCTCTGTGGCTGCCTGGATGGTCTAGCTCCGTCTTCAAGTAGAATTTGATGCATACAAGTCAAGGGACTTATCCCTTTTATGTCTGCAATGGTCCATCCAATCGCGGTTTTATGCTTCCTGAGCACGCCTAATAGCTTCATTTCCTGGTCCGCAGATAGCTTGCTAGACACAATGACCGGTAGGGTGTCGTTGGCTCCAAGAAAAGCGTACTTGAGATGGTCTGGAAGCGGCTTCAATTCGATCTCGGGAGCCTGTTCAACAGAAGGAACGAGCCTTTCGCTCGGGCTTAGTAAAATGGGGCCAACGCCCAAAGGATCTGCAGAGTACTTACCATGGGCATCCAGCTGAGCAATGACTTCCTGCATGTTAGAGGGTAAAGAGTATTCCTCATAGGACAAGTCCAAATTATTTTCAACAATGGTCATCAACTCATCAGGACCAGAAATATCAAAGACATCCTGTGCAATAGAATCGATCACATCAATGGAGCATAGAGAATGGTCTTCAGCGGGGTGTTTCATGGCTTCATAAATGTTATATTCCACCTTCTCCCCGTCAAATTCCATCGAAAGTGTCCCACTTTGCAAATCAAGTTTAGTCTTAGCAGTTTTTAAAAATGGCCTACCTAACAGTATAGGAGTTGCCTTCGTATCTGTTTCCATATCTAAGACATAAAAATCTGCAGGGAATATCAATTTATCAACCATAACAAGGACATTCTCTATTACTCCCCTAGGGTAGACACTAGACCTATCAGCCAATTGAATTACAATTCTTGTTTCCTGCAGAGGTCCAAGTCCAAGAGATTCGTAGAGAGAATAGGGTAACACATTAATGGAGGCACCAAGATCAAGCATAGCTTTTTCAAACTTAGTGTCTCCAATAATACAAGGAATGCTCCACATACCTGGGTCTCCGCACTTCTTTGGCATATGCCTCTGGAATACAGCAGATACGCGTTCGTTAACCTTGACTTTTTCCTTGCCCTTCAGCTTCTGGTTTCTTTTTATAGTGCACAGCTCCTTTAGAAACTTAGCGTACCTCGGTACACTCTTGACGAGCTTGAGGAGTGGGATGTTCACCTCACACTTACTGAAGGTGTCAAAGAGATCCTTGTCATCAATGACTCTCCTTTCCTTTAGTGCCTCCGGGAAGGGGGCAGGTGGCTTCTCAGATCCAAGGGGAGGGAAGTTGGGACGTACATAGGGATCCTCTTCTTCCTCAGGTAAATCTATGAGCTATGGGCTTTCACCGCGAGGGGGTGGACTCACCGCGGGGCGGTATGGATCACCGCGGGGCGATGGAAATGGCGTAGGATTACTGGGGGCTACCGCCGGGGCGCGGTAGGAGTCGCCGCGGGGCGGTGACGTTGGCTCATTGTCAATTTCGATTTCAGCATTGTCGTCCTTTCCAGCCGTAGGGGTGACTTGTAATTCCTTGCCACTTCGTAGGGTTACTGCATTTGAAGCCTCTTTTATGCCCTCTTTTCTCCACCCAGCAACCTCATCGGATAATTGGAACACGGCCTCCTTTATGCTCTTTATGTTGGCCTCAGTAGTTTGCACATGCGTTGTAAAGTGCATTGTTAGGGCCTTGAGCATTTCTTCGGTTGAAGAGGGGCTGCTAGTAGTTGGTGGATCATCAAAGCGAGGTTGTTGCGGTGGCTGTTGATCATATTGAGGTTTAACAGGCCCATAACCTTCAGCAGCGTACACTTCAGCAATAGTGGTATCCTGTAGTTGGGGGCAGGCGTTGGTGTTGTGAAATGGTCTAGTGCAAATTCCACAGCCAGCGTGTTGTTGAGGATCTTCTTGCTTGCCCATCCCCACAATGACCTCCTTCAAAGAGGCAATTTCTTGCGATACATGTGAATCGTTGGAGATGACAGCACCAACTAATCTGGTCCTTGGGGGTTCGTCAAAATCCCTTGTACCCTCAGCCATATCACGAAGTTTGGTCATGGCTGCGTCGGGGGTCATATTCAGGATACTACCACCACATGTAGCATCAATAATTCTTCTTTCATCATCCATCAGCCCATTGTAAACATAGAGCACCAGAGATTTCTTATCAAAACCATGGAACGGGCAACTAGCGCAGAGTCGCTCGAACCGTTCACAATAGTCATAGAGGGTCTCCTCCTCACCTTGTTCAATGCTGGTAATTTCCCTTTTCAAGGCGTTTGCCATCTTGGTTGGAAAATAGTGTGCGAGGAAACCCTTATGCAGCTTAGCCCATGAATCTATGCTTCCGCCAGGCAGATGATAATACCAATCTTCAGCATCGTCTTTAAGAGTGAACCCGAAGGCTCTCATTTTAATCTGATCCTCAGTGACGTTGGCTGGTTTGATGCTCATAATGACGTTGTGGAATTTATTCAAAAGAAGAATGGGGTCCTCTCCACTTCGTCCATAATATCTCGGGAGTAATCGTATCACTCCTGTTCTGAGCTCAAATGTTACACCATCAGCAAGGGGTGGAATGAGTACAACCAAAGGCTGCTGTATCAGATCTGGTGCAGTCAATTGTCGGAGTGTCTGAGCCATTCGTACCTGTCTCTGTATGAACTTCAACAAGTAGCGAATCAGTAGCAAAGGTGCGGATCGTAAGATAGATCCACACCGCAGTCAATCACAAATAATCACAAACAGAGTATTTGACTCCCCGGCAACGGCGCCAAATTTGACAAGGCCGGAAACCGGTGTCGTTTTCCTGTCAAAGAAATCCTAATTCACCTACTAAAGAGTATAGCAAGCAAGTCAGGGTCGATCCCACATGGAGTCGGTTATCTGTATGCAATAACGTGTGACTAACAAGTAATAGAGGGGTTTTGGAATAATCGCAGGATAACCAAAGATGCAAGTAATAACAGAAGAAGAAATATAATGAGAGAAAGTATTCCACCAGACAAATATCCACACCACAAATGCAATAGGTTGATCACTGAAAACTATCTTTCCAAGTTCTTTTACTATCTTATAATTGTTCCCATCCTGATCATGAATACTATCGATTCTCACAGTTGTCGATAGACTTATTACTATGCCAATGATAAAATACCTCTGATTCTCACAATTGTCGGTGTACTTTAGAACTAACACAGCAATAGCAATGCACACAAGGATATATGATACATGCAAGTAGAAAGACGTACAAGTACTCACTCCCCTACTCACATGCAACTGATTCTCACTCACAATTGTACGCTCAGAACCCCTATACGCACAATTGTGTTTACCACTAGATATGCACTCAGAACCCCTATATGCAATCCTAGCAATATGATAGATGTCGAAAAACCTAGTTAGCTACGCTAGAAGAATCAACATAAATCAATAAACAATTTAACCAAGAGAATCAATCCAACTTAATAAGATATAGAACACGGAATAGAAATCTCACAACCAATTCATTGTCGTGCTTCAATTGTCTAGCGAAACAAAAGTGTTTAGCTATCCATTGTTCAAAAACCTAGAAGTTGAATAGACAAAAGAGAGAGGACCGAACTCCTCTCAAAATTAACAAAAGAGATCTTATATAGGTTCTTAGAAAATTAACCTAGCAAACAAAATAAGGAAATAAAATATAATAAGACATAAAATCCAAATATACTAAAATAGAAACAAATGACACGTTGGCCGCGCAATCTTCTCTTCCACCGCGAGGCGGTAATATCCCACTGCGAGGCGGTGGATTCTGGCGCGGGGCGGTATTGGCCAGCTTCTTCATCCTTGCGTCTACTCTCCTGTACTACCACTTGAGGTAGCTTTCTTCATTAGTTATGGGCAAATCTTCTCCTTCATCTTCTATCCTCTTCACTAAGCTGTAAAACCTTCATATCTGTACTGCTTCAACTCTTCCCCTGGATTACAGACTTAGCCTAATTCTACACCAAAACTTCATCTAAATTGTGTCAATAATCACTAGTTAAGGTGCATGAAATGACACCTATCAGGCATGCAGCCCACACACCCAACCCTTCCCCCATTTAAATGGGTAGGTTGTTGCCCACGGGGATCAAACCCGGGACCTTTAGATAAAAGGGCAATGCCTTACCACTTGTATCACCAATTGCGCTGCATCACAATTGGTGATACAAGTGGTAAGGCATTGCCCTTGTATCTAAAGGTCCTGGGTTCGATCCTCGTGGGCAACAACCTACCCATTTAAATGGGGGAAGGGTTGGGTGTGTGGGCTACATGCCCTTGGACAACCAGGCGGCACCAGTAACGGCGCCGGAACCGTTGGGTGGCTGGGTGGCTTGGTGGCTGGGGTAGCTTGGACTGGGATGTTACAAAAAAAAACAACTGTAACACCCCTAAATCTGAACCCAAATGGAAAGGTATTACCGCCAGTGACTCCGATATTCCTCACCAAAGTCACCCCAGGCTTTACCGTTTGAATACAAACCATGAAATACAATGATACAAAATGATAACTTTATTCATATAAAACATGAGTCCCGGGATTACATCACAATCCCGAATAGGACAAACACAGAGTTTTAAACAAAGTACAGCGAAAGTCTTTTTAAATATATAACAGAGTAAATAATTTACAGCGGAAGTCTTTCTAAATATATAACAGAGTAAATAAGTTACAGCGGAAGTCCTTCTAAATATATAACAGAGTAAATAAGTTACAGCGGAAGTCTTTCTTGAAATATTACAAAAAGGGTTGTGATCGTAATGATCACCTGCCCAAGGATCTCAACCTGATTAAAAGATAATTATTAAAACATCCAAAAATCACCGTCGTCTTCATAGTCATTCTAGTCTCCTCCTATCTTCGCTCTATCTGATGTGCCGAATCGAACGGATGACACCAGCCAACAATGCAGATAACAATTGCGGTTGGTTAGTCTAAATGAATAGACCATACAAGGGTACAAAGCAGAAGGTTCGAAGTAGTTGTATTAGGTTAGACTCATCGTTTCTCGAATAATAACCGATAACGATAATCAAACTTCATACTTATACTGAATAACAACAAGAGGTATGCACAAGAGAAGATTCTGGAAGACTGAATCTTCACAGAAATTGACCCGAAAGAAGACTCCAACGGAAGTGAGTCTTAAGGAAAAATGACAAATCTGGAACGTTTAAAGAATCAGACATCAGTGATTTAAAAGATGACTTAGATGTTTCGGTTCACAATCAACCTTACCGCTTACAGCGAATCCAGATTGGAAAGAGAACGTACTCTGATCAAAAGTCGAGACGAGCTTTCCTAGCTACACTACTCGCCAAAGGTATATTAATTATGTGCGCTCGGGCACTTTATCTTATTTAATTCCAAAACCCACATTACGTTATAAGCTTTTAAACATATGCCCTGTCACGCATGATATACAACTAAGGAATGGATCTCACAGAATCCAAGCCTCTGGACTTATATTGAAGGAATGAACCTCACAGAGTCCAAGCTTCTACTATCGTAGGGTCTTGATCGCCATTTTCCCCAAGTTATAAAGAAACGAATGGACCTCACGGAGTCCAGGCGTTCCTACGAATACTCGTGCTAACTAACAGTTCGAGCACAACAATAGTTCAGGATAAATCCACATAAATGCCCTCAAGGCGAACATAAATAATAGCGTTGTTCTAACAGATATACAACCTATTATAATATCATATTTTAGTTTCCAAAACAGTTTATAAAACCAATTCCAGATAAACACAGTAATCATTCTAAATTAATTACTCAGATAAACAACTGATAATTAATGTAAATATGGAACGATGAGCAAGAGCGAACCACCACTTGCCTAGAGTAGATTCGGCGATGAATCTAGACGAGACGACTACGGAAAATATCCTTTCCAAGGATATGGTTCAAGCTTCAGAATAGTCCTAGAAGAAAACGAGTCCACACGCGATCCAGCAAATCACGTTCTAACTAACAAATTAATTATCTATCAATTAATCTGACTGGACGAATTTAAGGAATTATATTTAATAATTTTTTATGATATTAAATCATAAAAATATTTATTAAATTTTCCTAAGGAAAAATACGGACGAAAGGGTATCGAAATTATACCGCTCGAATGATTTCGGGTCAAAACTGGACTGAGAGGCTTAATGGGCTTTCGGCCCATTACAATATAACAGGGGCCCACGCTACTATTCCTTCATCTTCAACAATTCAAACAACAACACACAGCAACAGGGAGCTCGGCTTCCACCATGGACACGCCGGGAAGGAGGGACGACAACGCCGGGGAGCACAAGCAGCGGCTCGAAGGTCTTCTCGGCGCCGGGAGTGTCTGCTCGGTGACGACGAGCACAACAGCAGCAGGAGCTCGCACACACAGTAGCTCGGCTAGGAGCGGTGGCTCGTCGGGATGCTGTCAGCCGCACGCTTCGCCGGAGAGGGATGCGAGGAGGAAGACGGCGCTGCTGGGCTGGCTCGTCGTGGGTCGCACGAATGGAGCTGAGGCGGAGCTCGGAGACAAGGTGGGAGATTTGAGGCTTTGATTTGTGCCTCAATCTGATCCCATTCCATCCCTATTTATAGCCCAGCTCAAGGGGATAAGAATTGGCAAGCCGAGCGACGTGGAGGGCCAAGATTGAAGCGTCGTCCGATCGCCAGCAGTTGGCGAAGCTAGCTCTACACAGAGGCAGTGGTCGCCGCCGATGGCCCTTGGTCGCCGCCGTTGACTTCCTGAAGCGGTGGTCGCTGTTTTTGGGCAGCGGTCGCTGCTTTCCTAGGCCACCTGACGATGGTGTCAGATGGGCGGCGGTCGCCGCCAAACCCACAGCGGTCGCCGCCAAGTCAACTCTTATCCGTTTAGCTTTGGATAAACTTGGCCTTAGTCCGGGAAAAAAATAATCGTACACGAACGAGTATTAAGTCCCAAAATACGTCGACTGTATATTATTTCACTGAGAAAAATATTACAGAGATTGAGAACATTATAGAATGTCTTAAACTCTTCGAAATAAATCTGACGTACAAAACAGGCTTTCGGGAATAATCCCAAAACTCCAAAATATCCTTACAGAAATACGGGGTATCACATCACCTCCCCCTTAAAAGAAGTTTCGACCCCGAAACTTAGGTCGCAAATAGCTTGGGAAGACGTCTGAGCATATCTGCTTCGTTTTCTCCAAGTAACTTCTTCTGTCCCAGTCTTGGACCACAGAATTTGTACCAACAGTATGATCTTGTTGCGCAGTTGCTTCATACGGCGCTCGAGAATGCGCACTGGCATCTCCTCTCAAGTACCATTTGCCTGAATCTCGATGTCCTTATAGCTCAACACATGAGACTCATCTGGCACGTATTTTCTGAGCAATGATACGTGGAACATATTATGCACTGGGTGTGCCGATGGAGGCAATGTCA
The DNA here is from genome assembly GCA_027886185.1 of Rheum nobile. Taxonomy (NCBI): domain Eukaryota; kingdom Viridiplantae; phylum Streptophyta; class Magnoliopsida; order Caryophyllales; family Polygonaceae; genus Rheum; species Rheum nobile. Next base: position 1,335,778 of record WOAB01000090.1, read on the forward strand.
AACGGTACTCTAGATATCCTACTCTACCCAGTACCTCGAATGGTCCCACGTAGCGAGGGTTAAGCTTCCCACGCTTACCAAACCTGAAAACTCCCTTGGATGGTGATACTTTGACAAGTACTTTGTCACCAACCTCGAACTCGACATTTCTACGCTTACGATCTACGCAAGACTTCTGTCGACTCTGGGTTGTCAACATCCTCAATTTAATCAAAGCAATATATGAAGCGGTCCTTCCGACCACTCTGGTCCAAGCAGAATCCTGTCGGCATTCTCATCCCAACAAATCGAAGATCTGCATCTGTGACCATACAAAGCTTCGAACGGAATCATCTTGATCGTGACTTTATTCAACTCTCGAAAGTCGAAACGGTCTATCTTTCTTTTTGACAAATAAAATGGGGCACTCATACTCAGGGTGATGCACTCAGCTTTATAACTCTTGTCAAGAAGACCCTCGAGTTGCTTCTTCAACCCATGCATCTCAACATGAGCCATCCGTTACGGTGCCTCTGAGATCGGCGCGGTACCCGGCTCGAGATCAATTGCAAACTCCACGTCACGATTCAGGGTAACCAGGAATATCTTATGGAAAGACATCTGGAACTTCTCTAACCACAGGAATATCAAGAACTGAAGTCGGTCACCGCCCTATGACGCGTCAGTCAATCCATACCGAGAATAATTATCGTATGGAACCATGGTTATTTAGGTCAAATCGCTTTGAATTTCTTACCCTTGATGGTAATCGAAAATTCCGACCAACAATTGGTTCTAACCAAACCTTTATTATTAAGAATATTTACAACAAAAGGTTCACAACCTAGTTGCAAATAGAACTTATCTTACAACCATCCAAAATGAAAGACGGGGTAGCACCCACATCAACAACAAACCAACAAAAGTAGAACGCACATACAAAGTACTCTAAGCATTTGGAGCATAGGGTCCATCCGCCTCACGCATCACATAAAGGCATTGACTCTGATTTCCAGAAGCCACTGGGGCTTTCCCCTTATTTTGCGTAGTTGTCTGTATCGAAGGATTGGAAGTCTCTGCTGGTTCAAACCTAGGTCTGTTGTTTGGATTAACAGACCCCTGTTGTGACTCCGCTCCTTTCTGCATTCCCTGCCGACAGAACCTCTGCATATGCCCTTCCTTCCCACAACCAAAACATGTCTTCTTTTCATTCAGACACACAAAACTTTTGTGCCCAGATGCACCACAATTGTGGCATTGAATTACTCCGTTGTTCCAACTTGAGCCCCTGGCAGAGTCGGACTGAGTTGTCTCGGTCTTAGCACGACCAGACTTCTCAAACTTGGTAGGCGATGCTGGTCGTTTGAATGAACCAACCTGGCGATCCTGTTGCCCACCCTTTCCCTTAACTTGCTTCTCCCGCTTATGGGCGGACTCCTCCAGTGTGACCTCAAACTTGTAGGTTGCATCCACGTACTGCTCCAGAGTAGAGCATGTGTGGTGCACCATCCATGGTTTAATATCTGGGTTCATCCATTCATGGAAGTACCAGATCTTCTGTGCCTCACTGGATATCTCTGGTTCAGCATACTGCAGAAGATGATTAAACTTAATGGCAAGCTCGGTCACCTTCAATCCATCTGTCTTAGGATAAAAGAACTCCTTGTGTTTCTCCTCCCTCATAGCTCGAGAGAAGAAACGATCTGTCATCTTGGTCTTAAACATTGACCAGTTCAGAACAGGGCTATCAACTAAGCCGGTACTCTCCCACCATTCACTGGCTTCCTCCTTCAACTGTAGAGAAGCTATGTGAACCTTCTCCGCTTCGGTGCACTCCACATTATGGAACAATCGCTCCATGTGGGAAAACCAATGAGCCACTCTGACTGACTCTCCCTTTCCATCGTAGTTGTCGGGTCTCATAGAGTTAATGGCCTTTAGTGCTCGGCCATAGTCACCTCTATTCCTGACTGCTTCTCCTCGGTGTTCATAAACATTAGGTTCCTCGAACCTATAAACTACTGGCGGAATTGGCACACCTTGTGCCTGTGGTGCGGCAGGTTGCCTAGCATCGGCGATTGCTTGCATCACAATTCCCCGAATAGCTGCAACAGTTGCTATATCGAGCACTACTGGAGCGTCGGCCTGAGCTTGGCCATTGCCTCCTGGATTATTATTGAAGACAGACTCACGCTCTCCTGATGGGTCTGCAACATTCCTCAGATTTGGTCTGGGGTCATTACTCGGCCCAGCACCAGCACGGATAACGTTCCTCGTGTTCACCATCTGTTTACCGATCAAATTCCAAGGATTTTATCACATTAATATCATTCTGATATATTTATCGTAATAAAATCAACTTAGAATAGATCAACTTGGTAATTTCTATTGATGAACTCAAACCGAGAAACTAGGTTCTACAACCTCAACTCATAGCGAGGGAACTGGGAATTCAAGCCTTATTGGAGATGGCGAAACCACCTTGGCTTCTTCCGGGTTCCTCTGAAGAGAACAGAATGCACCCATGTCTAACGGGGCAACGGGGAAGGAATTAGTCTTTCTAGATATAGAAGCAAGCTTACTATATCAGACTGTATAGAAGACATGACTATGAACGGTTGAAAATGAAAACACCGTTTTTATTTTTAAACTCAGAGCCTTTTGAAAATACCTTTCAATCGAAAACGAGTAAATGGTTTTCAAATACCCAACCCATTTTAAAAACTTTAGCTCTGATACCACAACTATAACACTGACGGGGCTAAAGATGCGCAATGCAAATATCGTTGATTAGCCTTATCAAAGTAAAAAGTCATAACAGACCTACTAAACAGATGTATAGTAAGCAAGCAAGGGTCGAACCCACAGGGAAGGTCTGATGCAGTATGCAATTGTGAATGACAAGTAACAAGCATGGGGGTTTAGTTATCACGAGAAAGCAAAGCAAACAAGTTTGGTTGAGTTGAGAAATATAATGGGAAAGTAGTCCTACTAGAGCGAGATCCACAATACAGATATATAATTTGATCACAGAAATCTATGTAATCCAAGTTCTTTTACTATCCTTATAGTTGTTCCCACCCTGATCTTAAGTACTATCGATTCTCACAGTTGTCGATAGACTTATCACTATGTCACTGGTAAAGTACCTCTGATTCTCACAATTGTCGGTATACTTTACCACTGACACAGCAATAGTAATGCACACAAGGATATAGGATACATGCAAATAGAAAGACGTATTAATACTCGCATGCAACTGACTCTCACTCACAATTGTACGCTCGGAACCCCTATACGCATAATTGTGTATGCCACTAGATATGCACTCGGAACCCCTATATGCAATCCTAGCAATTGATAAAAAAAGTATTCAACCTAGTTGATCAGGCTAAGAAGAACAACAAGAAACCAATATTCAATATAACCAAGAGAATCAAATCAACATTTATAAGGATAAGAACAAGGAATAGAAATCTCACAAACACATCAACTGTATTGCTTCAATCGTCTAGTAGAACAGAGGGAAGTTAGTTCTCCATTCAAACGAGAATGAAAACTAAGGGAAATAACGTCTGAAATAAAGCAGTAACGAGTTGTGTTCTAAGTGGGTCCCTCTTAACCTAGAAAGAGGGCTTAAATAGTCTTCAGAAAAACTAGGTTAAACTAATGAAAATAATAAAGGAAACAAAATAATAAAATAACAAAATCTGAAAACAATAAAAGGAAATAAAAGTCTTCAGACGCGCGGCACTTAACACGGCCACCGCGGGGCGTCAGGCTTTCCACCGCGGGGCGTCAGGCTTTCCACCGCGGGGCGTCATTCTTCTCTGAGAGTTACCGCCGGGCCGCGATGACTCTGGCGCGGGGCGGTGAGCTAGCTCACTCTCTTCTTCTGCTGTTCTTCATTACAACCCAGTGTTGGTAGTCTTCTCCATGCTTGCTCCAGCAGCTCCATCTCCATCCTCATGTCTCCATCTAAGCTGTAAATCCAGGAATATCTTCACTTCTCTCCATAACTTCTGGATCACAGACTTAGCCTAAAAACCACTCATAAATTCCTCCAAATCATGCTAATAATTTCTAGTAAAGGTGTATGAAATAACACCTATCAAACACCCTGAAATCTGAACCCAAATGGAAAGGTATTACCGCCAGTGACTCCGATATTCCTCACCAAAGTCACCCCAGGCTTTACCGTTTGAATACAAACCATGAACTACAATGATACAAAATGATAACTTTATTCATATAAAACATGAGTCCCAGGATTACATCCCAATCCCGAATAGGACAAACACAGAGTTTTAAACAAAGTACAGCGGAAGTATTTTTAAATATATAACAGAGTAAATAAGTTACATCGGAAGTCTTTCTAAATATATAACAGAGTAAATAAGTTACATCGGAAGTCTTTCTAAATATATAACAGAGTAAATAAGTTATAGCGGAAGTCTTTCTTGAAATATTACAAAAATGGTTGTGATCGTAATGATCACCTGCCCAAGGATCTCAACCTGATTAAAAGATAATTATTAAAACATCCAAAAATCACCATCGTCTTCATAGTCATTCTAGTCTCCTCCTATCTTCGCTCTATCTGATGTGCCGAATCGAACGGATGACACCAGCCAACAATGCAGATAACAATTACGGTTGGTTAGTCTAAATGAATAGACCATGCAAGGGTACAAAGCAGAAGGTTCGAAGTAGTTGTATTAGGTTAGACTCATCGTTTCTCGAATAATAACCGATAACGATAATCAACCTTCATACTTCTACTGAATAACAACAGGAGATATGCACAAGAGAAGATTCTGGAAGACTGAATCTTCACAGAAATCGACCCGAAAGAAGACTCCAATGGAAGTGAGTCTTAAGGAAAAATGACAAATCTGGAACGTTTAAATCACAGAAATTGACCCGAAAGAAGACTCCAATGGAAGTGACTCTTAAGGAAAAATGACAAATTTGGAACGTTTAAAGAATCAGACATCAGTGATTTAAAAGCTGACTTAGATGTTTCGGTTCACGATCAACCTCACCGCTTACAGCGAATCCAGATTGGAAAGAGAACGTACTCTGATCAAAAGTCGAGACGAGCTTTCCTAGCTGTACTATTTACTTAGCTGCACTACTCGCCAAAGGTATATTAATTATGTGCACTCGGGAACTTTATCTTATTTAATTCCAAAACCCACATTACGTTATAAGCTTTTAAACATATGCCCTGTCACGCAGGATATACAACTAAGGAATGGACCTCACAGAATCCAAGCCTCTGGACTTATATTGAAGGAATGAACCTCACAGAGTCCAAGCTTCTACTATCGTAGGGTCTTGATCGCCCTTTTCCCCAAGTTATAAAGAAACGAATGGCCCTCACGGAGTCCAGGCGTTCCTACGAATACTCGTGCTAACTAACAGTTCGAGCACAACAATAGTTCAGGATAAATCCACATAAATGCCCTCAAGGCGAACATAAATAATATCGTTGTTCTAACAGATATACAACCTATTATAATATCATATTTTAGTTTCCAAAACAGTTTATAAAACCAATTCCAGATAAACACAATAATCATTCCAAATTAATTAATCAGATAAACAACTGATAATTAATGTAAATATGGAACGATGAGCAAGAGCGAACCACCACTTGCCTGGAGTAGATTCGGCGATGAATCTAGACGAGACGACTACGGAAAATATCATTTCCAAGGATATGGTTCAAGCTTCAGAATAGTCCTAGCAGAAAACGAGTCCACACGCGATCCAGCAAATCACGTTCTAACTAACAAATTAATTATCTATCAATTAATCTGACTGGACGAATTTAAGGAATTATATTTAATAAATTTTTATGATATTAAATCATAAAAATATTTATTAAATTTTCCTAACGAAAAATACGGACGAAAGGGTATCGAAATTATACCGCTCGAATGATTTCGGGTCAAAACTGGACTGAGAGGCTTAATGGGCTTTCGGCCCATTACAATATAATAGGGGCCCACGCTACTATTCCTTCGTCTTCAACATCTCAAACAACAACACACAGCAACAGGGAGCTCGGCTTCCACCATGGACACGCCGGGAAGGAGGGACGACGACGCCGGGGAGCACAAGCAGCGGCTCGAAGGTCTTCTCGGCACTGGGAGTGTCTGCTCGGTGACGGCGAGCACAACAGCAGCAGGAGCTCGCACACACAGTAGCTCGGCCAGGAGCGGTGGCTCGCCGGGATGCTGTCAGCCGCGCGCTTCGCCGGAGAGGGACGCGAGGAAGAAGACGGCGCTGCTGGGCTGGCTCGTCGTGGGTCGCACGAATGGAGCTGAGGCGGAGCTCGGAGACAAGGTGGGAGATTTGAGGCTTTGATTTGTGCCTCAATCTGATCCCATTCCATCCCCATTTATAGCCCAGCTCAAGGGGATAAGAATTGGCAAGCCGAGCGACGTGGAGGGCCAAGATCGAAGCGCCGTTCGATCGCCAGCAGCTGGCGAAGCTAGCTCTGCACAGAGGCAGCGGTCGTCGCCGATGGCCCTTGGTCTCCGCCGTTGACTTCCTGAAGCGGCGGTCGACATTTTTGGGCAGCGGTCGCTGCTTTCCTAGGCCATCTGACGATGGTGTCAGATGGGCGGCGGTCGCCGCCAAACCCACAGCGGTCGCCGCCAAGTCAACTCTTATCCGTTTAGCTTTGGATAAACTTGGCCTTAGTCCGGGATAAAAATAATCGTACACGAACGAGTATTAAGTCCCAAAATACGTCGACTGTATATTATTTCACTGAGAAAAATATTACAGAGATTGAGAACATTACAGAATGTCTTAAACTCTTCGAAATAAATCCGACGTACAAAACAGGCTTTCGGGAATAATCCCAAAACTCCAAAATATCCTTACAGAAATACGGGGTATCACACCAATTTTGGCACAACGTGTCTTGCTTCAAGAATGGCAACCCAAAGCCTACTTCAACGAGAAACTGTTCGGCGCCACACTCAACTATCCAACTTATGAAAAGGAGTTATACGCTCTCATTCGAGTGTTGAAGATGTGGCAACACTATTTATGGCCTAAGGAGTTTGTGATCCACACATACCATGAGTCCCTTGCCTACCTGAAGCACCAATCCTCCCTCGGTCGGCGCCATGCTCGATGGGTCGAGTTCATGGAGACATTCCCCTATGTGGTCATGCACAAACAAGGTAAGGAGAATGTGGTCGTCGACGCCCTTTCTCGTAGGTCTGTGCTCTTGACTCAGCTTGATGCAAATGTTTTAGGCTTTTCCTTAATTAAAGACTTATATTTGAATGATGCTTTCTTTAAGCCCATTTATGAGACTTGCGCATCCATGGGTGAGTTTGAGGGCTATATTTTGGACAATGGATATCTCTTTAGGGTTGGGAAGCTATGCATACCCTGATCCTCCATTAGGACCCTCCTTATCCAGGAAGCTCATGAGGGCCGTGGCCATTTCGGCATAGCCAAAACCTTAGCCGCCCTCAAGGAGCACTTTTATTGCCCATACATGACCCGCCAAGTCACTGGGTTTTGTAATGCTTGCGTGACTTGCCATAGAGCCAAATCTAGGTCGAGTTCCGCATTGTATACTCCCATACCCGTGCCATCGACCCCTTGGAAGGATTTATCTATGGATTTTGTGATGGGGTTACCGATGTCTAAGAAGGAGAGGGTCTCTATTTTTGTGGTTGTAGACCGGTTCTCTAAGATGACCCACTTTATTCCTTGTAGGATGACCAACAATGCTTTGGACATAACCAACTTATTTTTTGAGCATGTGGTGAGATTACATGGGATTCCACGTAATGTTGTGAGTGATAGGGATGTGAAATTTGTGAGTCATTTTTGGAGAACCTTGTGGGGTAAGTTAGGCACCAAACTCATCTTTTCCACTAGCTACCACCCCCAAACCGACGGCCAAACTGAGGTGACCAACCGCACCGTAGGGACCTTGCTTAGAACCATGGTTAGGGCCAACCCGCGCCGTTGGGAGGACTTACTTTCTTGTGTTGAGTTATCTTATAACAGGTCCATCCATTCGGCGACTAGGCTTACCCCTTTTAAGGTCGTCTATGGCCGGAACTCGCTCACGCCGCTGGATCTTATGCCACACCCGCTTCGCTCCGGCGACAACCTCAATGGCGCCAACCATGCCGCGTTCATCCATGAGCTGCATGCTAGGACAATGGAGCAGTTGGAACGTCGAGCCCGCCAATACGAATACAAGGCCAACAAGGGTCGGCGCCGTGTCACATTCGTGCCTGGCGACTTTGTGTGGGTGCATATGCGCAAGGAGCGTTTCCCTGCCAAGCGCCGCAACAAGTTAGACCCTCGCGACGATGGTCCATTCCGGGTACTAAAATCCTTCGGCCCTAATGCCTATCAACTGGAGTTTCCCGATGACTATGGCGTTCACGCCACCTTCAATGTGGCTGACTTGTCCCCCTATGTGCCCCTGAACGTTGATATTGGCGAATTCGGGGACAATTCGAGGCCAAGAAGGGAAGATTGATACACCCCCAACCTTGACTTTGATAGAGGCCCAAGAATAGGACATGATGAGTGTCCGGTCCGAAGGCCCCATCACCAGAGCATGCACCAGAGCTATCGCCCAAGCCATTCAGAGCATCGCGGCCAACGACTTTGCGCGCAATGACTCCACGGCTTCAACAGCGCCCAAGTCCATGTCCTTCACCTCCATCGAAGGCCTTGCGGCCCCCGCCGCGACTCCATGACTTCGGAAGTGGCGGCACTCCATCGGCTCCCTTGACGCCGTGCTTATCATTGGCATTTTGTTTTGAGGTTATCTCATGCTACATTTGTGTTTTTGGAAACTTTTCAGTTTTAGCATGTAATTAATTTTAGCAAGTTTATTTTTAGCAAGTTTTATTTTTAGGCGTGTGTGTCTCATATGCTTAGGAGCGCCAGCCCATTAGGTTAGTCTCGGCCCATGGCCGCAATTGCTTGGCTTTATAAGCCTTTCCGTGTGTAACACTTTGCCTTACATTAAATTTAATTTCTTGAGCCTTCGTTGAGTCATTACTTCGCTCTTAAGCTTTTCGACGTCATCAATTCCGACCGATCCCCATCACGGATCACCAAACGTTCGATTGCTTCTAGCCATCGAATCCACTTGCCCCATCTCGGTTTTCTATCGAGCGCAAGAGTGTCGGTAGTCTTCGCATCCGTGAAGCTTGCCACTTATCTGGTTACACGACGAAGAGAAGGAGCCAAGGACTCGCCCTTACTACGATCCAACAACAACTCATAAACGAGGCATCGTTTACGCATCAATGTAGAAATGCATTTGTGACATTGAGTGACCACCCAATCTTTGACAACTGCCAAAGCTAACAATGTTGTCACTGAGATCATTTTAGCCATAGGAGCAAATGTTTCACTGAAGTCAACCCCTTCAATCTGAGAGAACCTCCTTGTAACAAGTCTGGCCTTGTATTTGTCAAGACTACCATCAGCCTTGAATTTAAGTTTGAATAACCACTTACATGTGACAATAGAGTGATCAAGTGGCCTAGAGACCAAATTACAGGTTTTGTTCCTCTCAAGTGTATGCAACTCAAGCAGCATAGCTTCATGCCAACTTGGATGTTGTAATGCCACAATGATAGTGTTAGGCTCAAACAGTGATGTTGCATTATTTATAAAGGATTTGTAAGCAGGGGAACACAAAGTATATGATAGAAAACAAGACATAGGATAAGGTGATTACTTAAATGGATTTAGTGAAGCACCAGTAGAGACCTTGGGAGCTGCACATGCATAATCCGTAAGCCAAATAGATGGTTTGGACACTCGAGATGATTGTCTTGGTTGAGGTAGGGGTATATGAGTGGTAGAAATATTTTGTGAGATGGGATGAAAGGTAGGAGGTATAGGGGAGAGAGAGTAAGTGGCTAGAGATTCAGTGGGAGGTGATGGATTTAGTTGAGTTAGAGATGGCTGAATGAATGGTTCAATGAAATGAAATGTAGGCAACAGATCATCCTCTAAAATTTGAGAGGTATTCGAAGTAGATGGTGGTAAACTGGAATCCAAAGATGGATAGGCATAAGGAAAAACATGTTCTATGAAATGCACATCTCTACTAATCTAACTCTTTTGAGTTGTCATATTGCAGACTTTATATCCCTTGAAACCAAAAGGGTATCCTAGGCATATACAAGCATCTGCTCTAAAGTCAAACCTTTTCCTAGAGGCTAAGGAAGTAGAGGTGTAGCATAGACATCCAAACACCCTTAATTATGAGTAGTTTGGTGGTTCATGAAACAGAACTTCATAGGGTGTTTTGTGGTGAAGAATAGGAGTAAGGAGTCTGTTTATAAGGTCTATAGCAGTTATGATACAGTCACCCCAAATTTTGATATGTAAGGAGGCATGTAATATAGGAGCTCGAGCAGTTTCAAGGATATACATATATATATATATATATATGACTTCTTTCATCTCTACCATTTTTTTTGTGGGATGGATGTGCAAGAGCTTTCATGAATAATGCCTTTAGATGACATAAAGGTTTGAGCATCAGAATTGAAATATTATGTGCCTTGGTCAGTCCTAATGACTTTAACAACATCATTGAACTGGGTTTGGACTCTGTTAACAAAGGCTTGAAGAAGAGTAGGTGTTTCTGTTTAGGTTTCATGAGGTATGCCCACACACTTTTACTGCAGTCATCAACTATAGTTAAGAAAAACCTATGACCATTGTTGTAATATCCCTCAATTTTTAATAAGGATATTTGGGTAATTTTCCCAACCTTCGTTCATTAATTATTTCGCTTTCAGTGGAGTTCGGATTTTCCGTAACACACATGATGTCCGAAATAATTCCGTGAGTGGTATAAAATACATTCGATGTATTTTCGGGACTTAGAATATTTGTTTGGATACAAACATATAATTTCCGGGGTTTAAAAACCCATACCAAACTTTCCCCAGAAATATTGCACGTCACCCACGTTCGTTTCTCTCTGGCCGCCGCGTGTAAAACTTGTCGGGGGCAGCTGTCGATGTGGTGATCGGGCACGCCTTCCTCTTCCGACCTCGTTGGAGCCATTTAAGGAGCCCAATCTGGAAGGGGTCGAGGGGCACCCAATCTGATATCTCTCCTTCCTCTCGGTCGTCTCTCTTCCTCGCCATCTCCGTAGCTCATCCCGCCGGCGACCCGGATTCGACGAGACGGCGAGCTGTGGTTGCGCGAGCTGCGGGCCACTGCTGAGGTTCGCTGCTGTGGCCGAGGTCTACGGTTCGTCGAGTCGGAGGAGCTGCGCTGCTGTCGAACCGCCGTCATTGCGCGTTGCTGCTCCCTCCCGGCATCGACGCTGCTGTTGCTTCACCGCTGCTGGTTGTTGCTGGTGAATGTGCTCCCGGCGACGCGAACCAGCCCGGCGGCGAGGAGCTTCTTCCCGGCGAGCCGATTGCTGTGTTCGGTCGCTGATGTTGTTGTTGCATCTGTTCGTGAATTGGGAGGTTGAAGAAGGGTGTGGGTCCTACCCCCCTTAATCAATTCTTAGTGGGCCGTAAAGCCCAAATTCAATCCAGTCCAGATTTAACCCGAAATTATACGAGCGGTATAATTTCGATTCCCTTTCATCCGTATTTTTCTATAGGAAAATTTAATAAATATTTTTATGATTTATAATCATAAAAATTTATTAAATTTAATTCCTTAAGTTCGTCCAGGAAAATTAATTGATAATTAATTAGTTTATTAGTTAGAACGTGATTCGCTGGATCGCGTATGGACTCGTAATCTGTTGGAGCAATCTGAGGCATAGGCCATATCCTCGGAAATGATATTTTCGGTAATCGTCTTGTCCAGATTCATCACCGAATCTACTCCAGGCAAGTGGTGGTTCGCTCTTGCTCATCATTCCATATTTCAATTAATTATCAATTGTTTAGTTGTTAATTAATTTGGGATGATTTACTGTTTTTGTTGGGAACAATTTTGATAAATGTTTGTGATTTTAAAAGATATTATAATAGGTTGTATATCTGCTAGAACAACGCTATTATATCTGTTATTGGCCTTAATGGCTTTGATGTGATTATTATTGTGCTTTAATTGTTTAGTTAGAATGAGTATTCGTAGGAACGCTATGTACCTTGTGGGGGTTTAGCTGTTTCTTTATAATTAGTACTTGGTGGATTTTTCCCCAGTACTCTCTCTGGTCATGACCATGCCCTTACTCAGGGTTGGTGCACTTAGCTAGTGCCAAATCTGTCGGGATTTATTCCCTCTCATATCTCTTGTGAGGAGATCTGATATCTCTTGTGAGGAGATCTGATATCTCTTGTGAGGAGATTTAAAAGCTTATAACGTGATGCGCGTTTTGGAATTAAATGAGATAAGTACCGTTGTCGCACATAATTAATATACTCTCAGGCGAGTAGTGCAGCTAGGCAATAGTGCAGCTAGGAAAGCTCGTCTTGACTTTGATCAGAGTACGTTCTCTTTCCAATCTGGATTCGCCCTGGGGCGGTGAGGTTGGTCGTGAACCGAAACATCAAGTCGTTTTTGAACGCTTGTATGAAATTATTAATGTTCCCCAACATTTGTCATATTTCCGATAAGACTCAATTCATTGGAGTCTTCTTTTGGGTTGATTGTTGTAAGACTCGGTCTTCCAGAATCTTCTCTTGATCATGTTGCTTGATATATTCCAGTAGGAGTATGGTGGTTGACTATCGTCATCGGTTTTAATTCGAGAAACGATGAGTCTAACCTAATACGACTATTTCGAACCACTCTGCTTTGTACCCTTGTATAGTCTTTCATTAGACTAACCAACCGTAATTGTTCTCTGCATGGTTGGCTGGTGTCATCCATTCGATTCGGCACATCAGATGAGTCGAGGACCCATGAAGGCTAGATCGACTATGAACATGAACGGTATTTGAAAATGTTTTAATCAGCCTACGATCTTTGGGCGTTGACTACTGAAGTCAATACTCTTGTAAATTATTTTAAGTCTTCCGCTGTATTGTAATAACTCTGTATTTTGTCGCATTTGGAATTGTGTTGAAATTCCGCGACTATGTTTTAAATGAAAGTTATGGTAATTTTGTATCATAATTGTTCTTTATGAATTGTGTTTCAATGGTAAAGCCTGGGGTGGCTTCGGTGTGGAAACCGAGGTCACTGGCGGTAATACCTTTCCAAATGGGTTAAAATTTGGGGGTGTTATAATTGTAAGTAGGAGTGTCATAAGGGCCCCAAATATCACAATGTAACAACTCAAAGTCCAGCTTAGCATGAGATGTGCTAGAGTGAAAAACATTCTCGGTTTGCTTTGTAAGAGGACAAACAGAGCAAGAATATTCAAAGTATTTTATATCAGAAGTAATACAAGGAACATGTAAGAGTTTGTCATAAGGGGCATGACCAAGTCTAAGGTGCCACAAGGCATTCTTGTCAGAGGTAAATTTTCTATTTGGAAGAAACATAGGTAGAGTAGGAATTATGGCACACATAATTGGAGACAACATCTCAAGTGACATTAATCCCTCTAGAGTAGCATCAGGATCAAGGCAGTATAGTCAACCAAACTCATTACCAAGTGCTATCACTTCCTTCTTTGCATGGTCCTGGATAATACATAGATTAAAAGTGAGATGTATATGGCACTTGGTATCATGAATAAGTCGACTGGGAGATAGAAGGTTAAATTTGAAGCTTGGAACATACAAGACATGTTTCAGGCTCAAGTGTTTTGTAAGACTAATAGTAGTGTTTCTGGTAGCTAGGTGTATAGAGGTAGGTTTAAGAACATGTAAGGCTTTGTAAAAAAAGTTGTCACATCTCATGTGATCGGTTGCACCACTGTCCAAAATCCAACCTATGTTACTAGAGGCACTACAACATAGGATATTACCCACAAGATTCACTTCAAATAACTTATCCTTATGTTGCTCCATTAAATTCATGAATGAGTGGATCAACACCTGCTGACTGTCTTTAGGGAGGTTCTGGAATGAATTGTATTGTTATGAGGATTTAATATTTTGACTAGCAATTGCTCTGGAACTCTCTTTACCTTTAGTCTAGAATTAGTGCTTGACTTACACGCTTGAGATTTGATCTTGCTCTTGGAGTGCCAGCTTGGGTACCCAATGATTTCCAAATACTTTTCAACTGGATGGTTACCCTTGCAATGTTCACACTCTTTTCATTGTATTTCCTAGACATAAGAGCAGTAGTATCAACCTTTTCTTCCACAATAGTCAACTTCTTGATTAATTCTTCTTGCGAAGGCAGTGAATGAGCAATATTGGCAGATGGAAAAGGTGAAGACATCAAGAATTGCCTTCTAGTTGCAGCAAATTGATCACTTAACCCCATAAGAAACGTCATGAGTTTGTATTCATTTTTCGTTGCTTCAAACTTTGCATTCAAATCACATTCACATCGACCACATGTGCACGTAATTGGTTTCACCAATCTAGACATCTTTTGCCAGAGACCTTTCAACTTAGTGAAATATTTAGTAACACATAATGCTCCTTGATTGCACTCTTGAATTTCCTTCTTGATTTGAAAGATTAATGGTCCATTCTTTTGACCAAAACTTTCCTCAAGATCATCCCACATCTATTTTGCTAAATCAAAATTATTCAGTGTAGCATATATATTTCTTTTGACACAGTATTCAACAACCAAGAACAAACCATATCATTGCATCGACTCCACAAAGCAGAATTTTCCAGAGTTTCAGTCACAATTCCTTCTACAAAGCCTAGTTTGTTTTTAATTGATAACGCTTTCATAATTGCTTTTCACACCATGTCCTATAATTCTCTATAGTAAGTTGTATGATGGTGAGAATCATACCAGAGTTGTATCATGGATGAATGAAGAGTGGATTCCGGAGATCCATGGAGATGATGAATTTACTCCTCCTTTCTCTTTCATCAGATCAATCGCCTTTGGAGTTTGCTATTCTTCCTAAAATTGTTGATCATTGAGCTTGATTGATCAAGAAGAGAAAGTCAATTCAATCAAAGCAATGATAAATGAGATCAGATGATGGATCTCAGAGAACCATACGATCCACTAAAATAAGAAGTCGATCGAAGTATCTTGATCAAATCGGAATTGGATCACAGTAAACAAGAAATCAAAAAATCGATTGAAAGAGAATCAAATCGAAAGAAATTTGAATCACAAGAGGGATCCAAAAAGAAGAACAAGAAGTTGATTGTCATGGATTAATCAAAGCTCTGATACCATGTTGATTAAGCAAATCAACAAGCAACCACACAAGAATTTCATACTCATATGAAGATAAAGATAAAGAAGAGAAAAGGAAAAGGGCTCTCAAATTGAAAATTAGCTTTGTAAGATTATCTGTTACAATCCCTGAGCTGGATACATATAGTGACCTACAAAACATGACAACACTAACAACTTACTAACATCTGCTTATTGTTTAACAACTAACACTTAACTAACAACTTTAACAGCATCATATGCAAAAAACATATATACACATAATTCTTTTATTGTTTCAAATTATAGTGAAGTGTTTGTATTAGAAAAAAAGGATTAACAAGTCTGTGATATATAATCAAAAGGCTTAGTGAAAGGTTCCAAGAAGGTTCAACATATGTATAGGATCTGGTTCTGGTGAGAACCAAATTCCATGAGAGAACTGAGAACGCATTAGAAGCGTTCCCGCCCTCGCGCACGTGTCTGTTCCCAGTTAACACGGATGTTCACTGTTTTGTTTGTAGATGTTCATCGTAGTATACAACGATGTTCACTACTTTACACTAAAAATAGTGAATTTGCTAGTGTTTTTATTCTTCTTCTTTTTTTCCTTTCTAAACTCTCAAATCTTTATAAAAATGATCATTGCATGTTTATATGACGCAATATTAATAAGCTTTAATATAAAACCAAGTTTAAAGTAAGTAAAATGTACTTTTTTCTTGTATGTGTTTTGTGATGCACATGTAGGCATAGTTGTTCACATGTATGCTTAAAACAAGTGATGGACATCGAAAAAATATTCACAACCCCTCAGTGAGCACAAATGTTCATTGTTTTGTTCGTAAATGTTCATCACAATATAGTGAACATTTGGAATGAAAGTGGTGAACATTTATGGACAAAGTGATGAACAAAAATTTGTTCACAACCCCTTAGTGAACACAGATGTTCACTGTTTTGTTTGTAGATGTTTGTCACAGTATACTAGTATAGAACATATGGATTGAAGTGGTGAACATTTATGAACAAAGTGACGAACATCGAAAATATGTTCATAGCAAGTGAAAAAATATTTTTCCAAAAAAAACGCATATAATAAAAATTCAAGTAAAATTGGGAGAAAATACGGGTAAATTTCGGCTGGAATAGTGAACATCTTGTATGAAAGTGGTGAACATTTATGGGCAAAGTGATGAACATCGAAAATATGTTCACAGCGAGTAAAAAGTATTTTCCCCAAAAAACGCGTATAATACGATTCGGGTAAAATTGGGGGGAAATACGGGTAAAATTCGGATGGAATAGTGAACATGTTGTATGA
Organism: Rheum nobile; assembly: GCA_027886185.1. Classification (NCBI taxonomy): domain Eukaryota; kingdom Viridiplantae; phylum Streptophyta; class Magnoliopsida; order Caryophyllales; family Polygonaceae; genus Rheum; species Rheum nobile. The sequence continues at coordinate 1,352,333 of WOAB01000090.1, forward strand.
AAGTGGTGAACATTTATGAGCAAAAGCGATGAACATCAAAAATATGTTCACAGCGAGTGAAGACGGATTTTTTCCAATAAAACGCATAAAATTTGGCAAAATTACGGAAAAAATTCAGCACGACCAAATTATTCGCCTTCTAATGAAAATCTAATATTGGTCGTTTTTTCCCTCAAATTCGACGGTCCGCGATTATTCTCATTTCTCTTCTAATTAATGATTCTCATTTGATCCACTTCCTATATTTATATATGACTATTTGAATATGAAGCAAACTAGTTTGAAAGCATGGAATGGATTTTTTTTAAAAAAAATAGTTGATTTATTTGTACGTACAAACTTGTAATATTGGTGTGTATAAATATAATATGAGCCTAGCTATATGTAACAAGTTTTATGGCCTATTCCACGACTACAATTAGGTCTACTAAAGGATAAGAGCATATTTTGTTCAAAGTAAAAGTGTACGTGACTACACAAAGGCGCCTAAGAAAGTGCGATTGGTCACCTTAATTAATTAAGTTAGTTAAGGGTCACTGTAATGTAAACGGAAAAGGAGGAGGAAAAAGAGAACTAAAGTCGAAGACTGTAAACATTGGTATGTCATTAGTCATTAGTCATTAGTCATTAGGCACAATAAGGAGCTACTTTAAGTAAAAAAAATGGGATAATTACCTTTTCTTATTAGCTGTCCCAAAAATGGAATTAACTTATACTCCGTATATAATACTAAAATAAAAATAAATTAAGGTCACACTACATTCACGTATACATTGCACTACATTATTTATGACATGTATATGTAATATGCTTCATATTTTGTCACCTCATTTAATCTAATTTGTCAATATAATTTGATTTGATTTCGGTATATCTCTATATATTCTTACATTTTAATAATTAATTTTATAAATTTGCTACACTTTATAAAATTAAGATGTTCATATGATTTGATTTAAATATGAGTTAGTATATATTCTATAAAAACTTATAACGTAACACTTTCTCTTTCCAATTCACTTAATTTTTTTATAAAACTATTGTTGATAATAAAAATAATTGTTGAAAACTAGACGCTAATAATCTTTAGAAATATATGATATAGGACTGTAAAAAAAATTTAAGAGTAAATACAAGACCCAAGCATTGGATATTTCTAACAAAACTATAGTTGTGTGAAATTATACGTACTGTTCCTATTAATTTTAAATAATTAAATTAAATACTCCCTCCTATCTGAAAAAGAAGTCGTTTTAGAGTATAGAATTTGATCTATTTTATATGTCGTTTTAGATTTTCTAGACAATTAAATAAGAGTGAATTATGAGAATTTGTATTGGAATTTGTTTTTGTTGACTTTTTCTCCTCTAATCTCTATTCTTATTGGCTTAAGATAGGTTTGATTATTTATTATATGAGAATATTGATGAAAAAAGTAAGACTTAGTGTAGTTAATGATTTTCTTAAATCATGTGTCATATGCTAAAACGACTTATTTTTCAGATCGGAGGGAGTATCTTCTTATATACATATAAGATTGGATTGTTGCCTCATTAATTGCATACATTAATCATGTTACAACTATACCTATATAATTATTATTGGAAAAAATAAAACAATGAAGTGCATATAGCTCAGTAGTAATAATGTTTCTCAACAACCCATAAGTCTTAGGTTCAAGTCTCATTAGCTATATTATTTGTTGTTTTTTCTCAAACATATATTACACAACTTAATTTAATAAACTATTATTTATATCACATCTCTGTATATTTATATATATATTACCAGTCATTGATCATCAAATATCAATATATTAATAAAAATCAATATATTAAGACTAAAAACTCATAAACAAGTCATATATTTTTTTCCTTCTAAAAATGATTAAAAACCTAATAGACTTCACTAATGTTTCATATTTTTTCTTTTTGTGTTAAAACTTGAGTATTAAGTTGTTAAGATATTTATACATATGTTAAAACTATAAAGTGTATATATGCACATACAATGATACAAAGATGATTTATACCTATATATTTTTCTCATTATGACACACTTAAAGAGAATAAATTCTCATTAGATAAAAAATAATGAATAGATGACACATATGACCATATGCATAAAACGTTCATGACCTATATAAATGGAATATGTCAGGTTTGAAAAATTAATACACCAATAAATATTACTCATTTAAATCAATAAAATGGTATTATTAATTTTCTTAAATTGAATAAGAAACTAATGGATTTTACTACATTTTATATTTTCTTATGTGATGTTAAAACTCAAGCTCATAATTTATTAAGAAATTTGTATATATATGTATCAAAACTATATAGTGTATATGCACATACAATAATATAGAGATGATTTATACCTTTCCACTTTATATATTTTCTCATTATGAAAATTTTAAAGAGAGTGAATTTTCATTAAACTAAAAATAATGAATAGATGACGACCCATATGCATAGAAGGGTCATGAGTCATGACTTACGGGGTATATAAATGGAATATGAATGAATTTGAAAATTAATGCTCCAAAATAAGAATTTTCAAATTTAAATCAATATAAATGACAAAATAATTAATATTATTTCTAATTGGTATCATTAATGATAAACAAGATAGATTCTCATATAAAGCACAACATACGGGACAAGTGGACGACATATTGGTTATCGAGGAAAGTAATGAAAAAAAGGAATAATGACGGGTATCAGCTAACTCAATTATCAAAGAAGAGTGATTTTGAGTAGGAAAAGAGCAATTTGAGAAAAGTCATACGAAATAATACAGCGTGGGAGAGAAGTTGAGTTCAATCAGATAAGGAGATACTAGCTTGCTAGCAAGTATCATCTTTCAAAAATCTATGTATACATAAGATAATGTTTAAATTAAAATTTTTAATGTGCTTTCCTTCTCATTTAAATATAAACGAAATTCTATAATCTAAGAAATACGACATTAGTACTCAAATTATAATCTACGAGGATACATTTTTATCAAATAACAATTTTCTATAATTAGAAATTTATACTCTTTTGAGTCTTTTCTATTGAAGCTTAGTTATATACCCACTGATCTAATTTTTTATTAGAGATTGACAAATATTCATATATCAAATTATTCTTTCTTAATTTATTGATGCTAACTATAAGCATAGAATTACGGTAAAATCAATAATGACCTTAGGTTCAAATTATATGGGTTGCGATTTGCCTTAAAGAGTCAATTTTCTTAGCCTTTAATCATTCTTATCATACTATGAAACTCCCCTATAAAAATATCATACTACGAACACATTATATAATATTAGGAAAAATTATATATTTTGTTTTCTATTATTCATAACATGGTGATTACTGATTAGTACTAAATTCACAAATTACTATCTTACATCCTCATATGTTTATAGTAATTATCACATATATATATATTTAGGTGATGAATGATTAGTGGTTCACATTTTATGATAATGAAAACCATATATTTAGATCTTTTGATGTGTTTGTCTAATAAACATGTATGCATTGCTCAAACAACATGCTCTTACAAAATTATTTCATAAAACTAAAATGCAAAAAATTGTAATTTTTTTTCATATATACTAATTTTTTCGTCGATCTAAGAAAAAATATGTTTCTTCTATTTGTAGTATTGAAGAGATTTGAGAACTAGAGATATAGTACATCTATATTTGGATTTAAAAATTTTAAATAAAAAATAATTTAACTATAAAAAATGTTAAAACAAAATAAGACGTTTTAATTATTTGTATTAAAATAAAATAAAAAATGCATTGTGCGTAGCACGGGCATAAATATTAGTTTATAGTAAGAGTGTCTCACTGAATCGATTTAAAAAATATTTTATTCATTTAACTAAATATTTATTTAAACTCTTTCTAATTAAATATAATTTAACAATAGAATGTTTTATATATGTTTTTTTTAACGGTTTTTCTAGTGTGTGCCCATGGGCACATGCTAACAAGCTTAAATATGAAATTTATCTTCAAAATATTCCCTAATAGAGAATTGATAAACCCTTAGCAAACAAGATTAAACTAGTGGCTAACTAAATAATTGTCAAAAAAAAAGTTTTTAGAGTGTGCCCATAGGCACACAGAAAAAACTTTTTTCTAAATATGAGATGGAAACATTTTTCTATATATCCTAGATAAACCGTACAAAGCGCCACTATTAAGCTAATCTAGTATATAATTACTACACAGTCACATGTCCTTATAAGTTATAAGGATACGCCACCTCACTAATTGATACAGGTCACTCATAGAAATTTCCACCTAATCACTATATATAATTCTACATTACTCCGTATTTAGTTATATAAATTATTTTTATTTAATTGATAGAATAATAAATAAATCTAGTGCAAAGTATGAGAACTAGGTTACTCAGCATAAAGATTTACTCAGCATAAAGATGAAAATAAATGTCGAGGTCGAGGCCCTCTTTTTTTATCACCTTTGGATTTGGAAATGGTGGTAGTTAATTGGCATCTGATTCAAAGGCAATTAATTATTAAGCTAATTAATCCCTTAAAATTCATGAAAATAATAACCCATTACTCTAAGTAATCCATAATTAGGCTAGCTAATTAATCCCACTTGAGATTAATGAGCTAGTAATGTAGCGAGAGCAAAAACTGGATCTATTAATAGGAGAATACAAACAAAATCCAGAAACAGAAAAGGGCGGAGATGGAAGAAACAACCCCATGAAAACCATTGGCGCCAAATTAAACACGTCGGGCGCCCACAAAATCAGCTCCCGGTGGTTTTGAGGGAGAGGATCCGAATCCGAACCCGTTTAAGGGGTGTTGTACGGACTCCGGAAAACCGGGAGGGAAATGGGCGGGTTTGATCTGCGTTATGTTATATGTGGCGACTCAGTAGTGTATGCGTTATGGTGGATATCGGCCACGTTTCTCTACTCCCACGGCCTAATTTTTAACAATTATAAAGAAAATAATATATTTAATTTTATTAGTAGGATTTGCGTGGTTTGTTGTCCCTTTCGTCTGCTGTCGTCTTCCTTCTGCGTAAATTACTGTTTCTGCCCTTCCATCAAAAACCGAGAACTTGCTATACGGTATTAATCTATCTATAGTATTAGTATAAATAATAATAATAATAATACCAGCATTCACAGTAGCTAGAAAGCATTAGTACGCCGATTTCTTAATTGATATGAGCATGATTCATGAAGGGAAAAGGGCATTTAGTAATTTCCAAAAGTAAGTAGAAGAAAGCCAAAACAAGGAGACGAGAGTAGTAGTAGTAGTAGCCAGATTCAGATCATCTTCTATCCCCAAAAGTACAAAACCCAAACACAGCAATACCTCCGAATCCGATCACTCTCGGAAGCGGTCGATCGAGATCATGAGAACGAGCTGCAACGGGTGCAGAGTCCTCCGCAAGGGATGCAACGACGACTGCGCCATCAGGCCCAGCCTCGACTGGATCACCTCTCCCGATTCTCAAGCCAACGCCACCGTCTTCCTCGCCAAGTTCTACGGCCGCGCCGGCCTCCTCAACCTCCTCTCCGCCGCTCCCTCCAACCTCCGTCCTGGTTTCCCCATCTCACTTCACTTCACATTTTTAATCAATTGCCTCTCTTTTCCTTTCCAACTGCGCGCATTTTCTTCTTTCATCGTCCTTCCTTCAAATTTAGTTACAAAATGGAGTATTTGTTATATAATATGCATCTTAATTTAATTTACTTGAATGTGTTAGTAGGTACTGTCCATTTTGGATTGTCTTACTTTTTGTAATTCGTAATATATCATTCTTTATCGATTAATTTAAAGAAAAAAAACCAATTTATATTACATCATTCGCTTCCTCCACCTCTGAAATAGACAATTATTATAAAAAAAACAACTCCGCCTGTGTTCTATTTTTTATTTGACAGAAAAGTGTTGTTGAATTAGATTCTGAATATTTGTAATTTGTAAAGGTCTAATTCTATTTTGACACTTTGTATGGTGAATTATGTTTAGAGGGTCTTTTTCCGTACCTTAACCTTTTTCCCATTACGAAGTCCAATTTTGTTGAAATAAACATTTGATTGAAGAACATTTCACACATTCTTCTGCCTAATTGTGCGTGCGTACGAATGCAAGAAAAATGGATGGTCCGCTTTCAAGTCGCTGATATTAATTAATTGAAACTGCTTCTAATTATTTGGAACGTGGACTTAATGGGCAGCTATATTCAAATCACTGCTGTACGAGGCATGCGGTCGGATCGTGGACCCGGTTTACGGGTCGGCCGGGTTGATGTATTCGGGTCAGTGGCACCACTGCCAAGCCGCCGTGGACGCCGTCCTCAAAGGCCTTCCCATCCTCCAACTCCCCACCGATCACCTGGGTCCCACACCGCCCGCTCCTGGTGGTGTTGGTGGTGGTAGGGACCACATTAAGCTCTGCGACATCCGCCACGTGTCCTCCAGGGGCTACGGCTCGGTTCAGAGGACCCGTGCCCGGTCCAAGGTCGTGAACGGGAAGCACGTGGAGGAAGGGGACGATCATGAGGATGAGAGCATGTTTTCCAATGAGACCGTGGAGCCCACAATGGCGAACCAGGCTGAACCGGCTGCGGACGAACCGGGTCTGGAGCTGACGCTGGGTATGCCCCAGTATCGCCCCAGCTGGTTGTAGTTATATACATAGCGTCGACAAATGAGGGTGTGACGAGTCATGTGACTTTCACGTGATGAGAGTTTCAGGTGGCATATATTTTGGCGGCTGTGCTCTGATCTAAAACTCTTTTAATTTGTCGGATTCCCAGCTGTTTGTGTTTGTGTGTGTGCGCCTTCTTTAATCTGTTTGGGAGCTGGCTCTGATCAAATATTTCTTGAGTGTCTTATCTTTTTGTCTGATTTGGTTTTTGGCCTTATGATTAACTAGTATAACACCCGTGCGTAATACAGGTTAACAAAATTATAGTAAAATATACCAATGTAAATTCTAAAATGTAATTTATAAGCAAATACAAAAATAAATAAGAAAATAAAATTGATAAAAGTAGATTATAAATAATCAAATAATATTTATATAATATTATATAATTATTAGTGATTGAATGTAAACTCTCTCCGAACTTGGTCAAAAGCTAACATATGTATCTATACATATTTACAAAAATATGTAAGGAGAAAAAGAAGTTGGATTGTGCGAAAAAGAGAAAGAAATGAAAAGATTGATATTCGATACATTAAATGCAATCAACAATTTATTACTTCTTCTATTTATAATTAGTAATTTGCCATATCTGACAAAGATAAATAATTAAATAAGTTGACATCTATATTTAATAAATTTTTGGGAGCAAAATTATTTATATTTTTAATCAGAGAAAATATTTATATATTAATATGGCTACAATACATGTACAAGAGAGACAAAAAAGATTTATTTTAATATTTAAACTTGTTAAAGTTTTCTTCTTGTAACACAATGCTCTTTTTTTTATTAGGAAAGCGATTATGGGGCTACTTCATCTTGAAGTTGGCCGCCCTAGAACATCCATGCGGATGAGATCATAGAGATCTGGAATGGTTGCACTGTCTGGTAAAATTGATATGTGGTAGAGTTTAGCTATGAAGTCGGCCATAGTATTAATTTCCCGAAAAACATGGGTAATACGACAGGAGGAGAAGTGTCGCAGCTCGAGAAGTATGTCTGAAATAGTGAGCTCAATTTCCCACGGGCAGTCCCAGTTGCCGTTTAAGGCATTGATAAGGCAGAGATTATCGCCTTCGATCTCGATATCTGAGATCCCTAGCTGAATTGCGTCTCAAATGTCATGACGCATCGAGATCGCTTCAGCTAGGATAGGGGAAATATTCCCCAGGGCACCATTGGCCATGGAGATTGGTTGGTCTACATGGTCCCGAATGATATAGCCATATGTAGCCAGTCCATGGGTATTTTTGGATGCATCTGAGTTTAGTTTGTAAACATTTATGGGTGGTTTTTCCCATTTAATGTTCTTCCTTTTTCTCCTAGTTACTGGTCCCGCAGTATTTGGTTTATTTGTAGTGTCTTTTTCTGTTTTTGCATTTTCCCAATCTTGTTTTTGCTTCTAGATGAACGTTGTAAGGTTCGGTATTGTATTCTTATTTTGATCTTCGAAGATTTTTAGGTTCCTTTGATACAAAATACTCCACCAACATATTGATAAGGTTTCCATCATTCCAAATCTAGATTTATCTTTAATTTCATTTAGCAGTTGGGTTGGGTTTTTGTTGTCTGTATCCATGTTGTAGAGTAGTTGTTCTATTTGTGGCTCAATGCTCTTTATTATATGTTTTGTATGGGGGCATATAAATAGGATGTGTGTTAAGTTTTCCACTGTATATTTGCATTGGGTGCACTCTAGTGGGACAGGGACATGCCTTTCATATAGTTTTTCTTTGGTTGGTAATCCATTTTTGCTGACTTTTCATATGAAGTGTTTAATTTTGAGGGGTTAATCAAGTTGCCAGATCCAGTTTACACTTGATTCAGATAGTCTTTTGTTCTCGTAAATCATAGTTGTGGCACTCTTGGTAGAGAACCATCCATTTTGATTATATTTCCAATAGAGTCTGTCTTCGAACTCATTATTAGGTAGAGCTTTGTTTGTAATGGTTGTGATTGTATTATCGTCAAAATGTTTTTGTAGTTCTTCTATTTTCCAGGTTTTATCCTGGTTAATATATTGGTCTATTGTTTCTGTTTTATTGACCAGGGTTATGTCTTTTGCTAGGTTGGCCAGTTGCCCTATAGGGAGCCAGTTATCCTGCCAGAATTTAATAGAACGTCCATTTCCTAGTTCCCATTGGAGGCCTTTTTTAAATTCTGGTATTAGTTTTGTGAGGTTACTCCATTGCCAAGAGTAGTTTGTGTTGTTTTCCCTCTCATATTCTAGAATTGGTTTTGTTTTTAGATATTTTTCCTGGATGATCTTAACTCATATGTTTGTAGGCTCAGCGAGTATTTTCCAGATTAGTTTCATTTGGAGTGCTTTGTTCATGTCTTCACTTTTCCTGATTCCTAGTCCTCCCGTATTCGTTGGTTTGTATATTTCATTCCATCCTATGAGGGGTTTGTGGTTTATTTCCTTGTCCTAAAAGAATTGTCGGTTGATTGTGTCAAGTTTTTTGTGAGTGTTGGCTGGTAGCATAAAGTTTTGCATAATATAGCTTGGTTGGGCAGATAGTGTTGCTTTAATCAATACTTTCCTACCTTCTTGTGACAATGTGTTAGCTTTCCATTTAGTAAGTTGATTTGTTGTTTTGTCAATCAGGGGTTGGAAAGTGAATCTTGTTACTCTTTCATTAATAATAGGGCATCCAAGGTATTTGTCAAGACCAGTTGTTGGTACTACATTAAAAATTTGTTGAATTTGCGATATAGTTGTTTGGTTTGTGTTTTTTGTTACTTGAAATGCTGACTTATGGAAATTTACTAGTTGACCAGATACTTCGCAGTAGTCATCGATAATTTTCTTTATTTTGGTACAAACTGCTTGTTTGTTAGATGAGAAGATGATGATGTCGTCAGCAAATGCTAGAAATGGAATTTTTGTGCCATGTCTGGTAATTTTGATTCCTAACGGGTTAGTTGTCTCTGTCGCTGCTTTTTGTAGTTGACGCGAAACAATTTCAGCGCCAAGAATGAATAGGAAAGGGGATAGGGGGTCTCCTTGTCTGAGACCCCTCTTGGAAAAGAATTATTCTGTGGGTCCATTGTTTACAAGTACATAAAAGGATACTGTTTGGGTACATTCCTTAATCCAGTCTGTGAATTTGTTACAAAATCCAAAAATTTTGAGAGTTTGTAGTAAGAATTCCCAGTCTACTCTATCATACGCCTTTTCCATGTCTAGTTTTAGCGCAACCCACCCTTTCTTCCCTTTTTTGGTTCGGAAGGAGTGAAAGATTTCATGTGCGTCAAGTACATTGTCTTGGATGCATCTTTGTTGAGCAAAGGCTCCTTGGAGTGGGTGAACTAGTTTTAGGATCATGGTTTTTAGTCTTTCTGTAAGTATTTTTTATATGATTTTATAAATTGTATTGCATAGGCTTATTGGTCTATAATGGTTAGTTGAGCTTGGATTGTCGCATTTGGGTATCAATGTGATAAAAGTATGGTTGATTTGTTTAAGTAGTTTTCCCGATTGAAAGAAACTTTTCACTGCTTTGATGACATCTCGGCTTATAATGTCCCAATATTTTTTGTAGAAACCGGATGGCATACCGTCTGGGCCTGGTGATTTATCTTCTTTGATCCCTTCGATTGATTTTTTGATTTCTTCATTTGTTACATGTTTGGTGAGGTGGTCGTTATCCTCTTTGCTTACTTCTGTTTGGATTGCATCCAACGTTTCTTCAATCTTTCTCTGGTTTATGTGTTGTTTTTTTAATCTTTTTTCGAAGTCTTTTTGGATTTCTTTTTTGACATTTTCTTGTCCAAGGATGAGTGTTCCTTCCATGCTTTTTATTTGCTTAATGTTTTTCCGGTTTCTTCTTCCTGTCACGATGCGATGGAAATACTTGCTATTGGTATCGGTTGAGGTGATATGTTTGTGCTTAGCTCTCTATCCCCAATATTTTTGTTGGAAAGATAGCAGACATTCTTTCTTTTTGGTTAGGTTTTTTTGTTTTGCGGAGTTTGTTTGATTAGGGTTAGTAATCATGTTCTTTTGAAGTTCTACTAGGTCTTCCTCTACTTTCTTGAGTTGTTAAAAAATGTTGCCAGATCTGGTTTTGTTCCACTCCTTAACTTTTATTTTTAGTAGTTGTGTTTTCCTTGTGAGTATGTACATAGGGGTCCCTTGGTAGCTACATCTCCATGTTTGTTTGATTAGGTTTGCTAGGTCTTTTCTATTTGTCCATATCATTTCAAATTTGAAGGGTTGTGCTATCTTATTTGGAGAATTTGAGATGTCCAAAGATATGGGACAGTGATTAGAAGATGTGAAGGCATGGTTATGGGTTATCAGATTTGGATACCATTGTAGAATTTGGTCATTTACCATTACTCTGTCTAATTTTTCTAGTATATTATCTTGTGTATTCCTTGATTTCCGCCAAGTGAATGGGTTTCCCGTTATAGGTATATCAATAAAGTCACATGTGTTTTTGAAGTTGTTTAATCTATTAAATCTGTTGGGGTTTGGGTTGTTCTCTCCTTTCTTGTCTTGGGAATTTTGGATCTCATTTAGGTCACCTATCGGTATACATGGTTTGTTAACTATTTTTATGTAGTTTTGGAGGTTGGACCAGAAATTTGGTTTATCTTTTTCTTAGGGGGGTGCATAAGCGAAGATGATCATGCTTTCTCTATTATTTTCAAAATCTTTGAAGTTGAAGCTTATAAATCGTTGTTCAATAGTGTGTATTTGTAGTGTTTCATTTTTTAATTGGTGCTCTTTCCATAGTATCATGACGCCTCCAGAGAGGCCCATGGCTGGGGAAACTGCGATATTGTCGAAGCCTACCTTTTTCCATCTTTTTTCACATGGTATTTTGTTCGATTTGGTTTCTACTAGTGCCATTATTTGTATGTAATTAATTTTACAGAAAGTATCTATGTTAGTCCAGACATTCTTCCTGCCCATACCTCTAATATTCCAAAGGCATATCTTAATTAATAACAATGTGGGGGTGGGTCATTAGCTGTATTTGTGCTAATTAATAGGCTTGCTCTTACATTTTTATAATGGGGTCGGGTACCATTTGCTTCTTCGTTTGTTTTTTGGTGTAGTTCTTTAGAAATTTGACTTGTTTCGTTTGATTGGTACTGTGTTTTGTTATGTTTACTGCTATCATTATTAGTTGGGTGATTTTGATCTATTTTGATATTGTTTTTGGTTTCCAAGCAAGGTTTGGATAGGATAGGTGTGATACTAGTTGTGGTAATCCTTCTCCCCCTTTCCTTATTCAATCCTATTTGTCGGGAATCTTTCTCTTGTTGTGGTTTTTATGGGTCGTTGATATGTGGTGTTTGATGAGATTGGTTGGGTACCTGTTTTCCTGTGTATTCATCGTGCTGGATGTGGTGAGCATACATTTGTAGTATGTAGGAATTACAGAGCCATAAGGCACAATCCGTTTGTATAGAGTACCATGTATAATTACAAACTCGTAGTTTAGATAGGGAGACAAATATTGTTAGTCTTCCCAAAATACTAGCTCTTTACTAGGCTACATGTACTTTAGTTTCGTTGTATGTTTGAGGCGAGGATTCAAGATCTCGGTATCTCGCATCGATTGCTCCAAAGATTAGTGCAGCTTGGTTGGTAACTCTTGGTGGAATGAGGTCCTTCAATTCTTGGTTGTTTTCTCTTGATTGTTGAGGCTTTGTTGTTGTTGTTGTTCCCTGCACATTAGTAGTAAGATAGTAAGCAGTAAGAGTAATCACGTGTGGTGTTGTCCAGAAGTTCAAAGTATGGTCATTTTTTAGCCATTTTCGTAGTCTACTCTTGCACTTGGTGTGCTGTTGATTTTTGTATGGTTTGACTGTATTTGTGGCTATATTCTCAATCTTTTTCTGGTTGCACTTAGCATTTGGATATATAGTATTGTTTAAGTGGTGTAGTTTGGTACGAGTTAGACATGGCATAACTTTATTCCATGAATTTACAATATTAATCTTGGTGTATTTATATCTGTGTTCCTCCTGTTTGTTTCCACTGGTTAGCTGTGGGTGGATTTGTTTATGATTCCTCTTATAGCAGCTGAAGTTCTCCGCTTTTGCTTTGGTCAATTTGTATAGTTGTTTGCTGACATGAATATTATTCTTAGATCTTCGGGTACGTGAATGGGGTTGTAACTTCCAGGTAGAGATGTCAAGAGGACATTGGTGCAAATATTGGGTGCTATGGCAGAGATTGGATATGCATTTGTAATACTCAGTTCTAATCATTGACCAGTTTTGAGTGTTTTTGGTATACTACTCACAGTTGTGTGTGATATAATTCGCACTAATAGGTTTATCTAATGGTAGATAGGCCTTGAAAGTGTTGCAGGGGCCGATGCAACAACCATAGTGTGAAATAATTAGTAATAGGGCTTCAGATTTGTGAGTACGTAGGATAATAGGAAGCAAGACGAGATTTCTTCCGAGCCTTGCAGAGGTGGAAAACAGTTGTTTGTTCCTTTGGGGCTTCCTCAGCCGAATGGGATTTAGTTTGTTTTTGAGTGGGAGTGAGCCCATTAGATTTGGTTTTGTTTTCATTTCCTTTGGTTCTTGTGGGTTAGATCGTAGAGCCTTCCCAAGGACTAGCTTCCCCTTAGCCATATTCTTGGTTAGCACACACATAATGTACAGAAAAAATCTCAATAGTAGGTTGTTCATTTTTACTACTGCACTGGGTGGTAGTGTTTTTTGTTTGTCTTGACGGGATATGGTGAGTTTTAGCCTAGGATTGAGTTGGTACTTGTAGATGTGATCGATTCCATATAATATGAGGAAGTAGTATTTCACATAAATGTAGAGGTTAGGGTTAGAAAGATATGACCTGAATGTCCATCTATGTTTTTCCCAGTGATTCTCCTTGTCAAAGGGGCGTACCGCCATAGATTTGTTGAGACTCCATGGATCCTGAAGCTTCAGCCAAGGCCACCAAGACCACCGCCACCACCACAAATGCCTTCGTCTCCACCTTTTGCAACTGTTGTTCCGATTCTTCTGCGGGGGGTTACGCTTCGTATTATTGCTGAAGTTAGCTTTCCCTCTGCTATCTTCTCCCAGATCTTCACGCCGAGCCGCATCGGGAAGTGCCGACGAGGAAGACGGACAGCTACGCGAAGGCCATAGCTCATTTCGGGAATACGAGGACGCATACCCATTAAGCGATCCAGCGTTGGCCATTGTTCCCCAGATCTGGGTGAGATTAAAGTGATTGGGGTCATTACCTTCTCGTATTGTTTTTTTTGCAGATGACTGCACGGGAGAGGAAGAGGATAGCAATAAGCTGCTTAAAGACATGGCTAAGGATGAAGATAGTGTTGAAACCCGGTTTAACCCTTCGTGAAGATGTCGAGGGTCAACACACCCTCGACCCGGTTTTGTTGAGGATATGTTTGATTGTGGGAGATCCTCGGCTTCCTTTCCTGCTCCTAGTCCGCGGGCCTTTTTTAGAATCACCCCCTAGCTCTTCTTCTTAGCTTGACTTCCTTCCGTGTTCTATTTTGTTCTCGAAGGTCCCCGTCTCAGCCCAGAAAATTTGCTTCTCCAATGACCTGAAAACCCGGAGAGAGCTTCTCCGGGGGAACACCCTCCGACGCCCAAGTCAGTACTAGATTCAGTAAATATATTTGAGAGAGGAAGAGGCGAAAGAGAAGAGAAAAGAAAGGCAACGAAAATCGATCCAAAGAAACCCCAAAAGGTTCTCTGAAAAACAGATGAGACCCCAAAGAAACAGAGACCAACCAAGTGCCCAACTCTCTCTTTTTCCTCTATCACCGCCCAGTATTGCCTAACTTCGGGCTCAAGGTTTGGGTGGATACTTATAGAGGATATCAACCACTAAGAGCTCACCAGGTGTCCTAGTTTAATTGGAGCGAGTATAACCGTTTTTGGAAGCTTCCTCCCTGTCAGACGCACTCTCTCTATAACAGAATTCTGGTAGGCCTCTGTCGCTACGCGTAGGAGGAGATACGCGAAGGGTGAAAATCGCCTCCCACAGCCAGCCCCCCAAGCCCTTCGTGAATTTTTTGAGCGAGGGCTTGGAAAACTGTGGTCCTGTTTTATGCGGGTTTTGCTACGCGGAGTCTCTTCAATTTTTCCGCCTCTGCCTTTCGCCGAACCCCTTTCTTTTTCAAATTTCAAATTTAAACGCCCCTGGGCTGACACGTGTCGCTCTCGGATTGCCCCATGTGTCTATCTCGTTGCCTTTTCGACTTTTTCTCTCCTATATATACGAACGATTCCCCTTCGTCTTCCTTTCCATCTGTCGCACCTTCTTCGAGTTCCTTCTTTTTCTCTCTTCGTTTCGGTGGCCGAGTCTTATCAATCTCGCATTTCAGGTGGCTCCTATTTGTCAGGTACGGCCTTTTACCTTCTTTTTTACTTGCAACTTTTCTTTTACTTCTTCTTTCGCTTCTGGGTTGTGGTGAGGGGGCGGTTTGGAGTGTCTCTCGTTTTCGGGGGCAAAGGTTATAGCTTTCCGGTCGCCGGAATCTTTGCGTTGGTTTATTTCCCTTCTTGACGGCGGATTTTAGGGTTCTGAGATACTTCTGTGGGGTTTCTTCTTCAGACCTAGGATGGGAACCTCCCATTCTTGACCTGCACTTTCCTTAGGGTTTCCCTAGATTTTTCCCATTATTGGATGATTTGGGACCTTTCTCTGCTTACCGCTGTTAAGACGAGCCTTTTCCTGCTTCAAGTTTTGACTCCCTTTCTTCTTTTGTTCAAGCTTTGGACATAAGCCCCTACCGAAAGGATTATGAACCACAAGCATCAGATTCTTTCTTCCGGCGAGTTTAGTGAACATTCTTCACGAGAGAAGTCTTCTGAGGCTACGGAGTCGGTTATCCAGGAAGAGCGCCCTCGAAAACGTTTGGTTTTACCTGAGGCCCGGTATAAGGCTATGCATGATCGTTCTTCTCAGTATGACGCGGAGAGAATCCGCAAAGAAGGGCTTTGTGTGGAACCTTCTCCTTCGGAAAGGGGAGGGACTCAAGGTGCTGCTAGCCCAGTGTCTTCATCTTCGTGGTCGGGGGGTGGGGGTGCCAAGGTTTGGGTACTGAAGAAACTCGTGCGTTGTCTGCCTTTCTCGGATAATTCGGTCTTTCTGGATGAGGATGGAGATGAATCTGCGCTGGAACTCGAGCATTTGGGGCAGATTGTGAAGACGTACCCCTTTCCTGTTGGGTCAATTCTAGCTCTTCCCGAAGAGGGCTCGACTTCTCTGCACCATTTTCCCAATTTCATGGCAGTGTCTCTACCGGCATTATTTGCGGGGTTCCGCGTACCTATTCATCCTTTCTTCAAGGAGATTCTGAATGCTCAGGGCACTAGTCCCATCCAACTACATCCCAACTCTTGGAGGAACTTCTGTTGTCTTTTCTTTCATTGTCGTGAGCTCAATGTAGAGCCCTCTTTGGAGGTCGTGAGAAACCTGATTTCTACACGAGATATGGCTGATGGCTACTGGTCTTGGAAAGTAGAATATAGGCAGCTGGTGATGAAGCCATCTAATTTTGGTCCGTGGAGGAACGAGTGGTTCTTACTTCGCATACCTGGTTCATTTGGGGTTAACATACATCCAAGGAGGGCTTTTCATTTCTCATGCCTCGCTACTGGCTCTGCTAAAAAGAAGCAATTGGCTGAGAAGAGAGCTTTGATTTTAAAGTTTAATCGCTCCGCCGGCTATGATTATAGTCAGCTAATGACCTCGGAGAGACTCGAGGAGTTGGGTTTGAGTTCTCTTCACCCTCGCGGGGGTGAGCTGTTTCTTATTTTAGCAAAAAAAATTATTTTTATTTTTAGCTCGTCTGACTGAGTTTTGTTGCTTGCTTTTTAGGTTCTTCCACCAGTATGCAGTTCGAGTATCTGGAAGGCTTGGATGATCTGGAGAAGGAGCTGATTATGGACGACTCCAGTTGTGCTAGGGTTCGCCCAGCTCCTTCTTCTTTTGGAGATGCGGGACTGCTTCACGGATACGCGGAGGAAGTAGAGGGCGGGGCTGGCGATGTTACCGCCGCCCTGCCTCCGGCGGAAAAGATGCATGTTGTTGAAGTGGGAGATAGCCCCGACCCGCCTCTTGCCAAGTTGAAGGTGAAACCTTCGCGGTCAAAGAAGTCGGGTCGTCATGTTCGTGATTCTTCTTTCCCTAGAGGTTCCGTGGGTTGCCATTTAGAGATGGTGAGCATCTTTCTTGTTCGTATGGGTTTATTTCATTTTTGTGGTGATCTTATCCTTTTATTCTTCTCTAGATCGCGAAGGAATGTCGTGAGGCCCTGAGTGTTCTGGGTAAGGAGGCGTCTCAAGCTGTTGATGTTGGTGCTCTTCGCGACCAGATTGCTCGCACGGAATTGGAGCTGAATCGAATGAAGGCCGAGAGAGATGCTGCTTTGTCCGAGCTAAATTGTCTGAAAAATGAGAAGGATGCTGCCTTATCTAAGGTTTCGTCTCTACAGGCGGAGTTACCTCTAGTTCGTGATCGATCTCGCGCGGAGGGGAGGCAAGAAGGTGTGGATGAATATGTGGCCGGTTATCGCATGAAGGCTCGCTATACACATCATGCTGCTTTTGACTTTTTCTATGGATTGAGGGTGGGCGCCCGACAGGTCCTCAACCACTACAAGCTTGATCCGATCCGTCTCAACCCCCGTGATAACGCTGGAGAGGAATATACACCTAGACGTCCTTACAAGCCCCCTGCCGTAGGGTTTATAAAAGGGGATCATGAGGCCGTGCTTGAAGCTTGGGGGGTGGCTGAGTTGATAGATGAGGATCCCTTTGTCAAGAAACCACTTTCCCCGTCTGCTACCTCGACTGGAGTCAAACGCACGCGAGATGGTTCCCTTCGCGGAGATGCCTCGAGTGCACCCGTGTCTAAGCCCTAGCTTTTTGATTTGTGCCCTTTGTTCTGGGGGTTGTTTTCTTTTGGTACTTGGTGATTGCTTTTTGACATTCTGAAGACAATTGCGTTGATTGGATAACGTTGGTTTTCCTTTTGTAAGTTTTTTGTTGCGGCGAACCTTGTTGTCTTGCATCTTTTTGGCGGTTCCTTACTTACGCGGGCATCTTTGCTTCGCGAGGGAGTTTAAGTTTAACTGTTTTAAATGTTGTTTACAGTTTCAGTAGATGGTCTTGGTAACAGCCCCAGCCTCTTAACCTCTCATTACTTTGCTTAAAAGTCGTCTGGTCTTGTCAAATCAGTCATTTTTCTTTTAATACTGGTTATGCCTCTTAATTGCGGAAGGGAGAGAGAAAGAGGGAGAGAGAGAGAGAGAGAGAGAGAGAGAGAGAGAGAGAGAGAGAGAGAGAGAGAGAGAGAGAGAGAGAGAGAGAGAGAGTAGTTAATGCTTTGGGGAGTTAACTGCCTTCCGTGCGGCCATCCTAACTCCTCTATAAATACCCTTTGTCTCTTTTCTCTTTTTCATTCGTTTTTCTTTTATTTTCCACTTCCCTTCTTCTTTGTGCTCTGTTCGGCGATCATGGTTAGTCTAGTGTTGGTTGCTTACCACGGAGGTCGCATTGTATGCCAGAGAGGGGATCGTCGTCTATCCGCTGTTCACCGCTATGATAGCGGTTGGATTTGGAGTCTGGATATGGGAGACGTAGGAGAGGAGGTTGGAGAATTTGACTTGCATGTTCTCTGCGCTCGCCTTTTCCCAGACGCTGTTGACTATGGTGTGGGTCATTTTTTCTATTTTCCTCACCCTCATGCTCGGGAGCGACGTCTCCGGGAGGTCCGAACTAATTACGACACGGCTCGCATTGCCCGTCTAGGGCGGGAGGGGCCTGTTAATATCTACATTCATGGGCCGCCTCCTCCAGGCTTTCCTCTCCCTCTTCTCCGCGCGGCGGGTCTGTAGGGTGTTTGTTTTGCTTTTGTATTTTTGTATGTGACCCCCCTTCTCCCCCCCCATGCTTCTTCTTGTCTTAGGAGACCAGAAGAAGTATTAGGAAGGGGGCAATAAAGGGTGATCTCGCGTATATTTTAGACGTAATGTTTAGGTGCTTTGCTTAGCCACTTTGTTTTGTTGTTTTGATGTATTTCGCGTGGTCAGGCACTGTGTTGCGTAAAGAAAAGTTCTATTGTACTTTCTGTAATGGCGAAAATGCCTTGTAATTACAACCTTTTGCAATATATAAGAAAGCTTTCTAGTGTCTTTTAAGGAAAATTCTCTGATCCTGTTATTGCTCCGCGGGGGTTATCTTGCTCTTTTTTTTTTATGCTTGTTTTGTCCTAGGCCTGGCCTGTTTCACCATTGCTTTACTCGTTAAGGGGCATATTCTTTTGTAATAACCAATACATTGTGAAATTGTACTGCTCATACCTTATCGTTACTTGGTTTTTAGCTCGCGAAAGACCGGCCATATTGCTACGCGTGTTGGATGCTAAGCAGCCAGTATCGTTTGAACTTGCCACGCACACTAGCTCATTCTCGCCAAGCTAATGCTGCTTCGGGTACTGCTACGCGTGCCGATCCATCGATCCAGCACCGTTTAGGTGGAGCTACGCGTGTCAATCTGTCGATCCGACACCGTCTGGGTGGGGCTACGTCCACTGCTCATACTTGCCGAGCCAGTGTCGTCTGGTATTGCTACGCATGCCGATCCATCGATCCGACACCGTCTGGGTGGGGCTACGTCCACTGCTCATACTTGCCGAGCCAGTGTCGTCTGGTATTGCTACGCGTGCCGATCCATCGATCCAGCACCGTTTAGGTGGAGCTACGCGTGTTGACTCGATATGGCTGAGCTCAACACGGTTTTTTATTGCTTTAGTTGCTTTTTCCTGAAATTAGAAAGAATGATCTTTAGATTTTCGACTGCGTTATTTTGTATATGATCTTGCAGATAGGGCGTTATGGGTTTCTGGGGTACCTTATCGTTTTTATTTCGTTTAGTCCCCAGGCCTCTGGTTTTCTTGCCTTTTGCATTACATTCCCTTGGCCTGTATAAGGTCGAGCTTTAGTTTTTAAGGTTTTTCGTGGTGAAAAAACTTTTCGGGTAAGGTCAGTTTCGAGTTTCTCGGTATCATACCTGGGGTTGGCTTCTCTTCACGGGTAATATTTGCGGAGCCTCATGATGTTCCATGAGTTTGGGATCATGTTCCCCGCGTGATCTTTGAGACGGTATGCTCCTGGAGCTACTTCGCGTGCGACAATGTAGGGGCCTTCCCATGCTGGATCAAGTTTTCCCCCTTCTGTTTTTCTGAGCACTAGGTCTCCTTCCGTGAACTTGCGTCCTTTCACTTTTTTGTTGTAATATGTTGCTATGCGTCGCTTGTATTCATTTTCACGGATTGACGCCATCTCTCGAATTTCTTCGGCCAGTTGCAGCTCTAGCTGCAATTTTTCGGTGTTACTTTCCTCGTCGTAGTCCAAGAGTCTTTCGCTTGGGAAGAGATGCTCTATAGGTATGACAGCTTCAAACCCGTATGTCAGCACAAAAGGTGTTTCCCCTGTTCCCCGCTTTGACGTAGTTCTATTAGCCCAGAGTACCAAAGGAAGGGCTTCTGCCCACCTCCCTTTTACTCGCGTGAGCCTTCTCTTGAGGTCGAACAATATCCTCTGATTTGCGTTCTCTACTTGGCCATTGCATTGAGGATGCGAGACGGAGGCGAATTATAATCTGATGCCTAGGCTTTCGCAGAAATTGATCAGCTTATCGGTGTTGAATTGTGGGCCTCTGTTTGTAACAATGCTCTGAGGGAGTCTGAAACGGCAGATGATGTTTTGCCATAGAAACTTCTTGACTCGGCCAACGGTTGTTGTAGCTAGGGGGACGACTTCGACCCACTTGGTGAAGTAATCGATTGCGACCAGTATGAACTGTAACTGCCCAGGTGCTCGCGGGAAAGGCCCTAGCAGGTCCATTCCCCACTTCGCGAAGGGGCATGGGGCGCTGATAGCTTGCATCTCGACCCCTGGTCTATGTGAAGTTGGCGCGTGTCTCTGGCACGTGTCGCAGGTTTGAGCCGTGTGGAGGGCGTCTTTCTTCATAGTAGGCCAGAAGTAACCAGCGCGTAGTGCCTTGTGGACCAGAGCTCTCCACCCCGTGTGTCCTCTACATAATCCCCCGTGGACCTCTATCATCAGCTCTTTACCTTCCTCGACGGGTATACACTTTAAACCCGTGGCCATGTACCCCCGCTTGTATAATACCCCGCTCTTGACGTAGAAGCGGCTTGCCCTTATCTGTAATTTTCTTCGCTCGTGAGCGTTTTCTGGCGCGGAGCCAGTGTTGATGTACTGCATGATGGGAGTTCTCCAATCATTCCTGTCTTCTTCTGAGTCAAGCATCATTACGTCTGCGTTGATGGCCCGGGTGGCCCTGGAGTCTACCCACACCTGTCTGTGTGTTCTAGCTCTTGACCCAAGCTTAGCAAGTTCATCGGCTCTGGAATTCTCTCTACGAGGAATGGCCTGTATTTCAAAATGGTCCAAGGCGTTGATGAGTGTCTTGGCCTTAGCATGATACGCGGGCAAATTTCATGTTCGAGCTTCGTACTCCCCTGTATTTGTTTCACCATTACTTCTGAGTCACTGTAGCATACTATCCTTCGAGCCCCGCTGGCTAAAGCAAGATCTAGACCCGCGAGAAGTGCCTCGTATTCTGCTTCGTTGTTTGTGACTTCGAATTCGAGATTCAAGGCATACTCGAATTGCTCTCCCCCAGGTGATGTGAGAGTAATGCCGGCTTCGTTCCCTTCTTCGTTTACAGCCCCATCCGCGAACAAGATCCACTATTCCTTTTCAACTGCTTCTTCTTCTTCAGCCCCGCGAAAACTTGTTTCTACTAAAAAGTCAGCCAGGGATTGTGCTTTGATTGCTGGGCGAGGTCGATATTCCACGTCGAATTCTGACAGCTCTACAATCCATTTGGTCAACCTTCCTGACATGGTGGGTCTTCCGAACATGCATCACAAGGGGAGGTCGGACAAGACTTGGATGGGATGCGCTTGAAAGTATGGGCAAAGTTTCCGCGCGGCAGTGATAAGGGCCAAAGCCACCTTCTCAACAGGCGGGTATCTCGTCTCGGCCGATCCTAGCGCCTTACTCACGAAGTATACTGGTTTTTCTTGCTCGCGGACTAGGACTGCACTGATCGCTCTTGATCCTGTAGCTAAGTACAACTGTAACTCCTCTCCCTGAATTGGCGAAGCTAGCGTAGGGAACTTAGTCAAATGTGTTTTGAGTTCCGCGAACGCTATCTCGCATTCTGGTGTCCATTGGAAGTTTTGGGGGTTCCTTAGGGCAGAGAAGAAAGGTAGGCTTCTTTCGGCCAGCTTCGAACAGAAACGCCCAAGATAGTTGATTGACCCGACAAATCTTTGCACTTATTTGACGCTTCGCGGGGGTTCCATCTGTAAGACAGCTTCAACTTTATCAGGGTTGACATCTATTCCTCGCGAACTGATCATGAAGCCAAGGAATTTTCCTGCTTTGACTCCAAACACGCATTTCTCAGGGTTGAGGCTCATCCCATGTTTGCGCAACGTAGCAAATACTTCACGGAGATCTTCGACATGTTCTGATTCTTTTTGGCTTTTGACAACTATGTCGTCCACGTAGGCTTCCACAGACAAGCCGATCTGATCCCTGAATATTAAGTCTATCAATCTCTGGAACGTAGCCCCAGCGTTCTTAAGCCCAAAAGGCATGACAGTGTAGCAGAATGTTCCTCATTCCGTGATGAAGGCAGTCTTCTCTTCGTCGGCCGGGTTCATCTTGACCTGATTATACCCTGAGTATGCGTCGAGGAAGCTTAGAGCTTCATGTCCCGCAGTTGAATCCACTAGCTGATCAATCGAAGGCAGTGGGTAACTGTCTTTAGGGCAGGCTTTGTTCAAGTCGGTGAAGTCGACGCACATTCTCCACTTGCCGTTGGCCTTTTTTACCATGACGACATTCGCGAGCCATTGGGGGTATTTGACTTCACGGATGAAATTGGACCTTAACAGCTTTTCTACCTCTTCTCTGGCCCCTTGGGCCCTGTCCCCAGCTTGCTTTCTCTTTCTCTGTATTTTCGGCTTGATGTCTGGACTTGTATTCAACGAATGTGTCATCAGAGATGCTGGGATCCCCTTCAAGTCTCTAGATGTCCACGCGAACACGTCTCTTGAGGCTTTTAATAGTTCAATGATCTTTTCTAGTGTATCCTCCTTCATGGCCTTCCCCACATATAACTGTTCTTCTTTGCACGCGAACAAGGTCACAGGTTGTTTCTCTCCTTCTGAGACTATTGCCTCCATTCGACTTCGGACTTCTAATTCAGGCTCCTCCAATTTTTGTTGCGCGGGCAGTCTCGTTCCTTCTAGGCTCAATACGGGTAGATTCTTGCCTTCTAGTGCAGCAAGATAACAGGTTCGGCTTTCAGTGTGCTGACCCCTGGCTACTCCAACGCCAGCTTTAGTTGGGAATTTCAGAGCAAAGTGGTAGATGGAGACTACTGCTTGGAATTTGCACAGCGAAATCCTTCCCAAGATAGCGTTGTACGCGGACGGAGACTGGAGGACCAAGAACTCCACTTTCTCAGACCTACGTGGGCCTCCTTCATCCCCTAGTATCAAATCAAGGGTAATCACCCCAATGGGCTTTACCCGTTCTCCCGCGAAGCCTACCAGCGTGCAATCGGTGGGTGCTAAACTTGCTGGATCAAGTCCCATTCTCTAAAAAGCTTCCCAATGCAGTATGTCAGCCGAACTTCCTGTATCCACCATTACCCTCTTGACAATCTTGGTTCCCATCTGCACATGGAGCACAAGCGGATCAGTACTTGGCATGCATGAATCTGCCAGGTCTTCTGAACTGAAAGTCATCTTCTGTTCCCCTCACGTAGGATTCGAAATACTCATAACGGGCTTCCCGATTGGAGGCGGAGCATTGGTTATCCTTCTCATCTCCCGCTTGCTAGGTCCTTTTGGTGTATGTCCTCCGGAGATAGTTCCTACCTGCCCATCTGGGCGGGGAAAATTCTGCTCAACTGGCGGATAAGGTGCCGGACGCCTGGGCGCATGCCTTGGTGGGATCGGCCCCGCGTAAAGCGCATTTTTCGTTCGCGGAGGACCATGTCGTTGGCATTCTCGCTCGTCATGGGCCGTGGACTGATGGTATACACAAAACTTTTTCCCCGCCCGGGTTTGAGGGGATGGCATGTTGGTTCGCGGATTAGGATGTCTCTGAGCGTAAGAGGGGGTCTGTTCTCGGTGGTTCATCTCGACCGCGATTAAAGGCTTATCTGGTGCTTTCCCTCGCTCTCCTGTCTGATGCCTACGCGGCTCCCACGAGCATGTGTCCCTTCTTGCTGGCTCGTTCCTCCTCCCGTTACTTGCCGATGGGTTAACTGTGACTGTGCTTCCGCGGGCCAGTTCTTCTGCCATTATATGCTGATTTGCCTTCTCCAGCAACTTGGTATACGAGTTAGGTGGCTTTTTGCAGACACTCAGTTTGAATGGCCCATTCTTGAGCCCCTGGATGAAGGCCATACACGCGACCTTTTCATCGAAATCGTGGGCTTGGACCGCTTTCGTCGTGAATCTCTTTACGAAGGATGCGAGGGATTCTCCATCTTTCTGCCTCACGTTTAGTACCTCTTGCATGCTCAGCCTCCTTCTCTGAGAGCATCCGAAGTGAGCCATGAAGGAATCTGCCAACTGTTGAAAACCTTCAATGCTCTTGGCCGGTAAACTGATCATCCACGTTAAAGCTGGTCCCGATAGGGTGTTGGGAAAACACTTGCACATTGTCGCCTCATCTGCCTTGCTCGCGAGCATGCGGTACTAATACCTCGACAAATGATCCCTGGGATCTTCGTTTCCCGCGTACTCCTTGAACGTAGGAATCTTGAAATCTGCTGGGGGAGGTGCCAGGACTATATGGTCTGCGAAGGCTGTAGAACCGAACAACTCTAGTGGTATCCCCGGAGCAGCGTACTCTGGGTAGTATTGTGGCTCATACTCCTGATGCCTTCCTCCATAAGTATCTCTCCATGGAGAGTACTGCAGACTTTCACGTGCGGCGGAGGCGCGATCTGCCTGGTAACATTCTCCATATTCTCCGCGTGGGTATCTTGGACCGTGCGGCTCAGGGTACATTTGTCTTGTCTGGCGTTGTAGCAATTTTGTCTCCTTCGCGGGGAGCTCCTGACTGGTCTTATGCCATTGGCGGAAAAGGCGAAATTGCTCCCATTCTTCGTCGTTGACAATCACTTCGCGAGTATCTTCTTTGGATGTTGCTTGGAGTGACATATCTTCTTCTGCTACCACCGTCGGGCTCTTGTTCATCGTGGATGAGTTCGTTTTTCTGACTTAGCTGCGCGAGGACCTCCCCACGGTCGGTGCCAGTGTTGAAACCCGGTTTAACCCTTCGTGAAGATGTCGAGGGTCAACACACCCTCGACCCGGTTTTGTTGAAGATATGTTTGATTGTGGGAGATCCTCGGCTTCCTTTCCTGCTCCTAGTCCGCGGGCCTTTTTTAGAATCACCCCCTAGCTCTTCTTCTTAGCTTGACTTCCTTCCGTGTTCTATTTTGTTCTCGAAGGTCCCCGTCTCAGCCCAGAAAATTTGCTTCTCCAATGACCTGAAAACCCGGAGAGAGCTTCTCCGGGGGAACACCCTCCGACGCCCAAGTCAGTACTAGATTCAGTGAATATATTTGAGAGAGGAAGAGGAGAAAGAGAAGAGAAAAGAAAGGCAACGAAAATCGATCCAAAGAAACCCCAAAAGGTTCTCTGAAAAGCAGATGAGACCCCAAAGAAACAGAGACCAACCAAGTGCCCAACTCTCTCTTTTTCCTCTATCACCGCCCAGTATTGCCTAACTTCGGGCTCAAGGTTTGGGTGGATACTTATAGAGGATATCAACCACTAAGAGCTCACCAGGTGTCCTAGTTTAATTGGAGCGAGTATAACCGTTTTTGGAAGCTTTCTCCCTGTCAGACGCACTCTCTCTCTATAACAGAATTCTGGTAGGCCTCTGTCGCTATGCGTAGGAGGAGATACGCGAAGGGTGAAAATCGCCTCCCACAGATAGGGTGGAGTAGATTGCTCTTTTGGCGACGGTGTTGGTGTTTGCTTTTGGGTCTAGGGTTTCTCAGATCTAGAAATAGAGGGAGTTGCAAGGGGGAGAATAAGGGGGCGAGGAGGAGCGCGTAAGGGCGCGTTCTATTTTGAAGGTTCATCTATGTATATATATTAAATATATATATATTAAAGCAAATGAATTTAAAGTCATCGTATTAATTCCGACTCTACAAATCCTATGTGTCAATTTATGATTAATTCACATTTTTATTCAATTTAAATCAAAATATATAATCATAACTAACCTCAAATATTTAAAATTTTAAACCACAATATCTAATCACAACTAACTTCAAATATATAAAAACTATATACATTTTTTTTTTAAATTTGATTTTTACAAATTAAATATACAATAAGCTTATAATATATGTCAAAATAATATATGATAAATTTTCTCTTAAAACTTATATATAAAATACATCTTATATTCGTCATGTAATTAGTAATTTTTTCATGAGTTTGCATATATAATTTGACATATATAAATTCATGGGCTAAAATCATATAATATATAAAATTTTTAACTCATAGTATATGTGCTTTTAAAATTCAGCTCACTATATTATATTATTAAACATACATATTTCATGGCCCATCTGTATATATATTAAATCTTTTAAATGCTTATCAACTATAATTTTGCTATTTCTTACCGGAATTAATTTGTAGTTTACAATGTGGTTTGTTAGCAATTTCTCCTCAAAACTAGATTAAAGGTTTTTTTATAAAAAAACTCTTAACAACCTATCTTAATTATTTCTTTATTTTTGTGTTTCTTTATTAAAAATCTGTAAATGCTACTATTTATTGAATAAATTATTAATTTAAAACTCTTAACAAACTGTCTTAATTTTTTTTATCACAATTTTATATAAATATTTTATTAGATTTGGTAGTTTCATTTGTGATATTTATATTAAAAAACAGACTTCGTGGGTTCAATTAGATAAATCAATGTTGTTATAATTGAAATAAATGTTTGATTAAATAAATAAAGTTGTTAGTACTAGACTATTTAGATTTGGAATTTTTATTCTGCCGTATTTGAATTTTTAGAATAGATTTTAGATTTCATAATTATATTTTGTTTTCCTTAAACCTAACTTAAAACAAAATATTAAATATATATTAACAATTGATTGCTACCATTACCATATCATAACAAATCTTATTTTTCTTTTACATTTTTTATTTTGAAATAATAATATCTTTTTATATTATTCAATTTATGTATATGTATTTAAATATTTAATAAGCCATTTTTAATGGAAGATTTTTATAATTATATTTAGAAATAACTTTTATACTAGAGGTATTAATTTAAATTTTTTTATTTTGTTTATTTAAATTAATGTTAAATTATTTTTAATTTTTTTGGATTGTTTTGATCGTATCCTTATCATAATTTATTGTATATATTTTGATACAATTTTGTAAAACGTTAACAAAAAATACTTATACTTTCATAAAATATTTATTGACGAGCCATTATTTAATTTTTTAACAAGTTTATGTGAATTACATTGCTTTAACTCATTTTTTAAGTTGTCAATCAATTTTTTATGTTTTATTTAAGAACTATATATTTCCAAAATTTCAAACGCCATGTGCTTCAATTTTAAGAAATATTTCAAATAATAATAATACAAAATATTTTTAAACAACCGAAGATATCATATTTGTGTTTCAATTTTATTTACTTACGGCATGTGCTTCAATTTTAAAAACTATTTATAAACTTCAATTCGTTTTAAAGTTAGCTATTTTTGGTTAATTATTTTAATAATTTTATATTTTTAAAATTAACTAATTTTATACCCAAAATCCCACCCAATCTCCATGAGTAAACAGATAAAAAACTAACTTATTTTTATAACAATATCCTTTAACAATCTATTTGCGTAAGTTACATTTTTCGTAAAACAACTTATTGAGAATTCATTCAAAAGATTATTAAATATATATGACTTCGGTAATTTATTGTCCAAAAGATTTGTAAATGTGACATTTTTTTATATAGCATAAGGGAGTAAGGATAGATGATAAGGATTCATATTTAAAAATTAAAATTATAAATTCTGTTAAATATATATGTAAAAGAATTTCAAAAACAATTCTATAGAATTTGTCTCAAGTTGGATTGTTATCAAAACAACCGTATCTTTATATCAGAATAGTTGAATTATTTGTTTAACCAGCTCAGATTTGTTAGTTATGAGAATCTAAATTGATAACGAGTTCATAATCATTAAACTAAAAAAATAATTATACATCTCTCCTTTTAAATATAATTTGTATACAACTCTTCTTGTGTTGTTGTAGGTGGGTAACCGCACCCGCGTCCGGAACACCGCACCCGCGGTGGGACTCCAGAAGACCGACCGCACCCCGCGCCACTCTCACCGCACCCAGCGGCAGAACAAACTGAGACTCCTGAAATTTCACCGCACCCGCGGTGACGGTGAACAAAATCTCAAGAATTTTTCTGCTGAGGCGACCGCACTCGCGGTGGAATCTGACCACGCTCGCGGTCCACTCAAGGAGTTGGGCCTTCCAGACAATATTTGGGACCGCAAGATGCTTTCTGAGGAAGAGTATTTCTTGGGGCTGGAGGAATTCAGCGACCAAGAGGAGGAGAGCCGCGATTGCGGAAACGATCCTACGACGCCCGTCCCTCTCGAAAACGCCCTGGCAGCCCCCGACCCTCTCGAGGCCGCCTATGATGAGTACGTGCGTCTAAACTCCTCCCCGCTCGTTGCGCTGCACCCCATCACACCCTTCCCTGAGGCATTACATGTTACTCGAAGGCTGAAGAACATCAATGAAATCTATGAGGCCTTCAGTAACTGCGCAGAAACCGTTCCTTTGGTCACACTGGCAAACAGCATCCCTCGCTGCACATAATTTTTAAGGGCGCTGGGCAATATCAAAAAGAAACCGAAGGGGAAGCACAAGAAGGCGGCCTTGGTACAAATGGCGGATTTCTACACGCTGGATACGGGGCAGGACAAACATGCAGCCCCTAAGATGTTGGGTAGGCCATTTCTGAAGATGGCAAGTGCAATCATGGGCGTATACAGCAGTCCACCCATCATGAAGTGCAGGAGAATGGGGAAAAAACTCAACATGGAGTATACAAAGAGACATCCCCCTGATATAGATCCCAAGAGTTCAGTTGTTGTGTGCAACCCGAGTTGAGGTTGTCTGAGTAGGATGTCGAGCCACGACAATAACTAAGGCGCTATCCGGGAGGCAACCCGAGGTATGTTTTTCTTTTCTTGTTTTTCTTTCTTTGTTTTTGCATTGCTTTTGGTGTGTTTTGTTTTTGTTTTTGTTTCCAACTAACCTGTAGGGAAGAGACCCATGCATATTGAAGAAGGTGTTTACCACCAATGTAAGTCTTCTTTCCCTGCACTAATAAACTCCCCGAAAAAATCTTAAACGGGGAGCAAAAAAAAAATCGAACAAAAATAATCCGAAAAAACCTTAAAGGGATTTAAAAAAAAAAAAAAAGAGTTCTACCGTAGGCCAGCTGTCCGGAGTTCCCCATGGAGAAGGTGCGCATCATGTTGTCAAGGAGGAGACATTAGCCCCACACATTGGTTGGCAACGATGATGGCCCTACAATTGACAGCTGAGGAGGAGGAGGAACACTAGATCCCCCATCACGATTACATCTGGGCTCCACCATGTGTTTGTTGAAGGCCATGCAGCCCCGACATCTTTGCAAAGCCACTACTCACCAAAGTGGTTTCCTCTTGGTTGCACGGTAGGAGAAAACTATGGAGTTGATGAAGACACCCGCCCAACACTGGAGACCTGGGCGTTACTGGGTATACCGCCAGCAACAACGAAAGTGTCCAAGCAGCTCGGCGACGTTATGAGTTATTTTTTTGCTTTTCCCTGTGCTTCTATTCTTTTTGTCTTTCATTACATTGAGTACAATGTAATGTTTAAGCATGGGGGAGAGTTCTATACTTGCTACGTTGTTGAGGAGAAAAATAAAAAAATTGAAAAAGCCAAAAATTTGAAAAAAGGCAAAAATTGAAATCCTGGGATAGGTCGAAAACCCGAAAGGGCGGCCTAGGTAATAAGCAGGTTCCACCAGCATTAGGATGGGGTAATATGAGGTCAAGAGTGATGTGAGCATATGTGAGCTCATCTATTGAAAAATGAAATGAGTGGCTTGGTGAAAACCCGAAAAGACGCCTTGGCAAAATGAGTGAAAAGAATAAGAGTGATTTTTGGGATTCCTCATTTTTCCTGGCGTGGTGACATAAGAAGATGTGATATAAGGAGGATTCGGGTAGGTCACTCTGGAGCGATAAGAAGATAGATGGAGGCTAGGATTAGATTATTACTCACTCTATGGTGTTCGGGATAAGCTTGGGGGAAGTACTATGCTTTCCTTCTAAGCTTGGTTGTGTGTGGTGATTTGGTGTTGTGTTTTTGGTTGTCTTGGAGCTTATTGTTGATGTGTTGTAACTACTAGTTCATATTTTCTTGTACTTCCTGAGGCCTTGGAGCATGATTGACGGAGTAGGTTGACTTTAGCTTACTCGAGGACGAGCAAGGTTTAAGCATGGGGGAATTTGATATGCGATATATTGTATAGCGCATCTAGTGGTTATTAGCATGATTTAGATGAGTTTTAGGTGTGTTCTGGTGTTAATTCTGTGATCCGGATGAGAAGCCAAGAAGTAGAGAAAGCATAGGATTTATAGAGTTCTGAAGTACATGGAAGAGAAGAGTTGAGGAGCGGTGTGAAGGATGCAAGGAGAAGCTGCGAGAGAAGACATAGGAGTTCTGGAGCCCTACCGCACCCGCGGCGAAGTCTACCGCACCCCGCGGCAGATCATGCAGAAATGAGAACAAGTTCTGGAGTGCCACCGTACCCCGCGGTGACACTGACCGCACCCGCGGCGAGAAGATCAGGGAAGATGAGCTGGACACTGGAAGACCACCGCACCCCGTGGTGGGTATTGCCGCACCCGCGATGATGACGCGCTGAAGACTTTTCTCGGCTTATTTCCGAGATCTTTTATCTGTTTTTATTTTATTTCTGAAACTTTGTTTCCAAGTTTGTTATTTCCTTTTCTTTATTTCTGAATTATTTGCCCTAGTATTTAAGGTTATTTCTAAGACTTTGTTTAGAAAAACCTAGTTGCCACCAAAATCTTAGTTTTCTCTCATAAACCCTATGAAGAACTAAACCTCCATTGTTGCACTTGACGTTTTGAAGCCATCAATTGATTGGTTGTGAGTTTTCTACTCTTGTTCGATTTCCTATCTAGTTGTATTAATTCTCTTGCGCTTGAATGTTTATTGAATCTTATTGGTTTATCTAGACTGATCACCTAGGTTTATTGATATTATCCATATAGCTAGGACTTGTGATTCCGGATTCGGGTTGCATATCTAGTAGCAAACACGATTTACATAAGAGGGTTGCGAGTGTTCATCGTGAGAGAGAGTTAATTGCATGTTATAGTAACGAGTTGTTTCTATTGCATGTATCTTGTTGAATCCTTGGTTGAATGCTATTGTTTTATTGAATCTTGAAGGTTTTCAGGTTTGATTTAGTAATAAGTACTGTTAGGGCTGGTAGAACTAATAGTTACCTAAGATCGGGATAAGAACAACTAAAGGAAAGATAAGAACTTGAGATTAATAGAATTCAGTGATCAACCATATCTCTTGTTGTATGGATCTTTGTCAGGTGTGACGCTTTTCCCAATCATATTCACAACCTTTGCTTGCGAATCTGTTTACTTGTCTACTTGTTATTTGGTTACGAAAGTCATACAAACCCCCCCTAGTTCCTAGTTGGTGACTTGCAATTACTTGAATTGATAATCTGATTCTCTGTGGGATTCGACCCTTACTTGCCCAAACTACTTGTTTAGGTTTGTTAGGATTATTTTGTTTAGGTGTCACGACAACGCCTGTCATAATGCAACATATCAAAAGCAATACGTCAAGGGCATTTTTCATTGACGGTCCTGGAGGAACTGGAAAAACATTCTTATATTGTGCATTATATGCAAAGTTACGTTCAATGGGAAAAATTATGTTGCCGACAGCTACATCCGGAGTAGCAGCGTCTAACATACCGACTGGTAGAACAGTACACTCTCGATTCAAAATACCGATTGATGAAGAAAGTTCAGCAACATGTAATGTATCAAAGCAAAGTAGACTGGGACAGTTAATAAAACAAACATCACTAATCATTTGGGATGAGGCATCAATGGCAAGAAAAGAAAACAGAGAATCACTTCACCTTCTACTACAAGACATATGTGATAGCAAAGAACTTTTTGGCATAAAAATTGTTATATTTGGAGGAGACTTTCGTCAAGTATTACATGTATTGCCACGAAAGACGCAACATGAGGTAATCAATGATAGCCTGGTCAACTCCTACATATGGTCTCAACTTAGAAAATTCAAATTTACAGAAAACATGAGAGCTAGAGAAGATTCGAGTTTCTCAGACTTCTTACTTCAACTAGGTAACATAAAGTTACAGAACGAAGAACACGCTTACATAAAAGTACTACATAATATAACCATGAACTACAATGAAAGAGATGACGACTTCCAACTTTAGCAGAGACAAATTTTCCCGATATGAGATCATCGCCCCTGGATGTGGACATTTACAATGAAAGGGGGCAATACTTACACCAACAAATGACAGCGTAGAACGTATTAATGCAGCATTAGTTGAACAGTTTGTTGACAAGTCTATAACCTACCACAATTTCTACTCTATCGTTCATGACAATTGCAACACATTTTCAACTGAATTCCTCAACACAGTTTGTCTAGCTGGAATGAGTCCGCACAAGCTTGTTTTGAAAGAAAATTGTCCAGTGATATTGCTTCGCAGTTGGATCCATCTTTTGGTCTGTACAATGGCACAAGACTAATATGTAAAAGGTTTTTTGAACATGTTATACAATGCGAGATTAGTATAGGTTATTACAAAGGTCAACAAATATTTCTACCAAGAATAACCTTGAAGCCGTCATCAAGTCAAAATACCCATTCAACTTTCAGAGAAAACAATTTCCTATAAAATTATGTTTTGCCATGACAATTAATAAAGCACAAGGACAGACTTTAGACAAAGTTATAATATATTTACAACCTTGCTTTTCACATGGACAACTAGTCTATATGTTGCACTATCAAGAGCGCAGAAAGAAGTTGATGTCAAAGTGTTGATAAAGACATCACAACAACAACATAATCAACCATTTCTGATT
The DNA here is from genome assembly GCA_027886185.1 of Rheum nobile. NCBI lineage: Eukaryota > Viridiplantae > Streptophyta > Magnoliopsida > Caryophyllales > Polygonaceae > Rheum > Rheum nobile. Next base: position 1,385,399 of record WOAB01000090.1, read on the forward strand.
AAGAACATAGTTTTGTTTGAAACACTACGAAGAGCTGAAATCATTTAACAAAAATGCGACACTACAAGGATGAGAAGGGTACATGAAATGAGGTGACATATTAACCTCTTTCTAAAAAAATGTTACACTTACATGATGAGTAACATTTTAGCTCTTTGTTGAAGGAAATATGAGATGCAAAGGGTAAATAAAGTTTTCCTCGTTCCTTTTCATATATATACATGTGTTCTTAGACTTGAAATATTCTGCACGTTGTGTAGGCGATCCACAGGTTGGTGTACTTTTGTGTTTTCTTATGTTCTACTCCCTCTGTCCCAAAATATAAGTCACATTTGACCCGGACACATCCGCCGAGGCGGGTTTTGTATCGTTAATATCTCTAATTACATAACCTTAAAAATTATAATTTTTTGATATTATTAAAGTACTCGTTGAGACGAATCAAACAAGACCCCACATGACTATGTTTTTTCTTATATATTGGAATAAATCTTAAACCGAAGCTTCAACGGTGAACAGTAACGCGTTCCCAAATGGGGCTTATATTATGGGACGGAGGGAGTATTTACTTCTCCATTGACGCTATTGAAATGAATAGCATCATTCTCGACTTTCTTTATTGGGTTAACCACTTGAACTTGGATTCCACACCAATAAATGCTCCAATAAGCTCATTACAACACATCAATTTATCTCTAACATGATATAAGTAGTACATGGAAGTACATGAAGTTTATCAATTTTTCAATGCAATAGGCTCAACGTTGTACTTGTTGTTTGGATCATTAGATTTAAAGATCGTTAGGTTTTTAGCCCATTTTGTTGCTAAAAAAATGTACTAACATTTTTACTTTATGTACAACTTCTTGTTAAATAAACAATTCAATCAATTCTAATATAAATATAAATATAAATATAAATATAAATTACATGTAAATTTTGTTTTTCCTAATAATTTCCCCTATATATTCAATAAAATTTTTTTTTTTTTTATTGATTTACAGAAATAGACATATATTATCTTATCTATATAAGTTTGTAGTTATAGAATGAAATATGGTGAACTATATAAATTTTAGTATTCTAATTTTAAAAAATTAGGAAAATTATAAGTAAATGTATAGTACAATCGTTAGTGAAGTTCGATCCAACAAAATTGCTTTACATCCAGATCGAATAATACATAATCTATTTTAGGAGAAAATACTCCCACAATCTATTTTAGGAGAAAATACTCCCACTCACGAGCGATCCATGCCCGAATTGCAAAATTGATATTGCATATATTAGGATATATATGAATCTGCAAAAATAGGAATTGTTTTCTTATACTTTAGATGATCAAAAGAAATTTGGTGTTGGAAATGTTGTCGTGTAGAATTTCTACATATTGAAATGGATACAAAGCATAATCTAGATACAACTACAAACATATAATAATCATAATAAGAACGAAAAACTTTGCACATAGTACAAAGAACATCATTAAGTACACCATCTCATATCACGTGCTTGTTGCTGCCTTTACACCCACGTACCACCCTTAAAACACCTACCCCACCTACACATGCAACTCCACCCTCCTCCCTAAACCATATCTCCGGTATGTAGTAATCCAAAACTTAGCATATAGTACAAATAACCACATGTAGTTTAAATACCTTACCTTCTCCAAGGTAAGCTTGTTCAAATTTTTTACATATATATGGATGCACTATATCTTCGTTTTTTATATCGGAACTAAATCTACAGGGTGCAGCAAAATATGATAAATTTCTTGGAAACATGAAGCACTATAGAAGTAATTGGAACTGAATGTGGATTTTAGATCTTTCCACGAAGCAACAATCATTTCGTCGAACACTTTAATCATTTTAAGATTCAGTACAAGACACTACTTACGAAGAATGGAAGAGCATCTCTACAAGAAGTGGTCTCTACCTGCAGACTTAATTCGACCGCCACCACCTACATCTCATATCGATGTATACTACTGAGGACAAATAGTCGACGTCTGGGCCAACGACGGATGGTGGACCGGGAAAATTATAAATCGATGCTGCGACCTCAACATGTACCAAGTCTTCTTCTACCTAATAAAAGATGTACTCGATGTCAACCACTTAGACATACGCCTACATTACAACTAGTTCAACCACCGCTACAACTACCACAACCTCTAAAGGCAACTGATAACGCTACAAACAAAATATATACGGCATAATCACGTTTGAAGTAAAAATATATCATGGTGTAAATTGCGTATAATATTATAACATGTAGGCAGCTCTTAATGTTATAGAATATCAGTAATTACCTATAAACAATAAATATATATTTCATGTAAAATACAACATAAAAAGCACTATATATATTAACAAATATTAATTACGTGTTAAATAAGAGTATGATAGGTGAGTTGTTTATGCCTTGCTTCTCAATCTTTGTGAATTTCGAAGATCAACATGCTAACATCAGCTATCCAAACCTCAAAGTCTACAGAAGTGAGGCCCGAATGTTACTTTATTTTATGAGGAACAGTGCCCCGCGTGCTCTCCCCTAGTTAGTTGAAATATTTGTGTACGGTATGAAATGTTTGGATCGATCAAGCAGGTAGAATTACTGGAATTAATAAATGGGAAGTGTTAATCTTCACATCTAGAATTTCCTTTACACTAGTGAAATATTAAAAATGCCCCTCATAAATTTTTAAATTTACTCTAATGTCGTAAATCCAACCCTTTTGTCTCTCACTTTGATTTTCTTATGCTTTAGATTCCCTAATCTTCCCTGGCTTCCCACCACCAAGCAACACATCATTGTGAACACCTTTGACCAGCATGCACAATGCATCACACCCAGATTCTTTTCTTATGTAATTACTACGTTTTTCAATATTGACATTGATTACCCGCTATGAGGAATTTGATGATTTCCAATCCCGATTTTCAGTGCTTTATTGTTAAATTTTAGTTGAATTGATACGATAGATCTCGATCTATCTATTGGGATCAACCACTATCAATTGTGCTACACTGCGCATATGAAATGATCTCGGTACCTTGAAATATTTGTTAATGCGCATACCTCTTTGTGAAGTTTACAAATCAGTTTCTCTTCTTCTTCATCATATAAACAATTAATGACAAGAATTTTTACCCAAAATAAAGCCAAGTTTGGATGGAATTTGAAAATATTAATAGGATATTCGAGTCAGACTCTAAAAAATGATAAAACTACAACTCAATGAATTACTAGGAGGAGATTTGAATATTCATGAGTTCTGTATAGCCAAGTAGGATTTTAGCTCAGTGGGGGCTAAAATTCTATTTGGCTAAAATCAATTAAATTACATTAACATATAATAATACAATATTTGAAAAAAAATCTCTTTATTTTCTGGACCATCAATACTTGGAAAAAATCTCTTCATTTTCTGAAATAATCAAATTATAAATTATATTAATATATAGCAATACAAGCAAACAATCAAACAAGAGAAGCTTAAAAGGATTTCTTGCATTGCTAATCTGCCTAATCAGACCGTTAAAAAAAACTGATCTCAAATTGAAATTGAAATTAAGCAAAAACTAAACTATCTTACTTCATTGCTAAAGCCTAAACTGCTAAACATCCATTATTACCTCACAAATCAGACTTTAAAAAAACTAGCTCACACATTTATCAGATCTCTAACTTAAGCCAACCAACAATTCCAATAGGTATTGAAGTGAAATCATTTAAAACTTAAAACATATTCACCTTAATCCTCCACGGCACGGCTTCACCATCTAGATATCACCCTCGTGACCCCCAGTAACTCAGCAAGATGGGCACCGCACCACCGCTAGGCACCAGTCCTCCCAACAGACACCAGTGGCAGTCACGACAGTCACACCACCGCTGGGCACCGCACTAGTAACTCAGCAAGTTGCAAGCGCACAGTAGCACCACCGCCAGCAAACCTTGTTCCTCCCACCGCTGGGCACCGCAGTAGCACTCAGGACCGCTGGAAACCGGTCCTCCCAACAACAAACCTTGTTCCTCCCACCGCTGGGCACCACACAAACCTTGTTCCTCCCACCGCTGGGCACCGTAGACCGCACCACCGCTCGTCACTCCGTCTTCGTCGCCTTGTTCTTCCCAACAGCAAGGTGCACCGCTACACCAGAGAATATGAAAATTGAGATTTGAGAGGAGAAAGAGGTGGAAGGAGACCAGAAGAAAGAGATGAAAGGAGACCGAAAAAAGAAATAAATTAGGGCCGACTACTTTCAAACTTTGGGTGAGGGAAAATAAATCCCGTATAAATTTTCAAAAAAAAAAAAAAAATTTTTTCAAAAAAAACTTCCAGTGGGGACTGTAGCCCCCACTGCGCCCCACATGCGTCCGCCCCTGTGTATATGGGTAATTTTATTTTTATGGAAGGGGTTTTTTATACGAGTGAAGGGTATTTTTGTAATAGGAAACATATAGTGTGAAGTATAAGATGATTTGTGCGAAGAACAACCGTCGGGTTAATAAATTAAGTCAAGCTAGTATACGTTGATCGAAATGTTTAATTCGGGTAATGATCGATCTCGATACTAACCCTGAAAACTTTTTATGTTACCGAAAGTTCAAGATCTTATACCATAGACTAGATTTTGGTTATATTCTATTTGAAAATAACAAGCAACTTAACTCTCAATCTTTCATAATGCGCTCAAAAAACACTTAGGGCCTGTTCGGTAGGTAACAAGCTGAAGTTAGTTGAAGTAAGCTGAAGTGAAAGTAGTAGCTGAAGTGACAGTAATAGCTGAAGCTGAAGTTAGGTAGTTGAAGTGAAATTTGAGGTGTTCGGTAAACTAAATTTTTAGGGGTTGAAGTAATAAAATTGGGATGTAAAACTACTAAAAAGGGTATGGAATTTTAGGGATTTGGGGGTACATGTGCCCCTCACGTGACTTTAACCTAAAGCAAAATGCTTTACAAGAGTTGCCCCAATACACAGTTGTTGGCCCTCCTCCTCACAGCTGCGCCTTGTTCACCGAATGAGCTTCACATGTGCATCCCCGGATTCATAGCTGCTGCTCGTTGCCGAAGCATCCTCCTCCTCACAGCTGGTCGTTGCTGAGGTTAGTCTCTTCTCCTCTTCCCCTCTTCTCCTCTTGTGCTTTGTCGAGGCTCGTTGCCGAGGTTAGGGACGATGTTTTTGTGTATTGGCTGCAGCGTCTCCATGATTGGATGCGGGGCTCGTTGCCGAGTGCTTCGCCGAGGCTCGTTGCCGAGTCATTTGCCCCTATGTGCTTCTCCTCTTGTGCTACATGTGCCCCTATGTGCTTCTCCTCTTGCTGCAAGACGTGGACAACTTGTGCCCCAGCTGAATGTCCAACAAAATGAATTGGGTGCAACTTATGCCCCAACTTGATCCTAGTTTAAAGCTATAAAAGATAGATGTTTTAATTTGTGTTGCCATTTTTGTGATTTGGCAGAATTCACCATCATGGCTTTCGCTTGGTTTTTTGGAATTGGTTTTCATTGTGTTTCTAGACCCATGACTCCATGAGTGTGAATGGCATCATGTGTGTTTCTATTGGAATTTAAAACCTCTCAAACCATATTCATAATTCTGTAATGGGTTATTTCCATCATCATGATACTGACTATTTCATCATATTTGTCGATTTGGGTGGCCATTAATCTAGTGGGATAATGGATATTGATTGACGTAGCTACATATGTTTACTGGGCTTAAGGTGGTGTTGATCTTTTCATTTTTCTGTAGAACTGGGTTGGAACTTGATCCATGTGTTTAAAGCTATAAAAGATAGTATAGTAATTTGTCTTTTGTATGAATCAAAATGGATTGGTCAGGTTTAAATTTCTGTATATATCATATATATTTCTCTTTGTGCTACATGTGCCCTATATCCTTGTGTCGGCTGAATTAGTTAGGGTGGATGCAGTAAGATGGATTTTGATTCGAGCTAGCCTATTTCATCGTGAATGCAGTAAGATGGATGCAGTAAGAAGGGAAACATGATCACAAAACTGAAAAAATGAGTCCCCCCCTTGTTTAAGACTGCAAAACTGAACAAATGAACAAAATCCATCTTACATAACCAAGCATCTGCTTACAAAGCTTTTTACATTCATGATACAACTAACTAACACCTCATTCCTTAGATTGGCTCAAGCTGTTTGTGGAGGTAACCAGACGCGTTGTTCCGAACATTGAATTGAAAAAGGTATATCCACAACCCCTAATTAATATTTACTTTTATTGTCTAGAAGTGTATATTTTTTTTTTTTTTGAATTAGAGCAACTCTTCAATGTATAAAGTAGATGGAGGAAAAGGTTAAGGAAAAGGGAAAAGTAAAGGACAAGGACTTCGTGTGGACTGAACCTCTGACGGTGACATTACTAAAGGTCTGCAAAGAATATCAGGGGACACATGGATATGGTCAAGCATTTGATTGGAATGATATTAAGGAAGGGTTTGAGAAAAAAGACGGGGTTGAATGTAAGGAAGGAGTGTGACAAAAACAAAGTGGAGCATATGAAAAAACTGTGGAGGGCGTGGTCCGACCTACGGTACAAGGTGACGGGTGCTGGCTGGGATTCAAAGACTGGAATGGTCACCCTAGATGATGAATGGTGGGATAGACAAAGGAAGGTATTTGTTCTTGTTAGCCATTTGTATTGGACATTCTGTCAATGAATAATAGTTTAAATTCCTAGACATTATCATTTATTTCCTAAACATTGTGATCTCATATAATTTATTTTATATTACAGGAAAAGGATGACAAGTACAACCAATTCAGAAAGAAAGGAGTCGCACCAGAGTTAAGTGATTTGTGGGACGATGTGTTCAACCAAATTGTTGCAACGGGAAGGCACGTCATTTCACCAAGTATGGAACCCAATTCTATTCCTATTTGCATTGGTGATGATGATGGTGATGTAGGCGACTCAAAGGGTTCTCTTGAGCGCACAATGGACAATGATCGCGAGGAAGACGAAGAAGACATGCAGACCATTGTTGCCAGGGTCGATCTTGACCTACCATATGAGCAATGCCTAGCAAGTATACACAAAGAATTGACTACTCCTACTCCTTCTAAAAAATCTGGTGGGGCATCACAGTCGAAGGGGAAGAGCACTAGGGTAACAACATCATCCCAAGCTGTGAGCACCAAGCGTAGGAGAAAGCAAGCACCCGTAACTACTGCATTCAACGAACACATGGCCTTGGTGGGGGAAACAAGTAAGAAGATGCTTTCATTGATGGAAGGTGACCTTGGCAGTACAGCTGATGCACAAGAACCCAAAAAGTATGAATACACAGATATTATTGTTGTGCTGAAACGCATGGTACGTGATCAACGACTGTCAGAGGAGTCTAAACTATGGTGCTTTGCAGTTAGCCAGCTTGCGTTGGAATACAAACGTGAGGTGTTCATGTCCCTGCCAAAAGATTCAAACAGGATTGCGTGGCTCCAGTACGAGTACAAACTCGCGTACAACATATATCAACCGTAGAGATTTGTACGAGTGTGGATTTATGTATTTCAACTTATTAAGTATGTACTTATGTAATTCAGCTCCAGTACGAGCACGAACTAGTGTGTTTTCATTTAGCAAGGGGTTCTTAAGGATTTATGTAGTTTGACGAGATATGAATTAACTTGTGTGTAATAACTGCTTGAGATTGCTCATCTGCATGGTTTTCTGATTTGATTTTATTAATGTTAATGCAGCTGAACTTGGTCTAATGGTGATGTTTATGTGTAGCAACACTAATGGATCAGTCTCGATCTCTAGTTGCTAGATGAAAAATAAGACGAGAGAAGCGAAAGAAGTGGATCCCCAGATGGCAGATGTGGTTGGCCTCATGTGCACATTGTCTACAACATATCATCAAAGGTTTATCCATAAGGTACCTTGTTTTGATTCAGAGTTGACAGGGTATTTGTGGATGTGACATATTATAGATTCTGAATCGGATGTTAGATGTATGATTGTCTTTCGCATGGAGAAACATGTCCTACTAAATTTGTCCGACGAGTTAGAGTCTAACTACGGGCTTAAAGCTTCACGTAATATGACTGTTTTAGAAAAGGTTGGAATTTTCCTATACACAATTGCATTAGGGAGCTCAAATAGAGCTACATGTGAGCGGTTCCAACGATCGGGAGACACGATAAGTCGTGTTATTCACCAGGTGCTGGCTACATTGGTTGGGAGGAAAACCGGGTTTTACGGGCTTATACGTAAACTTGTACAACCCCGTGATAGAAAGTTCACAAACATTCCTAACAAAGTTTTAAGCGAGGACAGATATAGCCTTTTTAAGGTATTAGTTTTTATGGATTATGTTTTACCTTATAAGCATGTAGGATGGTTTCCAAGTTAACTGTTGTTACTGAAATAGGGTGCTATTGGATGCATTGATGGGGTGCACATGGAATGTTCGATCCCTGAGGAAGATCAATTCCCATATCGAGGTCGTAAGGGATTCACGTTGTTTAACGTAATGGCGGTGTGCGATTTCGATATGTATTTCACATTTATTTCCGTTGGGTGGGAAGGAAGTGCCCATGACACTAGGGTGTTGGAGCACGCTCTGAACACTCCCCAGATGAACTTTCCCCGACCCCAAAAAGGTAATTTATCACAATCTGTTATTTATTAAGAATGATTTGTTACTTACATTTATTATAATTATTTGTTTATAGGTAGATACTATTTAGTTGACAAGGGATACTCTGACAGACTCGGATACATGGTGCCCTACTCTAAAGTCAAATATCATCAATCCCAGTTCCAGCGAGCGGCCCCGAAAAACATTTATGAAGGATTCAACCGAGTGCATTCTTCGTTGCGGACGACAATAGAATGATGCTTTGGGGTTCTTAAGAAGAGATGGAAGATCCTAAAAAGCATGCCAACCTACTTAGTTGATACACAAATTGACATAATTATGGCTTCTTTGCGCTGCACAATTACATTCTCGAGCACAAGCATAGCGATGCAATCCTTGATGACGACGAGGAAGAGGAATGTCAGAGATTTAGACCCGAAGATGAAGGCGAAGATAACAATCCCAAAGGCATGGGTACCGTCCGAGATGCCATAGCAGCACAAATATGGGCCGACAAAATGAGATATTTGGGAGCAATGTAATTCCAGTTTATGTGTCTTTAAATTTTATGGCTGGTTTTTGTCATGATACAACTACTTGCCTATGCATTTAGGATGGGTTTTTACCTTATAAGCATGTAGGATGGTTTTTTGGGCAGCTTGTTGTCAACTAAAAACTTGTAGTGTCAACTAATATGAACAACTTTTTTTTGGACAGCTTGTTGTCAACTAAAAACTTGTAGTGTCACTTTACAGAAGCTAAATCCATGACTCAATATAGTCTCGGGTTTAGGGCACTTTACAGAAGCTAAATCCATGCCTCAGTAAGTGCGCACGGTCTAGGGCACGGTTTGTAGCAAACCGTGTCAATTTACAGACACTAAATCCATGCCTTAGTAAAGTCGCATGGCCTAGGGCACGGTTTGTAGCAAACCGTGCCAATTTACAGACGCTAAATCCATGCCTCAATAAAGTTTCACGGTCTAGGACACGGTTTGTAGCAAACCGTGCGCCTTTGCAGAAATGCGACACGATTTTGGAATCGCCATCACTTTTGATTTCCTAGTCCAAACGCGCTCCAAATTTGAGGACTTATAGTTGACATCTTTATATTTAATTTGAAGTTGGAATCACACAATTCGGAGTTACATAGAAAAAGTTATACTTCTCCAAAGACGGGACAGAAAACAAAGATCTCTTGCGCGCCCAAAGACGGGACATAAAACATAGGATTCAATAGAAAAACCACAATTACGCGTAATGGCGGTTTGCATTGCATTTATTAACACAAGGACACCATTGTGCTTCAAACCATAAAGCAAACTAGATACACAACAAACTTAAACTTAAAAATGCGTCCTCATAACGTTTCCTAACAACGACAAAGCATAACAATCTTCCCCATCATTTCGGATCCGGTCATCCTTATGGGAAGAAGAGTCGAGCACAGAATTCCTTGATGGTCGGAGTCAACGGCCTAGCACGAAACTCGCCGGCACTTGGATTCACCTAAAAAAATGTTTTCACAAAACCAAAAAATCACAACATGCGATTCTTTCTTGAACACAACAATAATAGAACTCTCGATTGAGGTAACTCACCCTCGTTTTGTTCTCCCACCAATCGGCATCCCCCATGACAACACCAGTTATGGGATCGCAGTGAACATCGCCCGACCTTTCAAGGGTCTTCCAGTCACTCCATTTCTTCTTCGTAAATTCAAACTTGTTCTTAATCATTCTAATATTAGCCTCTCTGCCAGTAGCACGGTTGAACCGATCTTTGATGGTACCCCATTCGAAATGCGCGGCTTTCCCATGTTCAACCTGATATTGTATGCACACCTCGAGCAAATCTTGAGTGTCATATTCCAAGTCCAAGACATCTTCGATGCTCCCTTTGGTATCCAACGATCCGTTATTAATACCATAAAGAAAGGAGTTAACCATATATATAAACATATTTAGCATACAATAGAAATTGTAAAGTGCCTAACCTTTTTCCTTCTTCTAGCAAGCTTGTAGTTGTTTTCCCTTTGACAAGAGGAGTTCTTGCTTGGTTTAAATTGATGAAAGACAAAGGAAGGATAGGCCCATATATAAGGAAGGAGTGTGTCTTGCTTGACTTTATTAATGTTAAAGAGGTGAATAGTTTGCGTACTCAATCCGAAACCATTCACATATTTCGTTGGTATATTCAAATATAATAATGCAATTTTATAATAGCTAGATAATACATATATATATATATATAAAGATAATGCAAAATACATGATAATATTATCTTAAACAACATACATTAGTCTTTTTGACATTACAATGGTCATCCAACTACATGATAATATTGTCTTAAACAACATACATAGCGTCGTACCAAAATAGCCACATAACTCGACACGATAGATACCCTAATTATCATACAAAATGATCAAGGCTTTAACTGTATTAATCAGCTACAAATTGGCCTAACGGAAGATAACAATTATGATAATAACCAAGGCAAGGAGAACAGTAATCACCCAACCGTAATACAACCTCCTCCTTGAAACATCCAAAAGCGAAATGTTTGCAGCGAAGAGGTTGTCACGGTCCAACGCCAACTGAACGTTTGAAGTGGCTAGTGTAGACACTTGCTCAACCAATTGTTGGTTCATATCGTCTAAGTAACCCACATTCCCAAGCTCCTGCTGAACTTCACGGGTAAGACCTTTAATTTTGTTTCTGTCCAAGCTGACATCATTTTCAAGCTCCACGACATGCTGACGTAACCCCCTAGCAGCCTCTTGCATCAACCGTACAAGCGGACAAGTTTCGACCCCATTAATGAGGTGATCAAACCTTGAAGTGTCATATTCTTATTAATGAAATGATATTAGATAATTTAGATGCAAAATTATCACATGCGTATACTAATCAACCACACAAATAATAGAGTACGTGCGGTGTGAGGCAATCACATGCAATTTCTATGGGCATCAAATCAACTTTTACCAAAGGCATGAATAGGAATCAAGTACATTGTGTATGTTTGCCATCCATAGTATTTATTATGATCGTCACATGTGTATAGTAAAATCTGAACTGCATTCAGAAAAGTCATTCAGAATACTCATCAAATACTGTAGAAACATGCAGAAAACTCATTTAGAAAACTCATCAAACTGCTTTCTGTGCAGAGGAAACTACATCCACAAAACTCATTCAGAAAACTCATCAAATACTGCAGAAACACTAAGTCCTAACTCATTCAGAAAAGTCATCAAACTGCTTTCTATGTAGAGGAAACTACATCTAGCAAAACTCATTCAGAAAACTGCAGAAACACTGAGTCCCTTAGCAATGAATGATATACAACAATTGTAATCCAAACGATAATAAATTAGCAAGTTATAAATTAAAGATTAACAACAAAACATACCAAAAAACCATCAAAATGCTTTCTATGCAGAGGATTTAGATATCCAAGACCAAAAACTGAAGTGGGAGAATAAAGAAGATAGAAACATAAATTCATAAAGAAATTTAGGTGATTACTAAAGTTTTTCTTCTGGATCAAACGAAATAGAGAGCATACCACATCCAAAAACAAAAAACTACATCCAAAACACAAACAATTTATTCAGAAGGAGAGTTTATTACCCGCCACCAGGCGAGTTCAATGGGTGGGCTATCCGAGCTGTAGTCGGATAACCATTCTCTCACATCGCTTGGCAACGGTACATATTCATCTGCATACACACCGATCTTCCCATCGCTCTCCCCATCACTAGAGGATGATGACATTGTTAGGCAGTCAGTCTCCTCTTACCTATAATTGTAGTAAAATAGAAACAATTTCTTACAGTCAATTTAATAGCCCGAAAGCAAGTACTTTCATGATTTCATCTTTGAAAAAGAGATAGGACAAAAGCATTGATGCATCCTAAGCATTAATCAACCATACCAATGTGGATGCCTAGTAATCCATTAACATGGAACAACAGAGTTGAATTTTAGCTAGCAAACAATGCAAATAAAGAAAGCTTGTGATGCTATCAGTAAATTCAATGCAGATGCGATAACAATATATATTGTACTTGATTACTTAGGAGATATTTGATGTTCTAGACCACCTACATTCATACATTTATATATCATGGTAAGACAGTAGTAGTTTAACTAGACACTGTCTGCCATATAACCAAATACAATGTCAGAGATTTCCTTGTTAGAACTTGGGCATAAGAAATTTGTCGAGCAAGTCCTGAGCTTGTGTGGGTTATGTCCCCTGAACTATTTGTTCAAGCCAGTTGAAAGATAATCAAGCAATCTATCCTTGCAAAGGATTTTTCATTGTGCAAGAACAATCACACAAATCACCTACTTCTTCAACTCACAATCACACACTTCTACCAAGCAACATCATACCCAAATACTCTAGTTAGTTCTCTGAGACATTTTCATACTGTCTTCAGCCACATTGCTCTGCACATAACAAAATTTCAAGAAGCTGCACATATAAAAAAGAACTTATACTAGCTGCATTTTACTGAAAAAGCTTTCACACAGAGTACAGACTAAAAAAGAGAATGTGTACAAGTATAATAATTAGGTATAAATAGGAATCTTTCCCCCCCTTTTCCACTACTGTCCATTCTCAATCCACAAACCATACAAAACACCAACATATTTCTCCATTGGTCCATTAAAGAAGTTCTCTTTCAGTAGCCTACACATAAGGGACAATGCACATTAGAGAATGCAATGGCCATAATTGAGCATGCTAGTCTCTTCAACCCAATAACACTACTTGATTTCAAGCTTATGATGTACCAACAGTAGTGATGTTATATATGATATAATCAATAAAGTGAGCTAAAGCGTTTGGTTTTTAGAATGTGTACACTGAAACATACTACAATTACTTATCTCAGTTAACTCATGATCTTGCATCCTATTAATTTGAACAAAGTCTAACCATATGACCTATAATCTATTGAGAATAATACTGACCGTTTCAGCTAAAGTAATGCCAATTACTAATGAGTTGAGCCAAAAACTTGACCCTTTACTATTGAGATGAGCCACAACTCCATACTTTAGTAATCATCATTCATCATGTTTGGTTAGTTTAGAACAGAAATTAAATACCCAGTTTCTGAAATTGAATACCCAGAAATATTGAAAACAGTTGCACTATCAACTCGAAAACACAAACAAAACCAGTTGAAGAACCAATCAAATTAGGGTTATAAATTGAAATTAGGGTTCTTTATAGTTCATATAAATTTAGGGTTTTCGATCCTTCTTCTCAAATTCGCAGTAATTATACACCAAAAGCCCTAAATACTACCACAAAATTGATGCCTAACCCTAAAAACAACCGTAGCTGAACAAATTCTTTCCATTCTTCAGAGGAGAAAATTCTGAAATTTTGATGAACAAATACCTGGTGGTGCTCGCGATTTCAAAGAGGAGCAACGAGAAGATGGAGGACGACACCCTAAACCATAAATAAACGAGTAAAAATGGAGGTGCCAGTAGGAGCAACAATGGAGATTGGAGCTATGCACCTGGGAGCTCTCGAGGGCACCTTCTCCTCGCAGAAAATCAGACTTCGAGGGCTCACGAGTGTGGGAAACCAGTTCAGATGATTGATGAAAAAGTTGCCTCGCAGGGGCAAATCGCGTAAGGTTGCCTTGCTTCAACCGCCTGATCTGCTTCCCACCCACCCCCCAACATTACTGATTTCCTTCAACTTCATATGGTTTAATCCTTCAACCAGGCCCTTCAACTCCCTCCGTGATAAATTGCCGAACAAGGTGACCAAAAGCTTCAACTGGTTGAACAAAGGAACTTCAACCCACTTCAACTAGGATTTCCATCGCACCGAACATGACCTTAACATTCATAGTAACTTAACTTGAATGTTCAGAGATATAAAAATTAATTAATTAAGCAGCAAAATGACAAAATACTGGAAGGGGGAGCGGACAAGTGCGGAAGCTTGATACTTTATACAAGTCAATCGTCACACCACGTATGTACGGTCGTGCCCTCCATGCACCGCCCTTGACAGCTGTAAATGCATTCCCCCTCTTCTTTCAACTTAAGCGTCTGTTTGCAAATGACTATTTGAAGGGGAAAAAGAAGATAGAAAAGGAACGGAAATTAACAAATGTGTTTGGGTGTATTATTGGAAGAGATTTGAGAGTAAAATGGGAGAAAGGAAGAGAAAATAAGTTGAAGATTTGGGAGTAATTTTTTTTTTATTTGGGTGGAATTTAGAGGAATTCTTATTTTTCAACAATATTAAAAAAGATAAAAAAAATCAAACTCTCTTAACTATGTTTACTGTACATTACTTGTTCACCTATTCTTATTTTTTATTTTACTACCTCCCACTTCCTTCTTAAATAGCCAAATAACAATTTTAAAATCCTACCCTACCCTTTCCTTTCCACCCTAGTCAAACAATATTTATTTAAAATTATGTCTTTTCTTTTCATATCATTTCCGATTTCCCTACCCTCTTTTATTATCTTTTTCCTTCCTTTAATAAACCCTTATAACCAAACAGGGTAAGACATCGGCCTTTACCCACCCCCGTACTAATTTCAAATTTTTATTAATTGGTCAATGTTTCAACCTCCTGTTGTACTACATTATCTGTAAATTAATTGTAATGTAAAAAATTTACTCTTGGACATACACTTTTCCTTGGCCAAGTATTTGTTTATTAGAAAACATTATAAGTGTTTCATGTTTTGATCTTGTTGTTGGAACGAAGTTATTTTTTCTAATTTTAATTATAATAATATTTTTAGACTTTATGATTTTCTTATTTTCATAAATTTTAAATTAAAGATCATGTTAAAATAATGGTAATCAAAGAAAGTAAAAAAGAAAGAAGAAAAAAATATCGAGTCAACAAATGAGACAAGCACAAAGTGAAGGAACAAAGAAATTGAGCGATCGTGTTGTCTGTGTTGTGAAGCGAAGGAACAACGTTGGGAATGAAGTAGAAAACGACGAGATACAACGTTGAGACTTTGTGAGAAGATTAATTGTAGAAATCGAATACAAACAGTAACGAAATCAAATGCAGGAGTAGACAAAACAAGCTCTTTTATTATGCAAACCAAGATTTAAAACAAAGTGTTTAAGACCTCAACTAGAAAACCCAAGACCACTAAGTTAGAAATCGAAAGGGCAAAAGCAAAGAACTAACTAATGTGACAAGGAGAAACAACTGAGAATCTCAAAGGCACCGAGAAGAGAAACCAAGGTTCCTCTAAGCCAGCTACCAACAATGGCAGGAGTGAGCTACTATTTTTCTTCTCCCTTCCTATTTGGATTGAGTGCAGCTCTAAGAAATCCCTTGGCTGTAGCAAATCTGCTGCAAAAGATCTCACCCACACGACACCCAAGCAAGAAAGGCAGCTGTCCTTTATAAAGCAATCCACAAAGGGAGTGTTTCATGTGAACTTGCAAGCTGGCAATTGTACTTGTTTTAATTGTAAAATGGAATGGGCCAGCTCAAAGGTCCAAAGCTTCCATCCAATTTGGGCCCAAAGAAGGAAGCCCAAATGGTTGCAAATCTTTGGAGCATTTGGTCAGCTTATCCATCAAATCAACTTAGGAATTACAATTAATTAAATCTCTACAATTTTCCCTCTTAATTTCTAAGTTTATATAAGTAGTAAAACTGCCTAGGTTGCATTGGTCTTGGGAATTACATATTTTCTATCATTGGCCTTTTTATCTTTTTTTTTATATCCTCCTCAATGCAAGTTGAACTCGATCACATGCAAGAATTCCCTGCAAAAATGAAACTTATCAGTTGTGATAATTTTTGTTCCAAAATATGTAGGATTAACCTTACCATCGATCTTCTTGACTGAGAATTCCTTTTTATCAATTTTATCTCTAATAAAATGATATCTAACATCAATGTGCTTAGTCCTCTCATGATAGACAGGGTCTTTGCACAAATAAAGTGCACTTTGACTATCCATATACAACATAGAAACGTAGTTTTTTCTTTCTATTTCTCTAAGTATACCTTGGAGCCAAATTGCTTCCTTGGAAGCTTCGGTGGCAGCTATGTATTCTGCCTCGGTAGAGCACAAAGCTACAATAGGCTGCTGTGGAGCTTTCCAAGATATGCAATTTCCACACCAAGTATATAAATAAGAAGAAGTAGATTTTCTATTATCTTTGTTGCTAGCATAGTCAGAATCCACAAAACCAAAGAGCTCGGTAGGGGAAGTATGCTTACCATAAACCAAACCCACATTCACGGTACCTGCAATGTACCTCAAAAGGTACTTCATAGCTATCCAATGCTTCTTACAAGGGTTAGACATATGTCGACTCAATACACTAACAGCAAAGGGAAGATCGGGTCTGGTACAAATCATGGCATACATAATAGAACCTACAGCAGCATCATAAGGCTCAGATTTCATGCATTCTTCTTCATCACTAGGTAAAGCAACTTGGTCTTAGTGAGGTCAAGATGCCCCCCTAAGGGAATAGGAGAAGTTTTAACATTTGAAACTTTAATCCTTTCAAGAACTTTCAACAAATAATCACTTTGAGAAAGAAAAATATGATGTTTAGATCTATTTCTAACAATTCTTATACCAAGAATTCTTTGGGCAGGGCCCAAATCCTTCATGTCAAAGAAATGTTTTAAAGATACTTTAACATCGGAAATTTTTCCCTTTGACTTGCAAACAAGCAAAATATCATCAACATATAGCAAGACATACAAGGGACAATCAGAATTGACAGATTTGAAATAAAGACAAGGGTCATAGCTACTCATGGTAAAACCTAGTTTTTTCATACATTTGTCAAATTTAATATTCCACTGCCTAGGGGACTGCTGCAAGCCATATATGGATTTCTTTAACAAGCATACATGATTAGGCTTTGATTTATCCATAAATCTCTTAGGTTGTTTCATATAAATAGTTTCATTTAGGTCACCATACAGAAAAGCAGTTTTAACATCCATTTGCTCAATTGCATAGTCATAAACTACAGCCATAGCAATCAATAACCTCAAAGTCTTATATTTCACAGCAGGTGCAAAAATTTCATTGTAATCTTCACCTTCTTTTTGGGTGAATCCCTTAGCAAATAACCTAGCTTTGTATCTAGGTTGGTCCCCAGGTTTCACACCATCTTTGAGTTTATAGATCCATTTGCAATCAATAGTCCTAGCATTTTCAGGTTTAGGCACTAATTGCCAAGTCTTATTGGTCAACATGGAATCTATTTCCTCATTTATAGCAATATTCCATAATTTAGCATGAACACATTTAACAGGATGTTCAAATAGATCAAGAGTATACACATTCAAAACCTCAGCAATCACAAAAGCAAACTGAACCTCATTGTCATAATATCTCCTATTAGGGTTCCTCTCATAGGGAACCCTATATCTAGTCAATTGATAATTATACATATTTTGCACTTCAACAAAAGGCCCAACTTTAAGATTTTCAGAAGAAGGGACAGAAGAAGAGGGGATAGGAGAAGATGAAAAACGAGGAGAATGGCTACTTACCTTCCCACCTGATTGGTGAGGCTGCACATCTAAGTGCGCTTCAGTACTTGATTGAACATTTTCTTGCTCATTAGAAAATCCAGAATTGCTAGAACTTCCAGAACGCAGAGAGTTTTCAGAAGACAATGGTTCAGGAGAATAACCAATATCAAACTCTTCCTCAAGAGGCACAGTAGGAGCACTTGGAATATAGAAGTGAGTTTCATCATTGTTAGACCTGTCTAAATTCTCAGAAGAAGCAGTTAGACGATTTTTAAAATAAAACTCACTTTCATTGAAAGTGACACCTCTGCTAATTATTACTCTATACCCACCTGGTTGTATGAGTAATAATTTATAGCCTTTTACCCCTTCAGGATAACCAATCATAACACACTTTTAGGCCCTATGGTTTAACTTTCCAGCAGATTGCTGGGCATAAGCTATGCACCCAAAAGGTCTTAAGTGAGCTAGACTTGGCTTGGTTCCACTCTACAACTCTTGTGGAGTTTTAAAACCAATGGCAGAGCAATGGGATCTGTTTAGTAGGTATGAAGCAGTGATGACTGCCTCGCCCCAAAGAGAGTGTTTCATCCCTACACTAATGAGCATGCACCTTGCCTTTTCAAGCAAGGTTCTGTTCATTCTCTCAGCAGTGCCATTCTACTAAGGTGTGCCTGGCATAGTTAAGTGTCTCTTAATACCATTAACATGACATAAATGATCAAAATCATGATTGCAGAATTCTAGACCATTGTTTGTTCGAAGACATTTCACTTTGAATACAGTTTCACCCTCAACCTTAGTTTTCCAGAACTTAAAGTTGTCAAATGTGTCACTTTTGGCCTTTAATAAGTACACCCAAACCTTTCTTGAATAGTGGTCTATAATTGAAAGAAAATATTTTCTTCCACCTATAGTATCCACTTGGGCCGGACCCCATAGGTTTGCATGTACATATTCTAAAGGCTTTTGAGCAACAAAAGATGACTTACTAAAGCTGAATTTAACTTGTTTTCCAAAAATGCAATTTTCACAAATTTTTAAATCTGAGGGCTTTTGATCAAAGTGACCATGTTTGAACAGATAATGAAGTCCTTTGTTTCCTATATGTCCTAGCTGTAGCATGCCACAATTTAGTATGATGCATACTCATGCAAACATTCAATTCAGCAGAAGAACTAGACAAAATAGGATTACCAACAACATGATATAAGCCATTCTTTTTCACACTTTTAATTAAGATTTTTCCATTTCTGGAAACATTTTTAACACCATTATGAGTGTGAATATGACAGTCAAGATCATCAAACATGCTTTCAGAAAATAAGATCCTCCTAAGATCAGGTACCCACCTGACCTGTTGGAGCACCCTAACTTTCCCATCATGCATCAAAAAAGGAATGTTACCTATGCCTTTGATTTTTAAAGAGGAATGGTCACCCAACCTTACCTCTCCCTCATTACATTCATCCAGAAAATCAAAATGATGCTTATGAGGTGTAACATGCATAGTGCAACCAGAATCCAATATCCAAGAATCAGAATCATCCACAGATGCACACATAAGAAGTTCATCATAATAGAAAGGGTGTGATTCTAAAACAGCAGTTGTACCATTCTAGGATTTACTTGATTAATCTTTCTTCCTTTTGAAACATTCAGTGATATTGTAACACCCCAAATATTTCCTTAAAAGTATTACCGCCAGTGACCTCAGATTCCGCATCCGAAGCCACCCAATGCTTAACCACTTTATATAAATTACAAAAGAATACTGATAATGCCAAATACCATAATCTTTATTCAAACCAAAGTCTCAGAATTACATCTGTAAATCCCAAATACAACAGAAATACAGGATATGTTTTAATACAACGGAAGTCTTAAATAAATAACAAAAGGGTCTTGATCAAGCGATCGTACGCCTAGGATCTTCAACCTTGATAAAACTCTTAAAAACTTCATCTGCCTTCATTGTCATATTCTAGCCTTCACGGAACGGAAGTTTACCTGATGTGCCGTATGAGACGGATGACACCAGCCAACCATGCAAGGGAAAAATAACCGGTTGGTTAGTCTAATGAAAGACTATGCAAGGGTAAAACAGAAAGGTTCTAAGGTAGTCGTATTAGGTTAGACCCATCGCTTCTCGAATGAAAGCCGATGACGATAGTAAACCTCAATACTTCTACGGAAGGATACAAAACAGAAAGATCAAGAGAAGACTCCTAAAGATCGAGTCTTATCGGAAACGTATGAAGAGAAGACTCCAAGAGATTGAGTCTTAACGGAAAGTATGACAAGTGTTCGGGAACGTTATAATTTCACACAAGCGTTTAAAAAGACTTGACCATTTGGATCCACGACCAACCTCACCGTGTAATGCGAATTCAGATTTGGAAGGAGGACTTACTTTAGTCGAAGTCCGGGCGGTTTCCACGTTGTACTCCTCGCCCGAGGGTATATTAATTATGTGCATAATCGCACTTATCTTATTTAATTCCAAAATGCACAATTACGTTATAAGCTTTTAAGAATATATCATCTCATCGCGAGAGATATCGAAGAGAATAAATCCCGAATATCGGCACCAGCTGTTGTGCACCTACCCTGAGTAAGGGTACAATCATGACCAGAGAAAGTACTAGGGAAAAATCCTCCTAATACCAGTTATAAAGAAACGACTAGACCTCGCAAGGTACATAGCGTTCCTACGAATACTTGTTCTAACTAAACAGTTAAAGCCACACCGAAGTTCACATTAATACCATCATGGTAATACATATATAATAACGTTGTTTCTAGCAGTATATACAACCTATTATAATATCATAATTTAATCACATATATTTGTAAAACTGTTCCTAAACGAACACAAAATTCATCCCAATTTAATTTAAAATTAAAATCAATTGATAATTAATGGAAACATGGAATAATAAGCAAGAGCGAACCGCCACTTGCCTTAGTCTAGACGAACGATTGAGCGACGATGGGTTTCTGGGTCCGGAATGGAAACGGGAGTCGGATTACAGATTCCTACGACAATGACCCATAACGAAACCCTAGGTTAGATTCGACAATTAAAATGATACGAATCTAAGAAAGAACGAACGAAATCGAAAGGACGAAAGTCCCGCCCGAGACCGGATCGTCCAAGGCCATGATCGTGATTGCCAAGGCAATCCGCGGTCGCGGCTGGGATTCCACGGTCGCGGGCGTCGAGGACAGCGGCCGCGGCCGACCTTGTCACTGCCGCGGTCGCGGCAGTTCAAGTCCGCGGTCGCGGCCATGAACTCCGGCGACCCGAAAACGACGAGAAATTCACCGGCGACGATGCGAGAGGGCTTGGTTCGCGAGGGCTTCGACTCCAGTCTTCCTTGCGCCTCCAATGCACCACTCCAAGGCTGCTACAACTCCCTCCGAGGCCTCCGGCGACACTTCAAAAATTCCGACGAGGGCTTGGAACTCCGGCGAGCAAGCAAACGAGAGAGAGAGAGAGATCAGATTTGGGTGCCCCTAAACCCTCCCAAATCGACCACTATATATAGCGAAAGGAGAAGCCCAGCCCCGACAAGATCGATGGCGAGTCAGACGAAGCGTCGCTGGCGTGTCCGAGTTTTCCGCGGTCGCGGAACTTTTTCCGCGGTCGCGGAATATTCTTGTGCCCAGCTCTTCTGAGAGCCATTATTCCGCGGTTGCGGTGGACACTGCCGCTGTAATATCCCTCATTTTATAAGGATATTTTGGAATTTTTCCAACTCCCGTATTGCACGTCGAATTTATTTCAGAGAAGTTCAGACATTCGGTAAAATGTTTGATCTCTGTAATAATTTTTCTCAGTGAAATAAAATACATTCGACGTATTTTGGGACTTAATACTCGTTCGTGTACGATTATTTTCATCCCGGGCTAAGGCCATGTTGTTCCAAGTTTAATCGGACGAAGAATGGCCTTGGCGGCGACCGCTGTAAGGAAAGCGGCGACCGCCGCCAAGTGATGGACGTCATCGTCATCTTCTTCAACTGGCCAAGTTGCCAAGTCGCCTAGGAATGCGGCGACCTCCGCCAGAAATACGGCGACCGCCGCCAGAGACCCATAAGGGCGGCGACCTCTTGTCGGTCGCAGCGACCGCCGCCACTGTGCAGGGCTAGTTGCAGGGGCTTGCCGGCGACCGGGGGACGACTCGATCTCGGCCCTCCACGTTGCATGGCTTGCCCATTTCTTGTCCCCTGACTTTGGCTATAAAAGGGGAAGGGTTTGGGATCAGATTGGGCACAAAACCGAGCTCTAATCTCTCTCAAATCGTCTCACCGAAAAATCAAGCTTTCGCCGGAGAACTAGCAATCGATCGTCGGAGATCCATTGGTGTTCCTTCCAGTTGCAAAGTGAAGCTTTGGAGGCCCTTAAAAGCTTAGAATCCAAAGCAAGGCTAAGGAGTAGCAAATCGAACGTCGCCGGTGAGATTCTCTTCTCGCATTTTTGGTGCAGTTCGTAGCGGCGCCCGCCGCCCAGAAGCTTTTTGCTTGTTTTGGCCTTGGCTTCTGTGGCTTTCGATCGGGCTTCGTTCCTTTCGATTCCTTTCGTTATTCTTTAGATTCGTACTCGTGTTTGTCGAATCTAACTTAGGATTTCTTTATGGGTCGATCCGAAGGAATCTGTGTTGCCAGATCTATCCCTGTTTCGAGCCCGGAAATCCTATAGTCGTCTTTAAGCTTCTGCGGATCTAAGGCAAGTGACGGTTCGCTCTTGCTCATCATTCCATATTTCAATTAATTATCAATTGTTTAGTTGTTAATTAATTTGGGATGATTTACTGTTTATGTTGGGAACAGTTTTGTTAAATAATATGATTAAAATAAGATATTATAATAGGTTGTATATCTGCTAGAACAACGCTATTATATATATATATATATGTGTTTAAATACAGATATTACGATAGGTTGTATATTTGTTAGAACAACACTATTTTATCTGTTATTGGCCGCGATGGCTTTGATGTGAATTATTACTGTGCTGAACTGTTTAGTTAGCACGAGTATTCGTAGGAACGCTAAGTCCAGATAAGGATTAGTCGTTTCTTTATAACTTAATGTTCGTAGGAACGCTAAGTCCAGGTAAGGATTAGTTGTTTCTTTATAACTTAATATTCATGGGAACGCTAATCTGGTTATGGATTAGTCGTTTCTTTATAACTTAATGGGTTACCCTATAACTTCCTACCACCCGCTAAGGTAGGAGGGGTTTAAGCGCCTTGCTAGCGCCTTTGGGTGGCGTAATGTTACGTCACCCTGTGTTTTAAACTTCCGTTGTTACTCGGATTAATTTAACGGCGGTAAATTAATTAAGCACCTCGCCAGTGTATCGGGGTGGACGTAAGGTCACCCAGTGTATTAAACTTCCGTTGTTACTCGGAATAATAATTAAAAGCCTTAACAGAAGGGTGTGTGTTGTAATAAGATAAGTGTTGTTGTCGTACATAATTAATAAGCTTTGGTAGTTGTATTAATTTGGGTGGACATAATTGTCACCCTAAGGTTTAAAGCTTTGTAGCTGCTCTTAATAATATTAAAAGTCTTAACGTTGATGTGAGTGTGATTAAGTGGTTATAGTAAGATTTATTACATGGCATGATGTATGGGAATAAAGTTGATGTCGTGATTGAGGAACCGATTAATCTCTCTAGAAGTAATCTAGAGGATGAAGTGATTAAGGGTGAATGTGTGGAGTTAATTTTCTAAGAGATTAAGATTTACCTTTCATAGGTGAGTTGTGTTATAAGCACTGAGGAGGATGAATCATTTCCAGAATGATGTCTTGAGGAATTAAGAGTAATATCTCATGTGATCCGTTTTGAGGAACATAGAGTGTGGTGATTATGTCTGGAGAAAGTTAAGGAATCTTGAAAGTTTAGGTTATAAAGTGAGTAAATGAATAGGTTAAGTCATTACCGAAAGGATCTTAAGTTAGAATTTGGCATAAGGACCAATTCTGATGTTAATGAATAATGGAATTGTGGGAAGTATCTTTAAGGAAGTTGAGGTTGTAATGTTTCGAGGTTACTAAGAGTTGATAATGGGATTGTAAGGAATTAAGAGGTGAACTTTAAGATTTTGTATATAAGGAAATTGTGAGGGAGATGCGTGTTCTCCTATTTTAAGGTATCCATGATTACGTGGATAAGATAAGTGCGGTGATGCACATAATTAAGGATTTATTCCCCTAGGGATTTAGTTCCCGACTCGACTTTAGGGATTTAGTTCCCGAGTCAATTCCGCCTTAGGGATTGAGTTCCCGACGGTATATTTCTGGTGTAGAGATGATCTAAGAGCTTAACGTGTTTGGGTGCGTTATGATTAAGTTAAGTGCGGTGTTACATATTTTAATATACCCTTGGGCGAGTATTGCCGCTAGGCGATAGTGCAGCTAGGAAAACTCGTCTTAACTTTTAAATCGCTCGTATGCGATACTGTGATTCTGTAATTATTAATGTTCCCCAACATTTGTCATGTTTCCTATAAGGCTCATTTCATTTGGAGTCTTCTCTTCAGTGCATATCTAATTGATAAATCATTCCGTGAAAGTACCAGGTTTATATATCGTTCCTTCGGTTATTAGTCGAGAGACAGTGATAATAAACGGTTACGATCACTCGAACCACTCTGCTTTGTACCCTTGCGTAGTCTTTCATTAGACTAACCAACCGTAATTGTTCTCTGCATGGTTGGCTGGTGTCATCCGTTCGATTCGACACATCAGATAAGTTTCCATCCCGTGAAGGCTAGAACGACTATAGAGCCGAACAGTGTTTTTGATAAGTTTATCCAGGTTAAGATCTTTGGCGAGTGATCATTGCGATCAAGACCCTTTGTTGGTTATTTAAAAGACTTTCGCTGTGTTAAATATGTTTTGTGTAAAGACTTCCGCTGTGTTTTTGATGTATTTGGAATTATGTTGTAATTCCGAGACTTTGGTTTAAATGAAAGTTATGACAATTTTGTATCATAATTGTTATTTGATGATTTATATCAACTGGTAAAGCCTTGGGTGACATCGGACAGAACGTCTGAGGTCACTGGCGGTAATGCCTTTCCAAGGGAATATTTGGGGGTGTTACAGATTTGATATCAGAGCTGATTTTTTTTTAAAAACGGGTTAGGATTTTAAAAATCATTTACTCGTTTTAAATTGTGAAATGTTTTCAAGGGCTCTGAGTTTTCAAAAATGAAAAGAATTTGAAATGACATCGTTCATAGTCGTGCCTTCTTCTTTAGTCTGATATGGGAAGCGAACTTCCATATTTAGAAAGACTAACTCTCTTCTCGTCACCCGGAGGATATGGGTGCATTCCTTTTTCTTCAGAGGGACTCGGAAGAAGCCGAGATGGCTCCGTCATCTCTAGATAGGCTTGAGTTCTCGGTTCCCTCGTCGTGATTTGAGGTTGTAGAACCTAGTAACTTGGTTAGAGTTCATCAGCTGATGGTGAACACAAGAGATACGGTTCATGCTGGTACAGGAGCGACAACGTGTGTCGATGATGTCCTGTTTAAGGATATTAAGTTCAGATAGTAAGTTTGATGGTGAGGCAGGTTTCTCAAGTTTTGGGGTCGAAACGTTTCTTAAGAGGGTAGTAATGTAATATCCCTCATTTTATAAGGATATTTTGGAATTTTTCCAACTCCCGTATTACACGTCGAATTTATTTCAAAGAAGTTCAGACATTCGGTAAAATGTTTGATCTCTGTAATAATTTTTCTCAGTGAATTAAAATACATTCGACGTATTTTGGGACTTAATACTCATTCGTGTACGATTATTTTCATCCCAGGCTAAGGCCATGTTGTTCCAAGGTTAATCGGACGAAGAATGGCCTTGGCGGCGACCGCCGTAAGGAAAGCGGCGACCGCCGCCAACTGATGGACGTCGTCGTCATCTTCTTCAACTGGCCAAGTTGCCAAGTGGCCTAGGAATGCGGCGACTGCCGCCAGAGACCCATAAGGGCGGCGACCTCTTGCCGGTCGCGGCGACCGCCGCCACTGTGCAGGGCTAGTTGCAGGGGCTTGCCGGCGACCGGGGGACGACTCGATCTCGGCCCTCCACGTTGCATGGTTTGCCCATTTCTTGTCCCTTGACTTTGGCTATAAAAGGGGAAGGGTTTGGGATCATATTGGGCACAAAACCGAGCTCTAATCTCTCCCAAATCGTCTCACCGAAAAATCAAGCTTTCGCCGGAGAACTCACAATCGATCGTCGGAGCTCCATTGGTGTTCCTTCCAGTTGCAAAGTGAAGCTTTGGAGGCCCTTAAAAGCTTAGAATCCAAAGCAAGGCTAAGGAGTAGCAAATCGAACGTCGCCAGTGAGATTCTCTTCTCGCATTTTCGGTGCAGTTCGTAGCGGCGCCCGCCGTAAGGCAGGCGGCGACCGCCGCTCAGAAGCTTTTGGCTTGTTTCGGCCTTGGCTTCTGTGGCTTTCGATCGGGCTTCGTTCATTTCAATTCCTTTCGTTATTCTTTAGATTCGTACTCGTGTTTGTCGAATCTAACTTAGGATTTCTTTATGGGTCGATCCGAAGGAATCTGTGTTGCCAGATCTGTCCATGTTTCGAGCCCGGAAATCCCATAGTCGTCTTTAAGCTTCTGCGGATCTAAGGCAAGTGACGGTTCGCTCTTGCTCATCATTCCATATTTCAATTAATTATCAATTGTTTAGTTGTTAATTAATTTGGGATGATTTACTGTTTATGTTGGGAACAGTTTTGTTAAATAATATGATTAAAATAAGATATTATAATAGGTTGTATATCTGCTAGAACAACGCTATTATATATACATATGTGTTTAAATACAGATATTACGATAGGTTGTACATTTGTTAGAACAACGCTATTTTATCTGTTATTGGCCGCGATGGCTTTGATGTGAATTATTACTGTGCTGAACTGTTTAGTTAGCACGAGTATTCCTAGGAACGCTAAGTCCAGATAAGGATTAGTCGTTTCTTTATAACTTAATGTTCGTAGGAACGCTAAGTCCAGGTAAGGATTAGTCGTTTCTTTATAACTTAATATTCGTGGGAACGCTAATCTGGTTATGGATTAGTCGTTTCTTTATAACTTAATGGGTTAACCTATAACTTCCTACCACCCGCTAAGGTAGGAGGGGTTTAAGCGCCTTGCTAGCGCCTTTGGGTGGCGTAATGTTACGTCACCGTGTGTTTTAAACTTCCGTTGTTACTCGGATTAATTTAACGGCGATAAATTAATTAAGCACCTCGCCAGTGTATCGGGGTGGACGTAAGGTCACCCAGTGTATTAAACTTCCGTTGTTACTCAGAATAATAATTAAAAGCCTTAACAGAAGGATGTGTGTTGAAATAAGATAAGTGCCGTTGTCGCACATAATTAATAAGCTTTGGTAGTTGTATTAATTTGGGTGGACATAATTGTCACCCTAAGGTTTAAAGCTTTGTAGCTGCTCTTAATAATATTAAAAGCCTTAACGTTGATGTGAGTGTGATTAAGTGGTTATAGTAAGAGTTATTACATGGCATGATGTATGGGAATAAAGTTGATGTCGTGATTGAGGAACCGATTAATCTCTCTAGAAGTAATCTAGAGGATGAAGTGATTAAGGGTGAATGTGTGGAGTTAATGTTCTAAGAGATTAAGAGTTACCTTTCATAGGTGAGTTGTGTTATAAGCATTGAGGAGGATGAATCATTTCCAGAATGATGTCTTGAGGAATTAAGAGTAATATCTCATGTGATCCGTTTCGAGGAACATAGAGTGTGGTGATTATGTCTGGAGAAAGTTAAGGAATCTTGAAAGTTTAGGTTATAAAGTGAGTAAAGGAATAGGTTAAGTCATTACCGAAAGGATCTTAAGTTAGAATTTGGCATAAGGACCAATTCTGATGTTAATGAATAATGGAATTGTGGGAAATATCTTTAAGGAAGTTGAGGTTGTAATGTTTCGAGGTTACTAAGAGTTGATAATGGGATTGTAAGGAATTAAGAGCTCTGTTATTAAAATCGAGATCCGGATCGTAAAATCGTGAGATTTTACGATCCAGTAGGAGGGGTCTGATCCGGATCGGGCTATAAAATCGAAAAATAGTAAAATCGTATTAAAATCATGTAAAATCGTGTAAAATCGGCTTAAAATCGTAGGATCTTACGACCCTTATAAAATCTTAAGATCCTGTCTTTGTGGTTAAAATCGTGTAAAATCGTATTAAAATCTTGTAAAATCGGCTTAAAATCGTAGGATCTTAAGATCATGTCTTTATGGTTATTTAAAGTAAAATCGTGTAAAATCGGCTTAAGATCATGTCTTTATGGTTATAAAATCTTAAGATCCTGTCTATTATGTATGAATTCTGAACTTTTGGTCATGTAATGTTTCATTTTATATTAGGAAACTTTAATTTATCGTACCTAAATTCTTGAATTATTTATTTTATTTTTTATATTTATAATATATTATTTTTAATAAGTTTATAAAATCTTATGATTTTACGATCCGATTTTATGATCCGATCCGCAGGGCCTTCCGTGATCCGATCCTAAAATCTCGATTTTAATAACCTTGATTAAGAGGTGAACTTTAAGATTTTGTATATAAGGAAATTGTGAGGGAGATGCGTGTTCTCCTATTTTAAGGTAGCCATGATTAAGTGGATAAGATAAGTGCGGTGATGCACATAATTAAGGATTTAGTCCCCTAGGGATTTAGTTCCCGACTCGACTTTAGGGATTTAGTTCCCGAGTCAATTTCGCCTTAGGGATTGAGTTCCCGACGGTATATTTCTGGTGTAGAGATGATCTAAGAGCTTAACGTGTTTGGGTGCGTTATGATTAAGTTAAGTGCGGTGTTACATATTTTAATATACCCTTGGGCGAGTAGTGCAGCTAGGCGATAGTGCAGCTAGGAAAACTCGTCTTAACTTTTAAATCGCTCGTATACGATACTGTGATTCTGTAATTATTAATGTTCCCCAACATTTGTCATGTTTCCTATAAGGCTCATTTCATTTGGATTCTTCTTTTTAGTGCATGTCTAATTGACAAATCATTCCGTGAAAGTACCGGGTTTATATATCGTTCCTTCGGTTATTAGTCGAGGGACAGTGATAGTAAACGGTTACGATCACTCGAACCACTCTGCTTTGTACCCTTGTGTAGTCTTTCATTAGACTAACCAACCGTAATTGTTCTCTGCATGGTTGGCTGGTGTCATCCGTTCGATTCGGCACATCAGATAAGTTGCCATCCCGTGAAGGCTAGAACGACTATAGAGCCGAACGATGTTTTTGATAAGTTTATCCAGGTTAAGATCTTTGGCGAGTGATCATTGCGATCAAGACCCTTTGTTGGTTATTTAAAAGACTTCCTCTGTATTAAATATGTTTTGTGTAAAGACTTCCGCTGTGTTTTTGATGTATTTGGAATTATGTTGTAATTCCGAGACTTTGGTTTAAATGAAAGTTATGACAATTTTGTATCATAATTGTTGTTTGATGATTTATATCAACTGGTAAAGCCTTGGGTGACATCGGACAGAACATCTGAGGTCACTGGCGGCAATGCCTTTCCAAGGGAATATTTGGGGGTGTTACAGCCGCGGTCGCGAAAATTCCTTTTCTGTGTCTTTTTGCCCGGGAAAGGGCTTGGCATGGGTTTAAACTCCGAAATTAATATACTTGTACCCAAACAAATATTCTAAGCCCCGAAAAATACGTCGAATGTATTTTATATCACTCAGGGAATTTTACAGAGATCAAACACGATACAGAAATCCGAACTTCTCCAAAAGCGACACGATTACAGAATGAGGGTTGGGAAAATTACCCAAATATCCTTACTAAAAATGAGGGGTATTACAGATATAATGACCAAGTTTACCACAGTAATGACACTTAACATTTTTCTTATCAATTTTATTTTTAGAATCACCATAGCCATAGTTAGAATGAGAAGAGTCATAAGCCTTATCTTTCTTCTTCTTATTCTTATTCTAGTTTTTGGATTTTCTTTTAGAAAACATAACCTCATATTTAGTATCTTTATAATGTTTTCCTTTAAAGACTTTCATAATCTCATTTTTCTGAACAATCGATTCAACAATCCTCTTTTTCGTCAAGTCCTCAGTACCAAATTGGATCACATCTTTAAAATTATCAAATTGGGAAGGCAGTGAATTAAGTAAAATCACAGCTTGGTGAGTATCCATAATTTTATCATCACACCTTTCTAGTTCCTGAGTCATGCGAAGAAATCTATCTAAGTTATCATTCAGAGACACAGAAACATCCATTTTGAAATTAAATACGCGACACAACAAGCTAATATGAGAAGGGAGAGATTTTACCAGAAAGAGGTCTTTTAACGCCTTCTAAAGATTCTTGGAAGAGTCAATAGTGACCACTTGACGAGCTACTTCATCAGATAAGCGAATCATAATTTCAGAATGAGCAATCTGATCCATTTCCTTTTTAGCAGCAGCATCAAAGTCAGTAGGATAATCTTCCTCAATAGAACGCCAGCATTTCTCCTTAATTAGAATAGCTTTCATCTTGACTTGCCACATTGCAAATTCGGAGTTGCCATCAAATGGCTTGATACGAACAGAGGACTCAGACATGAATATTTAGTGAAGGGGAAAAACATAATAAGATTAGAAGAGCAACCAAGATTCTACGTTTAAATAAAACAAAAGGAATACGAACTAGTAAGCTTCAAATTAATTTTGAGGCACTAATTCGAGAGTTGAGAGACAAAGAGAAGACCCAAATTTATTTTGGACTCCTACTTCGAATCAGCGAGCTGAAAAAGAACACGAAATAGAAATTTCGCAATCTCAAGAGGGTGTTCACTTCCCTTTACAAATTCGAATCCAAGGCTACTAAGGCCTGTCGGGATCTCGAGTTCGTTCTTAGGGATGAACAATACAACAAATAAGAAGATGTCCACACCCTTTACAAATTCGAATCCAAGGCTACTAAGGCCTGTCGGGATCTCGACTTCGTGCTTAGGGGTGAATAAGACACTGGAGAAGAAGATGTTCACTCCCTTTACAAATTCGAATCCAAGGCTAATAAGGCCTGTCGGGATATCGACTTCGTGCTTAGGGGTGAACAAGACGCCGGAGAAGACTGGGAAAAAACAAATCTAAGGTTGTGAGCTACTCAAGCTACACCCTTAGATTGAAGTCCAGAAATCTTTAAAGAATTAAATCTAGGTGTTCAAGAAATTCTATACTTGAAATCCTTGACTTGT
Source organism: Rheum nobile (assembly GCA_027886185.1). NCBI lineage: Eukaryota > Viridiplantae > Streptophyta > Magnoliopsida > Caryophyllales > Polygonaceae > Rheum > Rheum nobile. Next base: position 1,416,845 of record WOAB01000090.1, read on the forward strand.
ATCCCGTAAAACAGAGACGATACTTCAATATTTTAGATCTAAGTCTCGAATCCAATGATGCTTTGAGAACCTCGATCTTTGTTTGAAGTAGCCCTTTTTCGCAATAACAGATCTGGTTTTGGGAGCAACAATGCTAAAAAAATACAGATCCAAGCGAGATAGAGAGAGGAGAGATCGAAAAAGAACAACTCAAGACTTTAGATCTGATTTCCAAGAGCTATAAGCTTGAAAAACATATCGTAGCTAGAGGAAAGGTTTAAAGACGAAGACCTGTACTTGACTTTATATCTGACTTTTGAAGGTAAAGAACTTCAGAAAACAAATCAGAACGTAGCAAGAGCAAGAACGACCTTTAAAAAACAAAAGAAAACGAAATTCAAGACTTTAAAATCTGATTTTGAAGGCCACAAGACCACAAAAACAGAAACGTAGCTTGAATATACCTTTTGCTCCGATACCAATTTGTAGAAATCGAATACAAACAGTAACGAAATCAAATGCGGAAGTAGACAAAACAAGTTCTTTTATTATGCAAACCAAGATTTAAAACAAAGTGTTTAAGGCCTCAACTAGAAAATCCAAGACCACTAGGTTAGAAATCAAAAGGGCAAAAGTAAAGAACTAACTAATGTGAATAGGAGAAACAACTGAGAAGCTCAAAGGCATCGAGAAGAGAAACCAAGGTTCCTCTAAGCCAGCTACCAATAATGGCAGGAATGAGCTACTGTTTTTCTTCTCCCTTCCTATTTGGATTGAGTGCAGCTCTAAGAAATCCCTTGGCTGTAGAAAATATGCTGCAAAAGATCTCACCCACACGGCACCCAAGCAAGAAAGGCAGTTGTCCTTCATAGAGCAATCCACAAAGGGAGTGCTTCATGTGAACTTGCAAGCTGGCAATTGTACTTGCTTTAATTGTAAATGGAATGGGCCAACTCAAAGGTCCAAAGCTGCCATCCAATTTGGGCGCAAAGAAGGAAGCCCAAATGGTTGCAAATCTTTGGAGCATTTGGTCAACTTATCCATCAAATCAACTTAGGAATTACAATTAATTAAATCTCTACATTAATCTAATACGAAAACGTGATCTTCATGAAGATTTGAGCTCCAAGCCTTGAGTTTTAGATAATGTTTCGTTAGTTCCTATTAATGGAAAGTTTATCTTTTAGTATAACTTTAGTAGGATTTGTAATTATCGTAATATGATAAGATGTAAACAATATCTTTATGTAGGCTTGTGTTAGCCGAAACTAAAGATAGAAATTGAGATGTTTCCTAGTGCTATAAATATATATATTAAGTCTAGGGTTTACTTAGTTGCAATTCAGAGTTTTCTAAACCATAGAGACAAGAAAAATGAACGAGCTTCTAAGTGTTTAAGTGAGTACTTAGGGTTGTGTCATTGCTTGTCTTGTTAGGTTGCTTACACTTGATTAAACGTTAAAGTTAGATTTAGGAACTTTGTGTGAACTAGATTGTGAAGTCATGCTCATAAGATTGTTTGTAATCGATTAAAATATAAGTAGACGTTCGAAATCATACAAGACTAATCACTTAGTTAGGGATAGACATTTTTCTCGATCAACTATCTAGTTTATTGAGTGTTCCTCTTTTAGTAATTGCGTCACACTCCTTATCTTTACTTCTATTATATTGCGCGGCCAGAAAAACAATTTTACTGTTTCCTACTAGCCTATGCGATTCATCACTTGTTCAGGAAAAAAAAAATAGAAATTGGAGGGTAACCACTAACCAGATCTAGGTGCATGGAGAGTCTCAAATGTCTCGTATGTACAGCCACATGATCCAGATTTGAAGGCCCAGAATCAGGCCCAAAACTATAATAAAAGCCCAATAATTGGCCCATTTGTCATCCCATGTTATATTTTCGATAGATTAAACAAATATCTGGTCATCTTATTTTTTTGAGAGTCCTAAGTCCTTTGCTGTAGAATTTGCAGTCAAAACATGTGCTTTACAATAATAGAATTTTCGGTCGAAACATATGATTTATAGTGAAACTAAGTATTTAACATTTTATCCGCCATGTATCTTAATTAAGCAGGGATTATACAATTACAAAGGCATAATTGTCTTTTCCTCTTTAAGTGTAAGAAAAGGGCGAAAATATGTATTATTTATAGCTTTGGTTTATTTAACCTGTGCACTTACATGAAGAAGCTTGACTTGGATATATTCTATTATATAAATACTAGCTTAGTTCCTTGTGCATGAGATTGGATAAAATTTACGTTAAATTTTTAACTACATAGAATGTATTTTTTTAATATATATAAGACTATATATTAAATAAAATAATTACATGTTAGTGATATTAAAATAAAAGTATAACAAAAGTATGATAATATAAATATGTATAAACTAATAAATATTGAAAATGATGTATGTGTTTCCATGCGTAGATAGTATGTTGAAATTAAGTCTTCTATATTATAAGAAATAATACAAATAAATTAATAAAAAAATACTAATTCAAGAAAAACATTAAAAAAATACATCAAAATGCTGTAAATTATGAAAAAACGATCTCATGTAGTATTATATCTTTCTTTTTAATTCTTGCTACATGTTACGATGTTCAACCTTTTTTTTTTTTTTTTTAACATGTCGGAAAAATATAGTTATAAAAATGTATCATTTCAGTAAAAAAATTATCTGATAAAATGCTCCATCCTTTAGAAACATATTTTTATACAAAAAGTGTTTATCAATGCCTCCTTTTTTTCTTTACTACATAAATTACCCGTAATAAAATATCCAACAAAATAACATTAGAAAATTATAAATAATGACAAAAATATGTTCATAAAATTTATACCAATTTTTATTTCATTTAGCATCATATTTCATGGCAAGATTTGCTCATACTTATCTTTGATATAATTTACTACTGATAACAACCAAATTGTTGATAATTCCCAAACCTACAAAATTAAGCATAATAATACCAACAAAAGATAAATTTTTATCTATTTTTTTTATAATAAAATACAAAGTTATTTTCCAGCAATACGCCTACATCCATGCAACTACACACTTAATTTATAAAAAAATTACAGCTTTGTATTTATATTATATCTAAAGTATATACTGATTATGAAATCATGATCAAGTTAAATTATAGAAAAAATCACAACCTTAATACATATTATATCCACACAATAACTTATACTAAAAAATGCATCAAGATAAACGTAAGATGTGGAAAAATAAAAAACATAATATATATACTAATCTACGCATAAAAAATAAAGCAATATTATCTTTAACATATTCTATGTAATAATAAAAAATAGAAAAAACACAAATTAGATGATGTGATTTGATAAAGTACATACATGTGACAATAATTTACATGTTTGTAATAGAGAAATAGCATTAGATACCCTACCTTACTAATGCCTTTGTAATTGTACCTTACCCTTTTTGTTTTTTGCAAGAGTACTCCATTGACTTTTTTTGTTGTTATTTTTTGCAAAAATACCCCCAAATAAAAAGGTAAAATGAAATTATAGTTTTCTTTTTCTTTGGAAAATAAAATATGACATGACACTCATTTTATGATTGAAAAAACAAATTTAATTAAGTTTTAAATTCAAATTGAAACTTGCTACAAAAACCCAAATATTATTTGATATGACTATGCATATGGCCAGTGGAGCTCCCACCCTTCAAGAAGAGTCAGTGTCACTAAGGGAGTCTAAGGCAAACCCTAATGCCGAGCCGGCAAGCCCTAATGCCGCGGTGAGCCATGTGGAGATTTCTCCCGGCACACCTCCAGTTCCTTCGGCCACCAATGCACCCACAACTCCCATGGAGTCACCCCAGACCAACGGAGCCCAAAGTGCCGAGCCAAGGCGACATTTGCCGAGCCCTAGAGTCAGCCCTAGAATTGCGGCTGCACGAGAGGAGGTGCGTAGGCGTGAACCCACACCTGGCACAATCACCCGGGCCCGAGCTCGTCTGCTGCACCACCAGCTCAAGGGAGGTCTGATGGCTCAGGGAGCACCGAGCCAAACTAAGCCCCGCCTGGTCTTGTGCTTAGAAGCCCCCTCCGGGTTTCTCGGCGCCGGCCACATCCCCGGGGCTAATGGCCAATCAAGGCCCATTTGAAGACCGATCCTTTTCTGGCTTTAATCTTGTGGTTTTGAGACATTATTAGACTTATTTTTAATTCCCTAAATTGCCTTTTAATTGTGTTAGAAGGTGGGTCCGTAATTAGCCTTAGTGGGCTATTTTTAGTGTTTTTCTTTAATTGTTTTAGTAACCATATTGCTTAGGGTATTAGGCAAAACTCTTTGGCATTTGTTTTGGGTACGTTATTGCAGATTGAAATCAGGAGTTTATCAGTTTCAAAGCTTTTAGTTTAGTTCTTCAACTTGTGAGTTAAATCGAGTTGATTCCCTTGAGAGATTAGAGTGCGTTACATCTCAAATCCCTCTAGGTTGCTTCCTTGTGTTTGGTGCGTCAAATCCACACATAAGAAAGTACTTATCCATCGCAATTCCACCCCCATTCAATCGTTCCACCGATCACCCCCAAAAACCCTAAAAAGAGCCGAAGTTGCCTTGTTCTTCACCTTTGGAGATCGGACCATTTCGCCAACATTTCGAGCAATTCTTGCACAGAGGCTTCATAGATCCGAAGGGCTATCATTTGGTATCAGAGCTACGTAAGTATTGCTCTCAAATTTTCCTTTAAATCTATAGAAAAATCGGTACCTTACTTGCTCTCCATTTTCGTGTCTTTGCATCATTTCATGCGTAGTGTTCTTAGGTTGTCTTGCATTTTCTCGTTGTGTGTTTGCATTTGAGTCTTGAGTCTGCATAGAAGAGAAAGGGGTCGAGATTTTCAGATTGTTTTAGGAGTTTTTAGCCGTGCATCTTTAGAGAGAGAGGTTAGGATTTCCTTCCTAGATTTTAGGGTTTTCTTGTTTCGGTTGTTGCATGCATTTGAATTTCAAATTTTGGCTTCCAATTTGCATGAACCAGCCGAGCCCTTATTAGTTCATTTAGTTTAGGTTAGTTTGAGTCTTTTCTATTTGTATTTGGCATATAATCAACCTAGGGTTCTTTCTTGTCTAGCCGAAGCAAAATTCACTTCAAACTTGCGTAGGAAAAGCCTTGAAAATTCCTAAGTGTTGATTCCGACTTTTCATTCTGTAATTTTCAGTTTATCAAGTTGTTCTAGTGTCAAAAAAAAAAAAAGAGACGAAAGATCAAAGAAGAAAAACCGGAAAAGTCAAGCCTACAACAAAAGAAAAAGACTTGGCTTGTAAAAGTGGTTGTTCAAGTTTGATATCATGTGTGAAATTTTCTTTCTTTTGGGATACATTGTGAAGTTGTTATTTTGTGAAGAATCGGCCAGAATTGTCATCAACTTTGTAAAGGAACTTTCAAAGGCTAAGTACTTGCATTTGTGTTGTGAAAGTTGTGGACTTTAGCACAAGGATTAGCCTAAAAGTTGTGGTGCAATTTTATCTTGTCTTTGGTCATATTGAGCATATTAGACAGCCTACCTTGACCTATATTTTGAGCTAGTAAAGGTCACGAATTTTTCTTTGATTTAAATTAAATTTGTGGCTTGCTTGCTAGCTTAGGTAGCATTTGTTGTTCTTCTATCTTGTGGGCTGTTGTGTGGTTTTTCTTGTGTGTAGGACACTATGTCGAGATCCAAGGACAAGGACATGGCTTCAGAGGTTACTTTGAAAACACTTTTATTGGCCATACAATCCTCCAAGGAGAGAGTCGAAGATCAAAGTTGCCAAGCCGAGGAGCGAACTCGACAACTTTTGAAGACCATTAGAGACGAGAAGGCTGCCTTCATGAAGGCCATGGAGGAGAAGTGGAACCTTGCTCACGGCCTACCACCGAATCAACCTTCACCGAATGCAAGCACTTCACGGGAAGAACTCGGTTTGACTTCTAAACTTTCTTCCCCTCCCCTTGTAGAGAAATTGCATGTTGTGGCTACCCAAGGTGAATGTTTGGTGACCAAGAAGGTTTTGATTACCTCAAATGTCCCAAGTATACCTAGCCAAAGGGAGATTATCTTCCACACTAGGTGTACTATTAAGGGGAAAGTGTGTAGTGTGATAGTGGATGGAGGGTCATGTTGTAACATACTTGACCAAGAAGTGGTAGAAAGGTTTCACCTAGCTACTACTCCCCACCTACAGCCCTATACACTTTGTTGGTTGAACTCCAACACTCCTCTTAAGGTCAAGGAGCAAGTTACAATTCCGTTTGCCATAGGGGGATATGAGGATGAGGTTGTGTGTGATTTACTTCCCATGACCGCATGCCATCTCCTTCTAGGGAGGCCATGACAATTTGATAGAGGTGTGATTCATCATGGGGTGAAAAATGAGTATTCTTTTATCATGAATGGTAAGAGAATTACTTTACACCCTTTGTCACCTCAAGAGATCATGACCGATCATTTGGCTCAAGAGAAAAGGAGGGCCCAACAAAAGGCCGAGCCAAAGCCATGCAAGAAATTGGCAATTGGGAATAAAGGAGGAGTTCCCAATTATATGCTTTTGGCTAAGCCTAAGAAGGTTATTCAAGTAGTCAAGCAAGGTGAGCAATGTCTTTTGCTCATACCAAGAGATTGCCTACTCACCTTGGCTGACCTTGGAGAACTCCCTACGCCCATCACTCACCTCTTGATGGAGTTTGAAGATCTCTTTCAAGAGGAAGTGTCAAGTGGGTTGCCACCGGTAAGAGGTATTGAACATCAAATTGATTTCATACCGGGGGCAACACTACCAAACCGGGCTGCTTATAGGGTCAATCCTGAGGAGACAAAAGAGCTCCAATGTCAAGTAGACGAATTGCTTAGCAAGGGTTATGTTCGAGAGAGCCTTAGCCCTTGCGCAGTTCCCGTCATTTTAGTCCCTAAGAAGGATGGTACTTGGAGAATGTGTGTTGATTGTCGTGCAATTAACAACATTACTATCAAGTACCGACATCCTATTCCTAGGCTAGATGACATGCTTGACGAGTTGCATGGGGCAAGTGTTTTCTCCAAAATTGACCTCAAAAGTGGTTATCACCAAATTCGCATGAAAGACGGCGATGAATGGAAAACGGCCTTCAAAACTAAATATGGGCTGTATGAATGGTTGGTAATGCCTTTTGGGTTGACAAATGCCCATAGCACATTCATGAGACTCATGAACCATGTCTTGAGGTCGTTTCTTGGCAAGTTTGTGGTTGTATACTGTAACACCCCCAAAACTTAACCATTTTTGGAAAGGTATTACCGCCAGTGACCCCAGTGTTCCTTACCGAGATCACCCAAGGCTTTACCAAATAAATACAATTTATGAAATGCAATTGATACACAAAGATCAAGCATTAAATTCCAAAACATAACATTGTTGAGGAAACAAGAGTTACGGGATTACAACCCAATCCCGAATAGGTCAAAACATAGTTTAAACCAAACACATCGGAAGACTAAGAAAGTAAGTTACAATCAGAGTTATTGTCCAAAGGATCATAACCTGATTAAAGAAATAATTAAAACATTCAAAAACCACCGCCGACTCCATAGTCCTTCTAATCTTCTGAGCTACTTCTTAACTGATGTGCCGAATCGAACAGATGACACCAGCCAACCATGCAAGGGAAAAATATTGGTTGGTTAGTCTAACTGAATAGACTAGCAAGGGTATAAAGCAGACTGGTTCGAAGCAGTCATATTAGGTTAGACTCATCGCTTCTCGGATAATAACCGCTAACGGTAGTCAACCATCATATTCCTACTGGAATAAATAAGAGGTATGCACAAGAGAAGATTCTGGAAGACTGAATCTTCACAGAAATCGACTCGAAAGAAGACTCCAACGGAAATGAGTCTTTCAGGAAGCAAATGACAAATCTAGAATAATACAGAATCATTCAACAATGATTTAAAACTGACTGAGATGCTTCGGTTCACGACCAACCTCATCGCCTACAGCGAATCCAGATTGGAAAGAGAACATACTACATTCAAGTCAAGACGAGTTTTCCTAGCTGCACTGAACTTAGCTGCACTACTCGCCCAAGGTGTATTAATTATGTGCGTCAAGGTAGCACTTATCTGATTTATGTTTCAAAAACACACATCACGTTATAGACTTTTACATGTGTACCCCACCAGTGGGACGACACATCTTAGTATACGTTTCGTCGAGAGTGACGTATACCGAAAGGTTTGTAACACCAGCTAAGTGTCCTGTCTCTACACACATGTGTAAGAGACCGATCATGATCATAGAATGGTATTGGATGGGGACGAGCCACCCCTCTACCAGATTATAAAGAAACGACTGGACAGAGTCCGAGTAACGTTCCTATCTAACAGTGCTAACTAAACAGTTAAAGCACCATCACAGTTATAGGATAAATCCACATAAAGGCCCGAAAGGCGATCACAGATAATAGCGTTGTTCTAACAGATATACAACCTATTATATGATTTTCAAAACAGTTTATCAAAACCGTTTCCAGACAAACAGAATATTCATTCCAAATTAATTACTCAGATAAACTACTGATAATTAATGTAAATATGGAACGAAAGAGCAAGAGCGAACCACCACTTGCCTTACTCCACAGAATAGTCTAAAGACGTCACTGGATTCCGGGCTCGACACGGTATAGTTCCGACAGCACAACAACCTTCGAGTCGACCCATAAAAGGAACCCTAAGTTAGATCCGACATAAACAGTACGAATCTAAACACGGCGAAAGAACACGAAAGGAAAGACGCCACGACGACAACCGACCAAGACAAAGCCACGAAGGCGTTCTGGGCACTGGCGGCGGTCGCCGTGAAGAACACGGCGGTCGCCGTGAAGAACACGGCCGACTGAAACGAGAGAAAACTCACCCCAAAACACGAGCGGTTCATCCTCCTTCGACTTGCTTTGGCTTCTAACCTCCAAAGCTAACCAAAAGCTTCACAAAGGCACTAAGGAACCACACCAAAGCAACACCGGCGAGACCTCCGGCGAGCACAAGAAAACCGGCGAAAACAAAACTCCGGCGAGAGGCGAATTTGGCAGCGATTCGGGGTTATAGATGACCCAAAACCCATGCCCAAGCTCACCTATTTATAGGCAAACCCCAAGGAGTGAGTTGGAAACCCTCAGACGCGGCAAACAACGCAACGGCGCGCCTCGAACGACGCCGGCGACCATCGGGCAAAGCCCACTGGACAATCACGGCGGTCGCCGTATTTTTGCCTGCGGCGGGCACGCGGCGGTCGCCGTCGCTAGGCCTGTCGCGGCCAGCTAGAAGCTGACACGTTGACTCTTCGGGCCCAACCACGGCGGTCGCCATTTCCCCCTTTTTCCGCCCATTCGGCTTTGAACGAGCATGACGATAAACCGAGATAAAAATTATCGTACGCGAACGACAATTTAACTCCAAGGCACCTTGTCTGTATATTATTTCACTGAGAAAAATATTACAGATACAGAGCACATTATAGAATGTCTCAAGCTACGTGAATTAAATCCGACGTACACAACGGGTACTCGGGAAAATTCCATAATTCCCAAAATAACCTTACAAAAATACGGGGTATCACATCTCCTCCCCCTTACAAGAAGTTTCGACCCCGAAACTTAGGTCGAGAATAACTCGGGAAAACGCCTGAGCATATCTGACTCGGTTTCCCACGTCTCCCAAGTAACTTCTTCGGTCCCTGACTTGGACCACAACACTCGTACCAATGGCATGATCTTGTTGCGCAAATGCTTCTCCCGACGCTCCAAAATGCGCACGGGCAACTCTTCATAAGTACCATTAGCTTGAATCTCGATGTCCTCGTAACTAAGCACATGAGACTCATCTGGCACATACTTTTTGAGTAAAGACACATGGAACACGTTATGCACCGGGTGAGCCGATGGCGGCAATGCCAAACGGTACGCTAGAGATCCCACTCTATCCAAAATCTCGAATGGTCCCACGTAGCGAGGGTTAAGCTTCCCATGCTTACCAAATCTGAAAACTCCTTTGGATGGCGATACCTTGACAAAAACCTTATCACCGACCTCGAACTCGACAGTCCTGCGCTTCCGATCTGCATAGGACTTCTGTCGACTCTGAGCGGTCAACATTCTTTGTCTGATCAAAGTAATGTCTGAAGCCGTCCTTTCGACCAACTCTGGTCCAAGCAGAATTTTGTCGGCATTATCGTCCCAACAAATCGGAGATCTGCATCTGCGACCATACAAAGCTTCAAACGGAGCCATCTTGATTGTAGCATGCCAGCTATTATTGTACGTGAACTCAATCAGACTCAAACTGTCCTCCCAGCTAGTCGGACGATCGAGCACACAAGCTCTAAGCATATCCTCCAGAGTCTGGATGGTCCTTTCAGACTGGCCATCTGTCTGAGGATGAAACGCTGTACTGAACCTCAACTCGGTTGCCATAGCCTTATGAAGTTCCTTCCAGAATCTTGACATGAAACGGCCATCTCGGTCCGATACAATGGTCTTAGGAATGCCATGTAAGCGGACAATCTCCTTCTGGTAAACTTCGGCTAGCTTCTGGGTTTCCCATGTGGTCTTGATGGCTATGAAATGAGCACTCTTCGTAAGCCTATCCACAATTACCCAAATAGCATCTCTCTGACTTCGAGTCTTGGGTAGCCCAGTGACGAAGTCCATGGAAATGTCCTCCCATTTCCATTCTGGCACGGGGAGAGGTAGCATCTCACCACCTGGTCTACGATGTTCGATCTTGACTTTTTGGCAAGTTAAGCACTTTGCCACAAAGTCTGCTACATCCCACTTCATGTTTGGCCACCAAAACTTCTTCCTGAGATCCTTGTACATCTTGCTAGAGCCAGGATGCACCGAATAAGCAGATGAATGAGCTTTTCTCATCACCAACTGACGAAGACCTTCTGTGTCAGGCACACAGATCCGATCCTGAAACCAAAGTGATCCATCATCCTGAACCACAAAACTGGGAGCTTTCCCATCCATCACTTCACTGCTTAACTTTACCAGGATGATGTCATCGACTTGCTTTTCTTTTCTTTGATCCAGCAGTGTAGCCTGAATTTCCATCATACTCAGGTACCCTCTACGCTGGTCATACAAGACTTCAATGTCGCATGACTCTTGGTTTAGCTTGGTCTGAGCAGTAAGCAACGCAACCACAGTCTCGTGCTTGTCTTCCGGCTTAGTGCATCAGCTACTACATTAGCCTTGCCCGGATGATACAACAACTCCATGTCGTAGTCCTTGAGCAACTCTAGCCAGCGGCGTTGTCTCATATTTAACTCCTTCTGAGTAAATATATACTTGAGACTTTTGTGGTCAGTGAAGACTTGGCATCTTATACCATAGAGGTAATGCCTCCAAATCTTCAGCGCAAAGACAACCGCTGCTAACTCAAGATCATGGGTCGGATAGTTTTCTTCGTAAGTCTTGAGTTGTCTAGATGCGTAAGCAATGACTCTGCCCCTTTGCATCAAAACACAACCAAGGCCATACTTGGAAGCATCACTATAGACCACATAATCGTCATTCCCCTCTGGGAGTGCTAACACGGGTGCCGAGGTCAACCGTCGCTTCAACTCCTGGAAACTGACCTCGCACTTGTCATTCCAGACAAACTTCTTGTGGACTTTGCGGAGTAGATTGGTCATCGGTAGAGCGATCTTTGAAAATCCTTCTACAAACCTTCTGTAATACCCGGCAAGTCCAAGAAAACTGCGCACCTCCTTCACATTCTGGGGCTGTGTCCATTTGGCCACCGCTTCAATCTTTTGGGGATCAACCATAACCCTATTTTTATTGATCACGTGGCCTAAGAAAGCCACTTCCTTCATCCAGAATTCACATTTAGACAATTTAGCATAAAGCTGATGTTGTCTAAGGATCGACAAGGAAATCCGTAGATGTTCCTCGTGGACTTCTTCATTCGGAGAATATATCAAGATGTCGTCGATGAAAACCACCACGAACTTATCCAAGTACTGGTGAAAACATCGATTCATCAAATCCATAAAGACAGCTGGAGCATTTGTAAGCCCAAAAGGCATCACTACGAACTCGTAATGACCATATCTGGTCCTAAACGCAGTTCTAGGAATGTCCTGCTCACGAATCCTGAGTTGATGATATCCAGATCTTAAGTCGATCTTGGAGAACACCTTTGCTCCCTGCAATTGGTCCAACAAGTCATCAATCCTAGGCAAATGATACTTGTTCTTGATCGTCACCTTATTCAACTCTCGGTAGTCGATACAAAGTCGAAACGATCCGTCCTTCTTTTTGACGAATAGTACCGGAGCACCCCACGGCGATGCACTCGGCCTGACATAACCTTTGTCAAGAAGATCTTCAAGTTGATTCTTCAACTCTTGCATCTCAGCTGGAGCCATCCGATACGGGGATTTGGAAATCGGCGCCGTACCAGGCTCGAGATCAATAGAAAACTCTACGTCACGATTTGGGGGTAATCCTGGAATTTCTTCCGGAAAGACATCCGAAAATTCCCTAACTACAGGAATATCAAGAACCTCAGGTCCATCCCCCTCGGGCGAATCCAAGTAGCAAAGGTACCCGATACATCCTTGTCGTAGTAGCTTAAACGCAGCCATCGCAGTGATCAGCTTGCCGTTATCAGCGTCATTTCGACCTTTGAACTTGCACACGAATTGGCCCCCGGATGACACCGTCACCGTTCTTGAACTGAAGTCGATCACCGCCTTGTGACGCGTCAGCCAATCCATACCGAGAATAATGTCGTATGGAGCCATGGCTATGCAGATTAAATCTGCCTTGAATTCCTTACCCTGAATGGTAATCGGAAAGTCGGACAAATGCTTGGTTCCCACCAAACGTTCTCCATTAGGAAGATTAACGACGAAAGGGTCGCACGAATCATTGCACACTAAGTCTAACTTGCTAAGATAGCTATCCGAAATAAAGGAATGCGTAGCACCAGAATCAAACAGAATACACACTGAACTAGAGTGAAGGTATAGAGTACCTTGAGCAATCGGAGCGTTGGGTCCATCTGCCTCACGCATCTCGTACAAGCGTTGGCCCTGACTTCCAGAAACAGCTGGGGCCTTTCCCCTGTTCTGAGCAGTCGTCTGCACTGAAGGGCTAGGAGTCTCGACAGGCTTAAACCTAGGTCGGTTGCTCTGATGAACTGACCCTTGCTGCAACTCTACTCCCTTCTGCTTCCCCTGCTTGCAGAACTTTTGCAGATGACCATCACGTCCACACCCAAAACATGGCCTCCTCTCCTTCCGACACTCAGTGCTCTTGTGCCCAGCAGTACCGCAGTTATAACACTGAACTGAACTCCTGGTCTACCCTGACTGCTGAGTCGATCCTCCTTGCGTCATCTCCGTCTTAGCTCTGCCGGATTTGGCGAAGTTAGACGGTGGCGCAGGGCGCTTAAAACCACCTCCCTGGTTCTGATTCTACATCGACTTCTGTCGGTTGCGCCTCTTGGTCGACTCCTCGAGAGTTACCTCCAGCTTATAGGCACAATCCACATACTGCTCCAAGGTAGAGCATGTGTGGTGCACCATTAATGGCTTGATATCCGGGTTCATCCACTCGTGGAAGTACCAGATCTTTTGAGCCTCGCTGGTGATCTCGGCAGTGGCGTACTGTAGAAGATGGTTGAACTTAGATGCCAACTCGGTCACTCTCAGACCATCAGTCTGAGGGTACAAGAACTCTTTATGCTTCTCCTCTCTCATGGCATGAGAGAAAAAGCGATCAACCATCTTGGTCTTGAACATCGACCAAGTCAACACTGGGCTCTCAGCCAAACCAGTGCTCTCCCACCACTCGCTAGCCTCCTCCTTCAGCTGAAGAGTAGCGATATGGACCTTCTCGGCCTCCGTACACTCCACGTTCCTGAACAGCCTCTCCATATGGGAGAACCAATGAGTCACTGCCACTGGCTCCCCTTTCCCGTTATAGCAGTCGGGTCTCATGGAAGTAATGGTCTTAAGAGCGCGACCATAGCTGTCCCTCGCCCTAACGGCAGTCTCCTGAATCATAGGGTTTCTGGGTTCCACAACATCAGGAACCGCTGCATGAATAGGCACTTCTTGTGCTTGAGGCGCACTTGGTCTCAAGACATCTGTAATAGCCTGCATCACGATTCCACGGATCACCTCAACAGTTGCAGCGTCAAACAACGTCGGCGCCTGGGTCTGATCCTGACCTTCACGCCTCTGCTGGACGCGAGACTCAGACTCGTGTTCATCCTGAACACCTCTTCCTGCTGGTCTGGGGTTTTGGCTAGTCCCAGCACCGGCTCGAGTCGAGTTTCTCGTGCTTCTTGGGTTCACCATCTGTTTACCGATCCAATTCCAAGCATTCAATACATTAATATTATGCAACATACTTATGTAATATATCAATGTAAATAAATCACTCAGAATAGATCAACTTGGTATTTTATAGATGAACCTTCGAATTCTTACACAAGTTACACATAAGTTTATCATTCGAGCGTTAGGACAACATTGCTCGAAGATATAAGTGTTTCTCAAAGTACTTGCCGCAATACTGAAATATTATACAAAGTACAACTTGGAATACTAAGAAACGAACTATTACGATAGGCAACGCCACTCCTCCTCAAGGCGTTCCAAAATGTCTCCCATACGACTGGCTACTCGTGCATGGTCTCTTCGGGCTAGGCTCACCATCGAGCTCTGGCGATGGGTTTCGCACCCTGCTTGACCCTGAAGCACATAGTCCTAGCTCAGTCATGGTAAAGTATGGGTCGTCCATGACTGGTCCTCCTATTCCAGCCCTCCTCTGAGTACTGGCGATCAGCTCATCCCTCTGACGCTGCTGTTCTGCGGAGATTACCTCGCTCTGGCGGAGAATCTCCTGCAGCTCGGATTCCGACCTCCATCTCCTTGGAGTAGGGATAGGCTGAGATTCCCTGTCACTTCTCCCAATACCGTACTCGGTATACAGTGCCTCCCAATCAGCTTCTGACATGGGTGCGTACTCTGGCACTGGTGACAATCCTATACCGGGCTCCTGATTCTGCCCTCCAAGGTCCAACTCTGGATCCTCTTCTGGATCATCCTCTATGGGATCCTCTTCCTCGGGATCATCCTCGATGGGATCCTCATTCTCGGGATCATCCTCGATGGGATCCTCATCCTTGGAATCATCCTCGATCATCTCCTCGTCCTCGACAGGATCTTGCTCAAGCATCTCCTCTTCCTCCTCCTCGTACTCGATCTCCTCGGGAATTGGTCCCAGTAGAAAGTCGTCTTGGAAAACCCCTTGTTCATACCTTGACAACTCGTCTTCCTGCTCCCATTCCTGTACTCCCTCCACCCTTGGTGGCGGCACAGGTGCAGGTCTAGGGACCATAGCATTCCTGGCTACAAGGACAACCGACTCGGGGAGAACGTGCTTGACGTCTTCGGGTGGGTTACTCGGGCCTCCAACCTCGAAACATCGCTGAGGTAACGGAAAACCTAGCCTCGGCTGATCCGACTTGGCGTCTTCTGACCCCCTACCAATAGAAAAGTAGACACCCATCCTATCGAACAATAAGGAAGGAATTAGTCTTTCTAGACATAGAAGCAAGCTTACTATATCAGACTATAAAGAAGACACGACTATGAACGGTGTTTTTAAATTCTTTTCAGAATGAAAATTCAGAGCCATCTTTAAAGCATTTTGAAAATGAATAAATGGTTTATAAAAATTCCAAACCCGTTTTAAAACTTTGGCTCTGATACCACAACTATAACACCCCCAAAACTTAACCCTTTTTGGAAAGGTATTACCGCCAGTGACCCCAGTGTTCCTTACCGAGATCACCCAAGGCTTTACCAAATAAATACAATTTATGAAATGCAATTGATACACAAAGATCAAGCATTAAATTCCAAAACATAACATTGTTGAGAAAACAAGAGTTACGGGATTACAACCCAATCCCGAATAGGTCAAAACATAGTTTAAACCAAACACAGCGGAAGACTAAGAAAGTAAGTTACAATCGGAGTTATTGTCCAAAGGATCATAACCTGATTAAAGAAATAATTAAAACATTCAAAAACCACCGCCGACTCCATAGTCCTTCTAATCTTCTGAGCTACTTCTTAACTGATGTGCCGAATCGAACGGATGACACCAGCCAACCATGCAAGGGAAAAATATTGGTTGGTTAGTCTAACTGAATAGACTAGCAAGGGTACAAAGCAGACTGGTTCGAAGATCTCATATTAGGTTAGACTCATCGCTTCTCGGATAATAACCGATAACGGTAGTCAACCATCATATTCCTACTGGAATAAACAAGAGGTATGCACAAGAGAAGATTCTGGAAGACTGAATCTTCACAGAAATCGACTCGAAAGAAGACTCCAACGGAAATGAGTCTTTCAGGAAGCAAATGACAAATCTGGAATAATACAGAATCATTCAACAATGATTTAAAACTGACTGAGATGCTTCGGTTCACGACCAACCTCATCGCCTACAGCGAATCCACATTGGAAAGAGAACGTACTACATTCAAGTCAAGACGAGTTTTCCTAGCTGCACTGAACTTAGCTGCACTACTCGCCCAAGGTGTATTAATTATATGCGTCAAGGTAGCACTTATCTGATTTATGTTTCAAAAACACACATCACGTTATAGACTTTTACATGTGTACCCCACCAGTGGGACGACACATCTTAGTATACGTTTCGTCGAGAGTGACGTATACCGAAAGGTTTGTGACACCAGCTAAGTGTCCTGTCTCTACACACATGTGTAAGAGACCGATCATGATCATAGAATGGTATTGGATGGGGACGAGCCACCCCTCTACCAGATTATAAAGAAACGACTGGACATAGTCCGAGTAACGTTCCTATATAACAGTGCTAACTAAACAGTTAAAGCACCACCACAGTTATAGGATAAATCCACATAAAGGCCCGAAAGGCGATCACAGATAATAGCGTTGTTCTAACAGATATACAACCTATTATATGATTTTCAAAACAGTTTATCAAAACCGTTTCCAGACAAACAGAATATTCATTCCAAATTAATTACTCAGATAAACTACTGATAATTAATGTAAATATGGAACGAAAGAGCAAGAGCGAACCGCCACTTGCCTTACTCCGCAGAATAGTCTAAAGACGTCACTGGATTCCGGGCTCGACACGGTATAGTTCCGACAGCACAACAACCTTCGAGTCGACCCATAAAAGGAACCCTAAGTTAGATCCGACATAAACAGTACGAATCTAAACACGGTGAAAGAACACGAAAGGAAAGACGCCACGACGACAACCGACCAAGCCAAAGCCACGAAGGCGTTCTGGGCACTGGCGACGGTCGCTGTTCTTGGCGGCGGTCGCCGTGAAGAACACGGCGGTCGCCGTGAAGAACACGGCCGACTGAAACGAGAGAAAACTCACCCCAAAACACGAGCGGTTCAGCCTCCTTCGACTTGCTTTGGCTTCTAACCTCCAAGGCTAACCAAAAGCTTCACAAAGGCACTAAGGAACCACACCAAAGCAACACCGGCGAGACCTCCGGCGAGCACAAGAAAACCGGCGAAAACAAAACTCCGGCGAGAGGTGAATTTGGCAGCGATTCGGGGTTGTAGATGACCCAAAACCCATGCCCAAGCTCACCTATTTATAGGCAAACCCCAAGGAGTGAGCTGCAAACCCTCAGACGCGGCAAACGACGCAACGGCGCGCCTCGAACGACGCCGGCGACCATCGGGCAAAGCCCACTGGACAATCACGGCGGTCGCCGTATTTTTGCCTGCGGCGGGCACGCGGCGGTCGCCGTAAATGTGGCGGTCACCGTCGCTAGGCCTGTCGCGGCCAGCTAGAAGCTGACACGTTGACTCTTCGGGCCCAACCACGGCGGTCGCCGTTTCCCCCTTTTCCCGCCCATTCGGCTTTGAACGAGCATGACGATAAACCGGGATAAAAATTATCGTACACGAACGACAATTTAACTCCAAGGCACCTTGTCTGTATATTATTTCACTGAGAAAAATATTACAGATACAGAGCACATTACAGAATGTCTCAAGCTACCTGAATTAAATCCGACGTACACAACGGGTACTCGGGAAAATTCCATAATTCCCAAAATAACCTTACAAAAATACGGGGTATCACATATACTTTGATGACATCCTTGTATATAGTCATAATCTTGAGGAGCATATTGAGCACGTTAGACGTGTTCTTGAGGTTCTTAGGGAGGAGAAGTTGTATGCCAACTTCAAGAAGTGCCACTTCTATTCAGATCATGTGGTATTTCTTGGGTTTGTGGTGTGCAAAGACGGCTTGAGAGTGGACGAAGAGAAGGTGAAGGCTATTCATGAATGGCCAACACCTACCACTATGACTCAAGTCCGTAGTTTTCTTGGCTTGGCTGGCTTTTACCGCCGCTTTGTGAGGGATTTTAGCACTTTGGCTAGCCCTCTCACCGAGCTCACAAAGAAAGGCGTGGTGTTCCAATGGAGCACCAAGCAAGAGGCGGCTTTCACTAGCCTTAAAGCCAAGCTCACTCAAGCACCACTTCTATCTTTGCCAAACTTTGACAAAACTTTTGAGATAGAATGTGATGCTTCGGGAATAGGCCTTGGGGGTGTCCTTATGCAAGAGGGCAATCCCATAGCTTATTTTAGTGAGAAATTAGGAGGGGCCGAGCTGAATTACCCCACGTATGATAAAGAGCTTTTGGCACTTGTACGTGTCCTACGAGTGTGGCAACACTATTTGCTACCAAAAGAATTTGTCATACACTCCGACCACGAAGCATTGAAATACCTAAAGGGGCAAAACAAGCTCAACAAAAGACATGCTAAGTGGGTGGAGTTCATTGAGTCTTTCCCTTATGTTATAAAACACAAGAAGGGACAGGACAATGTAGTGGCAGATGCATTATCTAGGAGGTACACACTCTTGTCCATTTTAGATGCCAAGTTGCTTGGGTTCTCTTTCATGAGGGATTTATATGCACATGATGCTGATTTTTGTGATATATATGCTGCATGTAAGTCCCATGGAAGTAAGGACCAATTCTACTTGCATGACGGGTGCTTATTCAAGGGTCAAAAGTTGTGTATCCCTAAGGGTTCTCTTCGACCCACATTAGTGCAAGAAGCTCATGGCGGAGGGTTGATGGGACATTTTGTTGTCCTTAAAACCTTACATGTGTTGAGGGAGCATTTTTATTGGCCACGTATGCTCAAGGCCGTAGAGAAGCATTGCGCCTCTTGTACGACTTGTGTATGTGCCAAAGCCAAGATGCAACCTCATGGTCTCTATACACCCTTGCCTATCCCTAAACATCCTTGGGAAGACATTTCCATGGACTTTGTTTTGGGATTGCCAAGGTCTAAGAGAGGGAGAGACTCCATCTTTGTAGTAGTGGACCGGTTCTCCAAAATGGCACACTTCATTGCGTGCCATAAGACCGATGATGCATCTCATATTGCTAACCTTTTCTTTGATCATATTGTGAGATTACATGGAGCAATTCTAAACACTCACCCATCATATCACCAACTGAGCTGCAGCTCAGTTGGTGATATAATGGATATTCCACTGCCCTCATATCAAATGGTCGGGGGTTCGATTCCCCCCTCCAACATCTTGGGGGATTAACAGGCGCAAGCCTCCCTCCAGGTTGGGGTGCAGGGGCTGTAGCCCTGCTCTGTGATCAGGGCGCCAGCGGTCAGACCGCCGATTGAGGCAGACCGTGGGCTGGGCCGCTAGGTCAGACCGCCGATCGAGGCAGACCATGGGAAGGCGGACCCAGGTGGGCTCGGATCACATCATTATTTTTCATCCTCTCTCTCCCCAGCTCGAGCTCTTTTCAGCTTCTCCGGTGGAATCCAGCTTTGTCCGACGGATTCCACAATTGCCGGCCGAAAGGTTTTTCTTCCAGGTATGATATCGCTTCAAACTCCATAATTTCCAGCTTTGATTTTTGCTTGAAACCCTTCATCGCCGTTCGATCTAGCTTCCTCCTCTGAAGGCGCAAAATTGAAGGTTTTCCACAAACAGAGCCCTTCATTGCCGTTCGAGCTAGCTTCAGAATCATCCTCTGATTACGACCCAAAATTGCAGGTCTTCCACCAAAGACGCGCAACAAAGTGCAGGTCTTTGACGGACGACCCCATTCGGTCGCGATTCCGATTTATTTTCCTCTTCTGTCTATCTCATTCGAGCCTTGGAGGTATGTCCATTTTTTTAGGGTTCCAGCCATTCAACGCCGTTTTAGGGTTGCTCCGTTGCTATTCATTGGGTTTTTAGGGTTGAGATACTTTGTTCGTTTTAGGGTTTTGTCACTGTTGTTCGTTTAGTTGAATGCAGCAAATTATATAAACCTGTGAAATCCATCTTAGAAAAATGAGAATGTCATATTAGTTTTTTGCAAGAGTCACAATTGCAGGAATTATCATTGTTTGAAAATTTCATGTCAGCGTTGATGAAATATTTGTCACATGGTATAGTTTTATTGTTGAAATGAACAATTAGAATGTCAGTTTTATGAAACATTATTGTGTTTTTAAAGTTAATGTTTTTATTTGCCTGACTTATAGCTTTCTTCCTCTCGCAACTTCTTTGTCTTCTCGTGTGATCTCTACATCTGAGTATGTTCAGTTTTGTGCATAGATAAAACTTAAACGTTGATATTCTCTGTTGTTTATCTATGTCCACCAGTGCAACTGAAGTGTTGTAGTCGATTAAAGAATAAACGGAGGAAATTCAAATGGGTAAAAAGGTAAATTTTGGTTAGCTCATTGTGACTAGTTTTCCATATTTCACATCATATCATGTAGTTTTTAAGTATATGTTCCTTTTGTATTTATTGACCTCGTATAATTTGTATTATTTAGGATCATTTATTGAGATTTGAAAAGAAAAAATTCCAAGGCAGAGTCAACCCAAACTGTCGACGTGAATTGCTGAAAATATTGAGAAATGCCTTTCCCCTGTGGACTGACAGAGGATAATAGATGGTCCATTTGGACCTACTGTGAAGATGGTTCGTCAACAAACCTTTTCATGTCATCTTGTACATTATGTTTTATTCCGTCAAGTAGAAACGAGGAAGTTGTGGGAGACGTGGTATGACCTGCAAGGACAGCTGTTGCGTTTTTCAATGAAGGAGTTTGCACTTGTGACGGGGTTATGTTGTCGCATAATGAATGATAATGAGCTGAACCCGGATAAGAATGTCGTGAAAGAGTTATTTGGTTTACAGAATTTGACCTTGGGTGAGCTAGAGTCATTATTTATGCATACACAACCTGATAGCCCTTTGAAATATAAGATGGCATTATTGATTATATTAGAGGGCGTCATTCTTGGGGTTGAGAAAAAGGTTTGCATAAGCACGGGTCATGTCAAATTATTGACTGATATCGATCAATTCACGAAATTCCCGTGGGGCAGGGTTAGCTACATTGAAACTCACCAGGGATTGAGTTCAACGGTGAAGAATAGATTGAAAATGGTTGAAACAAGCAGAGACTCAAGTGCAAGGTTGGGTGACAAACTCAAGGGGTTGTCAATGGCCTTTCAGGTAACATGACAGAATGTAATGTATATAGTTTTGAAGTTGGTATTGTAGCTACAATATATTGATGGTTTCTTACAAGAAATAAGTATCATACTGACAAGAAAAACTGTGATTCAGGTATGGCTATTTGAAGGTGTAAAACCAATTGCTTCAGCGTTTGCACATTTGGTGGATAAGGAGGCCTACCCACGCGGTCTACGATGGTCATCAGATTCACAACCTGATGCGACGGCTGTGGAGTCTTTCTTGGGGAAGGCCACATCCCGTTTTATTCCAAATGTGGTGTTAATAGAGGAAGAAGCTGAGGTGGAGGTCTTAAAAGAATGCAAATTTGATGGGGAAGTGAAGGACACTTACTTTGACAAGGCAGTTGAGAAATTCAAGCTAAGTAATAAGAGGTCTATCAATGGTAGAAGAAAAGGAAAGAGTGATTCAGACCCTACCCCTGCTGCAAAGTCCTCAGGCCTGGATGCAAGACAGGTGATGTGCGCTATGAAAGAGCTTCATGGGCGTATGATTAATTTGGAAAACCAAGTGGACGCATGATTTAGTGCTAAGAAAAAAACCTTGGGCATAATGGAAAAGATGATCAAGAAGAAGACATTCAACAACTCAGATTCAACAAATGATGAAGAAAAGGACATTGAACATAAATAATGGGGGGTAAGATAACTGTCAACAATCGTTTCTAAGTTTTGGGAACTTAGATTTTTATTTTTTCTTGTCGGAATGTAGAATAGGAATGTCATATTAAAAAGTTAACATGTCACTGTTTTTCAACTTGAGATTGACAGTTACTTATATTTATTGTAAGTTAAAGCCTGTTTTTTTACAAACATTATAACAGGAATGTCATAGTAACAAAATAGAAAGTCAATATTTATAAGTTGGATGGATGCATAAAGCTCTGTTTTTTTGTAGATGTATTTTAGGAATGTTATAGGAATGTTATATTTACAACATAGAATGACGCACTTACTTATTATTCTTGTGAGTTAAATGTAATTTGTTATGTATTGAAGTAGAATGTTGTACATGGTCGTGATGAGGATGTCGAAATGGATAGAATGGGGGGTGGGGTTTGATTCAAGTCCCCTATAGGATGACGATGATGAAGGTGCCATTAAAGTCGACAATTGCAATTTAGGATATATGGTTGTTTATCGAAAGCAAAAGGATGATGAAGATGGTGAAGTTCAGAGTGATGATGTCGAGGGTGGAGTACATGATGAGGGGAAATATGGAGAAACAATGACAAAAGAAGAAAAAGATAAGAAAGAAGGAAACGTATTTGCAAGGAAGACTCGTTCAAAAAAGAAGAAGGATGATGAAGATGGTGCAGTTCAGAGTGATGATGTTGAGGGTGCAATACATGATGACGGGAAATATGGAGAAACGATGACAAAAGAAGAAAAAGATAAGAAAGAAGGAAACGTATTTGCAAGGAAGACTCGTTCAAAAAAAAAAAAGAAGGGTGATGAAGATGGTGCAGTTCAGAATGAGGGGGAAACTAAAAAAGGGAGGACAAAAGGAGTTGAGGTATGCATCAACAATAGTTGATGATGACATACTTTAATAAATCTTCCAACATCTTATTTATGAAAAACTTATTTGCAGACGCTAGCGGTAGCAACAAAAGAAGCTGAGGTGGAAGGATACTCTACCAAATAATCAATTGGAGTCTCAACAAGAAAAACCAGCTCAAAAAAAAAATATTAATACAACTGGTGAACTGAGGGACCATCCTGTCAGGAAGAGAGGAATGTCCAGAGAAGCCGATAATCCCAAACAATGCAAGGTTTCAACGTCCAAAGGTATTTCAGACACAAATAGATTGTGTCGTTGGTTAGACTCGAATGAAAGGTTAGGAAGTTGTCCCTCCTGTCTTGATGATATGAATGCGTATTTGAGATGTTAATTAAACCATCTTATGATGTAGTGAGGAAATTGTTTCTCCAACTAGAGAACATCTACAGAAGGAGTTTTTTGAGAAATTGTTGCAACCAATGGGGTGGCTGAGTTCTCCGGTAAGCCTCTTTCATTATTTATATAAATTATCATGGCGTGCAGCAAGTCTTAAATTTCTGGTATGACATATTATATTTTTGGTTTGTAGCACTTGGACGAATGTATGTATTATCTTGGCTGTCGTGTGCATGACAAACCAGTGGCAATATTAGACACATTTTTTCAGCATAAGTTGGACAAGGAAATGAATAGATGGTTTTCAAATAAGCAAAGTTATGTTGCTGATCGATCTAAGATGAGATACCTGTGTGGGGAACTGCCTGCATTTTATGGGAAGGATTGGAAGGAAGTGGATCGTATATACCTCCCCTTCAATTTCAAGGAGAAACATTGGATAGCTCTAGAGATACAACTAAGTAAATGGTGTGTCACTGTATACAATCCCGAGGTCAATTTGTTCAAATTGTCGGAAGTCCATAGGCTCCTTGCAGGGTTGACATATATTCTTCCTGTCATGATAGCACAGTATGAGCCCTTGGCAACAATTTATGAAGATATGGGGGAAAATCCCCTAAATGTGACTCGTGTTCCTACATTGGAGAGAAAGAAGAGAGGGTAAGTTGTTTACATCAATTGTTCATTTTTTGGTGTGAAATTGGTTATAATGAAACCAACTACTTTTTTTACTTGTGTGCATGGGCGATTGTGGCATCTTCACGATCAAGTACATAGAAATGCTAAGTTCCGGACGTCAAAACATCGTGAACGTGGGTGACAAATTTGTGGATCACTACAAAAAAGGATAGCCGTTAGTATTTTCGATATGAAGTGGTTTGACTAGTGAAGGATATCTTATTCACTTTCATGTAAGCTTCTCTGTAGTTGGGATAGTAAGGTATGATTCCTTCTTGGGTGGTTTTTGCTAGAATTGACTTGTCTTGTTGACAGTAACTTGTGTTGAAATTATTTTGGAAATCTAGCAAAATTGGTTGGTGCATTTCTTCTTTGCTACTTCGTTATAGATGCATACTTCCTGTCAGTGTTGTTCATAATTTATGTCAGTGAAGTTTCTTTATATTTTGCGTACATATGTTTTTTGTCACATTGTATAATCCTATTGTCGGAATTATCCTTTTGTTTTTGTTGTTTTGGGGTAAAAAAGAATTTTTTAATATTATTTGTTTGTGTTTACCATTATGTTGACCTTTTTAATAATATTTAATTTGGAATAAAAAGGGTAAGACTAAACCCTGTTTACCTTTCTTCGAATGCTCGCAAAATGCCCTCCCTGTTTACCTTCCAAAATTCCATCCAAAAGAAGATATTCCCGAAGCTTCATCCCCATTAACGCGACTCTGCAACATCCATCATTGTTATCAAACATTTTCTTCTTCCCCAGAAGGCGACTCTTCAACTCCTCCATCTTTCCTTATTAACGCTAGACTCGATTTTTGCTTACTCTTGAAGTCCATTTTTTCTTACCAAGTCCAGCTCCACATTTTCTTACTTACCCCCTCTATCTTTCTCCATTAACGTGACTCTGTAACTCCATTTTTACCTACTCGCCCCTCCCTAAACTTTTCCTTAACCTCTGAACCGCGTTACAAAAAAAACCCTAGAAAATGGCAGTGCTTAGAGACGGTAAAGAATCGAGCCCAAAGAAGAGTGGAGAGAAAAATAAGACGACATGCAAGTTCAAAAGAAGAAGAAGCAGAGAGACAAAGTGCAGGTGAAAGGGGAAAAAACTTGTGACAGTACCATAGCAAAAAAATCCGGGAAGGGCAGGTCGAGGCCAAAAGCGAAAACAGTAAAGGCGAAAAAATCCATAATCTTTAAAGGGGATGTAAGTTGTCTACATTTTTTATTTAGGGCTTAGGGTATTTTTCAATTGTCCTGTCAGCCTTCTGAAATGGTTCAATTTGTTTAGGGTATTTTTTCAATTGTCCTATCACCCGTCTAAAATGGTTTAATTTGTATCGGGAGTGTTTATTTAGGGTTTGTTGTTTCATCTGTCGTCTGAGGCTTCTCAAATGGTTCAATTTCGTTTGTTTATGGTTTTTTTCATTTGGTTTGCAAATTAGGTACATTTATTTCAGAGGTGAACCTTTCTACGGAAGAATTAACATCAACTATACGGTGCACTTTGTTCGAGTGAAATACACAACATTTGGAAGCAAGTGGTGTAGGAAGGCGTTAATGACAAAACAATGGAGGTAGATGATATTGCACACTTGTCTATTCATGAAGTGAATTTAAGGGAGATGGGCGAGAGAATGAAAAAGCGTGAATTGGACCAAGAGTGGATATACCATCTCTCAAAGTTGTACAATGATTTGAAGAGTCCGCATCAATCTTCATTGAAGGAGCTGAGAGACGTTGCTCCTACGGCTCCAAAAAGAAAGGCTGAAGGGCTCAAGTGGCACAAAGTTCTCCACAAAGAGGGATCCGAGCTTGTTTGAGCACAAGAGGGCTAAGTACTAGGATCTGATTAAGAGCAAGGAGAATGACATTGAGATTGTCGATTTGGAGAAGAAGCCCCCGCGACCATCCAACATTCCCGAGGATGTGGAAAGCAAAAATATTCAACCGGGAGCGGTCTTGATACAAAAGCAATTACATCATTCTCGGAGATAGACACAAACCATAAGAGGGTGAGATTTGGAGTTGAGAATCTGGACTACTTCATGCTTTCCTACATTACTCGAACATTGTAATATCCTTCATTTTTAAGTAAGGGTATTTATGTAATTTTCAACTTTGTTTCTAATAAAGGAATTTTGGCATTTATTTCATTATTCCAAGAAAAGGGAAATAGATTAGTGATTCTTACCCTAAGTTGTTACAACTTTAAGTTATGGGTTATTTAAATTTATTCTAACATTGTGTTAATTTAAATTTAAATAAACTTATAAATTTCAACCTAGATTATTTGAATTAATATTAGCAAAGTGTTAATCAAGATTTAATTATGGTTAATTTTATAAAAAGTGTGACTTAAGCTTAATTTTAACCTAAGTTAATTTTCCTACATCTTAACTTTAGGTTAAAATAATGATATATGCTTAGTATAATAAAATAAATAAGTTTGGATAATTTTTGGGATTTTTTAAAAGTAAAATAAAGGCACTTTTTCCATAACTATATAACGTTGGGAAAATTGGGAATTAGGCCAAATAAGGGGGCCCATGCGTAATTATGGGGAAAATGGATTGTCTTCAATCTCCCACCTTCATACAAGGAAAGTTACCTTCCATGGAGGATTTTGGGTATAATTTTTGTGTGTTTTTGAAAATTGACCTTTGAGTAATTTAGATAACACAATATCATTCACATACACACTAAAATTGGGTAGATTCATCCCAAACATAATCGAATTTCACCCGGAAAGGCAACACAATATTTCCAAACACATTTTTGGTTTCTATGGAAATTGAGATCCGATTCGGGATCATTTTGGGACAATTTTATATCAATCTGTAAGGTTCTGAGAGATCTATTGAAGCCCTATAAATAGAGTCTCACCCATGGATTAGATTTATCAAATTTCGCAACCAAAGCTCACGAACCCTAGAAGTAATATCGCGGCTGTTCATCCGAGAATTTCGACCACTTCCTTTCTTTGTTTTTGCAATTGGTGCTATCCCTAGATCCACCAAGAAGTCCTCTTTAAAATCTCTCTAACCCCAGCCCCGGTGGTGGTCCGACGAAGGCGATTTTTTCTCTTTTCCGACGAGTGTTCATCTAAGCTTTTCCGGTAACATGTTCGGCCGAGTGTTTGATTTTGATCTGGGTTGTTTTTGATTAATCTTGATTAATTACATTAGTCTAGATTAGTTAAAAATTATGTTAGGCTAAATTAATTTTATTTGTATTAAATAAAATTAATTATATTTTTTGGGTATTATCTTGTATATGAATTGTTAAATTGTAACACTTCATCTAGATAATATGTTGGGTGAGAAATTATTAGGTTTATAAATAAATTATTGGATCAATTTATCTATGACATGATTATTTAAAATATACGACTAATTGATATTTAGTATCGTATAAATAATTGTTTTATCGAAAAGCCTTGAAATTGATTTATTTAGATCTAAATAGATTCAATTAAATTCAAATTTCAATACTGAATAAATTATCTAATTATAATTTATTTATTTTGTGTGATTTGGGTACATCTCGGAATTGCTTTTGGAACAGAAATAACACAGGGAGCCAATTTGCTACTCGAAAGCAACCTTTCCAGTTACGTTGTTCGTCTTCTTCGCAACTCAAGGCAAGTGGCGGTTCTCTCTTGTAATTTATTACATATTCATCTTAATTGACAATGAATTGATTGTGCTATTAAGTTTGGATAAATATCATCGATAATTTCGTTTGGGAACTCGTATGTTAAATTGGTGTGTAAATGAACCTTATTTATTAGGTTGTATAATTGATAGCAACGGCCCTCATATTTATATTATTATTGTAAGGTGCTAGATGAACATTGGTGGGGATTTTTTTGCTTAGTTAGCATGAGTATTCATAGGAACGCTATTTACCTTGCGATATTTAGTTGTTTCTTTATAACTTGGTATTCAGAGGATTATTACCCTAATACTTTTTGGTCATGACCTACCCTTATTTGAATATAAGTGGTGGTGCATTTAGCTAGCACCGATATTCGGGATTCGTCCCATTCTATATCTCGTACCGAGATTGGTTGTGGAATTAAAAGTCTTAACGTTAATGCATGTTTTGAAATTAAATAAGATAAGTGCCGTTTTGCACATAATTAATATACCCTCAGGCGAGATCAAAGGATCAACCCGATGTGGCGACATAAATATTCTATTTTAATATCTAATTATTTATTTAATTTAAATATTTAATTAAAATTTTCAATCATGATTCGCATTATGCGGTGAGGTTGGTCGAGGACCCAAATATTCAAGTAGTCGTTTTTCAAACTTTGTGTGATAAATATAATGTTCCTAAACAAACATACATAATTCCTATAAGACTCAATCTTTTGGAGTCTTCTCTTGGTGCATACCTCTTTCTACCATTTTGTGAGAGTATCTGAGTTATACATCATCTACCGACTATTATTCGAGAGACAATGATAGTAACTAGATACAATCACATAGAACCATTCCGTTTGTGCCCTTGTTTAGTCTTTCATTAGACTAACCAACCTTTCTTTTTCCTTGCATGGTTGTCTGGTGTCATCCGTCCTATACGGCACATCAGGTAAAGCTTCCCAAGTTGAAGACGATGGACGTTGACGTTGAAGGCAACAGTGTTTTTGATATTTGATATTTGTTTTGACAATAAGGTTAAGATCCTGTTTTTGGAGTTTTGATATTTTATAAGTCTTCCATTGTTACTTTTGATACATTATTAAGTTGCCATATTTAGCAACGTCGTTTGTAACACAATTTTGGTTTAACTTTTAATGATTCGTATTATTTTATATATTTGCAATCAATACTGTAAGCCTTGCGCGATTTCGGATATGTGTTCCGAGGTCACTGGCGATAATATTCCTAAGGTAATTTAGGGGTGTTACAGACATTGTAGTTTTCGGAGCCTAGTTGTGTTATTTGGAAGAGAGGAAATTGATTACAATAGAGTTTGCATGGAGGTGGCAAAAAAGCTTGTGGAAAACAAGGCTATACATGATAGAGTAAATCCCGTGGAGACCAAGATTGATGACCTCATCCAACATGTCAACTACTTTAGAATTCCATGCCCCTCAAAATACTGGGTGGAGATGCCCATGGTTGGTTTAGCGTTTTCCACTAGATTTCATGTGACCCTTGTATGACTTTCATAGTTCAGCCCGTGCCTATGTTTATCGATGATCGCGTCTGATGGCAATACTAAACCTCCAACGAAGATCATGACAATAGCTTTAGTTGGGGCCCGTAACCACTTCATACCGGTAGGTACATTTTGAGTTTGTAAATGACTTGGAGTTATGTTTCGGTATACAATTCCCCTTATTAATTGTGCATGTTTATCTTATTGCATGTGTGGCTCATTGATATTGCTCCACTACCGCCCCCTCCAAGAGCATGGCGGGAATTCAAACACCTGAGTGTTGAAGGTTGGGACAACTTCTACGAGTCGAGGATTGAACAATGGCGAGACTATCGTGTACAGCATGACGTGCATTATACCCGATAGTGCAGTTGAATGTATGGACTGTTTGAGATTGATGTAAACCTTGCTAGTTGAGAATGTACTACTAACAATAATATTTTAATGGATTGTTTTCTACTTTAGGTTAAGTTTATGAATTATTTTCTTCATTTTCAATGAATTCATTGGGAGGGAGGGAGGGAGGGAGGGGAGAGAGAGAGAGAGAGAGAGAGAGAGAGAGAGAGAGAGAGAGAACCGCAACAATGAAATTCATACAAAAATATTCGGAAAACACATCTAATATCCCCTAAACATCCAAATAAAAAGATAAATATACATCATGGGACACCACTTCCTTCACAAGACGGTGGCGGATGAGGTGCGTAGGCGGGGGCAGATGGGGGAGCAGAGGCGGATGTGGGTGCGGAGACGAAGGAGGGGGCAAATGAGGGTGTAGAGGCAGGGGCGGATGGAGGTGAGAGGTTGCAGGGGTGGATGGGGGGTGCAGAGCGTGCGGGGGTGGGTGGGGGTACGGAGCCGGGGACTGGGGCGGATAAGGGTGTAGAGGCAACCTTCTGGAACAATCTCCACAATCTCATCAAAATCCTCTTCGATGTACGAGGGGGGAGCTGCGAATGAGGTCTCGAGAGTGGAGTACGAGGCCTCTGGATCGGCAGACAAGAACTAGGCGGCGGACGACGCCTCGGGATCGACAGACGAGAGCTGGGGAGCGACGGATGAGAACTAGGGAGAGGCGGATGTCTGTGTCGCAGTGTGATCGTCCAACCCTAAATCAAATTTTATATCGTCCAAATCCAAATCCATCGGCACATGGTCATTAGGAATGGGCTCGTTGGATGCTTACTGATGAAAATAATCAATCAAAGCTCTGGCCGCCAGACGATCTGCATCCACCCTATGACTGGACGATGCAATAACACCCCGCTATGCTACATGGCAAGTGCGCTCTCTATCAGCCCGATGTGTTTCACTAACAACGCGAGCCAAGTCTTGATATTCATAATTACCTTAATTAGTATTTCATCGTCGGGTATAACTATTTTGCCTTTTTAACTTTCTAAACCTATTGTTCATACTTAATTAATATTTTCAAAATCCTCTCTTATTGTTAATTAATAATTAAAATATTTTTCGTTATTCATCTCTTGTTCTTAATTAATATTTATTTATATTTTTCTTTCATTCTTTTATTACTAGTGTAGTACCCGTGCCTTGCACGGGATTTGTTTATTTTTTCTTACATTTGTAATAAAGATATTTTTAAATTATGGATGAGTCATTGGGTGAATATTTATTTTATTAGTTATTTGAATAAAACATGAATAAACGAACATTAAAACTGTCATCAAGATATACAAAAGACTAATTATATAAAGAGAGACGACACTCTCCATAACTTTATTAATACTAAAATTGGCTAATTAGTGTTTCAAATAGATATAGCCACACCACTTACATCAATACTATTAAAAGCAGCAAAAATTACAAAAAATGATCATAAAACACATGAGAATGAAGAAAAAAACATTAAATGTGGAACGATGTTCAAAATGACTACAAATTATTAAAAACTTCCTTGTATACTACATTGGTTGTAGTATTATACCTCTTCTTGTATTTGTGGCAAATCAATATCTTCAAACCTTTCTTGCTAGTGACCCTTGACGATGCAACATAAAACTGACCATGACTGAAAACGGGACGTGGAAGATAAAAACCAACATTTGCAAGAGATTGGCCTTGGCTTTTGTTTATGGTCATAGCAAAACATACACTCAAGGGAAATTGTCTTCGTTGAAACTTGAAAGGGAATGAAGTGTCTGATGGTGACATTATAATGCGAGGAATCAACACAGTATGTCCGATATTGTTGCCTGAGATAATTCTCCCTTGTATAACATGACTGCCAAGTTGCGTGGTGATCAGTCTCGTCCCATTGGATAAACCTAAAGATTGATCAATAATTCGGAGCAGCATAATAGGCACACCAACCTTTAGTTTGAGGACATGATTTGGCAGACCAGAACATGTCAGACTGTTCAAAAAATCAGACGTAATAAATACTCGCATCATCGTCTTTAACAGAACCTGCCTTGTACAGACTATCAGAGCTGAGATATATCTTTTCATCACCAGGCAAAGAAGACAATATATATTCATTAACTTTATCTACCTCTTCGTGTGTTGGAGCAAGAATGGATCGTTCTTCAAAGTATGCAGGACACAACTGATCTTTCATTATAGAAGGGATAGACAGATTTAACAACTGCTGGAATCGGATCTAAATCATAATCCTTGACCAATAGTTCATCGGGGATTTCTATTTGCGCTTCGCCATCATTATCAACACCTGCAGTCCCATCTCCAATGCTTAATATCCATTCTGAAAATTCTTTTGCTTCTTGGATCTGAGATTCAGATGTACCTTGTTGAATCCTCATGTTCCTTGTCAGCGTAAGAACTTTGCAATGATGCCACAAATAAGAGGAATTAATTGTAGCAAAAACAATATCTTCCCTGCTCCCTTTTGAGATAACGGGTAGGATTTGCCTAAAGTCTCCACCAAATACTACGACTTTTCCTCCAAAAGGTTGTTCTAAACTAAGAGGATTTGTAGCTCGTAAAATATCTCGTAACGTCCTGTCTAAAGCTTCAAAACAATACCTATTCGTCATGACTGCTTCATCCCAGATAATAAGTTTGGCGGCACATATCAACTCAGATAATTCCGTACCTGAACATATATGACACGTTGAATCCTCATTAACTTGCAAAGGTATTTTAAACCTCGAATGAGCAGTTCTGCCGCCGGGTATTAGGAGAGCTGCATTTCCACTTGAAGCAACGATAAGTACTATTTCACCTTTTGACCTTAAAGCCGCCGAAAGTGCCCTCCATATATACGTTTTGCATGTACCACCATAACCATATAAAAAGAAGACAACCCCGTTATTTGATAAAACAGCATTCATGATCTCATCGTACACCCCTTTTTGCTCCATTGTAAATCTAGAGAGTAATTGTGAATGTTCCTCGGCTAGACATGATTTATCATATAGATGTTCATCTTGTATAAGCTTGTTGAAACCTTCAGATATGAGGCTTGAATCTACAGAAGGCATGGTTTTATAGTGACTCAAACTACTACCATTTCGTCGTAATAACTTGTCAATTTCGGCAAGAGCGTAGTTTTGTAACTGCTCATCAGTAACATGCAAATCTGCATATAAATATAATTCACATGTCATTACAATTAGATGAGTACAATATATTCTGCCAAAAACTATATCAAATATTATGATCAAGTACAAAACCTTAAATAATCACATACCCTTAATTCGTAGAATTCTCCTCTGTTTATCGGCAATGTCATCTACTAAAAGTCTCCATGTTTGTTGCCAAACAAACTCTGGTTTTGCCATATAATCAGACACCAACAGAAATACAAAGAGACTCCTAATGTAGTTTGTTGATCCCCAATAACTTGCTTCAGTTATACCGTCAATATATTCTCTGTCATCATCTAACAACCCCATTGCATAGCAAGCTTCTTTAAATGTACTATAAACTGAATCTTCAACAGTCCTTAAATCTTCGTAGCATGTTGGTCCTTTTATATGATTCAACAAAATTCTAAGATAGTACTTCTCTCCAGTACCAGGAGCTACGTGATAAATCCTGCCAACAGAACCACCCCTGACACGTTTTTTCCAATGCCTAGTTGAAGCAACCCAAACAAATTTATCTGGAAATTCAGAATAAGTCAAATCTTTAGCTTCTGGAAACTTTTTGTTAGCCTCCATCCATTGCAGAAACATTGATTTATCACTTTCATGATCATTTAAGACAGCATCAATAGGATCATCATCATTAAACAAAACGCTTTCTTCGCCGGGAAGATGCAAATTCAAACGTTGAACAGCAGGAGTCCTGTAATGAATATCAAAGCCAAAAATCCTCCAAGCCGCTTCACACGCAGATACATACCGAGCGGTGTAGTAGTTTTTAATTTCGTCCATGCAATTATCACCGACATTGTTTGCATCAGAGTTTGTAATTGCAACTGTGATGCAATCATGGCCTTTGTTTATGTACTTGAACATATACTTGATAGAGCCCGATCGGTTGCACCATTCAACATTTATATGTGCATTATATTTTAGTAGAAGAAATGCATTGTAAGGAACCACATACCGATTATCAAGGGGAACTCCACTTTTTTCTATCGTTCTACCATCGTCACGTCTTCTGTACACAGGGTAGCCATCGTCATCAACAAAAGTCTGGTCAACAAATTTTTTTGGAAAGTACTTTTTACACTTTCCATCAGCCATACAAGGAGACGATGGTTTAGAAGCTCTGCATGGACCATGCATCATGAAATTTCTCACGACATCGAATAAATCAGCATCCTCAGTTGGGTGTGGAATTTCTGCAGAAATGACCGAATCTATATCTGAAGTAGTTGGCAACTTAGATTCCTTATCCAGAAATAATAAAATATGTGCATGTGGCAGACCACGCTTTTGGAATTCAATTGTGTAAATAACTGCAAAATATTAATAAGTCAAAGTTATAAATTCAATTGATTTAATCCATTTTAAAAAAGCAAAAATAATACATTTAATAGAATATAACACGTCGGGAAAATAATTAATTTTATACACATATAAACAATAACTTAAATGAGGACAGTAAAAGAGACCTTACCTGAAGTAACCTTGCCAAAAATTTTGTTTACTTTGAAATCTTTGATCATGGACTCCAGTTTCATGTGGAATACTCTACATATAATGTCTGGTCGATCTTCTGGTTGTAGACCCCTTTCTTCACAAAACTTGACAATTTCAGGCCATTTTGAATTGCATGTGAATGTTATGAATAGATCTGGATAACCATGGTGTTCGCATATTGCCATTGCATCTTGATAGTTCTGCTACATATATCTAGGACCACCTGTAAATGAAGATGGCAACACTATTCGCTTTCCAGAAGATGTCGGTGCTGTATGACCCTTGCTCGTTGCTGAAGCAAGATTTGTATATAAATCAGCATGTATGTTCTTTTGATGATATCGATGATAGTTGAACCTTTCTGATTCAATCATTGTGTAAACATCAACCAGAAATTGCTGATACAACTTTCTAGATGACCTCAGAATTCCGGCTTCGCCTCGACCTCGTGAATTCGAAACTGACAGAATTCTTTTAACGTAACCCTTGACCTCTTCCTTGCAGAAGTGTTGCACCTTTCACTTAAATCAATATCAGTTCGATACCCATCCTCACCATAAGGGAATGCCAACGGATATTGAAGCGCAAGATACGAAGGATGTAATTCGTGAATCCGTTGTAACTGACCAGACCTTGTATGAAGTATAATGTCCCTGGGCTGATAATTTGTATCACTTTCACCAAGAATAATAGCAGTAACCTCTGAACTCATCGGGAGATTATATCTCCGCCCATCAGTGTTTCTATTGCTAAGTAGCCGTAACTTCATATCTCTAACACCTTCATCCTTAAAACGATCTCTGGCCATTCTAAATGCTTTTGCATGGGGGTTGTGTTGATCTATCATCTTTCTTAACTCAATCACAAGCGGTTCATCAACTTTTTTGACTCTAGAACTGCAAAAAGTAAAGATCGACGGTCAATCTTAATATTAAAGAATAACGTTATATAACTATACGCGGTACATAAAAAAATATGTAATTGACATACCTTATTGCATTGATTCTGTTTGAAACCTCATTTTCAATATCATATATATAGTTGGGAAAACTTTGGAGTTGTTCCCGACACTGGTAACAAACTCCCTATTCTGTGAAAATTCTGACCATGCATTCGGTAACAATACGTTCCACGACCTTTCGTGATGGGTGACACAGTTCCTCCCAAAGAGGTGAAAGCAAACATCATATTGTAAGCTATAATGTTCTCACAAAATTGTTTGCTTTTTGGATGCTTATTTGTCAAAAGTTTTTTCAACAACGGCGGTGGCTCTTGTAGCAATGGGAGCTCAGTTTTTCCTTTCATGCAACATAATGAAGATATATGACATATATCTTCGCTTGAAGGGTTTTGTGTGTTTATTCTTTCAGCATGCCATAGCAATGCCCCACAATGCATACATTCATACACTGGTTCACCGTGATCGATATATTGAACTATAACATATTAATGAGTGTTAAATAATAAACAAAAAAATGATAAAAATTAGGAAATAATACAACAGACTTACCCGGGTTACCAGTATGATTTCTTGTACCTCTATTCATCACTGTAACAGGATTTGAACCGTTGCTCATTGTTATATAGAGAATAAAGGTTGAATAAATAATATGTAACATATATATTAAATATACAAAAATGTGCTTATTTTAACGTATTTTATGTTCATATACTATTTTGTACCAATCCTAATGTAACGAACAATAGTATCATTCTATGCATAACAAAAATATGATACTAATTTAAAAATTACCTATATTTCGCAATGTAGATGAACACTCTGGCAAAGCAGATGAATTAGTGGTTGCTGAAATTGAGATATGTAAGTTGTCATGTTTTTTGAACAATGAAATAATTTATAACATATATGAATATTCAAATAAATGACAGCATAACTTTCATTAAGGATTTAGCTTCACGAATTAAGGGGTTATTGCTAACCTGATTCAATTAGTGGTGTTCCATGTCTCTTATGTCTAAGCACATTCATTCTCAACATCCTCTTATGTCGAGCTAATTTGTCAATGTAAAATAATTACACTTATTCAAATGCAATAACTCAATCAATTAATATATACTCATTACTATCATACCTTGTTCAACTTTTGTTATCTCAACTTGATTAGTAAGGCTTGCGTTTTGTACAGGAGATGCAGGAGTATTACATTTATCATACTACACATAGTGATATAAGAAAAAACATAATATAATATTTAATAATAAATTTTTAAAAAAGTAATTTAGTACTATGGTTTTGCGTGTCATTTATGCTTAAAGGTTGAAATGAGATCGTAGTCATTTGATCCGCTATTGGAAAATGTAAATCCGTCGGCGTAACATTAACGAACAATTAATAAATACACAGATATTAATTTTTCTTATACAAATACACGTAATAAAAGAGTATAAAATAACAAATACGTTTTGCACAATTATAACTACATTCGAACATTACCATTACCTATTTGTGGTATAGAAGATGAACATTCTGCCAATATAGATGAATTCCGTGTACCTTCACATTTAAGTATTACATGATTATATGTTTTCAAAACATATAACTGTGTATATATGCATACATAAAAGTATATAACATAATATATTTCATTAATAACTAACCATTACACGTAACAGATAATGGTGTAGCTTGAGTCAGTTTAGAATTTGTGATATTTCCATTTACATTGCCTGCAAAAAGTTTTGTCAAGAATTGTATATCATTATTTATTAAATTACAATAATAACAATTTTCTTTTGCTTACCTGATGCGTTTAGTGATGTGCCATGTCGCTTATGTCGTATGACATTCATTCTCAACTTCCTCCTATGTCGAGCTATGTTGTGCATTAAATTTTAATAAAATTAGTATAAATAACAAAATAACTAAAATCATATAAATTTTACAATTAACATACCTTGTTCAATATTTTGCAAATGAATTTGTTGTGTCAACATTGAATTGTACGCTTCAATTGTTAACATAATCGTATACTATTATAAGCAACTTATTATGAGTACGACACAAAATAAATTTTAATATTGGATAAACAGATTAATACCATCGCTTAAATGTAATAGAGTATTTGAACATCCAGTCAATACACCTGAATTTCTTGAACCTGAAAATTAAAGTATTAAATAATAATACATTAGTAATTACCTCAAACTTAAGAACTTAAGCTCGAAATGATAATAAATTAGCCTGAAAACAATATAGACGTGCTACCATTTATAATAGTTTAATGCATGCATAACTTTGTTTTGGGCAAGCAAGTCGTAAATTACTTTTATATTGTAATTAATTTTTTATTTTTTTTGTTATAATATCCATGTGTAGCGGTGGTCCATCCGTCTTATTTCTTATCATATTCATTCTCAATTTCTTCCTTTGTGGAGATAATGTGTGAGTGAAAATAATAATCAATTATTATACTTACATAAATCCCTTTTTTGTATACAACTTGTTAGAATATAATTCCTTGTTCAACATTGTGAATTTAATTTTGTGATGTAAGAATGACATTGTGCAATTGAACTACAAATAAATAATTTTATCATAGTGTACTTATTATTTTTATTCAACCAACAAAAATAACGGAATAAATTGGAGATTAAGACTAAAAAAAATTATACCATAGTTCTCTTGATCCGGATCACTTG
This sequence comes from Rheum nobile, assembly GCA_027886185.1. Classification (NCBI taxonomy): domain Eukaryota; kingdom Viridiplantae; phylum Streptophyta; class Magnoliopsida; order Caryophyllales; family Polygonaceae; genus Rheum; species Rheum nobile. The sequence continues at coordinate 1,454,965 of WOAB01000090.1, forward strand.
TAGGAAAAAATGAATTATGACTGTTTTGATCACTTCGAGATAAATGCAAAGCCGACGCTGTAATATTTTGTTGCACTGCATAAAGTATAGTTAGTTTAAAATAGTCTTTTTAAAATCATACAATTAAAGATATATTATAATTTACAACATGAAGCACTTGTTACAATTTAGCGTGTATAATCAAATGAAATAACGACTTTATATATTTACAATTACTAACCATTTGAAATATCGGACATGGGGATACGACCACTAACAAAAGAATTGTTGCTAACTCCATGAATATATCCTACAGTATCAATATTTAATCTCAACAATAAGATTTGAATTTATTGGGAAAAGTTTGAAATATTTGAAAATATCTTTTGACCTGATCGAGTTGAATTCATGCGTTGCCGTTTATCTCTAATAACAGTCAATCTCAACGCTCTATTATGTCGAGTTAATTCGTCCATAACAAAATTAACCTGCAAAATCTGGTTATACTTTAAATTTTTTTTTTTTTTTTTGTAATCACATTTAATACATAAATTGCATAAAATATATTTATGAATAAATTTGTTAAAATAAATGTAAAAAACTAAAGGACATGTTTATATTCTTTTGTTACATGGGCTTATATGCAAAAAAAAACATCATTGGCATGGTTTCGCATGATATGAATACGTATAGGCCTAATACATACAAAAATAATATTATGTACTTAAAACAAAATTGTAATCTACTATATAATAACTATTTGCATGTACTTATATAAAAATATTATGTACTTATCAATGGACATATATTCAAAAATTTTTTTAGGTTATAACTATTTGCATGCAACATTAAACATGTTTATCGATATATAGGCTCAAGTATGCAAAAGCAGAAAGTGAAATAGAGGGCCAATTCTAAAAGATCGTTTTATGTAACAATATATTAATTGTTAAAATAAAATTAGTTAGTTGTGGTTTATATATAATAACAACTAATATAAACCTTATATTATGTTGGGTTGAACTACAACAATGCATTTATAATTTTGAATATTCCAAATAAAATCGAATTATTCACATAAGCTTACATAAATTTAATACACTTTATACTATACAATAATTTGGACACTAATAGTATGTTAACGCTGGTGATTTGGGCCTCCTGACCTGGCTTGTGCCATTTCTGTAATTGGACCCACCCGGCCCATTTAAGCCCAAAACAAATCCAGGTGCCCCGTCTAACCTAACCCTAATGCTTTCCATTTTCGGCATTTCATTTCGCCGCTTCACTTGCCTCTCTCTTCTTCTCTCTCTGTCAGAAACCCTTCCATCTCCTTCCATATGCTTCAATCTCCATTTCCGTTCTTTACAGATCTATGGCGATCTCTTTTTCTTCTTCAAACTTCTTCACTTTCCTTCCTTTGTCAACAAATCCCCTCCAAATTGTTGCATTTTTTTTCAAAAGAATGACAAGTAAATGCATTTGTTTCCTGTTCTAGTGTACAACTCTCCCTCCCAGATTCGATCTGCTTCAGATCCAAACAATTTTGTCTCAAAAAATTTCATACAAAACTTCAAAACCTCTATGTATCTTCATAAATTCGCAACGAAGCGCAGATCTGGAATTCGGAGGCTATGGAGAGCTAAATAACACCAAAAAACGTAAGATCTCTCTCTCTCTCTCTCTCTCTCTCTCTCTCTCTCTCTCTCTCTCTCTCTCTCTCTCTCTCTCTCTCTCTCTCTCTCTCTCTCTCTCTCTCTCTCTCTCTCTCTCTCTCTCTCTCTCTCTCTCTCTCTCTCTCTCTGTATCAATATCTTTCTCTCTGTTTTTTTTTGCTTCTATGGATTTTCTAACTCAAAGTTTTTTAGGTATCTCGAAGTCGAGTTTATGGAGAGGGAAATATATCGAAGTCAGATCTGCTAGCGGATTTTCTGGAGAGCTACAAAACAAATATACAGTAAGATCTCTCTCTCTCTCTCTCTCTCTCTCTCTCTCTCTCTCTCTCTCTCTCTCTCTCTCTGTATTAGTATATTTCTCTCTGATATTTGGATTGTCTGTGTTTCTAACTCAAATTTTCTAGGTATCTCGAAGTCGGAGTTTCTGGAGAGCTCAATATTACAGAAGTGTGAGATCTCTGTTTCTCTCGCACCTTCGTCTCTCTCTCTCTCTAATTATCATTTTTTTTATTCTCTGGATTTCACTTTCGATTTAAAACTCATCAACAATTTGTTTCAATGCTTTGTTTAAAAGTTCTGATCATGCTTGTTCTTCGTCTACTCTCGATTCGTTTGCTATACTATGTTACCTTGCTTCGAAATATAACCTAAATAATCAAGTTCTTCCATGAATCAATAAAGTTCTGTTTGCCATTAATTTATTTTTTCATGTATGCATTCATCAATTTTCTGTGTGTCGATGTTCATTCTGAATATGTAGAAAATTCTGGTTGATTCTGTAGATTATATTTGTTAAACATATATTTGTTTTTTTTGATGCGATGTTAAACATATATATTTGTAATGTGTTAAGTAATAATAATATATAAACTGGTTACACCAAAAAAATAAATATTAAATTTAACTATGATAATAAATCAATTGGATTCAGGTTTATTTTACTGATTTATTGTAAAGGGTTAGCGAATTTTTTTTATTGGGCTTTATTAAATGATGACTTTGGGCCCAGTCATTTAAAACTGAATTTAAATATTTGATATAACGGCTGTGGCCCAATTTGTGTATGGGCTTCATTAACAACGGCCCAAAATGATTATACAATTATGGGCCATTTTTTTTGTTCGACTTGGTGGTAAAAATTTAAACTCAGCAGACTCTCTCTCTCTCTCTCTCTCTCTCTCTCTCTCTCTCTCTCTCTCTCTCTCTCTCTCTCTCTCTCAGCAGTCTCTCTCTCTCTCTCTCTCTCTCTCTCTCTCTCTATATATATATATATATATATATATATATATATATATATATCTCAGCAGACTCTCTCTCTCTCTCTCTCAACAGACTCTCTCTCTCTCTCTCTCTCTCTCTCTCTCTCTCTCTCTCTCTCTCAGCAGACTCTCCCCAACTTGTCAGTATATAACTATTTTTTAGATTCTTTACAAAACCATATCCTAGACTTCTTAATTCGATTACAACCAATATCTGGCAAACTAACCTTGTGTTTGTATTTATCTTTGTTAGCATTCAAACAACATCAAACTCCCTGATGAGGATCCATGGCAGATAATAGAATGAGATCAAAAGCACATAAATGTAAGAACTCTAACTATATTTCTCCCAACCTCCTTCTCTCTCACTGTTTGATTGCATAAGATGCCTTCACATAGATATGATAAGCAAAATGAATACAATGGTTATTATATACACAGATAGTAAACTTAAATGCTAAGACATTTTAAAATAATTTTCAATCACAGGATTTCTGGTTTCATATTCAAGTTACATATCTTATTCTAATTGCCATACACTCATACTGAATGCTAAGACATTTTATTTATGGTTTTTATGTTTTAATTGGTATTATGTTTACTGAATTCAATTTTTTTTCATTTACAGGCATCAACACTAAAACAACAACATACAACACTTACAACACATATACTGCAATATCGTCTACAGTAAGGTCAGATGTAATATTTTCAATTTTGTACACCAAATTTGTAGAATTTTTATATAATATGTTCAGTACTAATATATTCCTTTATATTCTTTGTATAGGAGATCTCAGATTGGACTCATAATGAGCATTGGAGACACAACTCTGCTTTTGTTTAAATGAGAGACATACAGGTACCCCAACATCAATACTCTATAGATTTACTTATAATCAGATTGTGTAATCATGTTTTGCATGTAGTATTTAGTATTATAATTCTATAAAAAAACATCTATTAACCCTAAATCAACAAACTTAACACATCTAGATCTAATTCTTAATTTTTCTGTCACTTTAAAAATAATAAATAGAACATTATTCATTGAAAATAGATTACCTGTTACTGTCGATGAGTTGAAAATGATTTGTCTAAATCTTTCTCTCACAAGTTAAAGCCCTTTCCTCTTCAAAACAACTGACTCCTGCAATACATAATACCCTTTGGGTAGATTATATATAAGTGACCCTTTGAGTAGATTTGAAACAAAATTGTTTTTCACTGTTTGATTGCATAAGATGCCTTCACATAGATATGATAAGCAAAATGAATACAATGGTTATTATATACACAGATAGTAAACTTAAATGCTAAGACATTTTAAAATAATTTTCAATCACAGGATTTCTGGTTTCATATTCAAGTTACATATCTTATTCTAATTTCCATACACTCATATTGAATGCTAAGACATTTTATTTTAGGTTTTTATGTTTTAATTGCTATTATGTTTACTGAATTCAATTTTTTTTTTCATTTACAGGCATCAACACTAAAACAACAACATACAACACTTATAACACATATACTGCAATATCGTCTACAGTAAGGTCAGATGTAATATTTTCAATTTTGTACACCAAATTTGTAGAATTTTTATATAATATGTTCAGTACTAATATATTCCTTTATATTCTTTGTATAGGAGATCTCGGATTGGACTCATAATGAGCATTGGAGACACAACTCTGCTTTTGTTTAAATGAGAGACATACAGGTACCCCATCATCAATACTCTATAGATTTACTTATAATCAGATTGTGTAATCATGTTTTGCATGTAGTATTTAGTATTATAATTCTATAAAAAACATCTATTAACCCTAAATCAACAAACTTAACACATCTAGATCTAATTCTTAATTTTTCTGTCACTTTAAAAATAATAAATAGAACATTATTCATTGAAAATAGATTACCTGTTAAAGCCCTTTCCTCTTCACAAGTTAAAGTCCTTTCCTCACATCTTTCTCTCACAAGTTAAAGCCCTTTCCTCTTCACAACAACCGATTCCTGCAATACATAAGACCCATTATAGATAACTTGTTCTCTTCAAAACACGAACTGGAATAATTTTGCAATCTGTTAGGTTATATATATATTAGTCCTATTTTTTTATCTTAATATTAAATACAGTAATATAAGATCTTCAAGATATCTTGCCCATATTAAATACTGTAATACTTTTGCAATCTGCTAGGTTATAATCTTTTCGGATGTGCAGACTTATAAACTTAAAATTATATGGATTTTTTTTTAATGTTGTATTCTTTTTAAACTTTTGTATACTTTTCCTTATTTGTTTATACATATTTCTTTTAGAGGGGGTTTTACAACCATAATATCCTTACCCGAATTCAGACAAATAATAACCTAAGTATTTTTCAGTTTTACTTTTATTCCTAATGAGTTGTCCGTTTAAGGTTTATTCATAATACATACCACTTAAATTGGATATGAAACAATCTTCATAATGTTTAATATATATAGATTATAATTTTGCACAGCTTGAGATTTGTGTAAATACATTTTTACTCCCTTTCTAAATATTATCATCATTTGATTAAGAACAAAATTAATTGGTTTAGTATATGTATTTAAGAAATGCTATATAACAAACACTCAATTGTTTTCAAAACAGAATAACATAGAATAAATCTTAATATTCCAAATAACTTTAAACTAATTCCAAACATGATAAGAAATGGCATAGAATAATTCTAAATAATATAAATAACTTAAAAATAATCTAAAACATGACCAATTCTTAGCAATTTATTATTCATCTTCTTCAAAAAGCTCCTCTTCCTCCTCTTCTCCTTCTTCACATTCCCCTTCTTCTTCTTCTTCTTCTTCTTCTTCTGCTTGTTCTTCGTCATCTTCTACTTCTTCCCCTTCTTCATCTGACAAATTAATAACAACCTGCCTCCCATTCAAGTGCTGCCAAGGTAGACGATTAATCTTTGCAAATTCATCCAATAAAGCCCAAAGTTGAAGTCCGGATATTTCATACTCCATATCGTAAATACACGAAAGTTGCCATGCTACAACGCATTTACTACTGAATTTCAGAAAATAATCTCTCCCTTCACCTTCAATCCATATATTTACATCACTGCTGCGCCATGTGATGTAATTATGTTCTTCATCAGACAATGAATCGATACGTAAATAACGATCATGGCCATATTGCATAAACATATCTTCAAGCCCAGTTTCGTTCAATTCAGCCTGTGTAAGAACAATAATTACTGGATTATAGGAACTAAACGTTGAATGAAAATCAGCCTCTTCAGTTGGACCAAAATAGCCAGCGACATTCTTGACTGCACAGTTTAGTTGTTTGTTCGGGAACAAAATAGGGTCTCTCTCATATATGAAGGGACAAAATCGCTTATTAACTTCGTCTAAAGCATGTTTAAACCTGTAACAAATACATTCAATACATTAATAGGTTATGAAAAAAATATGGCTTAACTTCATGTAAAGAATGTTTAAAACATTGTATTAGAGTTACACATGAATAAGAAAGAATTTTTATAGGAATAATGTTTTAAACCTATATTAAATAAAACAGTACCTTTCTGTAGCAATTGTAAGACCATTTGGCATAGAAATCGAACACTTGATGTACTTAACGTCGTCAGATAGATCAATAGGTAAGGAAAGTCTCATGTGAAAGTAATTAGCCATACGTGGAAATCTGAAAAAGTGGCTTTCGGGTAACATGTCGGAAAGAAAAACAACATCAGTATGAACTGAGATGTCATGAGCAATAGGATGAACCATAACTGATTCTTAGAAAGCATATAATGGTAAACTGAGATGCTAAATGTTATGTGTGAAACAAAGTAAGAGGCTATGTTTTATAGAGTAGTTGTATTCAATTTTTAGAAATAATTAAAAGATCTTACATTATACTTGTGGTTGTAAATTTGAGAAATAATGAAAACATCTTATCACAATTATAGACACATGTAGCAAAATGTATATATTAAGATATAATGAGTTCAAATTCGTACATATGTGAATATTGAAAAGATATACTTTAAATTAAAGATACAGGGTTTTAGGTTTTCAGGAATGAAATAAAATTTAAGGAGGCATATTGGCAATATGTATATAATAATATACAATTTATTTCCATATTCTGTTATATTTTATCACATTAATTTAATAGATTCCATAAAGGATTTTACAAACAACCCTAATGTCTTATAAGAACAACAGCCTGTTAAAACACCCTAAGCATATTATGAACAGTCTACTCGATGCAGAGTATGCTGTTAGAGGGTATTAAGAGCAACCCCTCTTCTAATACCATCTCAAAGCATATTCTGCATCGAGTTATTTCATCCTAATATTTTTTTCTAAATACTTATATAATGTTCAATAACTGAATGTTATTAATAATAATGCATAGCTGCTATATCATTGAATGTGAATACTCAACATGAAAAAGTGTTTAATTTTATCCATGTTCAGTTCTGTTTTTCAATAATCTATGTGTTTAAAACAAAACTGAATGTTAATAAAAAAATTTACAGAACTGATGCAAAACAGATTGTTAATCAACTAATTTAATACCATAGGTATTTATGAGACTGAATTGACTTTCATTCAATGGTTTAGCACAAAAAACATTCACCACACACAAGTATAACACAATGAAAGGAAAAATCCAACATAAATTCATTCAATGGTTTAGCAATATCATACCAATGTAAAAACTGAAACAAAACACATGAATTCTCTGAAAAACTAAATAGTGTACTGGCTCAAATAATAGAAAAAACAATATAAGTTAGTCTAACTTTTCCTTCTTCACTTTCTTTAGAGTAACCCTCCTCTTTGTGGTTGATCCATTGCCATGCTGCGTAATATGACTATCTTCAGATTTAGCACTCTCCTCCTCAGATTTGCTATTTTCTTCCTCATCATTGGTGTTTATATACTCGTGTTTACGGGGTGTCGCCATTTCATTTGACGACACTTTTGACACCTCATCAGTCTCCACATCAAGTGATGCCTGATTTTCCTATAATAAGCAAAAAACTTGATTCAATTCAAGAACCCAAATTTGAAATGAACAACAAATAAAATGAAGAATTCATACCTCTGATTCTAAATTGAATTGTTCAAACTTCTCAATCAAAGTCATATCATCCATCATGTTTGTTACCGTGTATGCTGTAACAGATGGAAGTCTACTAATATTAAATTGGGAAATCAGAACCCTAAACAACATTTTTTTATTTATCAACACATTTAGATCGTCTGGGATGATACTAATGTCCTCATCCTGAAAATAAAAATGAAAACAAATGAATTAATGAAGGCAGAATCATTTTATACTTAATCACTTCGCAATTTATAAACTTAATTTTAAACCAAACCTTTTACCTTATCTATTGACTCAATAATGCTTGTGATTGATTTCTTTAAAAATTGAGTAGCTTCTCTATCAAAGATAGTTAGTTGAGCAGTCCCAGATCCATCTATAACATTAACTTGAATACAAAATCTGCACAGAATAAAACATATATAAATAACTAAATAACCAAAAACATTTTAAACAAATTTATCTGGAAATTCATTACCTAGGAATAGCATACTTCACTAATGCATCACATTTCCTGCACCAAAATTGTTCTTCTTGTGCTTGCACTTTGCTTTTACACCGTTTGCATGAATTATAGTACCATCCAAATGAATCTTCAATATGGTCAATGGTCGCAAGAACAATAGCCTGGAGAACCTGTAATAATGATAAATGTAATAAAAATTAAATAACCTTAAAATCTCAAAGGAATCCAGAAAACTAAATATTTATATACAAAATGTTTAAAAAATAAACTATTCTTAACTTACCGTTCCACGCTCATGAAGATGTTCATAAAGTTCATCCAAGGTTTTTCTTGCACTCACATCCAAGAAAATATCAGCAGAAGAATATGATCGCTCACTTGATAGTTGTACACAACTATTACCACCTTTTTCAGCAGATTATTTTGATATACTAAAGTTTAAGAAACAATATAGTAAATTATTTACAATTAATATATCAAAATATCAAAACAATTTCATAAACAGATATGTAAAAACACCTAATCAGAATATACCTTTCCTTGAACTTTGAAATCTCGCTAATACTTTCATCATCAAAATACACCCTTGTGCCATAATATCCATTTGACACATTAGGTGAATTATTCCATTTGCCAAGCTTCGCGAACTGAACTATAACAACGACCGTATTTTGATTTGATGCGCCAATAAATGGACGACATTCTTCAGCAAAATCATCCCATAGAGTACAATTAATGATATTGTTACTGTAATATGAACAAAAAAATAGTTAGAAATCATCATTTTGATTAACAGAAAATGTTTATTGTGTCTAATGATATTAAATATTAATACAAAAAGATAAATATTTAATACCTTGCATCCATTAATTGCAAATTAATTCTTTTGCCATCTTTACCATTGCTTTTAGTAAAGGTCACTATTTGATCACCAATTCCAACCAATTGACCAATAACATCTACATATAAAATGTACAATATTAATGATGCATATTATACACATAAAAACAAAATAGTTGAATGATTTTAATATAAAATTTTTCAAAAACAACTTACCATAAAGAAATCCTTTATCCAGTGACTCGTCCAGGATTTTTTCAAATGCAGTAAAGTTGAATCCATGAACAGGAACATAAATGGTCGAACATAGTTTAACGGTAGTGTTCCGATAAAATATGACCTTATACTTGTGATCATAAAACTTAAATGGTATATCATATAGGGCAACTCCGAAATTAGAAATCAAATAAGCACCTCCTTCTTTTAATAAAGATAAGCTAACCATGAAAACTTCTTTAATTACTGCATGCATTTTGTCACCTTGAAAAATGATATAACAGAACTAAAATGACAGATTTGAATTTAATTACAAGATTAGGCACAAAATTTTGTAAATACACAAAGCAATCTGTTAACATATAAACTGCTAATCAGTACCTGCTCATCCATTAGAATTAGTTCAGTCGTTCCGTATTGAGTTGGATCGTCTTTCTTTGGAACTTTAAATAAACGGATTACACGAACCTTAAGTTTATGATTACCTCGGGTACCTGTAATATCCTTCACGTGCTGTATAATTTTTGACATCTACAATTCAGAATAAACAATTCAGTATTTATATTAACATCAACATGAAATATGTATTACAACAAAAACATGAATTTATGAAATAGAATCAATTTTTAATACAACAAAATTTAAACCCCATCTCAAATTAATTGGTATACTTTCAGTTTTAACCTTTGTATATGATTTCTGCATTTACTGGAAAAAACTGAATTCTTAAAAAAATGGTGTGTTGCAGACTATTGTCATGGTGCCTTGATGAGGATGTCTGGAGGTTGAGTTAGATTGTGCATGACTTCCGTATTGTCATGGTGCACAGTTCCAAAGTGATCAATGTAAGCACAATCTATGTCTTTTTGTATCTATCTCTTTCTATTTGTATCACTTTCAATGCAGATATATATGTATATAGACAGAAGAACGTTTGTATAAATGCTATTCTTGAAAATAGAGGGGTATTATATCATTAGTCGGTGTGGATATGCTCCGAGAGAGTATTAGTTACATTTGCAATAGGACTCATGTAATAGTCTCTCGGAGGATATTCTGCACCGACTTGGGTAAACATGCCTTCTCATTAAAAAACAAAAAAACAGTAATATATTGTGGTAAACATGTCTATTTCTGTTTATATAATCTGCATCTAAATATCCTTTTTGTTTCATTTTTTTCATCCATTGATGAGGATCACTGGAGGTTGGGAACATAGCATTGACTGTGGAGATTATTGAATGTGGAGTGTGCTTTGTAGAAGATTTTGGGTAAACATGCCTCTCTCTCTCTCTCTCTCTCTCTCTCTCTCTCTCTCTCTCTCTCTCTCTCTCTCTCTCTCTCTCTCTCTCTCTCTCTATCTATCTCTCTCTCTCTCTCACACACATTTCCTATAAATCCATAAATATGTAGATGCATGAAAATTTATCTCGCCTTAACTACATATCTAGTTATCTGTCTAGGATTATACATTTCTATGCAGATGCTTTGTTTGATTTATGCTCTGCTGCATTACTGTGTAAATAAACTGAAACCTTTTATCCAATATGAGCAGATATGGAGTTTCGTAAATGAATATGACAAATATATAACCAATGAAAGATTGAAAAATATGTAGTCAATGTTGCATATAGGTTATGAATTAATACCTTGTACCCGAGTTCTGTATTTTATCAAAAAAAAAATGCAGCAAATAAAATAAATCGGAATCAGTTATGTTAGAAATCTTAAATCTGAATACTGAGTTGTGCTTTAACATTACCTCTAAATGTCTGTATTCTGCTGTAGTGTAGGGTTTTAACATAGTTGAAAAAGTTATTTTATAGACGACGATGACAGAGATGGAGTCATGCTTACGTTTTTTTATTTTTGGAATGCATAGATTTCTCTTTATATTTTCTTCGTAGTAATCATTGTAAATTTGTACATATACTATTCTGTAAGGCTCTTGATGATTCCGTGCTATGCTTTGCTTATTTTGGTCAGATATTGTATTTAGTTGCGACATTTATGGCTGTTTTCTGATATGCAGATTTTCTGCCATTGGGAAACAGAAAAGGGTCGACCCAGTGTCAGAATATATGCAATTGTGTAATTTTTATACAGGTTTAAAAAGTTGTGCAATATATTTTGTAAGTTGCTGTGCAGGTTTATGTTTGTATGTGGGGTTTTGTAATGTGTTATGGTTAATTTTGTCTTTGCATTTGCGTATTATGTTTTGTAATATGTGGTCTGGTTTTGTGCATTATTTGGTCATATTTGTGGTTGGTTCAGTGAATCCATTAGGTTCAAGAATTGTCGTAAGTTTGTTCCTTAATTTTCTTATATTTACTGCAAAAAATTTCATCCAGCAGGTTTTTTAAATCATTTACAGCAAATTAATTTTTTCCCAAAAACGTTCTTAATTTTTTGATTTTATGTTGTAATATGTCCCTGTTGGTTTTGATTCCTTTTTGTTATGGGAAACATTAAGATCTCAAACAAATTACCGTACAAAACAAATATCATAATCAAAGATATTTTTAAAAAAAACAATTAAGCGAAAAGATGACACGTGGCAAAATTCTCCGCATGTGACACGTGACAGCGGAAAATGCGGGTGTAATGCGGGGCGCGTGCTGCTCAGTCGTCGTGTTGCTTTAGTTATTATATAATAGATTATTTCTTGTTTAATTAATATATTCTTAATTCTTCTTTCTCTAATACTTAATTAATTTTCATTCTTTATTCTTAATTCTTGTTCGCGGGGGACATAATTACTATACTATATCTGCGTTTTTTATTTGTTGACTCGTTTCTTGTTATTTCATAATTCATTCTTTTCCCTAAGTTCACAATTTATTATTTATTCATACTTATTTCTAATAATGTTTTTGACAATTATAATTATGACTACATAAATTGACCTAATAAATATTACTTCATTCATTTTCATACTCATAAAACGACTACGCATGACTAAATATCACAATAATAAACATGACTAAATTTCAAAATCATAAACATAACTAAATTTCACAATCATAAACATAACTAAATTAACAAAATCCACATGCATAACAAAATATAAATTTAACTAATAAATAACTAATTCGGTATTTAACTAAATTAATTTTGTAACAAATTCCACATGATTAAAGTGAATTTGACAACTATACAATTTTACGAACAAAATTCACATGCATAACAAAATGTAAATAACCAATTTCACATTCATAAATATTACTAAATTAATGTAACTAATAAATAAAAAATTTGATATTTATTAAAAATTTCAAATCAAATTTACGTACCTCAAGAGCACGCCACGACGTATCGCCGTGACCTCGACCTCCTCTAAGTCTCGAAAATGCGACTGTGCCTCGACCAATTTGTCCACCCCGATCCCCGGCGGGCCGCCTTCTTGCGTCTTTCGGTTCACAATCACCAGAGGGTTAACCACCACGTCGCCTCCATGAGGCTAGGGATCCCGTGTGCCCATTGCCGCTGCGCCGCCAACGGAAGTCGCCCCGTCAGACGGTACCATCGCCACCACTAGATCCACATCGCTGTCGTCGGAGTTTGCCATTTCAAGGGATGAAAAGACGAGAGGAAAAAGATGAAGGTGAAGGTGAGAGAGGGGGTTGCCGGGAGAGGAAGAAGCAATGAGGTCCCCGAGATTTTTTTTCCATAAATCAGCGGCGAGAAAGAGAGGACGAAGAAAGAGAAGGGAAGAAGAAAGTTACGTGACGCCAACTTAAACCTACAAAGGTACACGCTGGTGCCGCGTACTTGTTTAATTTAAAAAAAATTGTTTATATTGGGTACGCAACTCATCCACATACCATTATTATTTTTTTGTAATAAAAAAGGAGGTACGTGTCGTCTACGCGTACCTCTCCTTATTTCATTTTTGAAAAAAAATACTAATTGGATATGTGAAATACCCGATCACCTAGGTATATGATGGCCCCCGGACAGCCCTCGCGCCTCAAGGACTGCGCTCCCAGTGCTCCCCCATTGTCGCGCACCCAACGCGCCCCCAGTGTTGCACCTCCAGCGTGCCCTCAGTGTCGTGCCCCCAGCGTCGCCCCCCCCCCCCCCCCCCCCCCCCCCCCGTGTGGCACCCCTGGTTTTACGTGCCTATCCATCTATATCTATTTTTATTTATATTATTGTCTTCTTTTCCTATTGCGAGTGTTGGCCACTTGCAGTGGACCAAGGCCAATTAGCTAGCTTAGGCCTATGGCCAAATATGTAAGACTATATAAACACTTTATGTGCTTCATTTCAATTCATGTTTTAGTCGAGGTTTAGTTGTAGAGTTGAGGCTTCCCTCCTTCCCTAAACCCCTAAGGCATCAAGCCCTAGTGGCTTAGATCTCACACTCAATCTCTTGCTCTGACTCAATCTCTCTCTCTCACTGAATCGGTCTCACACCCCCATCGCTCCCCTGGTTCGAGTCCCACCGTTGCTGCGCTTCAGTGGAGCGCCTCACCCCAGTAACCTCACTTTAAGGTTATTTTGCCTTCGTGTCCTAGGGAAGCACATTGAGCCAGCAACCTCAGTTTGAGATTGTCTGGTTGTCTTGCTCTAGTGAAGCCACCAAGGAGAAGATCCACCAAGGAGGAGTTGAAGGAAGCCCTTTCTTGCGCCACGGTCCGAGCCAACGCACTTGAAGCGCCCCTTCACCGGAGCGTTTCACATTAGTATAGGTACGCGACGCGTACGCGTACCGCCTCTACCACTAGAATTAGTACGTTTTGCATACTTATACCTTGCAATTATAGTACGCGGTGTAAATGCGTACCTTTACAGAGTTTAAACAGAAAAAAATGGAGTGTATATAGCATCACCTTATTTTTATTTCAGTTTTCTTTCCTAATGAGGTCATTAGCTTGTATGGTAAGATTTTTTTTTGCTCAACCATTTGAGAGGAAAGAAAGTAACTATGTACGACCAAAATGAAAACATAAATATGGAGATAAGATTGAATTTAAAAATAATATGTATACTAGCTTAGTATCCGTGTTAAATGTTTTTAATAATATGACATTAAATCCAAAAAATTAAATATGTTTCGTGGTACTAAAAGATTATTAAATCTTATACCCAAGTGCTCATGAAAAATGATATACTATAGAAAATATAACAATAATTAAAAAGTGTCACTATAGTTGTTAAATCCAAAGTTAGATGTTAAATAGAAATTCTATTTAGTTATCTTAGAAATAAATTTGAATAAGGATTTTTTCTAGGGGATTTTTGTAGAATCATCTTAGATAAGTATGGTTAATTGAACTACTTCTACTAAGTAATATGTATCTATTATTGTATCTGATAATATTAATATAAAAATAATTTTATTTTTTCTTATATTATAAACCATTTAGATAAGTATGTGCCAAATTTTGCTAAAACTATTTCATGAACTTCTTTTTATTTTACTATTATTTTATTTATATATAAATATTTTTCTAATAATAAACTTAGATTAATCAAATTTTATTACGTTAAAGATTTGATGAAAAGATAAGAATGAAATTTGTGTTGTAAAATTATATATGTTACTAGTATAAATTAAAATAAATAACAAACTAAATTAATTTAAATGAGGCTAATAACAAAAGTTGTTAGGAGATCTAAATTTAATAAGATAAATGAATTCCGGCTCTTAAAAGTTGAGGATTAAACTAGTAGTTAAGATTTTTCAGGGGAGAATGAATTTAAATTTTAGTTATCTTATCAAACCAATTTCAAAAGATGCATTTGTTAAGTAACTTAGCAATTTTTTATAAATTCATTAACCTTATTGTCATTGCGATACACTTATGTTGCTATCAAATTCATAATTGTGTAGGTATGAATTGATTAAATTTGAATAAGCTGGTAGGATCACTTTAAATATCTAGTAATATATCTATAATACAATTATTTGATTAATTAAAAAGAAATAAGGTAGAATCCACTGCTCTAGTTGAATTCGTGTTATACACAGGTCTTGGCTAATAATTAACACGATTTCTATTTCACGCACCGGCAAAATTGCTATTTCACGCACCGGTTCGTCTGTCATGGATCATGTGCATCTGTCCGTGACGGACGAATCCATTTGATCCGTCACGGATGGATCCATTTGGTCCGTCACGGATGAACATGCTGATCCGCGACACGATTTTGGAATCGCTATAACTTTTGATTCCCTAGTCCAAACGCTCTGAAATTTGGAGGAGTTATAGTTGACATCTTGATCTTTAATCTGGCGTTGGAATCACTCAATTCGGAGTTACGTAGAAAAAGTAATACTTCTCCAAAGACAGGACAAAGAAATAGAGATCTCTTAAGCGTCAAGGCGAGTAGAGATACATCTCCATTCGTTTCTCAGCTGATGGCGTTCAAACCTTCTTCTATAAGAAAGAGACGAGGTTGCAACGCGACTTATATGCTATTGTACTCGCACATTGTAATGCTATTGTGATCCATGATTGCAATGCTATTGTAATCCGACTTAAATGTTATTGTACTCGCCTTGGCGCTTAAGAGATCTCTATTTCTTTGTCCCGTCTTTGGATAAGTATAACGTTTTCTACGTAACTCCGAATTGAATGATTCCAACGTTAGAGTAAAGATCAAGATGTCAACTATAACTCCTCCAAATTTCAGCGCGTTTGGACTAGGGAATCAAAAGTTATGGCGATTCCAAAATCGTGTCGCGGATCAGCATGTTCATCCGTGACGGACGAAACATGTTCATCCATGACGGAAGAAACATGTTCATCCGTCACGGATGAAAATGCTTCGTCTGTCACGGATGAACATGTTTCGTCCGTCACGGATGAACCAAGGCGTTAAATTAAGTTTCTTTTATTGATGTTAACATCAATAAAGTAATTGATTATAAACTTATTCTGATTATGTTCAGTTTTTAAATTATATGACTTGATAGATTTTGCATTGTAATTCAAAACAAAGACCTAGATAAATCGGTTTTTGAAAAGATTGGCCATACATAAAGATAATAGAAAGCTTCTTCCATCTCGATTGTCAAATGTTTCCCATTTGTTTTGAACCAATCGTATCCCTTCTTTCTACTGGTTTGAGATATCTCTACTCGCCTTGGCGCTTAAGAGATCTCTATTTCTTTGTCCCGTCTTTGGAGAAGTATAACTTTTTCTACGTAACTCCGAATTGAGTAATTTCAACGTCAGATTAAAGATCAAGATGTCAACTATACCTCCTCCAAATGTTAGCACGTTTGGACTAGGGAATCAAAAGTTATGACGATTCCAAAATCGTACCGCAGATCAATTGAGTAATTCCATGTGTCATGTACATGTTTGGATAAATATAAACTATATATTTAACGGTATATCAATTGATAATATAAGATGCTATTGACTAACAAAAAATATTATAATAATTATATTGTTTTAGCATGCTAAAAAATTAGAGAAGGATTATGTAGCTCAAGTAAATCATATGTTATTAAAGTAAGAATCAGACGGTTAAACAAATTAAGTTTCTTTTATAAATATGCATGAGAATGATTTAGTCCATAAAGGTAACAAAACTTTAAGTAATATATTCATGAAACAATATAAAATATATTTTATTTATATATTTTATGTATATATGTTGCAAAAAATACTATGTGACAGTTTAATTAGTGGCTTAATAAATCTAAAAGTATAGTGCAAGTAATATACACACCGACATTAAAATGAACTATGTTTGGCCAAATTAGAGTCTTGATAATGCTTATAATTTCAATAAGTACATAAAGATAATAGAAAGCTTCTTCCATCTCGATTGTCAAATGTTTCCCATTTGTTTTGAAACAATCATATCCCTTCTTTCTAATGGTTTGAGATATCTCTACTCGCCTTGGCACTTAAGAGATCTCTATTTCTTTGTCCCATCTTTGGAGAAGTATAACTTTTTCTACGTAACTCCGAATTGAGTAATTCCAACGTCAGATTAAAGATCAAGATGTCAACTGTACTTCCTCCAAATTTCAGCACGTTTGGACTAGGGAATCAAAAGTTATGGCAATTCCAAAATCGTGCCGCGAATCAATTGAGTAATTTCATGTGTCATGTACATGTTTGGATAAATATAAACTATATATTTAACGGTATATCAGTTGATAATATAAGATGCTATTGACTAACAAAAAATATTATAATAATTATATTGTTTTAGCATGCTAAAAAATTAGAGAAGGATTATATAGCTCAAGTAAATCATATGTTATTAAAGTAAGAATCAGACGATTAAACAAATTAAGATTCTTTTGTAAATATACATGAGAATGATTTATTCCATAAAGGTAACAAAACTTTAAGTAATATATTCATGAAACAATATAAAATATATTTTATTTATATATTTTATGTATATATGTTGCAAAAAATACTATATGGCAGTTTAATTAGTGGCTTAATAAATCTAAAAGTATAGTGCAAGTAATATACACACCGACATTAAAATGAACTATGTTTGACCAAATTAGAGTCTTGATAATGCTTATAATTTCAATAAGATTGGTCATACATAAAGATAATAGAAAGCTTTTTCCATCTCGATTGTCAAATGTTTCCCATTTATTTTGAAGCAATCGCATCCATTCTTTCTAATGGTTTGAGATATCTCTACTCGTCTTGGCGCTTAAGAGATCTCTATTTCTTTGTCCCGTCTTTGGAGAAGTATAACTTTTTTTACGTAACTCAGAATTGAGTAATTCCAACGTCAGATTAAAGATCAAGATGTCAACTATACCTCCTCCAAATTTCAACGCGTTCGGACTAGGGAATCAAAAGTTATGGCGATTCCAAAATCGTGTCGCGAATCAGAATGTTCATCCGTGATGCACGGATGTGGTTGGTGCGTCATGAACGATTTACTGTGGTCCGTCACAGACGGAGTGCTTTCGTTCGTCATGGGCGGCTTCATTTGGTACGTCACGTATGAACCAGTGCGTGAAATAAAAATTTTACCCGTGCGTGAAATAGCAAGGGCCATAATTAATCATTTGAAATGATTATGCATTCTCTCTAGTCTCTATTTACATATGCTAATAACTAATAAGTGTTTAATTAGTTTATTGGACTTCAAATATACATGTTTAGTCTATTTACATATATAATATTTCAAGAACTCTAAGCTACAGTTTAGCAAAATTCATGGTATTATTAACTTTTCTATATCGTTCGTCTATGTTAAATTGATTATATGACAACATTAATATAAAGTTGAAGATCACTTGTACAAACATAAATTCACAAATCTATCTATAAACATATAAAGTAGAAAGATTTGGCAATTAATGACTGCACATTTACTCTCTGCAGTAGGATTGTAATTCTCGTGGGTCGATATTCGCATTCACTCCACTGGGTCGGCGTCCAGATGGCTGGAAAATACACTCGCTGGAGCTGTAATGTAAAATCCCTGGGCCGGTGGTTCCAATCAGTCCACTGGGCCGGCGTGCATGGTTTTAGCAATATGTAGAAGCAAGACTGAGGGATATGAGAAGACGCGCAAAGTGAAACCTCCAGTAACGGCTCAGTGAATGGCCTATCGATGGGGCAATGCTGGTGGATATGAGGAGTCTGTCAAAGTGAAACCTCCACAATGGTTGTTATGGTAATGCAGTCGGTAATAATGTGCCAACTTAATATCTGGTAATAACTCCAGCTGGTAGTTACTCTGCTACGACATGGCAAGAGACATTTCAAATGTCTTTGCCCTGTTGGAAAATGCCAAAGGCGCATTGCTTCTGCTATAAAATCTTCTGTGCAACCAAAGCGTCGTCATCCACCTTGCATCTTAGCTCTGGTTTACTGCGACCTGCACGAATAGAAAACAAAAGCAACAATGAGTTTTGCACTTCTAAATCAGTTGGGAGAAGGGGTGCCTGCCAACATTCAAGTGAGGGTTTGCCACGAGTGGGATGTTTTCACTAGGATGGGCTCATACATCAGCACCGATTTCATTCTTTCTAATCAAATGGTTTGCACACATTGCGTCTAATTTTTGCCGTAATTTTTCCCTTGCTTTTTGATTCCTAGGTTATTTTTAAAATGCTGTTTTGTTTGGTGTGTGTTATAGGAAAATGTCATTCACTGCACAACAAAGAGCAGCGTCGCACATTGTTTCATCAACAAGCTAGAAGTGGGATTTCTCTATTGTATAAAAGACTTCAATGTACTGCCTAATTAGAAGCAATTTTCTATTGTAAGAAGTAACAGTAAGATGTTTGAACTTCACAGAGGTTCTGTTGTTAAAAGAACTCAATAGGAGACGCATGGTTATCCTCTATATCCTTTTGATTTCACAAAAATTGAGGACATTCGCCTCTCTGAAGCTAATAATCTGATTGGTAACTGATCTTCAAATTCTCACCTTTGCTTGAAATGCATAAGTGTGGCTCACTAATTATTTTTCCCGTTTTCCAGAGGTCATTGGGTATGTCACTGGTGTGGGTATGCAGAAAATAGTTGGGATGCCAATGAGACATAGAGGGGTTGCCAAGACTCTTAGATTTTATCTACAATGCAACACGTAAGCCTAAATCTAGACATTTAAAGTAGCACCAGCAGTGTTGTTCTATTGCATTCATATCATTGCCCAAGTGCAACTTAAATCTAATTTTATGGTCATTGTAGGGTGGAAAGTATCAAGGTAACACTGTGGGACAACTTAGGGGATGAGCTATTGGAAAGGAAAACAAGATGGCCTTTACGTTGTCATACTGGTTGCAATGCATGTGAAGGAATTCAAGCGTAAGAAGGAGTACTCAACAACTTCCTTGGTTTAGCCATGATAATGGATTACGCCTGACTGAATAAAATTGCTATGGTTTACATGCAGATGAAGTCTACATATCAAGCACTCCATCCACAACGATTTATGACTCTAAAGATATCCCACAACTGGCTGAATTTAGGGACCGCAATACGTAATTTTGCATGCTAACAAATATATTAACATTTATCGTTTGAATTAGGTAAGGTGAGGAATAACCTGGAGACTACTCACCATTATTCCATGTCTGCGTACCTGTGCAAAGATGCTTCAGTCGTTGATGGATTCCCTGTTGATGAAGGCCCACCAACAATGATTATGACTATTTCACAGATGTTGGAGTGGTGTAGAGCTAAAAAAAGGGTATTCCATCGTATGCCCAGTCTGTTTCCTGTAAATGTCTCTACCCTGGAGTGTCTTAACTTCATTGCGCTACAAATCTTCTACAAGTTACTGTTTTCAATTGTGAAGTGAGGATTTCAGATATTACAACTCAAACTCCTTAGTACTACTTTGTCTGCACAAGTGGGAAATGCAAGAAAGGAGTGACTCGACGTGCCGACAATTTTTTTTGCACTTCCTGTGAAGTGGCAGTTAGCTTCCCAAAAGCCAGGTCTTTGTTTAACTATGTAACCTATGTTGTATTTCTGCTAAGCCAACAAATCGTTTATTAGATACCTTGACACACGGCTCTTCACCCATTTCCATCATTCTGTTATATATTTTTGTTAGCTTTTACCTATGGTGTTACAGATTTAAGCTGCGCCTGACCATTGAAGACTCTACTGGTGCTACAACAGTAACTCTTTTTGATGATACTGCTAAGAAATTGGTTGGCACAACAACAGATTCTTTGCTTAAAAATGTAAGACAACATATCCTACATTTGCAATGCTATGCTTTAGCCTTTCCCCAGTTCAAGGTCGTTGAGCTCTTTAGATGTAGTATTAAACACCATTACTTATCGCTCAACCAGATGACAACGATGAAATTCTCTTACCTAATCGGTTATCCAACCTCATCGACACTTCACATATGTTGGAGATCAAGTCACACACTTATTACTCCATTGGTGGCGAGAGCTTCACGTGCACCAACATCCTCCCTGTACGTGGCAAAGCAATAGAGGTAAATAGGTGCTTCATGTTTTACAAAGAGGATAACTTATATCATGATAGGCCAACACCTTCTCACACTAACCCTCTATAAATTTGAAAGGGTGTTTTGCAGCAGAAACGTCCAAGGGATGATAGCAGAACTGCTTTGTCCCCTTCAACAAATGTTGCCATTGAGACAGAAGTGTAGGCATATAGTTTGCTGATATTAGGAACAAATACTTACATCACACAGTTGTTTTCCGACCTGAACATAGTTGTTTACTGTTGTGAAATTTACAGGTGTGCCGATGAAGGTAATTGTTTTAAAAAACTGAGTCAAGGAAAGAAAGACCAACCCATGCTTCTTGATATTTCATCTCCATATAACACAACTGAAGACGATGGGTCTGATGTTGGAGAAGACATGCAAGACTTAGGATTCTGAAGACAATAAGATCAAAATGGAGTTAATAGTTTATGGAATAAAAGTGTCTATGATATTATGCAACTTTGTAATTTTGTAGGTGTTCATTTCAATCCAAACTTGACAATACCGTTCATTTCCACTGATTTTGGGTTTCCTATTTCCTAAATAGGGAACAAAATTAATCCTCCAATCCACCGTATATTTTTGACTTGAGCAATAACCTCAAGCATGGGAACAACAGGATATTATGCCAGTTTAAAGATTAGTTGGTTTTTGTCTTTACATCGTTAAAATTAGCAATCTGAACCGATATCTTCATTCTTGTATACCCAACACAAAAATTGTCATAAAATTAGTATTAGTGATAAATATATATCTAAAGTTTGTGATGCAAATTTGTGGAACTTTATAAGCAAACAATGAAGATATTGCCTTCCACCATATTTTTCCAACTTATAAGCAAACACTAGAATAACCTTTTTTTAGCTCTACACCACTCCAACATTTGTGAAATACCCATAATCATTATTGGTGGCCCTTCATCTGTAGGGACTCCATCAACGACGAAAGCAGCTCTGCACATGCACGGAGGCATGGAATAATGGTGAGTAGTCCCCAGGCTATTCTTCACCTTACATGTTTCAAATGATAAATGTTAATATATTTGTTAGCATGCAGAATTACATATTCGGGTCCCTATATTCAACCAGCTGTGAGATGTGTTTAGAGTGCTAGTAGCTTACCTGAAAAAGGAATAAAGATGTGGGTTAGTAAAATGAGTTATTGTCCCTAAACCTGCAAGAATGCTGGCTAAGTAAACCCGAAGCAATGGAAACATGTGGTCAATCAGTTATTTTGATGAATAGTTAATTTCTTCCATTACATGTATATTTAATGTCATTATTGGCCTATTATTACTACATTAACCATGCTTTGTCTTTCTACATTACTCATCTTTTATCCATGCATGATAAACAAGTAGCCCAAAAGTAATTCCTACACAGTTAATTACTGTAAATACACCGAGGCTATACCAAAAGGCAGGAGACAATAATCATTCCCAGATTTATATTCGACATTCAGAGGATAAATATGGTCACTCATTCAGGAAAAACAGATATGGTCTCTAACGTAACCACTCAACAAGTATGTGTATTTGGATTATTAACCAGTGTAAAATGCTTCCAGATCATTCGACAATGTAACACTATACATATATCATAGGTTTACTCAATTCCTTTACCCAATCGTTGAATGCATCAATGTCCGAAATTGCATTGGAATCAAGCTCTCAAATTAGAGAGGATGGGAGGGTGCAAAGCTATTGTGGATTGCGCCTCACAAATGCACCAAACTCTAGTACATGTTTCTTCCTCTGTAATTTCACTCTAGTGCATTGCTCTTCTAATTCTAATTAAGACATGTTTGAGGGACTTCAATCTTTGTCCATTTGCTCAGAATTGAGCCTCACCTTTCAATGTATGGCTTTACAAATAAACTTACCAGTACTATTCATGGCTCCTGTTTCTGCAACAGATGTAGTTGAAAAGACAACATCCCAAAGAAAAAGGCAACGAACATTTCTTGCATCAACAACAACACTATCATTGAAATCTATTTCACATGTAAGAACAGATGGAACAACGCAAAGATTTTGTGGACTACAACTTAGAGAAAGTATAGGCTGCAAAATAGGTATACAATACTATGATAGGTATATTATTTTAATTGTTTCTTTGTTATAAACATATGACATTACCTTTTTATAGGCTCCACTCCTGCAACAACTAAAACTGCCAGATCAAAACCAAACAAAAAAGTGAGGTTTTCGTATATAATGCAGATAGATACCCAATTCTTATTACTCATCCCACACAATGTTCTAAGCTGTTATTCCTACTGTACAGAAAACTCAAACAAAGGTGCAACGATTGGCATAAACAGTAAGTGTATCTTTTATTTGAGTAAAATGGTATGGCAATTAATAGGTTTTCATCTACGGGGTTTGCGTAGATGTGCAGATTGTGTATAAAAGACTAGACTACCCTAGGTACAAGTGCATGTTTTGTGATGCAATGTTTTGGTTTGAAGAAATAACTGGTGAATGCAAAGTGGGCGAGCACCCCAGGTTCTCCATATGCTGCCAAGAAGGAAAAGTACGGTTGGAAAAGCTGCGTGAAACACCTGCACCATTGAACGAACTGCTGCAATATACCAGTGACCCAATTGCAACAAAATTCAGGCAGTTGATACGAGTATACAACGGTATGTTCAGTTTTACTTCATTTGGCGGCAAAATTGACAACACAATCAATTCAAACAAAGGGCCTTATACTTTTAGGATGTCAGGGAAGAACTACCACAGTTTTGGCTCTCTTTTACCATGTGAGGGGAATAGGCCAGTGTTTGCTTAATTATACTTCCATGACATAGCTAATGAAGCACACAATAGAATGGCATGAATAGATCAAGATGCAAAAGACCTGGATGAAACAATTGTTAATTCCTTGATGACCATGTTAGATAATCATAGTTGTGTTGCCAAGGCGTTCAGGATGGCTCGGGATTGGTGCCATACAAATAACTCTTATGACTTTAAGCTCAGACTCTTTGGGAATAGTCAAGAATGTAGAAGGCAATATGGTAGGCCACAGGTTTCAGAGGTGGCAACATTAGTCGTAGGTGATTTTGGGCAAAAAGACGGAAAAAGAGATATTATCATACATAGCAGATTACATGGCTTGTAGAGGATTTCAGAACTTCATTCGCTCTACATGGCACTACAATATCCGATTCTTTTTCCTTATGGTGAAGATAGCTACCATGTTGAGATTCCATACCATAGTAATCAGGACAAGAAAAAAATCAAGCGTGATTACATGACAATGAGAGAGTTTTACTACTATAGAATCCAACAAAGGCTATCTGAAGGAACCACTCTAATTAGAGGAGGAAGATTGTTTCAGCAATACTTAGTTGACGCCTATACTGCAGTTGAGGAAGAGAGGTTGAGGTGGATGCGACACAATCAAGATAACCTAAGGGCATATTTATATCAGAATGTGTGCGATACAGTTACAAAAGGTGATACGAATGTAACAGCCATTGGGAAGCGAATTGTGCTGTCGACAACTTTTACAGGTGGGTCACGATACATGGTTTAGAATTATCAAGATGCAATGGCTGTTTGCAGAGCGCTTGGCAACCCATCGATGTTTATAACATTTACAATAAACCAGAAATGGCCCGAGGTTGGAGATATGTTATCTCAAATACCAGGCCAAACTCTAGCAGACAGACCAAATATTATGACCAAGTTATTCTTAAATTAAGCTCACATCTCTCATTAACGATATTCAATAGGAGAAGATTTTTGGCAAGACCCGGGCTGGTACGACTTCATTCTTTTTTCCCTTCCCAGCTATATATATACTTACAAGTAACTTCATTGCCTTAATATGCCTCTACCTGCAATTGTGTATACAATTGAATTTCAAAAAAGAGGATTGCCCCATGCACATATCTTGGTTTGGGTTAAAAAAATACCAATACCAATGCCAGACCGGACATGATATTGATAAAGTCATTTCTGCTGAGATTCCAAGCAAAGAACATGATCCTCATGCGTATGAAGTTGTTAAAGAGTTTATGATGCATGGCCCATGCGGAAAGGATAACATCAAGTCGCCATGCATGAAAGAAGGGAAATGCAGTAAACATTTTCCAAAATGTTTTTATTCAGAGACAACTATTGATGAGGATGGCTTTCCAGTTTACTGGCGCATAAACAATGGAGCTCAAGTCGAAAAGAGGAAGAAGAAATTGGATAATAGATCTGTTGTACCTTACAATCGATTCCTCCTGCTCAGGTATGAACTTCAAATGTTTCTCGATATCAACTACTTCAGGAAATCAATCAATGATTAGCGTTGCATATACATGTAGACTTATTCTGATGTTTCATGAAACTTGCTATGAAATAACGTCTACACACAAATGCTAACAGTTTAGGCAAACATGTGCAATGACCATATAAATGTCGAATGGTGCAACAGATCTAGAGCAATTAAGTATTTATTTAAATATGTTAATAAAGGGCCAGACCGTGCAACCGTAGTCATACAAGAGAATGTGTTGTCGTCAACGACTTCTGGAAGTGAAACGATAATTGAAGTTAATAAGATAAAACACTACTTGGACTGTCGTTATTTGTCTCCGTGTGAAGCATGTTGGCGCCTCTTTGCATTTGATATTCACTACTTAAGACCTAAAGTCCTGTCCTTTCTTTTGCCAAACCAAAATACAGTTACACTGCGGGATTTTGAGCGATTAACAACGCTACTTAGCAGGGACCATATTAAAGATTCTATGTTTACTGAATGGCTGACACTAATTGGAAGTGATTCAGAGGCAAGGCAGTACACATATGCAGAGATACCTAAATATTATGTTTGGAATTCAGCATCAAAAAAGTGGACAAGGAGGAAACTAGGGAAGAGCATTGGAAGGATCACTTATTGTCACCCTACAGCTGTAATAACCCTCAATTTCAGTTAGGTTATTTGGGTAACTTTCCAACTCTCATTCTGTAAGCAGGACGCATGGACGTATTCAGAATCTCTGTATGAACCATTGGAACATAATAATATACGTTTAGTATAGATATATGGGTCATAAATTATTATGAGATGCTAAAATAGAATTTAACATTAAAACCGGGAGCAAGCCACGAGCAAGGGCGAAGGACGCGACCGCGGTTTGGAATCCGCGGGTGCGGTTTGGGCCAGGGCAAACCGCGATCGCGGCAATGGAACCGCGACCGCGGAAACGCCTCTGTTCGTCTTCTTCCTTCGTCTCCGAGAACGCCGATTTGCTTTTCTTCGATTTCGTAACTCCGCCGTTGAAGGGGGGGGATGAATCGATTCATGTGGCCGGCATTAGGGTCCTTCCTTCCCTATAAATAGGGCCTTCCTCCACCGAAGATCATCATCCACACCTACAGCTCGATCTCGCTCTCTTTCTCTCGTTTTCAAGTTCACCGGAGTTCGTGAGTTCGTTGGAGTGTCTCGCCGGAGTTTTTGGTGGTCGCTATAGTGCATTGGGAGCTTGGAGTGGTGGCGTTGCAAGGAGGAGAGGCTAGCATCGTCATCTTCGTCGTCGGTGAGCCTCAAATCGATTTTAGCGTCGCGTCGGGAGGGAGGACCACGACCGCGACTATGAACACCGCGACCGCGGCTTTGCCCAACAAAGCCCCGATCACGGCCATACCCGTCGTGGCCGCTGCTTAGTCTATTTCCCCCGTTTTTGTTTAGGTTGTTCTGCCATAGCCTCGTTTCACGTGCATCGTCGGAATGGACCTTGGAACGTCGGTGGGCTTCGACGGAATTTCCAGTAGGCTGTTGAGCTCGTGTCCAGTATTCCCGACCCGCAAATCTTCGTTCGTCTAATTAAGGCAAGTGGAGGTTCGCTCTTGCTTAATCATTTCATATTTCCTTTAGTTATCAATTATTTTGATTGTTAATTAAATTGGAATGAAATGTTGTTTTCGTTTGGGAACAGATTTTATAAATGATGTGATTAAAATATGATATTATAATAGGTTGTATATATTGCTAGAAACAACGCTATTATACTTGTTAGATACCGTGATGGTATTGGTGTGGATTTATGTGTGAACTTAAATGTGTAGTTAGAACGAGTATTCGTAGGAACGCTATGTACCTTGCGAGGTCTTGTCGTTTCTTTATAACTTGGTGCTTATGATGATTTTGCCCTAACACTTTCCTGGTCATGACCTACCCCTATCCGAGTATAGGTGGTGGTGCACACAGCTGGTTCCAAACATTCGGGAAATGTTCCCAAGATATCTCTCGTATCGAGATGATATATATATTATAAAAGCTTTAAACGTGAATATACGTTTTGAAATTAAATAAGATAAGTGCGGTTATGCTAATTAATATACCCTCGGGCGAGGAGTACAATGTGGAAACCGCCCGGACTTCGGTTATAGTAAGTCTTCTTTCCAATCTGGATTCGCATTGCACGGTGAGGTTGGTCGTTGACCTAAATGATCAAGTCGTTTTTTAAATGCTTGTGTGAAAACTATAACGTTCCTTTCAGTGCATGTCTAATTCTAATCACTCTATGAAAGTTCCGGGTTATGTATCGTTCCTTCGGTTATTATTCGAGGGACAATGATAGTAAACGGTTACAATCACTAGAACCTTTTTAATTCTACTTTTGCATAGTCTTTCATTAGACTAACCAACCAGTTATTTTTCCTTGCGTGGTTGGCTGGTGTCATCCGTCTCATACGGCACATCAGATAAGTTTCCGCATCAGTAAAGGCAAGGACTCGACGTGAGGGCAGTTGGCGTTTTGTGTGTTTCTTTCCAAGGTTGAGATCCTAGGTGTAAGATCGCAAGGTCAAGACCCGTTGAGTCATTTTTATTTGAAGACTTCCGCTGTAATGAATATTTGTACTCGATCTTGTTATCGAATTGTAATTTTCAACATTTGAATAAAAGATTATTTGGGCAGTTGTATGTCATTTAATAAAGCTTATGTTATTATACAGTTTGTTATAAAATGGTTAAGCCTTGGGTGACCCCAGATGTGTAATCTGAGGTCACTGGCGGTAATATTTCCAAAGGTTATTTTGGGGGTGTTACAACAGCTGGGGAGAGGTATTACCTATGAATGCTACTAAATGTTGTCAAGGGGCCCACATCATTCAAGGACATCAAAACTGTAAATGGGAAGGTGTACAACACGTTTAGAGAAAGTTGCTATGTTTTGGGATTGGTCAATGATGACAAGGAATGGACAACTGCTATTAAGGAGGCACAACAATGGGCTTTTGGAACTCATCTTCGAAACTTATTTGTTATAATTCTATTATTTTGTGAACTTAACAACCCAAAGCAATTATGGGAAAACAATTGGGAGGAACTGTCAGAAGATATTCTATACCAACAGAGGAAGCAATTCAGATTTCCAGATTTAACGCTAACAAATATTCAAATCCAGAATTAATGCCTCTTGCAAATAGAAGACATTTTGAACAGAAATGGAAAATCCATTGCAGATTTCCCTGACTTGCCAATGCCTGATTCAACACTCCTCACAACAGCAGACAATCGATTACTCCAAGAAGAGTTGAACTACAACATAATAGAACTATCAAAGCAGCATCAAGTTCTACACTCAATTCACAACAGCTACTAATCTATGATAGAGTTATACAATCAGTCCAAAATGGGAGTGGGGCATTGTACTTTGTTTATGGGCCAGGAGGAACAGGTAAAACCTATTTGTACCACGCTATCATTGCACGGTTAAGATCATAAAAGAAAATAGTCCTTGCAGTTGCATCATCGGGTCATTTTTCATATTCACCTTATTTCCTACACTTATTAATAGGATTGTTGGGTCACTATTTAACACATCCAATCAATGGCAGGAATTGCGTCACTACTGCTACCGAATCGAAGAACCGTACACAGTAGATTTGTTATTCCATTAGAACTAATGGAAAATAGTACATGTGGTATCAAGCAAAATACACATTTAGCAGGCCTGGTTAATCAGACAGATTTAGTTATTTGGGATGAATCACCCATGACACAAAGATTTGCATTTGAGGCACTCGACAGGACATTAAAAGATATTTGCAGCAGCAAAGATGAATCAAACATGCAAAACAAGTTTGGGGGAATAACAGTGTTATTAGGAGGGGACTTCTGGCAAATCTTTCCAGTCATCCCAAAAGGAAGGAGGCATGACATTATGGAAGCTACTATCAACAATTCAAATCTATGGCAGGATTGCCAGCTACTGATGCTTTCACAAAGCATGCGAGTCAAGGACATTAATTCCAATGGGGAGATAGATAAGGAAAAAAAAAAAGATTTCAACAATTGGGTTTTAAGCATTGGCGAAGGAAAATCACCAGTAACATCAAGAGAGGGAGAAGAGGAGCCATCTTGGATTCAAATCCCAGACAAATTCATTGTCGATGGAACACATTGTCCTATACAATAGATTGTAGATGATATATTTCCATCCTTTGCTGCAAACAGAAATGATCTAGAGTATCTAAGGGAAAGATTTATTCTCACGCCGTTAAATGACGATGTTGATGCGGTTAATGAGTACATGTTTGACATGTTACCATCAGTTGTCAGGGAATACATGAGCTCAGATGAAGTGTGCAAAACTTCACCTGATACATCGGAACAAGAAGACATGTACCCACCGAAATTCCTAAATTCCTTAAAATTCCCAGGGAAGTTTTCTACTTTATTAAAAAAGCACATGAATATATACACTAACATAAATGTTAACACGATCCCAATTTCTAGGCATGCCACCACATTTGCTAAGGCTCATAGAAGGGCTACCCATAATGTTGCTAAGAAATGTCAATCCCAGTCAAGGATTATGCAACGGGACAAGGATGATCATTTTAAATTTGGGTGACTGGATAGTTGAGGCATTCATCATTACTGGCAGCAATATTGGGAAAATAAGTCTTGATCCCAAGAATAACAATGACATCTACATCCGGTAACTGGCCTTTCATTATGAAACGTTGCCAGTTTCCTATCAAGCCATGCTATGCAATGACAATTAACAAAATCCAAGGATAGTCCCTAAATCATGTTGGGGTGTACTTACCAAAGCTTGTTTTCAGTCATGGCCAATTCTATGTGGCCATCTCTCGAGTTATAGAATCACAGGGTTTGAGAATTCTTTTGGTGCAAGAGGAGGGAAAGAAAGATAACTGTACAAGGAACATTGTATTCAGAGAGGCTTTCAACAACCTCACCACCGAACAACATGTGCATGTATTAATTATTTGCATGGCTACTCATTAAGACTAAAAACACGTAGGAACTAATATTTCATGCAATGTTTACACATCAGATGTAAGGTGCAAGGCAAGGCAGGATATGCACAACATAGGTATGCTACCTTAAAACACAACCAATGAGTATGTTAGCATTGTTTTATTAACACTCATGCTTTAGTTCTATTTTTAATTGCACACACATGATGTATAACAGAAACTCAAATCAATCACATCCAGCATCCAGTACCAGAGTAACCTTATAAATTCATACTCCTTTCTACCACCTTACTACACAATACTAAAACAAATAATAAACATTCATTGGGTAAAAACCTCCATAAGCATGGTACAACACTGACAACAGAGAGGGAAATATAAGTACCAGTAACAGAACTACCCATGAAGAGTAAGACCAGGAGCAATGCCACAAAGCTTGAAAAAGGGTATGGCCCCCATGCTTTCTCAATTAGACTTCCCTACTTACATTGAAATTTAAAAACCAAGTGAGAACAAATGACAGAGAGTGAAATTAATGCTTTAACCTTATAAATTCTTGTTCCTATATACCAGCTTACTACGCGCTACAAAATCACACAATATATATTCACTGCGAATAAAAAAAGTACACAAGCATGGGTACAACACTGACAACAGAGACGGGGAACTACATACCAACACCAGAACTGGTCATGAAGAGTAGGAACACGAGCGATGCCACAATTATTGAAAATGAGTATGGCCTTCATACCTTCTGAATAACTTCCACCTCCTTACAATGAAATTTAAAAACAAGGTGAATACAACTGACAGAGGGTGAGTATAATGCTTTGGAACAAACTCAACTTGCTAAAATCTTTAACTTACACCAGGCCATTGGAAGTGTCGAATCCTACATTTGAAGAGAAGAACACCTGACCACCTATAACACAAACAATTATGTGAAGCATTCAGTCGACAAAAACAACTGTAACCAAACCATTTGTACAACGTTGATATCAGGGGGGGAAACCATACCAGGAACACAACCTATGGCAGTCAAGGTGCACACGAGTATGCCTGTCAACATTTGAACATATATTCCGCCTTCATATAATGAAAGTCAATAAGAAATTAGAATAAAATACAGAGGAACACAATTATAATAAAAATGATACCCAACTAGCTGCCATCTTTACCTTACATTATGTGGTCAGAATTTCCTCCTCTTACATTTCAAAAGAAGCACACCTATACCACAAACAATAATGTGAGCGTCTGCTGAGGGAAAAGGGGAAACTTTGTGATATTCATTGCAAAACAAACCTTACCAACCTTATCCAAATCAACAAGGACATTTAAAGTCTTCATATCTGTATACGCAATAGTAAGATGGATTGTATGCAACCGATTCATTCCACTTGCCTGTAAGTGAGGAACATCAGTGGGATTCAAATTTTATTGCCCGGGAAAAAAAACGACTAATACTAATCCCAATTGGTACCACATCAACACCCATTTTCATTATCCTTTTCTCACATCCTCAAAATATAATTACCCTCTACAACCCTAAAAACATATACGCACTATCTGATTACAAATATTCACATTAGCATACAAGGAACAACTATTAGGTCTATCTGTAATCATACTTCTGCTTGCCAAGAAAATTCCCTTAGCTCTATACTAATCAATTTACAATATATGTTAGTTTAAACTACATCATTGCTATTCCTATACTTGAGAAGCAAAATATAATGTGGAATTGATTCAAAGTAAAGGCATTGTAGTAACTTACAATAATTAGGAAATCATCACACTGTCCGCTCTAAATGCCCACTTCTCAGCCCGAAGTGTCACACCCATATGCGTTGCACAAAACCACTAACACAGCTTGACCGACCTGCACTTTGAAAGGTTGTATTGCCCCCATCCATCTCACCAACAAACATGAAACTTTGATTATATCGATTTCTAACACGTCAACACAAAAACACTATTTCACCTAAGGAGCAACTTCAAAAGATTATACATAGTCGGATAAAATATAAATGTTTAACAGAAACAACACCATTATAAACATTTGAACACTAATACCATATATAATACATCCATTGTGTCACCAACAGCAACACAGTCAGCATTACAACCCTTTACAGAACGGGCATACCCAAAAATAGCATCCCACAAACATAGCTTAGGCTACGAGCAATTCCTTACAAAACGTGGGACACAAAATACATTTCTATTAACAAGCTAAATAAACGGACCGAAATCGACATAAATTCAGCCTAGATAGCTAGCCGTAAGAATCCCCCTCAAAAACTATGCATGCTGAACTTCCCTCCTCATCTTTATCCCATTCACCTGTGTCCGCATCTGGAGATGCAATAACAGAACTGAGTCAACTACATGTGGAGTAAATTAAGACAAATCAAATAATAATCTCACCTCCATAAGCTCCAATTGCAGCTTTGCTAGCTGCGCGTGATTCTTCACGACAGATGAATCCATTGAATTAAGTTGTTGACGCACCCTAGCTGTTTCAGCAACCATCTCATCCAACTTCATGTCTCGCTCAATTATCTCATTCTTGAAATACAACCACATATCATGGCTCATCTTCTTTCCTGCAGCAACCAGGGAAAAAAAAATTACACATAGATACAAAAAAAAAACATTCTCCATTGCAGGCCAAAAGATGCATTACCTCGCCATGGAAACTCCAGCTCCTTTGCTATTTCCAAGAGGTCCCACAGGTCTTGGTAAACATCAGTTCTCATCTGGTGCTTGGATGCCATGACGTGTAACCTAAACCAAAATCAAACTTGATTTTACAACGAAAGGGAAAAAGGGCCACCAAATTCCATCTTAATAAACAATATAATAAATTCGAAACCAAACTACCACAAACAGTCGATCAAAAAACCAAAAACCTCAACAAAGGTAGACAAACATACAAACCGTATTACACACACAAGTTCAAAACCCACACAACCAAGTACAAGCAAACAACATTACAATACTGAAAGACGTATTATAACAACCTGCAAATTAGGAAACAAAAGAACAAGGATGCAAATACCAGAAAGACACACCACCAAAAAAGAGATTCGAAGACCTCTAACAGAATCCAACACCCTCTCAAGAACATGCGCGAAAACATTTCGCCCAAAGCAGCGATGAAAATAAAAAACCCAAACAGAAACCAAACTTAAAACAAATAAGGCAGCGGCCTTGAGTCCTTTTTGCCTTGGACAAAATCACATCACAAAAAAAGGCAGTTTCCATAGGGAAAATCAAGCAAACACCGAGAGTCGCAGACAAGAGGAGTAAAAAGTAAGGGTTCACAAACGCCGCTGCAAACGCGCTCCAAGCGCTTCTGATTTTAAAACAACCAAATCTAACAACACACCCAAAAAACCAGGAAAAAAACAACCCAATCGCTCTGTCAAAACACCCAAAAATCCTAGAACAGTAAGAGGAAAAATGCTATACAAAGCCTGGAAAAACAAAAAACTAGAAACGAAATACGCTTAATACATACCACATCTCTTCGAATCTAACAGACGGACAACCAAATCCACGCCAAAAAAAGAACAATCCCTACCTGACATCAAGAATTGGAGGAGACAGACAACGGCGGCGAAGAGAAGGATTACGATGGAGGGATGCGTTTGTAAGGCCTCTCAAAGACTCCCCCTTTTATAGCGCATTCAAGATTGACTGAAGCCATTGGAACTAGATGCTCCATTAAATGCCCCTCTGATATGCCCAATTGAAGAGACGACTGCATAGAACACAACACACATATAACACTACCACCCCAAATTAATTAACAAGGACGAGTTCAGACTACATGCGTGCACCAAAAAAACAAATTCCACAAAAAAAACCCAATTTTATGACGTCTTACACATATACCCCTAAAAAAACCCAAATTAAATCATACGTTGAACATATAATACAAATCAACCGTCCAAAATGTATTCCATGACTCTAATAAGAATTATTAAACATATTAATTTGCAATGAACGGTATAAAACATCCAATTATAAACTCAATATTACAAAGTAAAACATTACACTATCATTATTTATCAAACTAAAATTCTTTGTTTTTAATTATAACTATCCACTCTTTCATGTGGAAAAAAACACACCCTAATAACATCTCCATGACTTCATCCTCTATCATTCCATACTTCATAATCTCTATACTAAAAATCAACAAAGGCAAAAAAAAAATGAATATAACCATGACCCTACGCACGAGCTTACTTACTAGTAGGTAAAATTGATAACTCTCAAAATGTAGTAAATTCTATTCATATTGATACAAAAAATTAAAATATATACATTAAAACTTAGAGAGATTGAACAAAACGTAAAATTGATAACTCTCAAAATGTAGTAAATTCTACTCATATTGATACAAAGAAATAAAATATATACATTAAAACTTAGAGAGATTGAACAAAACGTCATTATACATAAAAAAACACTAACTACTCTACTTAGAGACCTTCACTATATGTTGTTTCAAAGTTAATTAACCAAAGATGTATTATTGAATTCCGACTCTTCAATCTTGCTTGAGTGTGAACTACAACAACTTCCCCAACCTCATCAATCTGCAATCACAAACTTCAATTTCTTTTGAAAAAATCGATCCAAATCACAAAACGTACATAAAAGTATAAATGTATTGTACATATGACCAACAAAAATCCTCTTGTACGTACCCAGCTTCATTTTTATGGGGAATCTCGACTTTTGGCCGAAGCAAATCTCTTCTTCATTTAACTCTTATATCATCACTCTACAATCATTGACCTTTATGTCAAAGCACTAACAAAAGTTGACGCATAGAAAATGAATCCTATAAACGTAATAGAACAATTCATTCACAAATGGACCAAAAAAACAAATTGTATTATTGTTGTGAATAGAAATAAATGTTGTGATAGAAAAAGTGAAAGATGCATACATACTCTCAATAATATATTATTAATTAATTAGAAATAAATAAGACGAGAGCCATTGTTCTAACTTTTTATTTTATTGAAAGGTCGATGATGTGACATATCTTAAAGATCGATATACATGCGAAATGATTGTATTGATGACACGTATCTAGACAAAATGAATGTGATGATGACATGTAGGCTTTATGTTTCTCCTTTAGTATATATATATATATACTAAATAGATATGGTGAGAATTATTCTTAAAATGAAAATTTCTCTTAATATGTAAACTAGTCTTGTGCACCAAGTTGTACGAATTTGTGCACCAAAATACGTGAAATTGTGCACCATAAATATATTGAGTAATGAACTTTTTTTTTTGTAAGTACAATAGCAAAACACAATGTTTGTGCACTAAGTTGTACAAATTTATGCACCAAAGTCTGTTGAAAAGTGAACCATGATATGTTGAATTGTGCACCCAATTTTTATTGAGTTGTGCACTTGTATATTTTAAAATACAATGGAGTGCACAAACACATGAACTTTCTCAGTGCACAAACACATGAACTGTGGTGCACAATTACTTATAACGTGGTGCACATTTATTAATGATGTTGTGCACTTGTACACTTGTATTTTATTTACATGGTGCACAAGTATTCATAACATGATGCACATCCAAAATGGTGCACAAGCAAGTGCACTGGCCGGTCAACGATCGGCTAACATCGGTCAACGGTCGGTCAACGGCGGTCAACACAAGAGCTCCAGTGGGTCAATGGGGGAGACTAGTTGTGCACCAACATAGTGCACAATTGTGCACCCAAATATTTGTGCATAAGATTGCAAGTACATTGTGCACTTTCTCCCCGTTGTGTACCTTGTTGCACAGACTTGTGCACTAGTTCGTATTTTAAGAAAGTTCTCATTGTAAAAAGTGTTCTCACCAGATCTCCATCTTATATATATATATATAGGAACTGTCTTCGTGCGAACGACACTTCTCGTGTGAGCTTCGCTTCCGTGCGAACGGAAGTGCACAAAGGTAATGAGGTGCATCATTCTATGCAATGTGGTGCATAAATATTTTGGTGCACAATTATGCAGTATATTGGTGCACAATTGGTCTCTCACATTGACCCACCGGTCTCCGGTGTTGACCATCATTAATCGACGTTGACCATCCATTGACCGGTGTTGACCAACCCTTGATCGGTCAGTGCACTAAAGTTACACATAATTGTGCACCGCTTTGGATGTGCATCATATTACAAATAATTGTGCATCATGTTACAAATAAGAGTTCATAGAAATAATTGTGCACTATATTATATATAATTGTGCATTGAGATGGAATGTGTACCATATTATAAATAATTATGCACTGAGATGGATATGCACCATGTCATATATAAATGTGCACCATGTAACAAATAATTGTGCACCACATTTCATGCGTTTGTGCATCACACTTTTTTATATTTGTGCATCACATTTTTCATTTGTTTATGTACCACATTATGCTATTATATGGACCACATTTCAGCACCATATTTCATGTGTCTGTGCATTTCATGTCCATATGTTTGTGCATAAAAATTATGTTATATTATGCACCACATTATGTTATTATGTTCATCACATTTCATGTGTTTGTGCATTTCATGTCCATGGTGTTTGTTCATAACAAATATTTTATAATGTGCACCACATTTGATGTTTTTGTGCACTATATTTCATGTTTTTGTGCACTGCAACTATATTTAAATAAAATACTAGTGCAGAAATCAATATAATTTTGGTGCACAATTCTATATATTATGTTGCACATTTCAACAGACTTTGGTGCACAAAAAGTTTACACGCACCCAGTGAATTTTATACATGAATTTTACGGATAGAATTCGATTGTTCTATTTTTTGCCCTTTTATTTGATTTGGTGAGAGTTATTCGCACGTTCGCACTCTTAGCCCCGTACGTACCCAATTAGCCCCTATATATATAGAAAGAGAGAAGATAGTAGATTATAATTTCAAATTTATTTTAAAAATAATATGACTTCAAAAAGAAAATTTGTGGCACCCAGTTTTGTCTTCAGCATATAGAAAAGTTAATCAAGATATATAAGATATAATGCGACAAAATCTCAAAATTGAGGATGATAACTCGAGTTTACAGGGGAAAAAAACTTCACTACACCATACACAAGTGAAAAACAAATGGTAGTGGAATTTCCATGAATGTAACCCATTTCTTCTACCAATAGATATAAGGTTAAACTTTATTAACCACCATCTTGGATAATTCGTACAAATTAACCTGATTTGAGAATTTATATTTAAACGACAAATCGATTGTTAGTATTTTATTTATCAGTTTTTCTAATCTATGTCCTAAGAGCATAGGTTAAAATTCTTGTTAAAGAAAATAAACCCCAAAGAGGAAATGATAAACTCTTTAAAGAATTAGAAAATTCTAAAAATTTAGCTGTAACACCCCCAAAACTTAACCCTTTTGGAAATGTATTACCGCCAGTGACCTCAGTGTTCCTTACTGAGATCACCCAAGGCTTTACCGGTTAAATACAATCATGAAATACTAATGATACATAATGATCAAAGCATTCAATCCAAAACATAACATTGTCAAGGAAACAAGAGTTACGGGATTACAACCCAATCCCGAATAGGTCAACACAGAGTTTAAACCAAATGCAGCGGAAGTCTCATAAAACACCTTACAACCAAAGTCATTGTCCAAAAGATCTCAACCTGATTAAAGAAATAATTAAAACGTTCAAAAACCACCGTCGACTCCATAGTCCTTCTAATCTTCTGAGCTACTTTCGATCTGATGTGCCGAATCGAACGGATGACACCAGCCAACCATGCAAGGGAAAAATATTGGTTGGTTAGTCTAAATGAATAGACTAGCAAGGGTACAAAGCAGAATGGTTCGAAGCAGTCGTATTAGGTTAGACTACTCGTCCCTCGAATAATAATCGAGTACGCTTGTCAACCACCATACTCCTACTGGAATAAACAAGAGGTATGCACAAGAGAAGATTCTGGAAGACTGAATCTTCACAGAAATCGACTCAAAAGAAGACTCCAACGGAAATGAGTCTTTAAGGAAGTATGACAAATCTGGAATGTTACAGAATCATACAACAATGATTTAAAACTGACTGAGATGCTTCAGTCAACGACCAACCTCACCGCCTTTCAGCGAATCCAGATCGGAAAGAAGACGTACTACATTCAAGTCAATACGAGTCTTCCTAGCGGCACAATCACCTAGCTGCCCTACTCGCTGAGCGTTCATTAATTATGTGCGTCAAGGTAGCACTTATCTGATTTATGTTTCAAAAACACACACCACATTATAGACTTTTACATGTGTACCCCACCAATGGGACGACACATCTTAGTATACGTTTCATCGAGAGTGACATACACCGAAAGGTTTGTGACACCAACTAAGTGTCCTGTCTCTACACACTTGTGAAAGAGACCGATCATGATCTTAGAATAGTACCAGATGGAGACGAGCCACCCCGATACCAGATTGTAAAGAAACGACTGGACAGAGTCCGAGTAACGTTCCTATTTAACAGTGCTAACTAAACAGTTACAGCACAACAATAGTTACAAGATAAATCCACATAAAGGCCCGAAAGGCGATCACAGATAATAGCGTTGTTCTAACAGATATACAACCTATTATATGATTTTCAAAACAGTTTATCAAAACCGTTTCCAGACAAACAGAGTCTTCATTCCAAATTAATTACTCAGATAAACTACTGATAATTAATGTAAATATGGAACGAACGAGCAAGAGCGAACCGCCACTTGTCTTAATCCGCAGAATAGTCTAACGACGACAACTGGATTCCGGGCTCGACACGAGTATAGCTCCGACAGCACAACAACCTTCGAGTCGACCCATAAAAGGAACCCTAAGTTAGATCCGACATAACAACAGTACGAATCTAAACACGGTGAAAGAACACGAAAGGAAAGACGCCACGACGACAACCAACCAAGCCAAAGCCACGAAGGCATTCTGGGCACTGGCGGCGGTCGCTGTTCTTGGCGGCGGTCGCCGCATTCATCACGCGGTCTCCGTGAAGAACACGGCGGTCGCCGTGAAGAACACAGACGACAGAGACGAGAGAAGTCTCACCAAAATGATGCGCGTTTCGACCCCTTTTCGCCTTGCTTGGGTTCTGACCTCCAAAGGCAACCAAAAGGCTTCTAAAGGGCTTCTGGAAACACCACCAGACGACACCGATGAAAGCTTCAGAATTTTCGGCGAAGGCACAAACTCCGGCGAGAGGCAAACTTGGCAGAGGTTCGGTGTTTGGGATGGCTCAAATCTCTCGCCCAACACCTCCTTTTATAGCCAAGCATCTGGAGCTCGAAAAATATGGGCCTACAGCTAGTTCGGCGCTCGCCAGAAATCGCGCCGACGACCAACGGGCAAGGACTGCCGGACAACGATGGTGGCCATTACGGCGGGCGCCGTAATTTACGGCGGTCGCTGCGGTCTGGCACACCAGCTGCCACCTCGAGCATTGGGACGGCGGGCGCCGTGACTTTACGGCGGTCGCCGTGACTTTACGGCGGTCGCCGTGAAGGGATCCAGCGACGGCGGTCGCCGCCACTATACGGCGGTCGCCGTGACAGGCTTTTCCCGCCCGTTCAGCTTCGAACGAACATGACGTTAAACCGGGATACAAATTATCGTATGCGAATGACAATTAAAATCCAAGGCATGTTGTCTGTATATTATTTCACTGAGAAAAATATTACAGATACAGAGCACATTACAGAATGTCTCAAACTCTCTGTATTAAATCCGACGTACACAACGGGTACTCGGGAAAATTCCAAAATTCCCAAAATAACCTTACAAAAAAAATACGGGGTATCACATCTCCTCCCCCTTACTAGAAGTTTCGACCCCGAAACTTAGGTCGAGAATAACTCGGGAAAACGCCTGAGCATATCTGACTCGGTTTCCCACGTCTCCCAAGTAACTTCTTCGGCCCCTGACTTGGACCACAGCACTCGTACCAACGGCACGATCTTGTTGCGCAAACGCTTCTCCCGACGCTCCGAAATGCGCACGAGCAACTCTTCATAAGTACCATTAGCTTGAATCTTGATGTCCTCATAACTAAGCACATGAGACTCATCTGGCACATACTTTCTGAGTAAAGATACGTGGAACACGTTATGCACCGGGTGAGCCGATGGCGGCAACGCCAAGCGGTACGCTAGAGATCCTACTCTATCCAGAATCTCGAATGGTCCCACGTAGCGAGGGTTAAGCTTCCCACGCTTACCAAATCTGAAAACTCATTTGGATGGCGATACCTTGACAAAAACCTTGTCACCGACCTCGAACTCGACAGTCCTGCGCTTCCGATCTGCGTAGGACTTCTGTCGACTCTGAGCGGTCAACATCCTTTGTCTGATCAAAGCAATGTCTGAAGCCGTCCTTTCGACCAACTCTGGTCCAAGCATAATTTTGTCGGCATTATCATCCCAACAAATCGGAGATCTGCATCTGCGACCATACAAAGCTTCAAACAGAGCCATCTTGATTGTAGCATGTCAGCTATTGTTGTACGTGAACTCAATCAGACTCAAGCTGTCCTCCCAGCTAGTCGGACGATCGAGCACACAAGCTCTAAGCATATCCTCCATAGTCTGGATGGTCCTTTCAGACTGGCCATCTGTCTGAGGATGAAAAGTTGTACTGAACCTCAACTCGGTTCCTATAGCCTTATGAAGTTCCTTCCAGAATCTTGACATGAAACGACCATCTCGGTCCGATACAATGGTCTTAGGAATGCCATGTAAGCGGACAATCTCCTTCTGGTAAACTTCTGCTAACTTCTGGGTTTCCCATGTGGTCTTGATGGCTATGAAATGAGCACTCTTCATAAGCCTATCCACAATTACCCAGATATCATCTCTCTGACTTCGAGTCTTGGGTAGCCCAGTGACGAAGTCCATGGAAATGTCCTCCCATTTCCATTCTGGCACGGGGAGAGGTAGCATCTCACCACCTGGCCTGCGGTGTTCGATCTTGACTTTTTGGCAAGTTAAGCACTTTGCCACAAAGTATGCTACGTCCCACTTCATGTTTGGCCACCAAAACTTCTTCCTGAGATCCTTGTACATCTTGCTAGAGTCAGGATGCACAGAATAAGCAAATGAATGAGCTTCTCTCATCACCAACTGACGAAGGCCTTCTGTGTCAGGCACACAGATCCGATCCTAAAACCAAAGTGATCCATCATCCTGAACCACAAAATTGGGAGCTTTCCCATCCATCACTTCACTGCTTAACTTTACCAAGATGATGTCATCGACTTGCTTTTCTTTGATCTGATCCAGCAGTGTAGCCTGAATTTCCATCATACTCAGGTACCCTCTACGCTGGTCATACAAGACTTCAATGTCGCATGACTCTTGGTTTAGCTTGGTCTGAGCAGTAAGTAGAGAAACTACAGTCTCGTGCGTTATCTTCCGGCTTAGTGCATCAGCTACTATATTAGCCTTGCCCGGATGATACAGCAACTCCATGTCGTAGTCCTTGAGCAACTCTAGCCAGCGGCATTGTCTCATATTTAGCTCCTTTTGAGTAAATATATACTTGAGACTTTTGTGGTCAGTGAAGACTTGGCATCTTATACCGTAGAGGTAATGCCTCCAAATCTTCAGCGCAAAGACAACCGCTGCTAGCTCAAGATCATGTGTCGGATAGTTTTCTTCGTATGTCTTGAGTTGCCTGGATGCATAAGCAATGACTCTGCCCCTTTGCATCAAAACACAACCAAGACCACACTTGGAAGCATCACTATAGACTATATAATCGTCATTCCCCTCTGGGAGTGCTAACACGGGTGCCGAGGTCAACCGTCGCTTCAACTCCTGGAAACTGACCTCACACTTGTCATTCCAGACAAACTTCTTATGGACCTTGCGGAGTAGATTGGTCATAGGTAGAGCGATCTTTGAAAATCCTTCTACGAAGCTTCTATAATACCCGGCAAGTCCAAGAAAATGGCGCACCTCTTTTACGTTCTGGGGCTGTGTCCATTTAGCCACCGCTTCAATCTTTTGGGGATCAACCATAACCCCATTTTTATTGATCACGTGGCCTAAGAAAGCCACTTCCTTCATCCAGAATTCACACTTGGACAGTTTAGCATAAAGCTGATGTTGTCTAAGGATTGACAAGGCAATCCGTAGATGTTCCTCGTGGACTTCTTCATTCGGAGAATAGATCAGAATGTCGTCGATGAAGACCACCATGAACTTATCCAAGTACTGGTGAAAACATCGGTTCATCAAATCCATAAAGACAGTTGGAGCATTTGTAAGCCCAAAAGGCATCACTACGAACTCGTAATGACCATATCTGGTCCTAAACGCAGTTCTAGGAATGTCCTGCTCATGAATCCTGAGTTGATGATATCCAGATCTCAGGTCGATCTTGGAGAAAACCTTTGATCCCTGCAACTGGTCCAACAAT
The DNA here is from genome assembly GCA_027886185.1 of Rheum nobile. NCBI lineage: Eukaryota > Viridiplantae > Streptophyta > Magnoliopsida > Caryophyllales > Polygonaceae > Rheum > Rheum nobile. The sequence continues at coordinate 1,498,199 of WOAB01000090.1, forward strand.
TCATCAATCCTAGGCAAAGGATACTTGTTCTTGATCGTCACCTTGTTCAACTCTCGATAGTCGATACAAAGTCGGAACGATCCGTTCTTCTTTTTGACGAACAATACCGGAGCACCCCACGGCGATGCACTCGGCCTGACATAACCTTTGTCAAGAAGATCTTCAAGTTGATTCTTCAATTCTTGCATCTCAGTTGGAGCCATCCGATACGGTGATTTGGAAATCGGCGCCGTACCAGGCTCGAGATCAATTGAAAATTCTACGTCACGGTTCGGGGGTAATCCAGGAATTTATTCCGAAAAGACATCCGAGAACTCCCTAACTACAGGAATATCAAGAACCTCAGGTCCATCCTTCACAGGCGAATCCAAGTAGCAAAGGTACCCGACACATCCTTGTCGTAGTAGCTTAAACACAGCCATCGCATTGATCAACTTGCCGTTATCAGCGTCATTTCGACCTTTGAACTTGCACACGAACTGGCCCCCAGATGACACCGTCACCGTTCTTGAACTGAAGTCGATCACCGCCTTGTGACGCGTTAGCCAATCTTTTCCGAGGATAATGTCGTATGGAGCCATGGTTATGCAGATTAGATCTGCCTCCAATTCCTTACCCTGAATGGTAATCGGAAAGTCGGACAGATGCTTGGTTCCCACCAAACGTTCTCCATTAGGAAGATTAACGACAAAAGAGTCGCACGAATCGTTGCACACTAAATCTAACTTGCTAACACAGCTATCCGAAATAAAGGAATGCATAGCACCAGAATCAAACAGAATGCACACTGAAGTAGAGTGAAGGTATAGAGTACCTTGAGCAATTGGAGCATTGGGTCCATCTGCTTCACGCATCTCATACAAGCGTTGTCCCTGACTTCCAGAAACAGCTGGGGCCTTTCCCATGTTCTGAGCAGTCGTCTGGACCGAAGGGCTAGGAGTCTCGGCAGGCTTGAATCTAGGTCGGTTGCTCTGATGAACTGACCCTTGCTGCGACTCTACTCCCTTCTGCTTCCCTTGCTTGCAGAGCTTCTGCAGATGACCGTCACGTCCACACCCAAAGCATGACCTCTTCTCCTTCTGACACTCATTGCTCTTGTGTCCAGCAGTACCACAGTTATAACACTTAACTGAACTCCTGGTCTGCCCTGACTGCTGAGTCGATCCTCCTTGCGTCACCTCCATCTTAGCTCGGCCGGACTTGGCAAAGTTAGACGGTGGCGCAGGGCGCTTAAAACCACCTCCCTGGTTCTGGTTCTGCATCGACTTCAGTCGGTTGCGCCTCTTGGTCGACTCCTCAAGAGTTACCTCTAGCTTATAGGCACAATCAACATACTGCTCCAAGGTAGAGCATGTGTGATGCACCATTAACGGCTTGATATCCGGGCTCATCCACTCGTGAAAGTACCAGATTTTTTGGGCCTCGCTGGTAATCTCGGCAGTGGCGTACTGCAAAAGATGATTGAACATAGACGCCAACTCGGTCACTTTCAGACCATCCGTATTTGGGTACAAGAACTCTTTATGCTTCTCCTCTCTCATAGCACGAGAGAAAAAGCGATCAACCATCTTGGTCTTGAACATCGACCAAGTCAACACTGGGCTCTCAGCCAAACCTGTGCTCTCCCACCACTCGCTAGCCTCTTCCTTCAGCTGAAGAGAAGCGATATGGACCTTCTCGGCCTCAGTACACTCCACGTTCTGAAACAGCCTCTCCATATGGGAGAACCAATGAGTCACTGCCACTGGCTCCCCTTTCCCGTTATAGCAATCGGGCCTCATGGAAGTGATGGTCTTAAGAGCGCGACCATAGCTGTCTCTAGCCCTGACGGCATTCTCCTGAATCACAGGGTTACTGGGTTCCACAACATCAGGAACCGCTGGGTGAGTAGGCACTTCTTGCGCTTGAGGCGCACTGGGTCTCAATACATCCGCAATTGCCTGCATCACAATCCCGCGAATTGCCTCAATAGCTGCGGCGTCAAACAGCGCTGGCGCTTGGGTCTGATCCTGACCTTCACGCCTATGCTGGACGCGAGACTCTGACTCGTGTTCATTCTGAACACCTCTTCCCGCTGGCCTGGGATCTTGACTAGTCCCAGCACCGGCTCGAGTCGAGTTCCTCGTGCTTCTTGGGTTCACCATCTATTTACCGATCCAATTCCAAGCATTCAATACATTAATATTATGCAATATACTTATGCAATATACCAACGTAAATAAATTACTCGGAATAGATCAACTTGGCATTTTATAGATGAACCTTCGAACTGTTACACAAGCTACACATAAGTCTATCCTTCGAGCGCTTGCTCGAAGATAAGGTATTTCACAGAGTACTTGCCGCAATACTGAAATATTACACAAGGTACAAACTTGGAATACTAAGAAACGAAACTACTGCGATAGGCAACGCCAATCCTCCTCAAGGCGTTCCAAAATGTCTCCCATAAGACTGACTACTCGTGCAAGGTCTCTTCGGACTAGGCTCACCATCGAGCTCTGGCGATGGGTTTCGCACCCTGCTTGACCCTGAAGCACATGGTCCTATCTCGGTCATGGTAAAGTATGGGTCGTCCATGACTGGTCCTCCTATCCCAGTCCTCCTCTGAGTACTGGTGATCAGCTCATCCCTCCGACGCTGCTGTTCTGCAGAGATAACCTCCCTCTGGCGGAGGATCTCCTGCAGCTCGGATTCCGACCTCCTTCTTCTTGGAGTAGGGATAGGCTGAGATTCCCTGACACTTCTCCTAATACCATACTCGGTATACAGTGCCTCCCAATCAGCTTCTGACATGGGTGCGTACTCTGGCACTGGTGGTAATTCTGTACCGGGCTCCTGATTCTGCCCTCCAAGGTCCAACTCCGGGTCCTCTATGGGATCCTCATCCTCGGGATCATCCTCGATCGGATCCTCATCCTCGGAATCATCCTCGATGGGATCCTCATCCTCGGAATCATCCTCAATCATATCCTCGTCCTCGACAGGATCTAGCTCAAGCATCTTTTCTTCCTCCTCCTCGTACTCGATCTCCTCTGGAATTGGTCCCAATAGAAAGTCGTCTTGGTAAACCCCTTGTTCATACCTTGATAACTCATCTTCCTGCTCCCATTCCTGTACTTCCTCCACCCTTGGGGGCGGCACAGGTGCAGGCTCAGGGACCATAGCATCCCTAGCTACAAGGACAACCGACTCGGGGAGAACGTGCTTGACGTCTTCGGGCGGGCTACTCGGGCCTCCAACCTCGAAACATCGCTGAGGTAACGGAAAATCTAGCCTCGGCTGGTCCGACTTGGCGTCTTCCGACCCCCTACTAACTGAAAAGCAGACACCCATCCTACCGAACAATAAGGAAGGAATTAGTCTTTCTAGACATAGAAGCGAGCTTACTATATCAGACTGTACAGAAGACATGACTATGAACGGTGTTTTGAAATTCTTTTTACTTTGAAAATTCAGAGCCTTTTTTAAAGCATTTTCGAAAACGGATAAATGGTTTATAAAAATCCCAAACCCGTTTTAAAACCTTTTGCTCTGATACCACAACTATAACACCCCCAAAACTTAACCCTTTTGGAAAGGTAATACCGTCAGTGACCTCAGTGTTCCTTACCGAGATCACCCAAGGCTTTACCGGTTAAATACAATCATGAAATACTAATGATACATAATGATCAAAGCATTCAATCCAAAACATAACATTGTCAAGGAAACAAGAGTTACGGGATTATAACCCAATCCCGAATAGGTCAACACAGAGTTTAAACCAAATACAGCGGAAGTCTCATAAAACACCTTACAACCAAAGTCATTGTCCAAAAGATCTCAACATGATTAAAGAAATAATTAAAACGTTCAAAACCACCGTCGACTCCATAGTCCTTCTAATCTTCTGAGCTACTTTCGATCTGATGTGCCGAATCGAACGGATGACACCAGCCAACCATGCAAGGGAAAAATATTGGTTGGTTAGTCGAAATGAATAGACTAGCAAGGGTACAAAGCAGAATGGTTCGAAGCAGTCGTATTAGGTTAGACCCCTCGTCCCTCGAATAATAATCGAGTACGCTTGTCAACCACCATACTCCTACTGGAATAAACAAGAGGTATGCACAAGAGAAGATTCTGGAAGACTGAATCTTCACAGAAATCGACTCGAAAGAAGACTCCAACGGAAATGAGTCTTTAAGGAAGTATGACAAATCTGGAATGTTACAGAATCATACAACAATGATTTAAAACTGACTGAGATGCTTCAGTCAATGACCAACCTCACCGCCTTTCAGCGAATCCAGATCGGAAAGAAGACGTACTACATTCAAGTCAATACGAGTCTTCCTAGTGGCACAATCACCTAGCTGCCCTACTCGCTGAGCGTTCATTAATTATGTGCGTCAAGGTAGCACTTATCTGATTTATGTTTCAAAAACACACACCACATTATAGACTTTTACATGTGTACCCCACCAATGGGACGATACATCTTAGTATACGTTTCGTCGAGAGTGACGTACACCGAAAGGTTTGTGACACCAGCTAAGTGTCCTGTCTCTACACACTTGTGAAAGAGACCGATCATGATCTTAGAATAGTACCAGATGGAGACGAGCCACCCCGATACCAGATTGTAAAGAAACGACTGGACAGAGTCCGAGTAACGTTCCTATTTAACAGTGCTAACTAAACAGTTATAGCACAACAACAGTTACAGGATAAATCCACATAAAGGCCCGAAAGGCGATCACAGATAATAGCGTTGTTCTAACAGATATACAACCTATTATATGATTTTCAAAACAGTTTATCAAAACCGTTTCCAGACAAACAGAGTCTTCATTCCAAATTAATTACTCAGATAAACTACTGATAATTAATGTAAATATGGAACGAACGAGCAAGAGCGAACCGCCACTTGCCTTAATCCGCATAATAGTCTAACGACGACAACTGGATTCCGAGCTCGACACGGGTATAGCTCTGACAGCACAACAACCTTCGAGTCGACCCATAAAAGGAACCCTAAGTTAGATCTGACATAACAACAGTACGAATCTAAACATGGTGAAAGAACACGAAAGGAAAGACGCCACGACGACAACCAACCAAGCCAAAGCCACGAAGGCATTCTGGGCACTGGCGGTGGTCGCTGTTCTTGGCGGCGGTCGCCGCATTCATCACGGCGGGCGCCGTGAAGAACACGGCGGTCGACGTGAAGAACACGGCGGTCGCCGTGAAGAACACAGACGACAGAGACGAGAGAAGTCTCACCAAAACGATGTGCGTTTCGACCCCTTTTCGCCTTGCTTGGGTTCTGACCTCCAAAGGCAACCAAAAGGCTTCTAAAGGGCTTCTGGAAACACCACCAGACGACACCGACGAAAGCTTCAGAATTTCCGGCGAAGGCACAAACTCCGGCGAGAGGCAAATTTGGCAGAGGTTCGGTGTTTGGGAAGGCTCAAATCTCTCCCCCAACACCTCCTTTTATAGCCAAGCATCTGGAGCTTGAAAAATATGGGCCTACAGCTAGTTCGACGCTCGCCAGAAATCGCGCCGACGACCAACGGGCAAGGACTGCCGGACAACGATGGTGGCCATTACGGCGAGCGCCGTAATTTACGGCGGTCGCCGCGGTCTGGCACACCAGCTGCCACCTCGAGCATTGGGACGGCGGGCGTCGTGACTTTACGGCGGTCGCCGTGAAGGGATCCAGCGACGGCGGTCGCCGCCACTGTACGGCGGTCGCCGTGACAGGCTTTTCCCGCCCGTTCAGCTTCGAACGAATATGACGTTAAACCGAGATAAAAATTATCGTACGCGAACGACAATTAAAATCCAAGGCATGTTGTCTGTATATTATTTCACTGAGAAAAATATTACAGATACAGAGCACATTACAGAATGTCTCAAACTCTCTGTATTAAATCCGACGTACACAACGGGTACTCGGGAAAATTCCAAAATTCCCAAAATAACCTTACAAAAAAAATACGGGGTATCACATTAGCACCTAGTCAAATCTTTCTATATATGATATCTTAACCTATGTCCTAAGTTAGGGCAGAAAATTCATTTATTTATAAGTAACCACCCGATATGAAAATAAGTAATCTCTTTGGGCAGAAAATTCATTTATTTATCGATTTTTCTAATCTATGTCCTAAGAGCATAGGTTAAGATTCTTGTTAACGAAAATAAACCCCAAAGAGGAAATGATGAACCCTTTAAAGAATTAGAAAATTCTAAAAATTTAGCACCTAGTCAAATCTTTCTATATATGATATCTTAACCTATGTCCTAAGTTAGGGAATAAAATTCATTCATTTATAAGTAACCACCCGATATGAAATGTGTGGTAAAAGACTAAGGGTCAAATACCGAAACTACCCGCTGAATAGACCACATTGTCGATAACCATCCGACCTTCGCATTTTTAATGAAAACCACCTCGATTAATACCTCTGTTACCGAAATAAGACCTAGTGCCTCTTGTCTAGTAACTCCTAGTTAAGTCCATAAAAAAACCATTTTGCCCCATATTTTTTTTAATGTTTTTTGGATTTTTTTACCATTACTTTATTCCTTGTTGCTAGTTCATGTGCCATCTTCTCCATCTTAATCTGATGCACCCTTGTTGAGTTTTGTAGTCTCATATTTTCTACTTTCAATTCTTTTTTCTCCTTTACCAATATGTTCATAACATAAATTGCTCTATCACTAAATTCTTCACCCTTCCACACATAGTAGTTACATTTTCTAGGTGAATTGTGAAGAGGACAACCATAAAACATTATCCCATAGTTCAACTCTATTCGTGCAGATGATTCCTTCGCTAGAAAAATTGCAAAAGCATGTCCTTTCGTGGGAATTAAGGGAAGTACAACTTGAGCTTGACATTAGTAAGTAACTGGAAAACTTATAAAAATCATATAGTGATAACAGGTTTTCGTCGTGTAAAAACTGCTATGCAAAATATCCAAACAAACCCTAAACCGTAGTCCTAGGTAAGTAAAGGTCGAATCCACAGGGAGACGAATTCTATCTTAATATGCAAGTTGTATGTCAAACCAAAGTAACCAAAGGGGGGTTTTGTGAGTTTTAGTAACCTAAGCATGCAAAAGTAAACAAAGTAAAATATGATGAAATCAGTGATGGGGAAAATCACTTAGTCAAACAACATCCACAATTCGTATGACAAGTTGATCATAGATACTCATTCAAAATCTCATGCAATGGTGATTCCAATTCCTTTTCAGATATAACTAATAGCACAACCAGATACTATTAGCACTAACTAATTAAACAACCCTGAAACTATCAAGATTCAGTTTAACAGCAGCGTTACGGATAGGAATATAGTTGGATACAGTTCTAGCATAAAACAACCAGCTTTTATCCTAGAATGTAAATCAGTTCTCTTCTACATAAGACTAGCACAACCAGATACTAGTACGATGCAGTTGCTACTCTGAAATAGATATGCTCAACCAGTAACAATCTAGATCTAGCAATAGACCAATAACAACAAACCATAGATGATCAGACTAGAGATTATCAATATCAATCATAAGCAACTTAAGCAAGAGAAAGATAAAAACCATGCAATAGATTAAGAACAAGAATCTCACAACTGAATCAAAACGAAAGCTTTAGCATCTGACTAAGCCAGGGAGGCTTAGTTCTTCATAGCAAATAGGTAGAATGGGAATTAGGGTTCCAGAGAGAGATTATAGATAACAAGCCTCTCTTTTCCCTTAAATACTCAAGGAAATAAAATCTAAATTGACCTAAAACGAAATAATAAAATAATAATAATTAAACAAACGAAAGCAGGGAAATTAATCCCGTTCTTGGCCTTGAATTCTCGTTCAGCACTTTGCTCTCAGCCTCCATTTCATGCGAGCAGGCACGGTCCAATTTCGGCCCATCTTCAACAGCATCAATGCGGCCCACCAACCAGCAGCATCAGCTCGCTGATGCTCTGCCGACGTCACGCTCCAATTCATTTCTTGAGCTTCAATTTGACGCGGCTTCTCGCGCTTCACTTCACGCGTGGGCTCCATCCTTCACGTGGGCCGCTTCCTCCAATTGGGCCTTCCTCATCCAATTCGGCCCATCATCCTTTTAATTCCAGCTTCACGTGGCCTGTTAATCTCCAAACTTCGCCCCCACACGCCATGCACACGAATGTGTCTAAATCTACCTGAATGGAACCAATAAAACCTCTAATGACTCTTACTTAAGCCCTACAAAGTAGTGCTTATCATATAGCTCAAAATTAAGCAAAGTGTAAGTCAAACACCTAAAGTTTTTCACATTTTGTCAAAACATCCAATTGGCAATCATAAACCTCAATTTATCATAGATAAATTACTCACTAGAAGATTGACATTATGAACCCTAAACCTCAATTTATTCCAATTTATCCTAATTCCTTAATTGAAATGCCTATTCGCAAGCAAATTCACAAGCACTAAATTTCCCCAAAACCTTAAATTTCATCCAACATCGATTTGTATTACCAATTCAAGACAAACTCCCTAACCCTAAACTCTAATTCATAACAAAATCAACACTAAATCAAACACTTATATATGCTTCACCTCTATTGTGGTTGTGGATGGCAATTCGTCGCTCCAGCACTGAATTCTCCCCTCACACGATCTTGAAAGCTCTCATGGGAAGACTCTGATCCAAATCATGGCTCGAATTCGGCCTAATTCATTGATTCTCCCTAAACCCTAGAAATTGCCCCCAATTTCGATCTGAAGGAATCAGGTTGAGAATCGAATTTCGGTAAATGATCGGGTCTAGAGTACAGAAAAAAGAAATGGTAAAACCCCCCCAAAAAAACAATAAATAGTAAAGGGCAAAATGGTATTTTCATGGATTTTACTGGGAATCAACGGACAAGAGGTGTTGGGGGTTACTTCGATAACAGAAGTATTAATCGAGATGGTTTCCAGTAAATATGCAAAGGTTGAATGGTTATCGATAATATGAGCTATTCGGCGGATGATTTTCGATATTTGACCCAAAAAATAAACGTTAGTCGATAAAAACTAACCTCACACCAGTTTAAAATTAATGATTGGTTGTTTTACCCATCTAAAATGTTATTTTTCTTCATTTTGTGCAGCATTTGTTTGCTTGAGTGGTGAGTTGTCGATGGTTAAATAAAAATTTTAGAGTTAGAGGATAAATCATATAAATTGACATGCATAAGAGATGTTTTTGTACTTTAGAAATTTTAAAATAAGTTTTTGACAAAATTCTACATGACCTTGCATATTTATATATATACACTAAAGGAGAGGCCTAAATCCTACGTGTCAGCTGTAATATCCCACTTAAATTAGAAGGGTAAAATAGTAATTTTAATTTATTAAAAATAAAAGTTATGAAATTTATTTTATTTCTTTTAGAGGAGTAATTTAAATTTTCCTTAACTTAAGATAAAAAGTTACGTTAATATAATTTTATACAAATTATCAAATGGGATATAATAGTTTGGTGTAGAAATAAATAAATAAGTATAACAATAAATGTAGTTTAGAAATTTAAATATAATAATAAAGGGTATAAGAATTATCATGTGTATCCATGAAGGGATAAAATAACAAATGTTCTATGTATGTTATCTCTTTAAGTTATGAATGATCTAAATTATGATTAACCTTATGTTAATTTTAATTTATATAAAACTTATCAATTTTGACTTGAAATATTTAAATCAAGTTTAACAAATTTTTGTTAAGGATTTAAGTATGGTCAAATTCATAAGAAAAGTAACTTAAGCTTATTTTAAAGTAAGTTAAATTTTCCTACACTTTAATTTTGGGTTAAATCAATATTATAAACTTAGAATATTAAATAAATAAGTTTGGGTAAATTTTGTAAATTTTAAAAGTTAAAATATGGGCATTGTTGCCACAACCTAAGAAAGTTGGGCAAAATGTGCAATTAAGCTAAAATAGGGGGCCATGTATAAATACCCAAAAATAGTTTTTTTTTTTAACAGATGAACATTAGGGCCCATCCAAAAGGAAGGTTATCCTAAATTATCCGAATGGATGATCTTTACAAAATGCGTTCCAAAAGAATCAAAAGTAGAGTTCAAGAGAAGGAACTCATATCTATCAGAAAGCACGGGATATGGAACATGATCTGAAGATTGCGGGGAGAGAAGCAGTTGAAATTGGTGAAGAGCTGATGGAGGGATGGGATGAGTTTGCAAGAAGTCAGCAACACGGTTAGCCTCCCGGAAACAGTGAAATACCTGACAAGAATGAAAAGACAAAAGCAGAGAAGAGATATCTGAAATAATGGAATGAATTTCCCAAGGAATTTTCCAGATTCCTCGGATTGAATTAATAACTACTAAGTTGTCACCTTCAATAATTAGTTGGTTGAGATGGAGTGATGCCGCCGCACGAAGACCTGCAAGTGCCGCCAGTGCTTCACATTGGAGTACAGAGGTTGATGGAATTTGTTCTCGATGAAAGGAAACGATCTTTCCATTATGGTCTCTGAGAAGGAAACCAAAATGGGAAGAATTGTCACTTTTCCTAGATCCGTCAAAATTTAATTTAATCCAACTGGAAGGAGGTTTTTTCCAAGTACGATTCGTGTGTAGGGTACGGCTGCGTCTGATTGTTGTTGTGGTGGTGTTGCTAGTGGTTATTGTCCAATCTTGGAACAGACGCCAAGCATGGTCACAGGGGCATCCAATGACCATGTTGTTAGATTGACGGAATATGATATTGTTGCGATGAGTCCACAGTGACCACCAAAGAAAAAGTAAGGGAACAAGATTAGAATTAGAGTTCCTGAAGAATTCAAAATTTGATTGAAAATCAGCACTGAGTTGAAGTGAGAAAGAGAGATTAAGTTTAGATTCTAAGTTTGAAATCATTGATTGGGTAAACGGGCATGTGAAGAAAAGATGATTAAGATTTTCATCCGAAGTGTGGCATAGCGAGCACGTGGAGTAAACAGAGTAGTAATGGCGATTAAGACGTTCCGTAGTTGGGAGAGCATCATTAAGTGCTTTCCATAGAAACGTTTTAATTTTAGGCGGAATGTGTAGTTTCCAAATCCAAGAATAAGACTGGTTTTGGGAAGTATGAATAGCACGGTGATTCAAGTTGTTGGAAGAGGAGGAGGTGAACTGACCGTCAGAGGTAAAGCGCCAGACTAGGCGATCCTCCATCGGGTTGGAGGGTATGTGAATGGTAGTAATTTTATCAATAATATGTTGAGGTACTAAATTTTGTAGAAGGGATATGTTCCACTGCTGTGATTGGTTAATGAAGGCAAAAACAACAATATTAGGATCAGTGTTATTGTGGAAATACGGGAAGAGATCACAGTTTGGAACCCATGTGTCAGACCAGAATTTGATATGGTTGCCATTACCAACTCCCAACAAAGCCCTTTCCGGAAATCCTCACGGAGGTGTAGTAGACGGGAAAATTGCCATGACTGTTTTGCCCTTTTACGGTACGAGAATAAATCTGAAGAGGAAAAATATTTTTCATTGATGATTTGAACCCATAAGTTGTGTGGATCCGTTAATATTTTCCATAATAACTTCATTTGGAGTGATTTATTAGTCTCCTGGGTTGTGTGAAGTCCCAATCCGCCCAACGATTTTGGTTGGCAAATGGAACTCCAACTAACAAAGGGGTGGTAATTGTGTGTAAATTTGTTCCAGAAGAAATCCTTTATAATTTTGTCCATTTCTGTGCAAACAGAGACAGGTAATAAGAAGCTCTGCATTAAGTAATTTACCTTAGGGCAGAGGTTAGACTGTATAAGGACAAAAAATAGCTATCTTCTTCCCAGCCAATAGCCACCATTTTCACGTGAAGCTTCAAGCTCTCCCAAGGCGGAATCGAGCCAAACTTTTGAGCGTTTTCTCCAAACGAATCCATGGACATTAAAGCATAGCATATTACGAATCTAATCCCCTAAAATTGTGATTTAAAATAACCCCAATTGTTAGAATTTTTTAGTTGAAATCGAACAGCCCGGTAAACTTAAAAATGGATAGAAATTCAAAATTCGAACACTTGTAAGCGTGGTTGTTGAAATTGAACTGTGGGATTTTTAGGTATCATCATATGCATCTTAGCTTCTTACAATTGGGATTCAATTTCCCCCGAATCACTCGAATTTGCTCAAGAAAGGAAAGTACATACACGGACGCGTCGTTTGATTTGGTTGACAAAATTTGATCCGATTTGGGATCAATTTGAGCCAAATAAAGCACTATTGTGTAGATCTCTTGATGGGAAATAAAACCTCTATAAATAGGGCTTCAATCGTTGATGTTTGAGGATCCAATTTCGAGTGCAAAGCCAAGAACCCTAAAATTCTGTCACGGTTGTTCATCGTCCAAATTCATCCGCCACCGAGCTCCTCCGCTTCAATTGCCGCCACCCATAGTTGCGTCTGAAGGTCCTCTTCAAAATCTCCATCGTCCCGCCGCCGGACCTCCGCCTTCAATGCCCAATTTTGGCCGCGAACCTCTGGTGCCGCCGCGGACCGAGTGGGGAATTTCCGGATTTGGTTCGAATTTTTTTTTATTTTTTATTTTGGCTTAATCTTGATTAATTAAATTAATCTAGATTACTGAATAATTAGTTGGAATTAGTTTGATTTTATAAAATTAAAATTAAATTAATTAGAATTATATGAATGATTAATTTATAACTTTTCATCTAGATAATTGTTGGGTTGAAATTTTTAGACTTATAAATAAATTATGAGAATAATTTATGTATGATATGATTAATTAGAATATACGATTAATGGATTTTTAATCGTATAAATATTCATTTTACCAATAAGCCTTGAAAATTGAATTATTTGGAAATAAATTAATTCAATTTAAAATTGAGACATATACCCTTCAAAATTCAGATTTGAATAAATTATCTAATTATAATTTATTGTTGTGTGATTTGGGTATGTCCCGGATTTGCTTTTGGAACGGGGTTAATGTAGGGAGCCAAATTGCTTTTCGAAAGGAACCATCTCCAATACGCCGTTCAAAATTCTTCGTGATTCAAGACAATTGGTGGTTCGCTCTTGTCATTTAAGTTATTCTTTATAATAACAATTAATATTAAAATTAATTGTTAATTAATTGGATAATTTCTAAAACCTAATTAATGTTTGGGAACACTTGTGTGCTTTACATAATTTTGTATCTAGGATGATATTTATTATTGATATATATAGTTATATATAGGTATATATGATTATTGTTGTTATCGTCGTAATGACGGTATTGTGTCTGGACTTATATAGTGGACTTTAATAGTCGTGTCTGTCAGGGATATTATGGTCTTGTGAGGCATAATGATTTCTTTATAACTCGGTATTAGTCGGAATAATTTCCTAATACTTTTAAGGTCATGACCATTGTTTCTTATCCACCCATTAATTATAAGAGGTGTTTAAGCACCTTGCTAGTACAATTGGGTTGGACGTAATGTCGCCCTGTGTTGTTCTCGTGTTATTCGAGATTGTGTTACAAGTTTACAGAATAATTGTGGTGTGGTGAAATTAAATAAGATAAGTGTTGTGAGCACATAATTAATAAACTTCGAGCGAGAAGTACAACTTGGGAACCGCTCGTGCTCCAGCTTAAGTGGGTCGTCTTTCCAATCTGGATTCGCACTATGCGGTGAGGTTGGTCGGGCCCAATTATTCAATGGGGTTTATATATGTTGTGTGTAATTTAAAACATTCCCAAACAAATCATATCTTCTTCCCATAATATCCACATTCATTTCGGGTATTCTCTTGGTGCATATCTCTTTTGTTCATCCTTCGTTTCAGTGGAAGTATTTTGTTACATATCGTCTATCGGCTTTTATTCGAGAGACAATGATAGTAACTTGGTATGACCACATAGAACCATTCTATTTGTACTCTTGCTTAGTCTTTCATTAGACTAACCAACCACTATTTTCCTTGCATGGTTGGCTGGTGTCATCCGTCCTATACGGCACATCAGTCGTCTTGCCTCAGGTTGTTTAGGAGTAACAAGATGGAGAAGAAGGCTTGCGATTAAAGTTTAGTTTTTGAAGAACTTTCGGGTTTGTTTTAAATATAAGATTTACTTTTCTAATTAATGTAATAGGTATAAGTGTTAGACTGTTAAGTAACCTAGTCATGTAATTGGAATTTATTTAGAGTCTTCCGTTGTTATTTCAATATCATTTGTAAACTATCCTTCTCAATTTACGAGAGGAATTTTAATAAAAGATTGAGTTTCTTTATACAAGTCTTCCGTTATTTACTCTTTGTTATGATTATATTTAAGTATAATTGTTTAGATTAAAGCCTAGGATGAATTTGGACTTAAAAATTTGAGGTCACTGGCGTGTGACACTACCGACATAAGTCGGGAGTGTTACATCAGCACCACGTTCAATTCGCTTGCGTGTCTCCACGTCATCCAGCCTTTAAAAAAAAATATAACACTAAATCTAGTTAATTTTATATTACATTTTATTTATTTAAATAAATTTGATTAAAAATACAAATACGAAATCTAAATATGGTCCCACTATAATTATATATTATATTTTGTTTATTTAAATAATTTAATTAATAAATTAATATATGAGCATATCATCACCTAATAGATTTAAATTTAATTAATAGTTAAACGAAAAGGATAAATATCACCCAAAAAATACCTCAGCCTTTGGTATATGTCACATTATCCAACCTTCAAAAAAATAAAAAAATTATCCTGCTTTATTTATTTTTTATTAATTAAGAAAAATATGAGCATATCTCATTGCATTTCGGTATACTACTAACATTTTAATATCTTTGGAGTTTATATTGTATTTTTTTAAATACAAGTACATGCTCTATAATTGTGTAGGTGTCCATGTCCGATGATTCACCATTGCTGAATATATACACCTTCTGGACTCGTCATCATCATGAATATGCGTCTCATTTGATCAATCCGTTTATTTCCCGTTTGCTCGGTTTCAAGCCTACCTCCAAAGTCAAAGTCCGACGTGGTCGCAAG
Organism: Rheum nobile; assembly: GCA_027886185.1. Taxonomy (NCBI): domain Eukaryota; kingdom Viridiplantae; phylum Streptophyta; class Magnoliopsida; order Caryophyllales; family Polygonaceae; genus Rheum; species Rheum nobile. The sequence continues at coordinate 1,513,260 of WOAB01000090.1, forward strand.
TCAATTGCGAATTTGTCTGATTCTGATTAGTGCATTGTCATGCTTTGATGGCTAGATATTTTGTATTGACCGTTTCATAAGACGATTGTACTTTTTGTCACGCTGTACTTTTCTTAGGATATTTTGATTTGTATGTCACCTATCAAAACAATTAAGATAACTTATTGGCATGTTTTGCAACTCATAGTGCACGATCCATGCAGAAAGATTATGTAAAGAGGCAGTCTGTGCAATTTCATTTGCACGATACAGAATGGTAGGAATTGGTCTATAACGGCACCAACAAAGAGTTGGATGAACCAAATTGTTATCATTCTTGGAAATATAGATACTAAATATCAGTACATCAAACCAAAGAGTTCACGTCGGTTCCAAATAAACATAAACATCCAACAAAGAGTTTACGTCGGTTCCAAATAAACATAAACATCCAACAAAGAGTTCACGTCGGTTCCAAATAAAAATAAACATCCAACAAAAAGTTTACATCAGTTCCAAATAAAAATAAACATCCAACAAATGTTGGTTCCAAATAAACATAAACATCCAATAAAGTTCTAGTGTTGACGATGTTACCACCTCTTAGCTCACGTAAGGATCTCCTGATGGCCTCACGATATCACTTACGCCGTGTGTAAGTGATATAGGTGACATACAAATCATCCATCTGCAACATAAATAACAAAATACATAAGTTCGTTTCGTACGTCGATTGACCACGAAAAGAAAAGGGAAGAAACTAAAAAAAAAAAAAACATTTTCGTCTGTGACGGACGGCGTCGTCTTCCTCCCAAGTTCTTCATAGTTCGTTTGCAATGGCGACCCTAAAATTTGTTTGCAACAACGGATATATACCATGCGAATGTAAATCTATCTAAATGATATCCATACCACATTTTATTGATCTATAAACCTAAAAATTCAAATCTATAACTCAAATTTTGGACTATAATACCCAAAACTAAAATTTCCAAACTCATCCAAACGCTAGATCTGAATTCATGCTTTTACATATGAAATTTGCACACAAAAAAAAAACTTACATTTTTGTGGAGATGGTTGATTGATTCTTCAAATGTGCCTCTTCTAGATCCGAATTGATGTGTTTAGTGGGTTGATTTGTAATGAAGAGGAGGATGTTCTTGGCTAGGAAGAGAGGAAAGAAAGAAAGGGTGGGAAAGTGAGGAAGAGAATGAGAGTGGTATGTGTGTAATTTTGAAAGAAATTTCTTATATAGGTTTAAAGTGGACTCTAAATAGCAATTAGGGGATGCTCTATATAGCAATGACCATATTATATCCTATTATTATTAAAATAGATGTACCGAATCTACTACTTAATGACTTAAACCAGTATTTAGTTGTACCGAATCTACTATTTATATATTACCTTAACCATATTTTTTTAGAAAACTATATCAAATTTATTTTTGGGCTTTCTATCATATGCTCTTGCATGGGCATGGGCTAAAAAATCAAATATTTTCATAAAAAATATTTTCAATAATTTAGAGTCCTAATTGGCTTATTCTAATTTTAAAATGTGTTTAACTCTATTATTTCCATAGAGTTTATAAAATCTTTTTGTAATTAACCATACATATGGTGTATATATATATGATTTGTTAATCTGCACAGATTTGATTTACGTATGTATTCGCTTTTACAAAAGTCTTTCATCTTAAGAACACATTAACAACATCTTTAAAACAATTCAAATCTATTTTAAAGTAAATATATTGTAAATTGATAACAAAAAAGTTATCAAAATATATTTTACCTTAATAATCATACTTCATAGATTAGATAAGAGTAAAGTAACAACTACAACGGTGATATTTTACTCAATTACTCTAACGGTAATGTTTAAATACTAGCATTACACATACAGTTGCACTTTCACCAATTATCGACGACATATACAATTTGATTGTAACCTAAATGATTTTTTTTCGAAGTCTATCCAGTAAGCATAACACTTTGTGATCACGAGGTTATGAGTTTAATTCATCACCCCTATTATAACGGCGTAAGTGCCTCCAATAAACCAATAAAAAATGAAGTTTTAAATCTTTCCTATAAAATCACATAAAAAATTTAAACAATTTATTTATGATTTGTATATAATTTAGCAAGTTAATTGTGAGGTAGGGATCTACACAAGTACCCGGTGCATGATCAAAAGTATGCATATAAAAATTAAACTTTTTATTAATAAAGTAATATTATCAATTAATAAATATGTATATAATATCTTCTAAAAATATAACAATATGAGATATTAAAAATAACAAATTCATTTTTTTTTACAATTTTTTTTTTGTGTAAGATTGACAAATGCAATCTATCTGAAGTATATACTAACTATCTCAATTTTTAGTTAAAAAAAATGATTTAAACAAATCAAGCTTCTTCAAATCTAAAAATAAATCTTATCACACCATAAACAATAAATAAGAATCCTATCTCAATAAATAATCACTTTAATGTAACTTAATTAATATAAAAATTAATTTAAATATAATAATATTCTTTACTTTTATAAAGTTTTTTCCAATTTGATTAATCCTATTTACTGTAGTGTTGGATGTGCTATCAAGGACAATACAGGGTGAGGTACCGTGGTGCATACTGTTTGCAGACGACATTGTGCTCGTGGATGAGACTAGGAATGGGGTCAACAGTAAGCTAGAACTTTGGAGGGAGAAGCTCGAATCAAAGGGCTTTAAGTTGAGTAGGACTAAATTAGAGTATGTTGAGTTCCCCTTTGGTAGAGGCGATGTGACTGGGGCGGAAGTGCAACTTGGTGGGGAGGTCGTCCCGAAGAAGGAGACTTTCAAGTACTTGGGGTCGTTTATACAAAGTGACGAGGGTATAGATGCGGATATTAAGCACAGAATACAGATGGGCTGGAAAAAATGGAAAGAAGCGTCAGGCATTTTATGCGACAAGAAAGCGCCACCCAAACTAAAGGGTAAGTGATGTGACCCTGCCCTCCATGTCAGCTACAGAGGAGGAAGGCGCCATGAGACATCCGCCTTGAGACTCCTCTATAGCTACATCTACCCCGAGCTAGATTTAGGAGAATTTCTATTTTTAGTTCTTACGGTTTCTAGACATTACTTCCTTAGTACTTTCTATTTACAATATTTCTATTTTTAGTAGCTGCTAGTTCTAGGTGGTTTCCATTTATGTTAAATGGGCCGCCAGATTTAGTAACTAGAGAGTCCGGCCCATTACGTCAAATCTCTAGTATATATAGGAACTTTTGTCTTCTTTTCTAGTACGTCAATTTTAAGCCTAAGTTCAAGTCGAGTTAAACTCCTTAACCTCGGGCCCCGACGTCATCAATTAACGCGTTTCCAAGTCGAATTATCCTGGCGCGTTTATTATCTATCTTTGCGTTTCTAGTCGAACTATCCCGGCGCATCGATTCGGTTACCCATTGACGGGGCTAAAAGTGCACAAGCAAATGTCGCTGAATAGCCAAATCAAAGTAAATATCCTAACGGATCTACTAAACAGATGTATAGTAAGCAAGTAAGGGTCGAACCCACAGGGAAGATCGAATGAAGTATGCAGTCGTGATTGACAAGTAACAAGCAAGGGGGTTTAGTTATCACGAGAAAGCAAAGTAAGCAAAGCAAACAAGTTTGGTTGAATTGAGAAAATATAATGGGGAAAGTAGTCCTACTAGAGCGAGATCCACAATACAGAGATATAATTTGATCACAGAAATCTATTTAATCCAAGTTCTTTTACTATCCTTATAGTTGTTCCCACCCTGATCTTAAGTACTATCGATTCTCACAATTGTCGGTATACTTTACCACTAACGCAGCAATAGCAATGCACACAAGGATATAGGATACATGCAAATAGAAGACGCCTTACTATTTAACATGCAAATAATTCTCACTCACGATTGTACGCTCGAAACCCCTATACGCACAATCGTGTATGCCACTAGATATGCACTCGGAACCCCTATATGCAATCCTAGCAGTTGATAAAAAGTATTCAACCTAGTTGATTAGGCTATGAAGAATAACAAGAAATCAATATTCAATATAACCAAGAGAATCAAACCAACACTTATAAGGATAAGAACAAGGAATAGAAATCTCACAAACACATCAACTGTATTGCTTCAATCGTCTAGTAGAACAAAGGGAAGTTAGTGCTCCATCAAAGGGGGATGAAACTCTAAGGGAAAAATAACGTCTGATATAAAGTAGTAACGAGTGTCTCTCCTCTTAACCTAGAAAGAGGACTTTAAATAGTCTTAAGAAAACTAGGTTAAACTAATGTCAACAATAAAGGAAATAGAATAATAAAATAACAAAGTCTGAACGAAATAAAAGGAAATAAATGTCTCTGGGCGCGCGATATTTAACACGGCCACCGCGGGGCGGTGAGATCCACCGCGGGGCGTCAGGCTTTCCACCGCGGGGCGGTGGCTTCCTCTGGCGCGGGGCTTCAGTCTTCTCTGGGAGTCACCGCCGGGCCGCGGTGATTCTGGCGCGGGGCGGTGAACTCGCTCACTCTCTTCTCCAGCTCCTCTTCTCTTCTTCTGTTGTTCTTCATTACTACCAAGTGTTGGTAGTCTTCTCTAAATATGCTCCAGCAGCTCCATCTCCATCCTCATGTCTCAATCTAAGCTGCAAATCCTGGGATATCTTCACTTCTCTCCATAACTTCAGGGATCACAGACTTAGCTCCAAAACTCATCCAAAACTCCTCCAAATCATGCTAATAATTTCTAGTAAAAGTGTATGAAATAACACCTATCACCCATCATCTATCCGCACCCAAACACAAACCCTAATCCCCTAGGGCAGCCGCCGCCCCTCACCTCACACCACCTTCACGGCCGCCGCCCCTCACACCTCCGACTTCCGCCGCGCCTCCTCCATTACCGCCGTACCGCCTCCACCAGTTTGCCGGCAATTCCGACCCCCCTACAGTCCACCCTTCTCCTTGCTTCCGCTAATCTGCCCTTTTCGAAGAGTTGTCTACGCCCCAATACCCATTCAAGCGATCCTTACAGAGACTTGTGGTCTTTCCATCGGACAAGGTCACATCAACTGGTATCAGAGCCTACAAATCGCATAAGTCATTCCAACTCTTCACGGCTGCCCCCATCTCCACCACCGTGTACAGCCACCGAACACCGCCAGTCACCCATCCGCCGCCTCGCGTCACCGTCTCACCACCACCACTGTCGCCGGAACCCTAGTGCCACCGTCAGCAGTCCACTACCGCCCCTTATCTCCTGCTTCCGCCATCTTCACTCCCCTTTCCGATGAGTTGTAATGCCCCACTACGGATTCATTGGATCCTCGACACGAATTGTGGTCTTTCCATCGGACAAGGTCACATCAACTGGCATCAGAGCCTATGAATCGCGTAAGTCGTTCCAACTCTTCGTTCAATCACTCATTCGTTTCCGTAAATCAATTTCTGCATCAACAAAAAAAAACCTAGATCTTGTTCTAGGAACCAAAAAAAAAATTCCTTGCAATCTGAATCTGAAAAAACAATAAAAACCCTAGGTTTGATGGTTGAGAAATTCGGCCATCATCAAAACCGGCACAAAAATAAAATTATTTCTGCACAGATCCGAACCTTTTCACACAAATTTTCAACATTTTCTGGTGTTTTGCTTGGTTGTGATTGTGTTTCTTGTAGATCTGCTTGCATATAGGCTTAGATAGTTCGCTTGCAACTGTGTTTTCCTTGTTTGCGCCACAAATCTGCATCTTCGCAATCCCCTTCTTTTCCCACTTGAATCACTGCATTTTTTTAAAAATTTTGTTGCTGCGTTTCTGTGCGTTTTGCTGAACTGTGCTGCATTTCTGTGTGTTTGCTGAACTGTTTCTGTGCGTTTCTGTGTACCGCAGCAACTGTTCGCAAATTATAAAAAAATAAAAAAATCAGCAGCTGTTCGCAGCATACAAAAAAAAAATTTGAGAACACAGAAGCCAAAATAAGGCAAGTGCGTCTCTCCGCAGCACGAAGGGAGATCCCTGTCTTGATTCCGGCACCTTCACATTACCGTAATCACAGTGATTCATTTAACGTCTTCTCTATCTTTTATCGTCTGGGTTGCATATCTTGGTTGACTGTGTTGTGCTTGCTTCTGTGCTTATATCCTTGCATATCTACTTTCGACCTTAGTCCTTACAACGACACTGTGCTATGTGATGTTACCGCTATGGACGCAACCCATCTGCTTTTGGGACGTCTGTGGCAATATGATCGTCGTGTGCTTCACGACGCGTATTTGAACACTTACATGTTCAAATACCACGGGAGGCGCGTGACTCTCCTACCAATGAGCCCACAGGAAATTTTAGAGGACAAGGCCGAGCGCCAACGCCAGAAGGCTCTGGAGGCCGCCGGGCTTCCGCCTGCAACGGCATCCGCAGCAGAGACCTCTAGACGACAACTCCGTCGAGCTCCAGAACGAGTCATGGAGCCAGACAAGAACTTGGCCAACCACTCGGCCGAGTTCTGGACCGAGTCATGGCACCAGACAACAACTCGGCCAACAACTCGGCCAAGTTCTGGCCCGAGTCAGGACGACATCCAACAACTCGGCCAGCAACTCGACTGAGTTGTGGACCGAGTCAGAAGCCCAGATGACAACTCGGCCCTTCACTCGGCCGAGTCAGCGTCTTCAGCTCCTTTTCCTGCGTCTTCGCCTTCTGCAACTTCTGGCAGGACTTCTGCACCGCCAGGTATGCGTTCGACCCCTGGTATTTCTTTGCGCTTACCATCGACGGGTACAAGTGTAGCGTCTCCTACGGGGGTTACTCAACCGCATATTTTTGCTCTGCGTGGAACCTGTGAAAACCGGGTTCTACTGGCTTCTCACAGCGAGATCACGTCGGCACTTCAAGGCAAGTTCCCTTGTTTCCTTGTTATTCCTCGCCTTTGTGCCACTACTACTGTAGAGCCTGCACTCCCGCCTGCTATTTTGTCTGTTTTGCAGGACTTCGAGGATATTATGCTGGATGAGCTGCCGCCAGGCCTACAACCAGTGCGTGGTATTGAGCACCGGCTAGACTTCATTCCCGATGCTTCTCTGCAGAACCAGGCGAACATTGATGCTGGCACGTTGACTGAGCACTTTCAGGAGCTACACAGGAGGACACGCACTCAGTTGGAGCGACGTGCGCTGAAGTACTCAGCCCAGAAGAACAAGGGCAGGCGACGCTTGATCTTTGCCCTGGGCGACTTGGTTTGGCTTCACTTGCGGAAGGAGCGATTCCCTTCCGTCCGCAAGTCTGAGCTCGACCAACGGGGTGATGGTCCCTTCAGAGTCGTTAGAGCAATTGGCGACAACGCCTACCAGCTCGAGCTCCCAGACAAGTATGGGGTGCATCTGACGTTCAACGTCGCTGACTTAGCACCATATGTTGAGCCTGAGCCTGATGAGGGTGAAGCGGGGACGCTTCACAACCAAGTGGGGGAGGGTGATGTGACCCTGCCCTCCATGTCAGCTACAGAGGAGGAAGACGCCATGAGACATCCGCCTTGAGACTCCTCTACAGCTACATCTACCCCGAGCTAGATTTAGGAGACTTTCTATTTCTAGTTCTTACGGTTTCTAGACATTACTTCCTTAGTACTTTCTATTTACATTATTTCTATTTTTAGTAGCTGCTAGTTCTGGGTGTTTTCCATTTATGTTAAATGGGCCGCCAGATTTAGTAACTAGAGAGTCCGGCCCATTAGGTCAACTCTCTAGTATATATAGGAACTCTTGTCTTCTTTTCTAGTACGTCAATTTTAAGCCTAAGTTCAAGTCGAGTTAAATGTAACACCCCCAAATATTTCCTTGAAAGTATTACCGCCAGTGACCTTAGATTTCACATCCGAAGCCACCCAAGGCTTAACCATTCATTCAAAACATAGAACACACTGATAAAACGAGATATCATAATCTTTATTTAAACCAAAGTCTCGGAATTACATCCGTAAATCCCAAATACAACAGAAATACAGAATATGTTTAATACAGCGGAAGTCTTTTAAATAAATAACATAAGGGTCTTGATCGAAGCGATCACCCGCCTAGGATCTTCAACCTGGATAAAAACTCTTAAAACTTCATCTGCCTTCATCGCCGGTCTAGCATTCACGGAACAGAAGTTTACCTGATGTGCCGTATGAGACGGATGACACCAGCCAACCATGCAAGGGAAAATAACCGGTTGGTTAGTCTAATTAAAGACTATGCAAGGGTAAAATAGAAAGGTTCTAAGTAGTCGTATTAGGCTAGACCCATCGCTTCTCGAATGAAAGCCGATGACGATAGTAAACCTCAATACTTCTACGGAATATACGAAACAGAAAGTTCAAGAGAAGACTCCTAAAGATCGAGTCTTAAGGAAACGTATGAAGAGAAGACTCCAAGAGATTGAGTCTTATCGGAAAGTATGACAAGTGTTCGGGAACATTATAATTTCACACAAGCGTTTAAAAAGACTTGACCATTTGGGTCCACGGCCAACCTCACCGCATATGCGAATTCAGATTTGGAAGGAGGACTTACTCTAATCGAAGTCCGAGCGGTTTCCACGTTGTACTCCTCGCCCGATGGTATATTAATTATGTGCATAATCGCACTTATCTTGTTTAATTCCAAAACGTATATTTACGTTATAAGCTTTTATCATATATCATCTCGATACGAGAGATATCTTGGGAATAAATCCCGTTTGTTTGGCACCAGCTGTGTACACCTCCCCTATACTCGGATAGGGGATAGTCATGACCAGAGAGAGTATTAGGGAAAAATCATCCTAATACCAGTTATAAAGAAACTACTAGACCTCGCAAGGTACATAGCGTTTCTACGAATACTCGTTCTAACTATAATGTATAAGTTCATATATAAAATCCACACCAATACCATCATGGTAATAACAGATATAATAGCGTTGTTTCTAGCAATATATACAACCTATTATAATATCACTTTCTTAATCGTATCATTTATAAAATCTGTTCCCAAACGAAAACAATAGTTCATCCCAATTTAATTAACAATTAAACAATTGATAATTAATGGAAACATGGAATGATAAGCAAGAGTGAACCGCCACTTGCCTTAATCTAGACGAACGATTGAGCGACGACGGGTTTCTGGGTCCGGAACGGGAACGGAAGACGGATTACAGATTCCTACGACGACGACCCATAACGAAACCCTAGGTTAGATTCGACAATAAAATGATATGAATCTAAGAAGGAACAAACGAAATCGAAAGAACGAAGGTCCCGACCGAGACCGGCATGCCCAAGGCCACGATCACGATTGCCAGAGCAATCCGCGGTCATGGCTGGGATTCCGCGGTCGCGGCCGTCGAGTACAAGGCCACCACGAGTTTCATGACAGCGGCCGTGGACGCGGCCGACCTTGTCACTACCGCGGTCGCGGCAGTTCACGTTCGTGGTCGCGGCCATGAACTCCGGCGACTCTGAAGGGAGAAAACTCACCGGCGACGATGCAAGAGGGCTTGGTTCGCGAGGGCTTCGACTCCAGCCTTCCTTGCACCTCCAATGCACTACTCCAAGCCTGCTACTACTCCCGGCGAGGCCTCCGGCGACACTTCGAAGAATTCCGACAAGAGCTCGAAACTCCGGCGAGCAAGAAAATGAGAGAGAGAGAGAGAGAGATCGGATTTGAGTGCCCAAAGATCCTCCAAGCTCGCCTCTATTTATAGCCAAGGAGAGGAGTCCTCCCCGCCCAGATCAACGGTGAGTCAGACGATCAACGGTGGCACGGACGGCGATGCTCTACAGACGACGCAACGTTGGCGTGTTGGACTTTTCCGCGGTCACGGAATATTCATGTGCCCAGCTCTTCTGAGAGCCATTTTTCTGCGGTCGCGGAATTGCTGCCACGGTCGCGGAATTGCCCTTTCCGCGTCTGTTTGCCCGGGGAAAGGCTTGGCGTGGGTATAAACCCCGGATTATATATATTTGTACCCGAACAAATATTCAAAGCCCCGAAAATACGTCGAATGTATTTTATATCCCTCAGGGAATTTTACAGAGATAAATCTCGATACAGAAATCCGAACTTCTCCAAAAACGACACGATCACAGAACGAGGGTTGAGTAAATTACCCAAATACCCTTACTAAAAATGAGGGGTATTACATCACTTCCCCCTTAAGAGAAGTTTCGACCCCGAAACTTGGCCGAATAAACCAAAAAAATGAGGCATTACAACACTACCCCCTTAAAAAGGTTTCGACCCCGAAACTAGGGCGAAAATAGCTCGGGAAAACGGCTAAGTATATCCTCCTTAGTCTCCCAGGTCTCCCAAGTAACCTCTTCAGATCCAGCCTTGGACCAAAGAATCCGTACCAATGGTACCACCTTGCTCCGCAACTGCTTCTCGCGGCGTTCGAGAATACGCACATGTATCTCCTCATAGGTACCATTTGCCTGAATCTCGATGTCTTCAAAACTCAGCACATGAGACGCATCTGGCACGTACTTTCTCAACAAGGACACGTGGAACACGTTATGCACCGGATGTGCCGATGGCGGCAATGCCAAACGATACGCTAGAGACCCCACCCTATCAAGGATCTCAAACGGTCCCACGTAGCGAGGGTTAAGCTTTCCATGTTTGCCGAACCTGAACACTCCCTTGGATGGCGACACCCTGACAAACACCTTGTCACCAACCTCGAATTCGACATTCCTGCGCTTCAGATCTGCGTAGGACTTCTGTCGACTCTGAGCTGTCAACATCCACTGTCTGATTAATGCAATGTCCGAGGCAATCCTTTCGACTAACTCCGGTCCGAGCAGAACCTTGTCGGCATTCTCATCCCAACAAATCGGAGATCTACACCTTCGACCGTACAAAGCCTCGAATGGAGCCATCTTAATGGTAGCATGCCAGCTATTGTTGTACGTGAACTCAATTAGACTTAGGTTGTTCTCCCAGCTAGTCGGACGATCAAGTACGAAAGCTCTCAGCATATCTTCCAATGTCTGGATGGTCCTCTCAAACTATCCATCCGTCTGAGGATGAAACGCAGTACTGAACCTCAACTCGGTTCCCATGGCCTTGTGGAGTTCCTTCCAAAATCTCGACATGAATCGGCCATCACGATCCGATACAATGGTCTTTGAAGTACCATGAAAACGGACGATCTCGTGTAGGAACACTTCCGATAGCTTCTGGGTTCCCCATATTGACTTGATAGCCACGAAGTGAGCACTCTTCGTGAGCCTGTCAATGATTACCCATATCGCATCCTTTTGACTTTGAGTCTTTGGCAGCCCTGTGAAGAAATCCATAGCAATGTCCTCCCATTTCCACTCTGGCACTGGAAGAGGTAGCAATTCACCACCTGGTCTATGGTGTTCTATCTTGACTTTCTGACAGGTCAAGCATTTCGCCACAAATTCCGCTACATCCCACTTCATGTTGGGCAACCAGAATTTCTTCCTGAGGTCTTTGTACATCTTGCTAGAGCCTGGATGTACAGAATAAGCTGACGAATGGGCCTCCTTCATCACCAACTGGCGAAGGCCATCAACGGCAGGCACACAAATCCGGTCCAGAAACCAGAGTGATCCATCCTCCTGAATCACGATTCCGGGAGCTTTCTCGTCCATCACTTCACTGCTTAGCTTTACCAAGACCACATCGTCAACTTGCTTCTCCCTGATTTGATCAAGTAGCGTAGCCTGAATCTCTAGCATACTCAGGTACCCTCGACGTTGATCGTACAAGACTTCAATCTCGCACAACCCTTGGTTCGGCTTGGTCCAAGCAGTGAGTAGAGCCACTACAGTCTCGTGCGGCGTCTTCCGACTCAATGCATCGGCTACTACATTAGCCTTGCACGGATGATACAGCAACTCGATGTCATAGTCTTTGAGTAGCTCTAACCAGCGACGTTGTCTCATATTCAGCTCCTTCTGAGTGAACACGTACTTGAGACTCTTATGATCGATGAAGACTTGGCACCTTACACCATAGAGATAGTGCCTCCAAATCTTCAACGCAAATACTATAGCTGCTAACTCCAGATCATGCGTTGGATAGTTTGCCTCATAGGTTTTCAATTGTCGAGATGCGTACGCAATAACTTTTCCTTTCTGCATCAGTACGCACCCTAACCCATTCTTTGAAGCATCACTATAGACCACATAACCATCAGTTCCTTCTGGTAGCGCTAACACTGGTGCGGAGGTCAGACACTTTGCGGAGAAAATCGGTTATAGGTAGAGTAATCTTAGAAAATCCCTCCATGAACCGTCTATAATATCCCGCGAGTCCTAAGAAACTGCGCACCTCCTTCACATTCTGAGGCCGCTTCCGGTCGGCTACCGCTTCAATCTTCTGGGGATCAACCATAACCCCATCCTCATTGATCACATGGCCTAAGAAAGCCACTTCTTTGATCCAGAAGTCACACTTAGACAACTTTGCATACAGCTCATTCTGCCTAAGGACTGACAAGATGATCCGAAGTTGTTCCTCGTGAGCCTCCTCACCCGGGGAATAGATCAAAATATAGTCGATGAAGACCACCACGAACTTATCCAGGTATTGGTGGAAACATCGATGAATCAGATCCATGAAGACCGTCGGAGTATTGGTAAGGCCAAATGGCATGACTATGAACTCATAGTGGCCATACCTTGTCCGGAACGCAGTCCTCGGAATGTCTTCCTCACGAATCATGAGCTGATGGTAACCAGATCTTAGATCGATCTTGGAAAAGACTTTTGCTCCTTGCAATTGATCCAACAGATCATCAATCCTTGGCAACAGATACTTGTTCTTGATTGTGACTTTATTCAACTCTCGATAGTCGATACAAAGTCGGAATGATCCATCCTTCTTCTTGACGAACAAAACCGGAGCGCCCCAAGACGATGCACTCGGCCTTATATATCCTTTCTCAAGAAGGTCCTCGAGTTGCTTCTTCAACTCTTGCATCTCAGCTAGAGCCATCCGGTACGGTGCCTTGAAGATTGGCGCGGTACCAGGCTCGAGATCAATGGTAAACTCCACGTCACGACTTGGGGGTAAACCGGGAATCTCTTCCGGAAAGACATCCGGAAATTCGCGAATGACCGAAATATCAAGAACTGAAGGCTCATCTCTCTTGGGCTTATCCAGATAGCACAGGTACCCGACACAACCTTGTCGAAGTAGCTTACACGCAGCCATCGCATTGATGAGCTTACCGTTATCAGCGTCGTTACGACCCTTGAATTTGCATACGAACTGGCTCCCAGATGACACCGTCACAGTCCTTGAGCTGAAATCGATCACCGCCCCATGACGCATCAGCCAATCCATACCGAGAATAATGTCGTATGGAGCCATGGCTTGTTGGGCCTGACGTCCCCTGATAGGCGTTTGTCGTCGTGACACCTAAACAAATAAAATAATCCTAACAAACCTAAACAAGTAGTAGAGGCAAGCAAGGGTCGAATCCACAGGGAGGAAGTGATCTATCTATGTGTTCGTAAGCATGCAAAGTAACAAAGGGGTTTTTGGTTATCAAGCAGAGCAAAGCAAACAAGTGTAGTTGATGAGAAAATATGAATGGGGAAAGTAGTTCTACTAGAACGAGATCCACAATACAGAGATAAGTCAATCATTGAAATCTTATAAATCCAAGTTCTTTAACTATTCTTATGGTTGTTCCCATCCTGATCTTAAGTACTACCGATTCTCACAGTTGTCGATAGACTTATTACTATGCCAATGATAAAGTACCACTGATTCTCACAGTTGTCAGCGTACTTTAGCACCAACACAGCAATAGCAATGCACACAAGGATATAGGATACATGCAAGTAGAAAGACGTACAAGTACTCACTCCCCTACTTAACATGCAATGATTCTCACTCACAATTGTACGCTTGGAACCCCTATACGCACAATTGTGTTTGCCACTAGATATGCACTCGGAACCCCTATATGCAATCCTAGCAATTGATAAAAAGTATTCAACCTAGCTGGCCAGACTATGAAGAATAACGATAAATCAATAATCAATATAACCAAGAGAATCAAACCAACACACATAAGAATAAGAACAAGGAATAGAAATCTCACAACATAATCAACTGTATTGCTTCAAACGTCTAGTAGAACAAGGTGTTTAGTTCTCCATGGGTTGAAAACCCCGGAGGCAAAACTACGAACTAAAACTGAATTCTAACTTAATTCTGAAAACTAGGAAAACAAAGAGTATTTAACCTAATTCTAAAAGATTGTAAAAATAATAAAAGGAAATAATAATAAAGTCATTAAAGGAAATAAACGAACGAAACTAGGGGAAATAATTCCCGTCTTCTCGTGCAACAACTGCTCACGGCGTCTCCATTCAATCAGCAGCCACAGCCCAACTTCGGCCCAATGCAAGCAGCAGCAACACGGCCCACAACAATATCAATTCGCACCGACGTCAGCGTGACATCATGCCCAATTCTTTCCAGCTTCACTTCAATTCACGCTCGGCAATTCACGCGGCTTCGGCTTCTATTGGGCCTTTCCTCATCTTCACGGCCCACTTCAATTCCAGCGCCACGGGCTATGTATTTAATATTCGCTGTTTTTGCCTCACGTGACCGCGAGGCGTGGTTTCTCACCGCGGGGCGGTGATTTCTACCTCGGGGCGGCATCCTTCTCTGAGATCCACCGCCGGGTCGCGGTGGCTCTAGCGCGGGGCGCCATTCTTCTCTTTTCAGCTCCTCTTCTTCTTCTCTTATGCTCTTCATTACTACCAAGTGTTGGTAGTCTTCTCTAATAAACTCCAGTTGATCCTCATCATCTCCATCTAAGCCGTAAAACCTTGGATATCTTCACTTCTCAACTACTCTTCTGGATTACAGACTTAGCCTAAATCTACTCCAAAACTCCATCTAAAATATGTCAATAATCACTAGTTAAGGTGCATGAAATGACACCTATCATCCCCTGGGAAGGTGGATCGAGCAAGACAAGCCCAGGCCCACGACGGATCGGAAGAACAGAAGAGAAACCCAGAGAAGGCGACGAGGCTTCTCCAGTCGAACGTCCTCCGACAAGATCGCGAAGATCCCGCCAAGCATTAAATGCCAAGATTGATCAACGGCCATAACATTTACACAACACCATAATAGCAGCAATTAGTGACAGAATATCTGTAATTAAATCCCGGCGTTGAAGATAAGGATGGGATCAAAATATAACGGTCAGAGGCACGAAGAACTTACCATATATGGACGAAGAGGAAGATAAGAGGGGGACGGATACAAGCACGTTATACAATCAAGCATTCTCGTTCAGAAACAAAACAGAACAACACTTTCACTGCCCGTCTAGCTCTCCAGCAATCACCCCCGCTTATTCGCCACCGGTCGCAACCTAAGAATTACCGGTCGAATCCAATAAGATCACTCTGCCTTATTACGATAAGTTGTATCTCGATTCAATCCGATCAATATATTATCTAATAAAATCATTTCGCTATTCTGCATTTGCTCTTTGCTTGTCTATTATCTATTTGGTTTGGATTGTTTTCTATCACCCGATCGACTAGTTACCCCGTCTAAGGCGATTTAGGTCGTCCGATATTTTCGCCCCAAAACAATTTAGCGCCCACCGTGGGGCAACTTGCCGATCATCCTTCTGAAACTTTCCAACCATGACTATCGACCCATCTACCAACACCGAAGAACCACGTCTCGAAGACGGAACCCAAACTCTAGGGGACCCAACCGAAAACCCTACTCCAACCCAGTTCCAAGAACTTTCTAAAAAAATGGCCGCCCTCCAAGAGGAACTAGCCCAACAGTGCCAAAAAACCGAATCTCTCGCCACCTTGTCAACCCAATCCGAAGCCGAGATCGCACAACTAACCCGTGAAAATGAGTCTCTTAAATCGCATGTACAATCAATGGCTTCGGGATCTAGGAGTATGCCCATCCACAGCAACGTCCGAACACGCCTCGACATGGACAACGTCGAGCCAACGCCCCTGAGCATGCGACGATCCGGATACGCAGAGGGTACATCTCGAACTCCTATTACCAATCCGTTTTCGACTAACCATGTCACTTTTTCCACACCGATCGGGTTGGCAGGGGCCCGAATCGACGAACCACAGGTTACCAATCCACCAGACGTCCTGGCTCTCTTCCAGCAGACGCTCGACCAACACATGAAGACGATCGAAGATCGCTTCAACAGGCTTCCAGGAGTCCCGCATCCAATCGAGAGGGAAGCGACCGGCGGATTCGAAGAATCCCCGTTCATTGAAGAAATCGCCAGGGTCGAGATCCCCA
Source organism: Rheum nobile (assembly GCA_027886185.1). Lineage (NCBI taxonomy): Eukaryota > Viridiplantae > Streptophyta > Magnoliopsida > Caryophyllales > Polygonaceae > Rheum > Rheum nobile. The sequence continues at coordinate 1,529,592 of WOAB01000090.1, forward strand.
AGAAGTTTCATCTTCCCAGCATGGCGACATTCGACGGCACCAGCGACCCAGATGACCATATTTCTATATATAAACAAAAGTTAATGGCTGCATCTGTTTCAAGGGAGAACCGCGAGGCCGTCATGTGCAAAAGCTTTGGCACGACCCTTGCAGGTTCCGCACTAACTTGGTTTATGCGTTTGCCTCAGGGAACGATTGCATCATTTGCGGATCTGGTCAACTCCTTCAAAAGTCAATTTGCCAGTAGTCGGAGGCTCGAAAAGCAGTCGAGTGACCTCTACCGAGTCACACAAAGGTATAACGAACCTCTCAGGAATTATCTCAACAGGTACAATAAGGAGAAAGTGGAGATCCCTCACTGCGACGTCATAACCTCCATCGAAGCCTTCAGACAAGGTCTGATCAAAGACAGCAACCTTTACGACGAGACCAGGTAAAACAAAACAAACCTCCATCCCCCGTCCATACAAAAGTTGTCAATACTATTTCAGGTGGATCGGACGTATGTGGGAACACATACTCCACGGCTAAGCGACACGCAAAGGAAAGCAAGGGCAACAAGCCCGAGGCGTCAGAATTAAGGCCATGGAAGATCTCCAACCTTCCGACAGTCACGTTCGACGAGTTCGATTCCGACGGATCGGACGGTCACCACGATGGTCTGGTAATCTCTTTGTCTATTGGTAATTGCTTAATACGAAGGGTACTAATCGATACAGGGAGTTCAACCAATCTTTTGACCCTCGACGCTCTTAAAGAAATGGGTCTAGCTGAAAACGACCTAATCAAAAAGTCGACCCCACTGGTCGGGTTCAGCGGTGAGGTTAAACATACGACTGCTGAAATCATTCTAACCACATACGCTGGAGGAATCAACCAACAGGTGAAATTCTTGATCCTAGATTGTCCATCTCCCTACAATTGTATTCTTGGCAGGCCATGGATACACACTATGAGAGCGGTACCCTCGATGTATCATCAAGTCATCAAGTTTCCCACTGAATGGGGAGTACAAGAAATCCGAGGAGACCAAAGGACCGCTAAAGAGTGCTACGTCGCTTCCATGAAGAACGCAGTCGAACATCAGACCGCATAGCAATCACAGAGCGGCAAAGGATCTAGTCGGTACATCGAACCAGAAATGGAAAAACTCGACGAGATCGTACTGGACCCTTCAAAGCCAAACCAAATGGTAAGGGTCGGGTCGGACTTGGAAGACTCGACCAGACAACAACTTATTGATTTTCTTAGGATCAATTCCGATTGCTTCGCATGGTCGCATGAGGATATGGTCGGAATATCTCCAAACATTATTACGCATAAATTGAATGTAGATCCATCTCATCCCCCTGTTAAGCAAAAACGCAGGAAGTTTGCCCCTGAGCGGAACAAGATAATTGACGACGAAGTCAAGAGCTTATTGGAAACAGGGAAAATAAGAGAAGTCCATTATCATGAGTGGCTAGCCAACGTGGTCGTAGTCTAGAAAAAGAATGGCAAGTGGAGAGTCTGCATCGACTTCACAGATCTCAACAAGGCTTGTCCCAAAGACTCGTTCCCACTACCCCACATCGACGCCATGGTCGACGCCACAACAGGGCACGAAATGCTTACCTTCATGGACGCTTTCAGCGGCTACAATCAAATCCTCATGGAACCCAACGATCAGGAAAAAACAGCATTCGTCACTAGCCAAGGTATCTACTGTTACAAAGTAATGCCCTTTGGCCTAAAAAATGCAGGGGCTACCTATCAGCGACTAGTCAACAAGATGTTCAAAGATCAGATCGGAGACACGATGGAAGTCTACATAGACGACATGTTGGTCAAGTCCAAAAAGAAAGAAGATCACATAGACCACCTACGCAACAACTTCGAGGTGCTCAAAAGGTACAATATGAAACTAAACCCTACTAAATGTTCATTCGGAGTATCATCAGGGAAGTTCTTGGGGTACATGGTGACACAAAGAGGAATAGAAGCCAGCCCAGAACAGATCAAGGCTCTCGTCAATCTTCGATCCCCCCGATGCATCAAAGACGCACAAGAGCTCATGGGTCGGATAGTAGCTCTGAACAGATTCATCTCCAAATCATCCGACAAGTGCAAACCCTTCCACGACGCTCTCAGGAAAAACAAGTCCTTTCAATGGACGGAAGAACACGAAGCAGTGTTCCAGAACTTGAAAGAGTACCTGGCCAGTCCCATGTTACTGACCAAACCTAAAGGCGACGAGCCCTTATTTCTATATCTTGCAGTGTCAGAATCAGCCGTAAGCGCAGTACTGATCAGGGAAGAGGATGCCAAGCAGTCATCGATATACTACGTCAGTCGGACGCTGTTGCCAGTAGAAACAAGGTATTCGTCACTCGAGAAGCTCGTACTATCATTGGTAATGGCCTCGAACAAACTCAAACCCTATTTTGAATCACATACTATTATTGTCCGCACTAATCATCCCATGAGAGAAATCATGAGGAAACCCGAGTTTACAGGACGAATGACCAAATGGGCTATACACCTCAGTGGTTACGACATCGAGTACGAGCCCAGGACAGCGATCAAGTCGCAAGCCTTAGCCGACTTTGTGGCCGATTTCAGTCCGACCTAGAGCAAGAAGCCATAAGAGAAGCAACACAACTGCTCGCGACGGAAGAAACAGGTACATGGGAGCTCCACACAGATGGAGCATCGAACTCCAGAGGATCGGGGCTAGGGGTCGTGCTGAAATCGCCACAAGGGGACAAGATAGCTCAGGCCGTCAGATGCGAGTGGGATGCGACTAACAACGAAGCTGAATACGAAGCACTCATATTCGGACTCATCTTGGCTCGCGACCTAGGGGTCCGAGAGATCGAAGTCGTTTGCGACTCCTTGCTGGTCGTAAACCAAATACAAGGATCGTACAGTGCTAAAGACGTCAAGATGATAGCCTACCTGGAGGTAGCCAAGAAGCTGATCGGACAATTCCAAGCATTCAACATCAGACAGGTACCCAGAGATTTTAACTCCCAAGCTGACGCACTTGCCAATCTAGGATCCGTTCTAAACCCAAAGGAATTTCCGCACATACCATTGGCCCACATCATGACGCCAGCCGTCCCCAGGACGTCCGTCGAGTCAACGACACCGCTTGAAGAACTCGTCGCCATGGAAGTCGGTGGCCGACCAGAAGAAGACATCATCGACAACAATGACGATTGGAAGCTACCTTACATCAAATGGTTGAAAGACGGCATTCTGCCCGACGACAAAACAGAAGCAAAGTGGCTCAAGGTACAAGCACTCTCTTTCGATATCATAGATAACATCTTGTACAAAAGATCTGTCATAGGGCTACTCCTACGATGCCTCAAGACCTCCGAGGTCGGACGCATCCTACAATCGCTACACGAAGGAGAGTGTGGGAATCATACTGGAGGACGAAGCCTCTCGGGAAAAGCCCTATGAAACGGGTACTACTGGCTGACGATGAACAAGGACGCTATGGACTATACCAAAAAGTGTGACGCCTGTCAGCGGCATGCACCCGTCCATCACCAACCTTCAGAGCTCCTCCATCCGACTCTGGCTCCATGGCCCTTTAGGAGATGGGGGATGGACATCGTCGGGAAGCTCCCTCCCACGTCGGGTCAAAGAGTCTTCTTTCTCGCCATGATGGACTACTTCTCTAAGTGGATCGAAGCCGAAGCCTACAGAGAGGTAAAAGATCAACACGTCATTTCATTCATAAAACACAATATCTTGTGCAGATTTGGCATCCCATCAGAAATCGTGTGCGACAACGGTTCCCAATTCATCAGTCATAAGACTCGAGCCTTCTGCGACCAATGGAACATCAAGTTGGTCATGTCCACACCTCGGTATCCGCAATCCAACGGACAGGCCGAGTCTAGCAACAAAATCATTATCAGTAATCTCAAGAAATGCCTCACTGGGGCTAAGGGCAAATGGGTCGACGAACTCCCATACATTCTCTGGTCCGACAGAACTACTCCAAAAAATGCGGCCGGACAATCGCCTTTTTCCCTCGTCTACGGGAATAAGGCAGTCATTCCGGCCTAGTTACTGGTTCCGACCGCCTGTTGCAACCTCCAAACGAGCAAGCAAAACGATATTGAATTGGCTCATAACCTAGACACAGTGGACGAGATCAGAGAAAAAGCTCGAATCAGGATGGTCAGATTTGAACAACAGGTCGTAAGGAGCTAAAACAAGAACGTCAGGATCAAGGCATTCACGATCAGAGATTGGGTCCTTAGGAAAACCTTCCAGAACACCAAGAATCCATCCGACGGAAAACTCGCACCACAATGGGAAGGACCCTACTTGATCACCAAAGTGGTCGGACAAGAAGCGTATCAATTAGAAGACAAAGACGGACAACCAATTCCAAGAAGTTGGAACACGGCACATCTAAAGCTATACCATTTCTGAACTGACAAGGTAAGACACTATAAAAACTCGCACATCGCTTATTATTGCATGCACATCTCTATCTTCCTTTACAAACTATCATTTGACACTAAGTGAGGACCTCATCCTTACAAAAACACGAATGCAGAACTGTATTGACACATACATTGGATCCAGTCATCCGCAAAAAGCGCTTACATTACACGATCGATCGGAACACGGGGATATGAACAACACAGGCACGTCGGCACACCGCCTGCATTATACAAAACATAAGGTACGACACCTTATTACATTCACGCAATAGAAACATATTGCTTACCTCCCCGGCATAAAGTCATGACTAACACATACACAAACATTTACAGGCCTGTTTTACACACATACATACGGGGAGCCCCACTCGACGGAGCACACGGGCGAAACCGACACACCAAACACAAAACGTTATCGACAATCCCCTTGGATGTCTGACGACATGTATGAAACAAGCAAACGTACGATCTTATATGTAAAGACAAATTGCATTGAATAAAAACACGAGCATTTTTATACAAAATACGCGACCCGCGATGGTGGACGGGTCGCCAAAACATATTGTCTGCCTACACATCTGTAGGACTTCATCAAGCATTCACTTAAAAACATTCTGCGACCCGCGATGGTGGACGGGTCGCCAAAAATACCAAATGTCTAAACCCACGCACAAGTGGGACAACGAGTCAAACTACGCAAGAAAAACAAATCAGGCATCGGGGACAACGGCCTTGCCTTCAACAGGGGCTGGCTCCAGAGAGGCTACACCATCAGTCGGCTCGACGTCGCCAGAATGGGCCTCGTCCTCGCCAGCATCCTCATCCATGGCCTCCTCTCCGACGCCAGCCAAGCGAAACAGCTCCTGACCACGATTTCCCTTCGGAAACATGGAGTCCAGAGTCTCCCTTTCTGCCTTCAAGTCCCAGAGCTCATGCTTGCCTTCATCGAACTCTTTGATCATCTCGACACGCGACTTCATTGCATAAAAAGCACCGACATCGCCTGCCATCTGACCAGCAGCAATCCGAGCATGCTTCACCTCTTCCTCAATGCCTGATCGGCTCTCCTCAAACTCTTTCCGACTCGCAACCAGCTCCTCTTGGCAACTCTTTAACTCCCTTGTAAGGCGACGCTCAGTCTCACGACAACGGATCTCCGCTCTCTCTAGTTTGGTCCTCAAGGACGCAAGGTCGGACTCTATCCTAGCAGCCCTTTCCTCAGCCTTGGCGACCATTGTCTTGACACCAGAATAGGCCCCCAAGAGATACTGGAAAGTCTGAAATCTCACACGACAATGCAACACATAGTCAGAAGACATGGCCAAACGAAAGAAAAAGAGAAAAAGCACAAACAGAGGGCAACTCACCCTCCACGCGGAGCATCCCGCTTCACCAATGCAGTCCAAAGGGGAAACATCATCGACTTCCGATTTCAAAGTCGGATCCTGAGCACAGAAGAGATCGGCAATCGATTGACCGACTGCGCCAATCTTGCCGATCCCCTTGGCAGTCGTCTCCTTCTTCCTAGGGATCTCCTCCACTTTGACATCATCAGACTGAACATCCGCCTTCCTCTTAGAACCAACTTTGGCTGGAAGCGCCGAGTCCGCCGGAACAGACTTACTCGACGCGGCTTTGGCCGCCGCCTTCCTTTGCTCAATCAAACCTTTCCCAGACGCTCCCTTTAAACGAGCACTCGCTCGACCACTAGGGGAAGCTGGCACGACAAGATGAAGCAAAAATCTTAAAACACACGACAAAGTGAAAAAGAACAGAAAGAATTCTCAGGGTCGAGAGCTCACCCTTGGCACGAGATGATGAGACAGTCGACATGACTTCTTGACGAGAAGGAGGTGCTGACAACAGGTTGACGTTGGTAAAACTCCTCTCCGACGCTGGAACACCCAGGACAATCTTGGACAGACCTTCCGACCGAGCGCTCACCTCCAAATCTTCTGGCTCAGGAACTACGAAAAAGAAAAGTTAAAGCAAAGAGTTAAGACACATAAACAAACAAAAAAGAACACAAATACATACTCTCAACTCGCCACTCTGTCAACAGGAATGAACATTCTCCCCCCTTCTCCAGAGAAGAACGTTCGACAAAGAAGAACTTCGACCCCCATCCGCGGTCGTTGACATCAAGATTCTACACCAAAGGCTTCCGACCATGTTAGATACGTAACTGAACACGAGAGGAACTCTTCGACCCTAAGAAATAGTTGTACCACAAAGCATCAAAATCAAAACCAGCCCCAGATCGGATGTTCACAAGGTCCAAGACCCTGAGAACCCTCCACACTTGTGGCATCACCTGACACGGCGCCAACGCCAGAGCAGCCAAGAAATCCCTAACGAGGGGAGAGAACGGAAACTTATGTCCTATCCGAAATGGATATGCATAGAAACAAACCCATCCTTCATATCGAGTATCGGCCCTCTCGTCCGGGTGAGGCAGCCTAGCGACCGCCTCCGGCGGAAAGCCTCCAACTTGAAGAATTTGCTCCAACTCCGCCTGGGACATGGTGCTTGTCAGAGCGTCCGATTCTTTCAGAATGAAGAGGGGAGGAGCTTCGCCCTCGCGCGAATCAGAGAGAGTCTTCGACGACTCGGAAGCTTCGCTAGAAACCATTTCAAGAACGGAAAAAGAAGGAAATCGAAAAGCTATGGCTAAAGAGGCTGGAAGACTTACCAAAGAAGCTTGCGAGAGAAGATGAAGTGAAGTCTAATCGCTCCCCTCTGCTCCGAATTTATGGAGGGGAATGATGGTCTGCAGAGGAGTCGCATCGTGCTCCGATCTTGTGCCACGTAGCCCTGGGCAACTGCGTCAAAAAAGGATGGTGAAGATCGTGTATGGAGAAGTTGCCTCGGATTCCGCTTACTTGCCTAAACCGCAAGCCCAAGGCAACTTGGGGCTATTGTTGGGCCTGATGTACCCTGGGAAGGTGGATCGAGCAAGACAAGCCCAGGCCCACGACGGATCGGAAGAACATAAGAGAAACCCAGAGAAGGCGACGAGGCTTCTCCAGTCGAACGTCCTCCGACAAGATCGCGAAGATCCCGCCAAGCATTAAATGCCAGGATTGATCAACGGCCACAGCATTTACACAACACCATAATAGCATCAATTAGTGATAGAATCTCCGTAATTAAATCCCGGCGTTGAAGATAAGGATGGGATCGAAATATAACGGTCAGAGGCACGAAGAACTTACCATATATGGACGAAGAGGAAGATAAGAGGGGGACGGATACAAGCACGTTACACACTCAAGCATTCTCGTTCAAACAGAACAACACTTTCACTGCCCGTCTAGCTCTCCAGCAATCACCCCCGCTTATTCGCCACCGGTCGCAACCTAAGAATTATCGGTCGAATCCAATAAGATCACTCTGCCTTATTACGATAAGTTGTATCTCGATTCAATCCGATCAATATATTATCTCATAAAATCATTTCGCTATTCTGCATTTGCTCTTTGCTTGTCTATTATCTATTTGGTTTGGATTGTTTTCTATCACCCGATCGACTAGTTACCCCGTCTAAGGCGATTTAGGTCGTCCAATCTTTCGCCCCAAAACATGGCTATACAGATCAAATCTGCTTCGAACTTCCTACCCTGAATTGTAATCGGAAATACCGACAGACGCTTGGATCCTACTAAATGTTCACCATTGGGAAGATTGACTACGAAAGGCTCACAAGCCTCATTGCATACTAAACCTAGCTTACTTACACAACTTTCCGAGATGAAAGAATGAGTAGCACCCGAATCAAATAGTATATACACAAAAGTAGAATGGAGGTATAGAGTACCTTGAGCAGTAGGAGCATTTGGTCCATCAGCCTCACGCATCTCGTAGAGTCGCTGACCTTGACCTCCTGAAGCAATTGGGGATTTTCCCTTGTTCTACGTAGTTGTCTGCGCCGAAGGGCTAGGATCCTCCACGGGTCTGAATCTGGGTCGGTTGTTATGACTAACTGACCCTTGCTGTGACTCAGCTCCTTTCTACCTTCTTTGCATACAAAAAGTCTACAAGTGCCCCTCCTTCCCGCAGCCAAAACACGTCTTCCTCTCCTTCGGACACTCATTGCTCTTGTGCCCGGGTGTACCACAGTTGTAGCACTGGATCAGATTCTTGCCCTGGCCCGAACGTTGCGTAGACCCTCCGTGAGTCATCTCCGTTCTAGCTCGGCCAGATTTGGCAAAGTTTGACGGTGGCGCGGGTCGCTTGAACCCACTTGCCTGAGGCTAGCTCTGTGCCGGTCTCTGGCGATTGCGCTTCTTAGCCGACTCCTCCAGAGTCACCTCCAATTTATAGGCAGCGTCCGCGTACTGCTCCAAAGTAGAGCATCCGTGACGTACCATCAGTGGCTTGATGTCTGGATTCATCCACTCGTGGAAATGCCAGATTTTCTGCTCATCACTAGACACTTCCGGCCCAGCGTACTGCAACAGGTGATTGAACTTGGCCGCAAGCTCATTCACTTTCAATCCATCCGTCCTCGGATAGAGAAACTCCTTATGCTTCTCTTCCCTCATAGCTCGGGAAAAGAATCGATCAGTCATTTTCGCCTTAAACATTCCCCAGTTCAGCCCAGGGTGATCAGCTAGACCGGTGTTTTCCCACCATCCACTAGCCACCTCCTTCAGTTGAAAGGAAGCAATGTGCACCTTCTCAGCTTCTGTGCACTCGACGTTTCTGAACAGCCGTTCTATGTGCGAGAACCAATATGCCACTCTGACTGGCTCTCCCTTACCATCATAGCTGTCAGGCCTCATATAGCTAATGACCTTCAATGCTCGGCCATAATTGTCTATGTTCCTGACCGCATCCTCATGAGGTACTTGGATAGCTGGCCCCTCGAATCTAGGAACCACATGAGGAATTGGCACACCTTGTGCCTGGGGCACGATTGGTCGCATAATATTGGTGACTGCTTGCATCACAATCCCCCTAATAGCCTCAATTGCCGCAGCATCGAAAATAACTAGAGCGTTGACCGGAACTTGGTCGATGCCCACTGGATTGTTGTGAGAAACAGACTCGTTCTCATCCAATGGATTCGCGGCATTCCCCAAATTCAGTCTGGGGTTGTTGCTTGGCCCAGCACCAACACGAATGGTGTTCCTTGTGTTCACCATCTGTTTACCGATCAAATTCCAAGTATTTTATAACATTAATATCATTTCACATGCACAACATATAAAATCGACTTAGAATAGACCGAACTTGGTAAACTTTCATTGATGAACTGAAACTGAGTTTGATAGGTCTACATCGGAAATTCTTCCAAGCGACAAGGCAAAATTGCTTAGAGAATACAATGCTATCAAAATGAAACAACCAGAATACTAGAAAAGAAGACTGCTAAACTTAACACTGGCCCCCATCATGGTGCCCTGAAAAACTTCGTATACTCGGGAACTCTCATGCACTGCTTCTTCGCACGTGGTCTATCATCGGGGTCTAGTGTCGGACATCTGGACCTACTCGGCCCTGGAGCACACGGCTCACCTCTCGGCCTTGGTGCCCTCGGCCTTTCCCTAGGCGTGGGAACACTTGGTCCAGACCCATCAGATCCCGGTGGATAGCAAAACTCCTCCAGAAATCCTGGTTGGAATTATGCCCTGTTCACCTCGTACAAAGGGTCAAGTAGCAATCTTGCTTGGCGGATCCTGGAGTTCGCGGACGTCCACAAGCATTCGGGAGAGACCGAGCTCAGCCTCGTATGTCCTCTCCTCCATGTCGTCTAGGGCGTTCGACCACTCCTCCAGTCGCTCCTCCAGCATTTGGGGCCTTGGCCTGACCTGCTGGGTCGGGACCACCCTCGGTGTACCCATCGATTCCCACGGCCTTGCCCTCCTATGAGCATTCTCAACCGCTTCGTCCAACAGGCGACGCGCTTCAGAGGAAGCCATCTGACTCTGGCGAAGCACATGTCGCGAATTAGGACTCACCATTGGCCTCTTCGGAGTAGGGATCACTTGTGGGTCCTCTGGTGCATCCAGCGGCCCACTCCTTCTCCTGACGGTACCTAAAATACCCAGTGCCTCCCAAGCGGCAGGGGACAACGGCGTATACTCCTCATCAGGCGGCAACTCTGGACTCGAAAAAATGATCTGCATTCCCGGGCCCTCGCTGCCTTCCAGCAAGTGCTCCAAGTGGTAGCCATATTCCTCGAGGTCCTCCTCCGGATCCTCTTCCGAATCCTCTTCCGGGTCCTCCTCAGGATCTTCCTCAAGATCCTCCTCAATTTCGAAGTCGTCGTCGTAGTACCCTCTTAGGTACTGCGCCGGCTCCTCCTCTTCCTCGGTATCCTCCTTTGGGTCTGCTTTCGGCTCCGCCTCGGGAACCTCAGCCCTGTCAGATACCAATACCATCGACTCTGAGAGTACGGTCTTCACCTCCTCGGGTGGGCAACTGGGCTCCCCTACCTCAAAGCACCGAGGGGGAACCGGGAACTCGAGCCTAACTGGAGATGGCGGGGCCACCTCGGCTTTCTTCAGGTTCCTCAGATGAGAGATGAATGCGCCCATAATCTGCGGGGCGACGAGAAAAGAATTAGTTTTTCTAAATATAGAAGCGAACTTACTATATCAGACTGGAAAGAAGGCACGACTAAAACGGCAGAGATTTCAAAACAACACATTTTCTAGTTAAGTATGGTTTTATTCGGAAATTCAATTTTATTTTTTTTTTGAATTTAAACAACTTTCTTAGTTCAAAAACGGATAAACGGTTGATAAAATATTTGCTTTCAGTAAGACGATTCGAAACCCAACCCGTTTTAAAAAAATTTGGCTCTGATACGAAATTTGTAACACCCCCAAATATTTCCTTGAAGGTATTACCGCCAGTGACCTCAGATTTCACATCTGAAGCCACCCAAGGCTTAACCATTCATTCAAAACATAGAACACACTGATAAAACGAGATATCATAATCTTTATTTAAACCAAAGTCTCGGAATTACATTCGTAAATCCCAAATACAACAGAAATACAGAATATGTTTAATACAGCGGAAGTCTTTTAAATAAATAACATAAGGGTCTTGATCGAAGCGATCACCCGCCTAGGATCTTCAACCTGGATAAAAACTCTTAAAACTTCATCTGCCTTCATCGTCGGTTCTAGCCTTCACGGAACGGAAGTTTACCTGATGTGTTGTATGAGACGGATGACACCAGCCAACCATGCAAGGGAAAATAACCGATTGGTTAGTATAATGAAAGACTATGCAAGGATAAAACAGAAAGGTTCTAAGTAGTCGTATTAGGCTAGACCCATCGCTTCTCGAATGAAAGTCGATGACGATAGTAAACCTCAATACTTCTACGGAATATACGAAACAGAAAGATCAAGAGAAGACTCCTAAAGATCGAGTCTTAAGGAAACGTATGAAGAGAAGACTCCAAGAGATTGAGTCTTATCGGAAAGTATGACAAGTGTTCGGGAACATTATAATTTCACACAAGCGTTTAAAAAGACTTGACCATTTGGGTCCACGACCAACCTCACAGCGTAATGCGAATTCAGATTTGGAAGGAGGACTTACTCTAATCGAAGTCCGAGCGGTTTCCACGTTGTACTCCTCACCCGAGGATATATTAATTATGTGCATAATCGCACTTATCTTGTTTAATTCCAAAACGTATATTTATGTTATAAGCTTTTATCATATATCATCTCGATACGAGAGATATCTTGGGAATCAATCCCGATTGTTTGGCACCAGCTGTGTGCACCTCCCCTATACTCGGATAGGGGATAGTCATGACCAGAGAGAGTATTAGGGAAAAATCCTCCTAATAACAGTTATAAAGAAACGACTAGACCTCGCAAGGTACATAGCGTTCCTACGAATACTCGTTCTAACTATAATGTATAAGTTCACACAAAAAATCCACACCAATACCATCATGGTAATAACAGATATAATAACGTTGTTTCTAGCAATATATACAACCTATTATAATATCACTTTCTTAATCGTATCATTTATAAAATTTGTTCCCAAACGAAAACAATAGTTCATCCCAATTTAATTAACAATTAAACAATTGATAATTAATGGAAACATGGAATGATAAGCAAGAGCGAACCGCCACCTGCCTTAATCTAGACGAACGATTGAGCGACGACGGGTTTCTGGGTCCGGAACGGGAACGGAAGACGGATTACAGATTCCTACGACGATGACCCATAACGAAACCCTAGGTTAGATTCGACAATAAAATGATAAGAATCTAAGAAGGAACGAATGAAATCGAAAGAACGAAGGTCCCGACCGAGACCGGCATGCCCAAGGCCACGATCGCGATTGCTAGAGCAATCCGCGGTTGCGGCTGGGATTCCGCGGTCGCGGCCGTCGAGGATAAGGCCACCGCGAGTGTCCTGACAACGGCCGTGGACGCGGCCGACCATGTCACTGCCGCGGTTGCATCCATGAACTCTGGCGACGGCGAGTCAGACGATCAACGGTGGCACGAACGGCGATGCTCTGCAGACGACGCGACGTTGGCGTGTTGGACTTTTCCGCAGTCGCGGAATATTCCTGTGCCCGGCTCTTCTGAGAGCCATTTTTCCGCGGTCGCGGAATTGCTGCCGTGGTCGCGGAATTGCCCTTTCCGCGTCTGTTTGCCCGGGGAAAGGCTTGGCGTGGGTATAAACCCCGGATTATATATATTTGTACCCGAACAAATATTCTAAGCCCCGAAAATACGTCGAATGTATTTTATATCCCTCAGGAAATTTCACAGAGATAAATCTCGATACAGAAATCCGAACTTCTCCAAAAACGACACGATCACAGAACGAGGGTTGAGTAATCTACCCAAATACCCTTACTAAAAATGAGGGGTATTACATTAAACTCTTTAACCCCGGGCCCCGACGTCATCAATTAACGCGTTTCCAAGTCGAATTATCCTGGCGCGTTAATTATCTATCTTTGCGTTTCTAGTCGAACTATCCTGGCGCATCGATTCGGTTACCCATCATCTATCCACACCCAAACACAAACCCTAATCCCCTAGGGCAGCCACCGCCCCACACCTCACACCACCTTCACGGCCGCCCCTCACACCTCCGACTTCCGCCATGCCTCCTCCATCGCCGCCGCACCGCCTCCACTAGTTCGTCGGCGATTCCGACCCCCTTACAGTCCACCCTTCTCCTTGCTTTCACTAATCTGCCCTTTTCGAAGAGTTGTTTGTGCCCCAATACGCATTCAAGCGATCCTTACAGAGACTTGTGGTCTTTCCATCGGACAAGGTCACATCAGTAAGTTTTACAATGTGGTAGTTAGGCCGGCGTTATTGTACGGAGCAGAGTGTTGGCCGGTGAGAAGAGATCAAGAGCAGAAGCTGATGGTGGCAGAGATGAGGATGCTACGCTGGATGTGTGGACATACCCGGTTGGACAGGATCCGAAATGTATCAATTAGAGAGAAGATTGGAGTGGCAGACGTTAGAGACAAGTTGCGCGAATCTAGACTCTGATGGTTTGGGCATGTGCAGAGGAGGCAACCTGATGCACCAGTGCATAGATGTGAAGGGTTATTGCTCAGTGAGTTTCGTCGAGGTAGAGGTCGATCGAAAAAGAGTTGGAAAGAGGTAGTTAAGCATGATTTGATGCTCCTGACACTAACAGAGAACATGGCTCAGAACAGAGAGCTTTGGAGGGAAAAGATTAGGGTTGAGGATTGATGTGAACAGAAAGTGTTTCTTTGGTTTTGGTTTTTGGTTATATTCTGCAGGTGTGTCAATCTCTTTTGGGTCTATCAGGAAACACCCTCTCGAACTACTTCGGGGTATGGGTGCGTACATCTGGACCCCCCAGACCCTGCCATTGGTGGGACATTACTGGGTCGATTGTTGTTGATTAATACTATTATGTTATATTAACTCTATATTTATGTAACTAAACATAATTAAAAACATTATGATGGAAAAAAAATCATTATTTACATTTTTTCTAAGATAACTTAAAATGACTTCTATTTAACATCCAACTATGGCTTGGATATCAAGGGTGACTATTTTTAATTATTGTTGTCTTTTAGATAATATGATATTTTTTTATAAGAACTTATGTATACAAATTAATCATCTCTTAATATGTATTTGACTTGTTATAGTCATATAATTAAAAGTTTTTTATAGATTTAGGGGATTCTTTTTCGCACCCATTTTTTCTTGCGGCGCACCCGGTTTTGGGCGCATCATGGTTGCGCCCAAAATCTGTTTTTTTTTTTTAAAAAAAAAAGTTTTAATCTTGGGCGCAACCTGGTTGCGCCCAAGGTATGGGTGAGTTTTTTTTATTTTGATAAATGATTTTTTAAAGATTATTGAACCGGTTTTGGGTCTGAACCGGTTGACTTGGGCGCAACTACGTTGCGCCCAGAAAAAAAAAATAATTTTTTAAAAAAAAAAAAAAAATTAGGCGCAACCACAAAGAAAAAAACTTGGATGTCTTGTAGTTATATCCAATTTGGTTATTCTTATGATTATATCCTATAGTTATATACTATGATTATATCTTATAGTTATATCCAATTTCGTTATATCTATGGTTATATCATATAGTTACATACTATGGTTATATCCTTGTAGTTATATCCAATTTGGTTATTACTATAGAATATAACCATAAGGATATAGCCAAATTGGATATAACTATAAGGATATAACCAAATTAGATATAACTATAAGATATAGTCATAGTATATAACTATATGATATAACCATAGTATATAACTATATGATATAATATAGGATATAGCCATAGTATATAACTATGGAATATAACTATAAGATATAATCATAGTATATAATTATAGGATATAACCATAGTATATAACTATAGAATATAACCGTAGTATATAACCATAGTATATAACTATATAATAAAACCATAAGATATAATCATAATATATAACTATAGAATATAACGATATAATATAACCAAATTGGATATAAGTCATATAACTATAAGATATCATCATTGTATATAACTATATGATATAACCATATATAGTATATCTATATGATATAATATATGATATAATCATAGTATATAACTATGGAATATAACCATAAGATATAATCATAGTATATAATTATAAGATATAACCATAGTATATAACTATAGAATATAACGATATGATATAACCAAATTGGATATAAGTCATATAACTATAAGATATAATCATTGTATATAACTATATGATATAACCATAGTATATAACTATAGAATATAACCATAAGATATAATCATAGTATATAATTATAAGATATAACCATAGTATATAACTATAGAATATAATCGTAGTATATGACCATAAGACATAACCAAATTGGATATAACCATAGTTATATGTGATTTTCGAAGGATATAATCATAGGATATATCGATATGATATAACCAAATTGGATATAACTATAAGATATAGTCATAATATATAACTATAGAATATAACCATAGTATATAACTATATGATATAATATAGGATATAACCATAGTATATAACTATATGATATAATATAGGATATAACCATAGTATATAACTATGTAATTTAAATATAAGATATAATCATAGTATATAATTATAGGTTATAACCATAGTATATAACTATAGAATATAATATAGGATATTACCATAGTATATAACCATGGAATATAACCATAAGATATAATCATAGTATATAGAAACCCCTTGGATGCAACCTGGTTACGCCCAAAAAATCCTCAACCTTAAACCACAAACCCTAAACCCTAAAACCTAACCCTAAACCCTAAAAAATACTAGAAACCCCTTGGGCACAACTAGGTTGCGCCCATAGTTCTGGACGCAATCTAGTTGCGCCCAAAGGGTGTGTGGATATTGTTTTTGTAACACCCCCAAATATCTCCTTGAAAGCATTACCGTCAGTGACCTCAGATTCCACATCTGAATTCACCCAAGGCTTAACCAGTTTATACAAATCATAAAACAATATTTATAATACGAAATGTCATAGTATTGGATTAAATCAAAGTTTCGGAATTACATTCATAATTCAAAAACAACAGAAATACAGAGTAGTCTTAACATAAGACATGTTTAATACAGCGGAAGTCTTTAGAAATAAATGACACAAGGGTCTTGATCGAAACGATCACCAGCCAAGGATCTTAACCTTGATAAAAACTCTTCAAAATTCCATTTGCCTCCATCGTCGTTTCTAGCCTTCATGGAACGGACGTTTATCTGATGTGCCGTATGAGACGGATGACACCAGCCAACCATGCAAGGGAATATAACCGATTGGTTAGTCTAATGAAAGACTATGCAAGGGTGAAACAGAAAGGTTCTAAGTAGTCGTATTAGGTTAGACTCATCGCTTCTCGAATAAAAGTCGATGACGATAGTCAACCACCATACTCCTACTGAAAAAATACGAAAAGGTATGATCAAGAGAAAAGACTCTGAAAGAATGAGTCTTACGGAAACATATGAAGAGAAGACTCCAACGAATTGAGTCTTATCGGAAAGTATGACAAGTGTTTGGGAACAATAAAGTTTCACACAAACGTTTAAAAATGACTTGACTATTTGGGTCCACGACCAACCTCACTGCATAATGCAAATTCAGATTCGGAAGATGGACTTACTCTAATCGAAGTCCCGGACGAGTTTCCACTTCTCGCCCTAAGGTTCATTAATTATGTGCATAACGTCACTTATCTTATTTAATTCCAAAAACGTATATTCACGTTATAAACTTTTATCATAATCATCTCATCCCTCGGGATATAGAGATATATAGTCGGGAATAAATCCCTAAAGGTTTGACGCCGGCTAAGCGCACCTCCCCTATACTTGGATAGAGGATAGTCATGACTATAGAAACGGTGTTAGGGCTTGAACATCCTATCCACCGGGTTATAAAGAAACGGCTACCTCTCAAGGTAAGCAACGCTCCTACGAATACTCGTGCTAACTATATCTCAAGTGCACATAAAATCCACTGCTAACTATATTTCAGGTTTGCATAAAAATCCACAACAATACCATCATGGTAATAACAGATATAATAGCGTTGTTTGTAGCAATATATACAACCTATTATAATATTCATTTTTAATCGTATCATTTTAAGAAAACTGTTCCCAACGAAACCAGTAATTCATCCCAATTTAATTAACAATTAAACAATTGATAATTAATAGAAATATGGAATGATAAGCAAGAGCGAACCGCCACTTGCCTTAGATTAGACGAAGCTTGAACAAAGCTTAGAGATGACGAGTTTCTGGGGTCCGAAGCATGGACAGATCTTGGGTAACAAATCCCTACGGAACGACCCATAACGAAACCCTAAGTTAGATTCGATAACCAAATATACGAATCTAAGAAGAGACAAAATGAATCGAAGGAACAAAGCCTCGCTCGAGACCACAAGACCCAAAGCCACACCACGAGCCCAGCCCATCGTGGGTGCGCCGGCCTTGACCGCGGGTGCGGTGGCGTGACAGTGGCGAGACGACAACGACGAGAACTCATCGTGATCGACGCGTTTGGATTCGATTAGGATGGGCTTCGACTTCCCAACTCCTTGCACTTCCAAACACCTATTGGAGAGTACCTTCTCCTCCTATGGTAGCTACGGCGACACTCCGGCGAAAGCTTGAGCTTTCCGGTAACAATGGAAATGAGAGATTTGAGAGAAAGAGTTTGAGAGCTGTGATTCAACTTCACTCCAGCTCCTTTCCTTTTATAGCCCAAGCAAGGAGGTCAAGCAACCAGGTGACTCATGGTAGGCGCCTACAACGATCGTATGGGACAGTTGCAGAGGCGAAGACGACGCGACGTCTGAAGTCCTGCGCTGCAGAGAAGAAATGATGACACCGCGGGGTGCGGTGGCCTCACCGCGGGTGCGGCGAGCCTCCACAGACCGCCTTATAGAATTGGCCTTCACCACGGGGTGCGGTCAAGGCCAAATCTGGGCCCTTTTGTCCTCTTTTGTCCGGGTTAAGTACGGATACGAGTTTTTAACCCCGTGTTCAATATATTCGTACTCGGTTAACATCTTTGCACCCGAATGAGTATTCTAAGCCCCGAAAATACATCGAATGTATTTTATACCACTCAGGAAAATATTACAGAGATTAAACAAATTACAGAGTGTCTGAACTTCTCTGAAATTAATCTGGTTTGTGATACGGGAGTTAGGAAAATTATCAAAATACTCTTTATTAAAATGAGGGGTATTACATCACCTCCCTCTTAAAAGAAGTTTCTACACGAAACTTGGCCGAATAACCTAAAAAAATGAGGCGTTATAACACTACCCCCTTAAAAAGGTTTCGATCGCGAAACTAGGCCGAAAACAGCTCGGGAAAGCGTCTAAGCATATCCTCCTCAGTCTCCCAAGTTTCCCAAGTAACATCTTTAGTTCCTGACTTGGACCACAACATCCGTACCAATGGTATCACCTTGTTCCGTAACTACTTCTCACGGCTTTCGAGAATACGCACCGGTATCTCCTCGTAGGTACCATTTGTCTGAATCTCGATGTCGTCATAACTCAACACATGAGACTCATCTGGCACGTACTTCCACAACAAGGATACGTGGAACACGTTATGTACTGGATGCGCCGATGGCGGCAATGCCAAACGATATGCTAGAGATCCCACTCTGTCAAGGATCTCAAATGGTCCCACGTAGCGAGGGTTAAGCTTCCCACGCTTACCGAATCTAAACACACCCTTTGATGGTGATACTCTGACAAACACTTTGTCACCAACCTCAAACTCGACATTCCTGCGCTTCAGATCTGCATAAGACTTTTGTCGACTCTGAGCTGTCAACATCCTTTGTCTTATCAAAGCAATGTCCGAGGCAGTCCTTTCGACTAATTCTGGTCCGAGCAAAACCTTGTCGGCATTCTCATCCCAACAAATTGGAGATCTGCACCTTCGACCGTATAAAGCCTCGAATGGAGCCATCTTTATGGTAGCATGCCAACTGTTGTTGTATGTGAACTCAATCAGACTCAGGCTGTTCTCCCAGCTAGTCGGACGATCGAGTGTACAAGCTCTTAGCATATCTTCCAAGGTCTGGATGGTCCTCTCAGACTGTCCATCCGTCTGAGGATGAAACGCAGTACTGAATCTCAACTCGGTTCCCATGGCCTTGTGTAATTCTTTCCAGAATCTTGACATGAATCGGCCATCTCGATCCGATACAATGGTCTTTG
This sequence comes from Rheum nobile, assembly GCA_027886185.1. Taxonomy (NCBI): domain Eukaryota; kingdom Viridiplantae; phylum Streptophyta; class Magnoliopsida; order Caryophyllales; family Polygonaceae; genus Rheum; species Rheum nobile. The sequence continues at coordinate 1,549,296 of WOAB01000090.1, forward strand.
GAGTACCATGCAAATGGACAATCTCGTGTAGAAACACTTCAGATAGCTTCTAGGTTTCCCACGTTGACTTGATAGCCACGAAGTGAGCACTCTTCGTGAGCCTGTCAATGATTACCCATATAGCATCCTTTTGACTTTGAGTCTTTGGCATCCCCGTGACGAAATATATAGCAATATCCTCCCATTTCCATTCTGGCACTGGAAGAGGTAGCAACTCACCACCTGGTCTGCGGTGTTCTATCTTGACCTTCTGACAAGTCAAGTATTTCGCCACAAACTCTGCTACATCCCACTTCATGTTGGGCCACCACAATTTCTTTCTGAGGTCCTTGTACATCTTGCTAGAGCCTGGATGTACAGAATAAGCTGACGAATGGGCCTCCTTCATCACCAACTGGCGAAGGCCATCAACGTCAGGCACACAGATCCGGTCCTGAAACCAGAGCGATCCATCTTCCTGAATCACGAAACCGGGAGCTTTCCCGTCCATTACTTCACTACTTAGCTTTACCGTGACCACATCATCAACTTGTTTCTCCCTGATTTGATCAAGTAGCATAGCTTGAATCTCAAGCATACTCAGGTATCCTTGATGTTGATCGTACAAGACTTCAATCTCGCACAACTCTTGGTTCAGCTTGGTCTGAGCAGTAAGTAGAGCCACTACAGTCTCGTGCGGCGTCTTCCGACTCAATGCATCGGCTACTACATTATCCTTGCCCGGATGATACAACAATTCGATGTCGTAGTCTTTGAGTAGCTCTAACCAGCGACGTTGTCTCATATTCAACTCCTTCTGAGTGAACACGTACTTGAGACTCTTATGATCGATGAAGACTTGGCACCTCACACCATAGAGATAGTGCCTCCAAATCTTTAACGCAAATACTATAGCTGCTAGTTCTAGATCATGCGTCGGATAGTTTGCTTCATAGGTTTTCAATTGTCTAGATGCGTATGCAATAACCTTGCCTCTTTGCATCAACACACATCCCAAACCACTCTTCGAAGCATCACTTAGACCACATAACCATCATTTTCTTCCGGTAGCGCTAATACTGGTGCAGAGGTCAGACATTGCTTCAGCTTCTGAAAACTGGCCTCGCACTTGTCATCCCAGACAAACTTCTTGTGGACTTTGCAGAGCAGACCGGTCATGGGTAGAGCGATCTTAGAAAATCCATCCGCGAACCGTCTGTAATATCCAGTGAGTCCTAGAAAACTGTGCACCTCCTTCACATTCTGAGGCTGCTTCCAATTGGCTACCGCTTCAATCTTCTGGGGATCAACCATAACCCCATTCTCATTGATCACATGGCCTAAGAAAGCCACTTCCTTGATCCAAAAGTCACACTTAGACAACTTTGCATAAAGCTGATTTTGTCTAAGGACTGACAAAGTAATCCGAAGATGTTCCTCGTGAGCGTCCATGCTCGGGGAATAAATCAAAATGTCGTCGATGAAGACCACTACGAACTTATCCAAGTATTGGTGGAAACATCGATGCATTAGATCCATGAAGACTGTTGGAGCATTTGTAAGTCCAAATGGCATGACTACGAACTCGTAGTGACCATATTTTGTTCGGAACGCAGTCCTCGGAATATCCTCCTCACGAATCCTAAGCTGATGGTAACCAGACCTCAGATCGATTTTGGAAAAGACCTTTGCTCCCTGCAGTTGATCCAATAGATCATCAATCCTCGGCAATGGATATTTATTCTTGATCGTGACTTTATTCAACTCTCGATAGTCGATACAAAGTCGAAACGATCCATCCTTCTTCTTGACGAACAAGACCGGAGCGCCCCAAGGTGATGCGCTCGGCCTTATATAGCCCTTCTCAAGAAGATCTTCGAGTTGCTTCTTCAACTCTTGCATCTCAACAGGAGCCATCCGATACGGTGCCTTAGAGATCGGCGCGGTACCCGGCTTGAGATCAATGGTAAACTCTACGTCACGATACGGGGGTAAACCAGGAATCTTCTCTGGAAAGACATCCGAAAACTCACGGATGACTGGAATATCAGGAATTGAAGGTTCATCTTTCTTGGGCTTGTCCAGATAGCACAGGTACCTGACACATCCTTATCGAAGTAGCTTAAACGCAGTCATCGCATTGATAATCCTGCTGTTATCAGCGTTATTCTGACCCTTGAACTTGCATACATACTGGCCCCCAGATGACATCGTCACAGTCCTTGAGCTAAAATCTATTACTGCCCCATGACGCGTCAGCCAATCCATACCGAGAATAATGTCGTATGGAGCCATGGCTATACAGATCAAATCTGCTTCGAACTTCTTACCCTGGATGGTAATCGGAAATTCTGACAGACGCTTGGTGCCCACTAAATGTTCACCATTAGGAAGATTCACAACGAAAGGTTCACAAACTTCGTTGCATACTAAGCCTAACTTACTAACACAACTCTCCGAGATAAAAGAATGGGTAGCACCCGAATCAAACAATATACATACTGAAGTAGAATGAAGGTATAAAGTACCTTGAGCAATCGGAGCATTTGGTCCATCAGCCTCACGCATCTCGTAAAGGCGTTGACCCTGACTTCCAGAAGTAGTTGGGGCTTTCCCCTTGTTTTGTGCAGTCTTCTGTGCTGAAGGACTAGAAGCCTCCACTGGTCTAGACCTGAGTCGATTTTTTTTACTAACAGACCCTTGTTGTGATTCGGCCTCTTTCTGCCTTCTCTGCGGACAGAACGTCTGCACATGGCCCTCCTTTCCACAACCATAGCATATCTTCTTTTCCTTCGGACACGCATTGCTCTTGTGCCCGGGTGTACCACAATTATAGCACTGGATCAGATTCTTGCCTTGACCCGACTATTGCGTAGACCCTCCATGAGTCATATCCGTTTTTGCTTTGCCAAACTTGGCAAAATTAGACGGTGGCGCGGGACGCTTGAATCCACTCGCTTGAGACTGGTTCTGCATTGACCTCTGGCGATTGCGCTTCTTCATTGACTCCTCCAGAGTCACTTCCAGTTTGTAGGCAGCGTCCACGTACTGCTCCAAAGTAGAGCATCTGTGACGTACCATCAACGGCTTAATATCTGGATTCATCCACTCATGGAAATGCCAGATCTTTTGCTCTTCGATGGACACCTCCGGCCCAGCATACTGTAGCAGGTGATTGAACTTGGCCGCAAGCTCAGTCACTTTCAATCCATCCGTCTTTGGATAGAGGAACTCCTTGTGTTTTTCTTCCCTCATAGCTCGGGAGAAGAAACGATCAGTCATCTTGGCCTTGAACATCCCCCAGTTCAAACCAAGGTGACCAGCAAGACCTGTACCTTCCCACCATTCACTGGCTACTTCCTTCAGCTGAAGGAAAGCAATGTGCACCTTTTCAGCCTCAGTGCACTCAACATTTCTGAATAATCTTTCCATGTGTGAGAACCAATATGCCACCCTAATTGGCTCTCATTTCCCGTCATAGCTATCAGGCCTCATAGAGCTTATGGCCTTCAGTGCTCGGCCATAGTCGCCTCTATTCCTGACCGCTTCCTCTTGGGGTACATGGATATTAGGCTCCTCAAATCTAGGAACCGCTGGGGGAATTGGCACAACTTGTGCCTGAGGCGCGTTTGGTCGCATGATATCGGTGAATGCTTGCATCACAATTCCCCAAATAGCCTATATTGCTACTGCATCAAATACCATTGGAGCGTTGACCGGAGCTTGGTCATTGCCCCATGGATTGTTATTAGAAGCAGTCTCGTGTTCATCCACAGGGTTCGCAGTGTTCCTCATATTTGGTCTAGGGTCATTGCTTGGCCCAACACCAGCACGAATGGTGTTCCTTGTGTTCACCATCTGTTTACCAATCAAATTCCAAGTATTTTATAACATTAATATCATTCCAATGTACTCAATGTAATAAAATCACTTAGAATAGATCAAACTTGGAAATTTTCATTGATAAACTCAAACTGAGCTAATAGGTTCTACAAAAGGGATCTCCCGAGCGTCAAAACAAAATTTCTCAAAGACTTAGGTTCTTAACAAAACGAACACTGAAATACAAGAAAAGAAACTGCTAATCAGCACTGGCCCAATCATGGCGCCCTGAAACGTTTCCTGTAATCACAACTCCTCATACATGGCTTCTTCGAACGGGGTTTACCATCGGAATCTGGTGATGGACTTCTCACCCTGCTTGGTCCTGGAGCACATGGCTCATTCCTTGGCCTTGCCCTTCTTCGAGCATGCTCAACCGCCTCATCCATCTGACGGTGCTCTTCAGGGGAAACCATCTGACTCAGGCGAAGTACCTCTTGCGAGTCAGGGCTTAACCTCAACCTCCTCTAAGCAGGAATAGGTTGTGAGTCCTCAGATACATTTTGTGGATCACTCCTTCTTTTGATGCCAAACTCAGCATAGAGTGTCTCCCAATCGGACGGAGTCAATGGCGAGTACTCTCGCTCAGGCGGAAACTCCGGACTTGGATAGATAAACTTCATCCCCGGGTCCTCGCTGCCCACCAATAAGCGCTCTAGGCCATCAGACTCGTGGTCCTGTCCCTCGAGGTCCTCCTCGGGGTCCTCTTCTTCTTCCGGATCCTCTTTCGGGTCTTCTTCAGGATCCTCTTCTTCTGGATCCTCCTCGGGAATCATCTCAATCATGAAGTCATCGTTGTAATGCCCTCTTGCATACCTTGACCACTCCTCTTTATTTTTTGTGTCCTCCCTTGGCTCCTCTGTAGGTTCTTCCACTAGAACCTTGGTCCTATCGGACACTAGTACTACTGACTCGGGTAGTACAGTCTTCACCTCCTCGGGTGGACTACTAGATTCTCCGATCTCAAAGCATCGCAGGGGAACTGGAAACTCTAGCCTTACTGGAGATGGCGGAGCCACCTCGGCTTCTTCCGAGTCCCTCTGAAGAGAAAAGCATGCACCCATAACCTACGGGTGACGAGAAAAGAGTTCAGTCTTTCTAAATATAGAAGCGAACTTACTATATCAGACTAAAGAAAAGGCATGACTAGATCGGTTTGAAAAAAAACACTTTTTCATTTCAAAACGAGTAAACGGTTTATAAAAGTTTTGTTTCCCGCAAAACATTTTAAAACCCAACCCGAAAAAAAAAATCGGCTCTGATACCAAATCTGTAACACCCCCAAATATCTCCTTGAAAGCATTACCGCCAGTGACCTCAGATTCCACATCTGAATTCACCCAAGGCTTAACTAGTTTATACAAATCATAAAACAACATTTATAATACGAAATGTCATAGTATTGGATTAAATCAAAGTTTCGGAATTACATCCATAATTCAAAAACAATAGAAATACAGAGTAGTCTTAACATAAGACATGTTTAATACAGCGGAAGTCTTTAGAAATAAATGACACAAGGGTCTTGATCGAAACGATCACCAGCCAAGGATCTTAACCTTGATAAAAACTCTTCAAAGTTCCATTTGCCTCCATCGTCGTTTCTAGCCTTCATGGAACAGACGTTTATCTGATGTGCCGTATGAGACGGATGACACCAGCCAACCATGCAAGGGAATATAACCGGTTGGTTAGTCTAATGAAAGACTATGCAAGGATAAAACAGAAAGGTTTTAAGTAGTCGTATTAGGTTAGACTCATCGCTTCTCGAATAAAAGTCGATGACGATAGTCAACCACCACACTCCTACTGAAAAAATACGAAAAGGTATGATCAAGAGAAAAGACTCTGAAAGAATGAGTCTTACGGAAACATATGAAGAGAAGACTCCAACGAATTGAGTCTTATCGGAAAGTATGACAAGTGTTTGGGAACATTAAAGTTTCACACAAACGTTTAAAAACGACTTGACTATTTGGGTCCACGACCAACCTCACCGCATAATGCGAATTCAGATTCGGAAGATGGACTTACTCTAATCGAAGTCTCGGACGAGTTTCCAAGTTGTACTTCTCGCCCTAAGGTTCATTAATTATGTGCATAACGTCACTTATCTTATTTAATTCCAAAAACGTATATTCACGTTATAAACTTTTATCATAATCATCTCATCCCTCAGGATATAGAGATATATAGTCGGGAATAAATCCCTAAAGGTTTGACGCCGGCTAAGCACACCTCCCCTATACTCGGATAGAGGAAAGTCATGACTAGAGAAACGGTGTTAGGGCTTGAACATCCTATCCACCGGGTTATAAAGAAACGGTTACCTCTCAAGGTAAGCAACGCTCCTACGAATACTCGTGCTAACTATATCTCAAGTGCACATAAAATCCACTGCTAACTATATTTCAAGTTTGCATAAAAATCGACAACAATACCATCATGGTAATAACAGATATAATAGCGTTGTTTCTAGCAATATATACAACCTATTATAATATTCATTTTTAATCGTATCATTTTAAGAAAACTGTTCCCAACGAAACCAGTAATTCATCCCAATTTAATTAACAATTAAACAATTTAATAGAAATATGGAATGATAAGCAAGAGCGAACCGCCACTTGCCTTAGATTAGACGAAGCTTGAACAAAGCTTAGAGATGACGAGTTTTTAGGTTCGAACCAGGGACATATCTTGGGTAACAAATCCCTACGGAACGACCCATAACGAGACCCTAAGTTAGATTCGATAACCAAGTATACGAATCTAAGAAGAGACGAAAGGAATCGAAGGAACAAAGCCTCGCTCGAGACCACAAGACCCAAACCCACACCACGAGCCTAGCCCACCGCGGGTGCGCCGGCCTTGACCGCGGGTGCGGTGGCATGACAGTGGCGAGACGACGATGACGAGAACTCACCGTGATCGACGCGTTTGGATTCGATTAGGATGGGCTTCGACTTCCCAACTCCTTGCACTTCCAAACACCTATTGGAGAGTACCTTCTCCTCCTATGGTAGCTACGGCGACACTCCGGCGAAAGCTTGAGCTTTCCGGTAACAATGGAAATGAGAGATTTGAGAGAAAGAGTTTGAGAGCTGTGATTCAACTTCACTCCAGCTCCTTTCCTTTTATAGCCCAAGCAAGGAGGTCAAGCAACCAGGTGACTCATGGTAGGCGCCTACAACGATCGTATGGGACAGTTGCAGAGGCGAAGACGACGCGACGTCTGAAGTCCTGCGCTGCAGAGAAGAAATGATGACACCGCGGGGTGCGGTGGCCTCACCGCGGGTGCGGCGAGCCTCCACAGACCGCCTTATAGAATTGGCCTTCACCACGGGGTGCGGTCAAGGCCAAATCTGGGCCCTTTTGTCCTCTTTTGTCCGGGTTAAGTACGGATACGAGTTTTTAACCCCGTGTTCAATATATTCGTACTCGGTTAACATCTTTGCACCCGAATGAGTATTCTAAGCCCCGAAAATACATCGAATGTATTTTATACCACTCAGGAAAATATTACAGAGATTAAACAAATTACAGAGTGTCTGAACTTCTCTGAAATTAATCTGGTTTGTGATACGGGAGTTAGGAAAATTATCAAAATACTCTTTATTAAAATGAGGGGTATTACATCACCTCCCTCTTAAAAGAAGTTTCTACACGAAACTTGGCCGAATAACCTAAAAAAATGAGGCGTTATAACACTACCCCCTTAAAAAGGTTTCGATCGCGAAACTAGGCCGAAAACAGCTCGGGAAAGCGTCTAAGCATATCCTCCTCAGTCTCCCAAGTTTCCCAAGTAACATCTTTAGTTCCTGACTTGGACCACAACATCCGTACCAATGGTATCACCTTGTTCCGTAACTACTTCTCACGGCTTTCGAGAATACGCACCGGTATCTCCTCGTAGGTACCATTTGTCTGAATCTCGATGTCGTCATAACTCAACACATGAGACTCATCTGGCACGTACTTCCACAACAAGGATACGTGGAACACGTTATGTACTGGATGCGCCGATGGCGGCAATGCCAAACGATATGCTAGAGATCCCACTCTGTCAAGGATCTCAAATGGTCCCACGTAGCGAGGGTTAAGCTTCCCACGCTTACCGAATCTAAACACACCCTTTGATGGTGATACTCTGACAAACACTTTGTCACCAACCTCAAACTCGACATTCCTGCGCTTCAGATCTGCATAAGACTTTTGTCGACTCTGAGCTGTCAACATCCTTTGTCTTATCAAAGCAATGTCCGAGGCAGTCCTTTCGACTAATTCTGGTCCGAGCAAAACCTTGTCGGCATTCTCATCCCAACAAATTGGAGATCTGCACCTTCGACCGTATAAAGCCTCGAATGGAGCCATCTTTATGGTAGCATGCCAACTGTTGTTGTATGTGAACTCAATCAGACTCAGGCTGTTCTCCCAGCTAGTCGGACGATCGAGTGTACAAGCTCTTAGCATATCTTCCAAGGTCTGGATGGTCCTCTCAGACTGTCCATCCGTCTGAGGATGAAACGCAGTACTGAATCTCAACTCGGTTCCCATGGCCTTGTGTAATTCTTTCCAGAATCTTGACATGAATCGGCCATCTCGATCCGATACAATGGTCTTTGGAGTACCATGCAAATGGACAATCTCGTGTAGAAACACTTCAGATAGCTTCTAGGTTTCCCACGTTGACTTGATAGCCACGAAGTGAGCACTCTTCGTGAGCCTGTCAATGATTACCCATATAGCATCCTTTTGACTTTGAGTCTTTGGCATCCCCGTGACGAAATATATAGCAATATCCTCCCATTTCCATTCTGGCACTGGAAGAGGTAGCAACTCACCACCTGGTCTGCGGTGTTCTATCTTGACCTTCTGACAAGTCAAGTATTTCGCCACAAACTCTGCTACATCCCACTTCATGTTGGGCCACCACAATTTCTTTCTGAGGTCCTTGTACATCTTGCTAGAGCCTGGATGTACAGAATAAGCTGACGAATGGGCCTCCTTCATCACCAACTGGCGAAGGCCATCAACGTCAGGCACACAGATCCGGTCCTGAAACCAGAGCGATCCATCTTCCTGAATCACGAAACCGGGAGCTTTCCCGTCCATTACTTCACTACTTAGCTTTACCGTGACCACATCATCAACTTGTTTCTCCCTGATTTGATCAAGTAGCATAGCTTGAATCTCAAGCATACTCAGGTATCCTTGATGTTGATCGTACAAGACTTCAATCTCGCACAACTCTTGGTTCAGCTTGGTCTGAGCAGTAAGTAGAGCCACTACAGTCTCGTGCGGCGTCTTCCGACTCAATGCATCGGCTACTACATTATCCTTGCCCGGATGATACAACAATTCGATGTCGTAGTCTTTGAGTAGCTCTAACCAGCGACGTTGTCTCATATTCAACTCCTTCTGAGTGAACACGTACTTGAGACTCTTATGATCGATGAAGACTTGGCACCTCACACCATAGAGATAGTGCCTCCAAATCTTTAACGCAAATACTATAGCTGCTAGTTCTAGATCATGCGTCGGATAGTTTGCTTCATAGGTTTTCAATTGTCTAGATGCGTATGCAATAACCTTGCCTCTTTGCATCAACACACATCCCAAACCACTCTTCGAAGCATCACTTAGACCACATAACCATCATTTTCTTCCGGTAGCGCTAATACTGGTGCAGAGGTCAGACATTGCTTCAGCTTCTGAAAACTGGCCTCGCACTTGTCATCCCAGACAAACTTCTTGTGGACTTTGCAGAGCAGACCGGTCATGGGTAGAGCGATCTTAGAAAATCCATCCGCGAACCGTCTGTAATATCCAGTGAGTCCTAGAAAACTGTGCACCTCCTTCACATTCTGAGGCTGCTTCCAATTGGCTACCGCTTCAATCTTCTGGGGATCAACCATAACCCCATTCTCATTGATCACATGGCCTAAGAAAGCCACTTCCTTGATCCAAAAGTCACACTTAGACAACTTTGCATAAAGCTGATTTTGTCTAAGGACTGACAAAGTAATCCGAAGATGTTCCTCGTGAGCGTCCATGCTCGGGGAATAAATCAAAATGTCGTCGATGAAGACCACTACGAACTTATCCAAGTATTGGTGGAAACATCGATGCATTAGATCCATGAAGACTGTTGGAGCATTTGTAAGTCCAAATGGCATGACTACGAACTCGTAGTGACCATATTTTGTTCGGAACGCAGTCCTCGGAATATCCTCCTCACGAATCCTAAGCTGATGGTAACCAGACCTCAGATCGATTTTGGAAAAGACCTTTGCTCCCTGCAGTTGATCCAATAGATCATCAATCCTCGGCAATGGATATTTATTCTTGATCGTGACTTTATTCAACTCTCGATAGTCGATACAAAGTCGAAACGATCCATCCTTCTTCTTGACGAACAAGACCGGAGCGCCCCAAGGTGATGCGCTCGGCCTTATATAGCCCTTCTCAAGAAGATCTTCGAGTTGCTTCTTCAACTCTTGCATCTCAACAGGAGCCATCCGATACGGTGCCTTAGAGATCGGCGCGGTACCCGGCTTGAGATCAATGGTAAACTCTACGTCACGATACGGGGGTAAACCAGGAATCTTCTCTGGAAAGACATCCGAAAACTCACGGATGACTGGAATATCAGGAATTGAAGGTTCATCTTTCTTGGGCTTGTCCAGATAGCACAGGTACCTGACACATCCTTATCGAAGTAGCTTAAACGCAGTCATCGCATTGATAATCCTGCTGTTATCAGCGTTATTCTGACCCTTGAACTTGCATACATACTGGCCCCCAGATGACATCGTCACAGTCCTTGAGCTAAAATCTATTACTGCCCCATGACGCGTCAGCCAATCCATACCGAGAATAATGTCGTATGGAGCCATGGCTATACAGATCAAATCTGCTTCGAACTTCTTACCCTGGATGGTAATCGGAAATTCTGACAGACGCTTGGTGCCCACTAAATGTTCACCATTAGGAAGATTCACAACGAAAGGTTCACAAACTTCGTTGCATACTAAGCCTAACTTACTAACACAACTCTCCGAGATAAAAGAATGGGTAGCACCCGAATCAAACAATATACATACTGAAGTAGAATGAAGGTATAAAGTACCTTGAGCAATCGGAGCATTTGGTCCATCAGCCTCACGCATCTCGTAAAGGCGTTGACCCTGACTTCCAGAAGTAGTTGGGGCTTTCCCCTTGTTTTGTGCAGTCTTCTGTGCTGAAGGACTAGAAGCCTCCACTGGTCTAGACCTGAGTCGATTTTTTTTACTAACAGACCCTTGTTGTGATTCGGCCTCTTTCTGCCTTCTCTGCGGACAGAACGTCTGCACATGGCCCTCCTTTCCACAACCATAGCATATCTTCTTTTCCTTCGGACACGCATTGCTCTTGTGCCCGGGTGTACCACAATTATAGCACTGGATCAGATTCTTGCCTTGACCCGACTATTGCGTAGACCCTCCATGAGTCATATCCGTTTTTGCTTTGCCAAACTTGGCAAAATTAGACGGTGGCGCGGGACGCTTGAATCCACTCGCTTGAGACTGGTTCTGCATTGACCTCTGGCGATTGCGCTTCTTCATTGACTCCTCCAGAGTCACTTCCAGTTTGTAGGCAGCGTCCACGTACTGCTCCAAAGTAGAGCATCTGTGACGTACCATCAACGGCTTAATATCTGGATTCATCCACTCATGGAAATGCCAGATCTTTTGCTCTTCGATGGACACCTCCGGCCCAGCATACTGTAGCAGGTGATTGAACTTGGCCGCAAGCTCAGTCACTTTCAATCCATCCGTCTTTGGATAGAGGAACTCCTTGTGTTTTTCTTCCCTCATAGCTCGGGAGAAGAAACGATCAGTCATCTTGGCCTTGAACATCCCCCAGTTCAAACCAAGGTGACCAGCAAGACCTGTACCTTCCCACCATTCACTGGCTACTTCCTTCAGCTGAAGGAAAGCAATGTGCACCTTTTCAGCCTCAGTGCACTCAACATTTCTGAATAATCTTTCCATGTGTGAGAACCAATATGCCACCCTAATTGGCTCTCATTTCCCGTCATAGCTATCAGGCCTCATAGAGCTTATGGCCTTCAGTGCTCGGCCATAGTCGCCTCTATTCCTGACCGCTTCCTCTTGGGGTACATGGATATTAGGCTCCTCAAATCTAGGAACCGCTGGGGGAATTGGCACAACTTGTGCCTGAGGCGCGTTTGGTCGCATGATATCGGTGAATGCTTGCATCACAATTCCCCAAATAGCCTATATTGCTACTGCATCAAATACCATTGGAGCGTTGACCGGAGCTTGGTCATTGCCCCATGGATTGTTATTAGAAGCAGTCTCGTGTTCATCCACAGGGTTCGCAGTGTTCCTCATATTTGGTCTAGGGTCATTGCTTGGCCCAACACCAGCACGAATGGTGTTCCTTGTGTTCACCATCTGTTTACCAATCAAATTCCAAGTATTTTATAACATTAATATCATTCCAATGTACTCAATGTAATAAAATCACTTAGAATAGATCAAACTTGGAAATTTTCATTGATAAACTCAAACTGAGCTAATAGGTTCTACAAAAGGGATCTCCCGAGCGTCAAAACAAAATTTCTCAAAGACTTAGGTTCTTAACAAAACGAACACTGAAATACAAGAAAAGAAACTGCTAATCAGCACTGGCCCAATCATGGCGCCCTGAAACGTTTCCTGTAATCACAACTCCTCATACATGGCTTCTTCGAACGGGGTTTACCATCGGAATCTGGTGATGGACTTCTCACCCTGCTTGGTCCTGGAGCACATGGCTCATTCCTTGGCCTTGCCCTTCTTCGAGCATGCTCAACCGCCTCATCCATCTGACGGTGCTCTTCAGGGGAAACCATCTGACTCAGGCGAAGTACCTCTTGCGAGTCAGGGCTTAACCTCAACCTCCTCTAAGCAGGAATAGGTTGTGAGTCCTCAGATACATTTTGTGGATCACTCCTTCTTTTGATGCCAAACTCAGCATAGAGTGTCTCCCAATCGGACGGAGTCAATGGCGAGTACTCTCGCTCAGGCGGAAACTCCGGACTTGGATAGATAAACTTCATCCCCGGGTCCTCGCTGCCCACCAATAAGCGCTCTAGGCCATCAGACTCGTGGTCCTGTCCCTCGAGGTCCTCCTCGGGGTCCTCTTCTTCTTCCGGATCCTCTTTCGGGTCTTCTTCAGGATCCTCTTCTTCTGGATCCTCCTCGGGAATCATCTCAATCATGAAGTCATCGTTGTAATGCCCTCTTGCATACCTTGACCACTCCTCTTTATTTTTTGTGTCCTCCCTTGGCTCCTCTGTAGGTTCTTCCACTAGAACCTTGGTCCTATCGGACACTAGTACTACTGACTCGGGTAGTACAGTCTTCACCTCCTCGGGTGGACTACTAGATTCTCCGATCTCAAAGCATCGCAGGGGAACTGGAAACTCTAGCCTTACTGGAGATGGCGGAGCCACCTCGGCTTCTTCCGAGTCCCTCTGAAGAGAAAAGCATGCACCCATAACCTACGGGTGACGAGAAAAGAGTTCAGTCTTTCTAAATATAGAAGCGAACTTACTATATCAGACTAAAGAAAAGGCATGACTAGATCGGTTTGAAAAAAAACACTTTTTCATTTCAAAACGAGTAAACGGTTTATAAAAGTTTTGTTTCCCGCAAAACATTTTAAAACCCAACCCGAAAAAAAAAATCGGCTCTGATACCAAATCTGTAACACCCCCAAATATCTCCTTGAAAGCATTACCGCCAGTGACCTCAGATTCCACATCTGAATTCACCCAAGGCTTAACTAGTTTATACAAATCATAAAACAACATTTATAATACGAAATGTCATAGTATTGGATTAAATCAAAGTTTCGGAATTACATCCATAATTCAAAAACAATAGAAATACAGAGTAGTCTTAACATAAGACATGTTTAATACAGCGGAAGTCTTTAGAAATAAATGACACAAGGGTCTTGATCGAAACGATCACCAGCCAAGGATCTTAACCTTGATAAAAACTCTTCAAAGTTCCATTTGCCTCCATCGTCGTTTCTAGCCTTCATGGAACAGACGTTTATCTGATGTGCCGTATGAGACGGATGACACCAGCCAACCATGCAAGGGAATATAACCGGTTGGTTAGTCTAATGAAAGACTATGCAAGGATAAAACAGAAAGGTTTTAAGTAGTCGTATTAGGTTAGACTCATCGCTTCTCGAATAAAAGTCGATGACGATAGTCAACCACCACACTCCTACTGAAAAAATACGAAAAGGTATGATCAAGAGAAAAGACTCTGAAAGAATGAGTCTTACGGAAACATATGAAGAGAAGACTCCAACGAATTGAGTCTTATCGGAAAGTATGACAAGTGTTTGGGAACATTAAAGTTTCACACAAACGTTTAAAAACGACTTGACTATTTGGGTCCACGACCAACCTCACCGCATAATGCGAATTCAGATTCGGAAGATGGACTTACTCTAATCGAAGTCTCGGACGAGTTTCCAAGTTGTACTTCTCGCCCTAAGGTTCATTAATTATGTGCATAACGTCACTTATCTTATTTAATTCCAAAAACGTATATTCACGTTATAAACTTTTATCATAATCATCTCATCCCTCAGGATATAGAGATATATAGTCGGGAATAAATCCCTAAAGGTTTGACGCCGGCTAAGCACACCTCCCCTATACTCGGATAGAGGAAAGTCATGACTAGAGAAACGGTGTTAGGGCTTGAACATCCTATCCACCGGGTTATAAAGAAACGGTTACCTCTCAAGGTAAGCAACGCTCCTACGAATACTCGTGCTAACTATATCTCAAGTGCACATAAAATCCACTGCTAACTATATTTCAAGTTTGCATAAAAATCGACAACAATACCATCATGGTAATAACAGATATAATAGCGTTGTTTCTAGCAATATATACAACCTATTATAATATTCATTTTTAATCGTATCATTTTAAGAAAACTGTTCCCAACGAAACCAGTAATTCATCCCAATTTAATTAACAATTAAACAATTTAATAGAAATATGGAATGATAAGCAAGAGCGAACCGCCACTTGCCTTAGATTAGACGAAGCTTGAACAAAGCTTAGAGATGACGAGTTTTTAGGTTCGAACCAGGGACATATCTTGGGTAACAAATCCCTACGGAACGACCCATAACGAGACCCTAAGTTAGATTCGATAACCAAGTATACGAATCTAAGAAGAGACGAAAGGAATCGAAGGAACAAAGCCTCGCTCGAGACCACAAGACCCAAACCCACACCACGAGCCTAGCCCACCGCGGGTGCGCCGGCCTTGACCGCGGGTGCGGTGGCATGACAGTGGCGAGACGACGATGACGAGAACTCACCGTGATCGACGCGTTTGGATTCGATTAGGATGGGCTTCGACTTCCCAACTCCTTGCACTTCCAAACACCACTTGGAGAGTACCTTCTCCTCCTATGGTAGTTCCGACGACACTCCGGCGACACTCCGGCGAAAGCTTGAGCTTTCCGGTAACAATGGAAATGAGAGATTTGAGAGAGAGAGTTTGAGAGCTGTGATTCAACTCCACTCCAGCTCCTTTCCTTTTATAGCCCAAGCAAGGAGGTCAAGCAACCAGGTGACTCATGGTAGGCGCCTACAACGACCGGATGGGACAGTTGCAGAGGCGAAGACGACGCGACGTTTGAAGTCCGGCGTTGCAGAGAAGAAATGATGACACCGCGGGATGCAGTGAGCCTCCCCAGACCGCCTTATAGAATTGGCCTTCACCGCGGGGTGCGGCCACTTGACTGCGGGTGCGGTCAAGGCCAAATCTGGGCCCTTTTGTCCTCTTTTGTCCGGGTTAAGTACGGGTACGAGTTTTTAACCCCGGGTTAAATATATTCGTACTCGGTTAACATCTTTGCACCTGAATGAGTATTCTAAGCCCCGAAAATACATCGAATGCATTTTATACCACTCAGGAAAATATTACAAAGATCAAACAAATTACAGAGTGTCTGAACTTCTCTGAAATTAATCCGGTTTGTGATACGGGAGTTAGGAAAATTATCAAAATACTCTTTTATAAAATGAGGGGTATTACAGTTTTAGGGTTTTTTAGGGTTTAGGGTCTTTATCATAGTATATACCATAGTATATACTATGATAATTCGTATTTAATGAAATAAGTATTTAATGTTGAAATAGGTATTGCATTTAGAAATTGTTGGTATTTTAGAATTTTTTTGTATGTTGTATTTGATTCTAGATTTTTTTTATAAAAATTAGGTATTGAAATACTATAGTATATAAGTGTAACTATATGAAATATAATGAAATACTATAGTATATAAGTATATTCACATGAAATATAAAGGAAAACTATAGTATATAAGTATATTCACATGAAATATAATGAGATACTATAGTATATAAGTATAACTATATGAATTATAATGAAATACTATAGTATATATGTGTAACTATATGAAATATAATGAAATACTATAGTATATAAATATAACTATATGAAATATAATGAAATACTATAGTATATAAGTATAACTATATGAAATACTATAGTATATAAGTATAACTATATGAAATACTATAGTATATAAGTATAATTATATGAAATATAATGAAATACTATAGTATATAAGTGTAACTATAGTACATAAGCTTAGAGCAATTTAATTTCTTTATATGAAAATTACATTGTAAATAAATTTTAGAAATTTAATGTATTTTTTTTACAAATTAACAATCTGCTAAAAATAATAATCGAAATATAAAAATATAATAAAGAAAACAAGGTAACAAGATAATTCGCGTGTGAAATCCTCCCGCATGTCTCTGATCTTCAAGGCCGCGATCGCGGTAGTCTTAGCCGCGCCCGCGGCTTACTCTTCCTTCCATGTCCAACGAATTCCTCCCGCATGTGAAATCCTCCTGAATGTCTCTGATCTCCAACACTTTTAGCGTACGCTAAAATACAGTATACAGGTTTAAGTACTGAATTTCAAATAATTATACCGTTTTCATGTTGTACGCCCATTGATTGCGTACGCCGGTTTCTGGCGTACAGAATGTCATGCGTATAGGCAATTTTTGTCGTGTATATAGTAGCAGCCATAACGATATGATATAACCAAATTGGATATAATATAAGATATAATCATAGTATATAACTATGGAATATAACCATAAAATATAATCATAGTAAATAATTGTAAGATATAACCATAGTATATAACTATAGAATATAACCGTAGTATATCACCATAAGACATAACCAAATTATATATAATCATAGTTATATGTGATTTTCGAGAATAATAATAATAAACAGTTAATAACAAACGAATTAGTGGAGAAACATACATGAATTTTATATGAGAAAAAGTATATTGAAATCTCATGATACAAACAAATTTATTGCCATGTAATCCTGGTTACTTGAAAACGTCTATTACTATAGTCAAATGCACACAAATGTACAAATCTACTAGGTATTTGAATTTCCAAATCATATAAAATATCAAGATAGATACAATGGGATGAGTATGTAGTAAATTTATTTTAAATATAAAATAAATTTGTTGATATAAAATATCAAAGTTTTTTTTTTTTTTCTGGGCGCAACGTAATTGCGCCCAAATTTTTTTATTTTTTTTTTATGGGCGCAACTAAGTTGCGGCCAAGTTGAACCGGATATTTTTTTTTTAAAAAAAAAAATTGGCCATGAACCGGGTTTTTTAACAACCCGGTTCATTCACTTGGGCGCAACCAGGTTGCGCCCAAAGAATTGTTTTTTTTTTTGGAAAAAAAATCCATTTTTTGGGCGCAACCTGGTTACGCCCAAAAACGGGTGCGCCGCAAAAAAAAAGGGTGCGAACATTCTACCCGTTTCTTTTTTATAAGAGAAGTCAAGGCTCACTCACTGTTTTGCCTAATTGACAGGAGATATTGCCTATTGTGTCTAGCAATAGCCCAATAAGCCACTGAATTAGCTCTGTATTAGTACTGAAAATTAGTTATAAGAAGTTTGATCTCCCTATATTGACTAGAAGATGTCACATAATGCAGCATTAAGAGGATACTGAGTGGAGTCTTCGTTTTCCATTCTTTTGGACTTGAAAATAGGTGCTTTGATTTAAAGATGACTAAAGGTAACGAAAAAATCAGTGAAGTTATCGCTCGTATCTCATGTATGAAAACATTGCTATCCATGCAGGCAATTTATCTGTCAGACGATACATTGATCTGCACATTTTCTTTGAATCTTCTCATCATCAGTCCAATTATTAATTTTAAAGCATTTTGCTAGCATGAACCATTTATCATCGTCCAAC
The DNA here is from genome assembly GCA_027886185.1 of Rheum nobile. NCBI lineage: Eukaryota > Viridiplantae > Streptophyta > Magnoliopsida > Caryophyllales > Polygonaceae > Rheum > Rheum nobile. The sequence goes on from WOAB01000090.1 coordinate 1,567,542, forward strand.
AGGTTCCAATTGTGGCAGTAGAGCGGTAATTACGAAACTGATTGGGTTGTGTAACATACTGCAGGTTGATTATATACCATTTTTGTTGTCTTGTGCGACCCTGACCTTAACTTGAGCGAGTCTCATCACAAGGCTCTATAACGGCTCCCCAATATAGCAGGTAATATTCCGCATCTCATACTATAGTAACAGAAAGCTCATGGATAGTTGGGTTGATTAAGTTCTGTAACGTCATACTCCACAAACGTAACAATTTGGACCGATTCATGAACTTCTAGAGGTTATAGTTTGATGAAGTACGTAGATAGTGATTACTTCTTATTGCATTTAGTTCTACTTGGCTCGGCTGATGATGCTCAGTGCACAAGAAAAGCTGAAAACAGGAAAAAACAATGTGGTGATGTTTGGTGGTCTAGCTATTTGCTAAGCAAGGGAAAGGGGGTTGAAGGATGATCTCTTGACAAATCTCCCCTTCATTCTAGGCCTTTTCTCTGCATTCAACTTCCTCACCTCGTACCTTATTTTCTTGGAGAACAGCCTTGTTCTTCGCTTCTCTCTGTACCTGGACACTCTTGCCTCCCTCCCTCCATCTCCGCTTCCCTGCTTTCCCACAAAGAAAGGCTTGTTAAAAACTCTTGCTAGATATTTACTGAATACTACATATCCTGTATGTTTAAAAAGGTGATGTTTGATGTGTTTGCATAAGAGAAGTTACCATAGTATTAGTAGCATGGAACCAGCAATCATTGGGACTAATCTGAGGTCTCTCCCCATTCATCCACGGGGATCCTTGGGTGGCCCAAGCGGCGCTGATAGCCTCATAATCAAGCCTCAACGACATCCTCTTGTCATCGTAATCAGTCCTCAACTTTTCTTCCCTCTCTCTTGCATCCTCACAAGACGCGGGTGAGTTGTAGTCGAAACTCAGCTCAAACGGCATGGTTCCTCTTCCATGGTAGTCCGACAAGCCCGGATCCTCTATCCCGTAGCAGCTTTCTCCTTCAAGCCCTTTGCCCAGGAAACTCTCCATATCAGCTGCAAACTCCGCCATGTCCAAATCCAAAGGGAGAAATCTCTCTTGAGGACTATTATCATTAGGATTAGTACTAGTGTTATCTTCTCCGAGCAAAATCAGCTCGGTATACTTGGATTCTCCGGCAGATGAGCTGCAGAGCTCAGCAACTAAGGGATCGAGTACGGGAACCCTGTAGAGAAGCTGCAGGTGGTCGCTCTCTTCGTAGTCATCGTCACCGTCACGGGAAGTTGTAGTACTCTGGCCAAGCTCAGGGACATGAGCCAATGGTCGATCCAGTACCTTGAACTGCTGCTTCCCGTGTCTCGGTGTCCTGGCTCTCCTCTGGAGCCCACGGTGCCAAGACGGAATGCACGGTTTCTCATCAGACGAGCACTTGAGGGACGCGGTGTTCAGGCGCACCCGCTCGTGCCTCCGGGCCAGAGAGTTGGCGGAGTGGACGGAGCCGTCGCACCCTTGGCAGAGGAAAGCGTCGTCCGCAGCGCAGTACCACCGAGCTCGCCTGCGGATGCAGTAGTCGCATGCTCGCGCTGTCTTTGCACCGACCGCGGCGCTACTCATCCTTTTTTGTTATTGTGGATTTTGGTTTGAAACTTCGGAAGTGAGGAGGAAATCTTGAAGGGGTGTTGTTCTATTTAGGTTAGACGTTTGAGGCTTTTTGAGAGGAGGAGGTTGCAAATTGCAATGCAATAATTTGTAGTCTTTCGGATTTAGTAAGGGAGGTGGTGGTCCACACATTGCGCTTTTGCAGTCCACGGAGGTGCGCCTAGTCAGCTTCCATGGTGGATCCTATTGGCTAAGTTCATGAGGTTGATCCTAAAAGTTGATGCCTTATTGGCTGAGGGTCCAATGCATGAGATTTCATGTGGAACCCACCCATGTTGGGTTAAGATTTAAGAATGAGAGGTTAAAACAAGGTACAGATCTGTAATTCCAGTCATGTTCTTACCTCGATCTTCACTTTCACTGTCTATGCATCCTTTTCATCATAAATCTTGAAAATGATAGGGCTGACTTACTTGTTGGATGGGTCTTGTATAAAAAAAAATCTTGAAAATGACTTTTTTTTGGTTTGATGAGTTGCCCCACAAATACAAATAATACCCATTTTCATAGAGCATGGGACTCGCTGTTGTGGCTTGTTGGTCCCCTTTGGGTTGCCACTCTCTTCACATTCCTTCATTTAAAACAATTGTCTTTTGATGGATATATGTACTTTAAGTTTCTACTTTCACTGGACTCCATACCCAAACAAAATAATCTATTGATCATTCGAGATATTTACTTCCCATAGAGCTTGCAACTTGTGAAAGATGAAACGTTATGTATAATTCTGGTTTAGGTAGTATGATCCTACAATTCCAGAATCATCAAAGAATGTAGATATCGATAGGATCATAGTAGAATAATTTACGGCCGTGATAGGATCGTAAGATGTTGCTGATTTTCAATTGAGATCATGTATATTCTATTACACAATTGTGCCAACCCTTTCACTTTTCCGTAATTGGGCGACGTATTTCCAAATTTCACCAATACTATTTTAATTCATAACATATTTCTAATCTATATTCTTAAGGCATAGTATTAAAAATTCATTTTAAGTAAAATGAAAGTATTAAACTGACGAAGGAAGGCTGGCTGCGCCCATTGAAGAGGAGATTGATCGTCGCAATTCGCAAGGGTTCGCCCGGTCTTGCGCAGATTTGGCGTTCGGTGTCCGATTGACTATTATAAAATATTTTCGGGAAGCGGACCGGCCCAACGAGTCAAACTCACGGCTATGCCGTGACTTATGGGCATTTTAGGCCATCCGAGATCGTTTCGGGCCTCAAACCAGCATTTATTATTTTCAGTAATTTATATTTTAATTCTGTTTTGTTTTAATTTCGCCATAGGGTTTCGTTTTCCGTATTTAAACACTTTTCAATTGTTGGAGGCAGTTATCTTTTATTCAATCAAAAACCCTAAGAGTTTCTCTTATTTTCTGGTGGATTCCAGAGTTTATCCTTTGAGTTCATCGCTTGGGAACTTGATTTTCGATCTAGGTTTAGCGCTTGCTAATCCTCGCGTTTCCTACTGCGTCATAACAGTGCCGGTCCAAACATTTGGTAGGCCCTAGGGCGAAATAAAAATGAATGTCCTCGTAAATATAATAATAACGCTTGAATAATTGTTTAATTTAAAAACTAAAAAACAAATATAAAATAATAAGAAATTATTATATATAATAATTATATAAAGTAATTTTTTGATAGAATTAAACCACTTTTTATGTCCAACTTACAAGTTTGATCTTTTTCGAAGAATGAGATTTTATGATAAACAATTAATATAAGAAAGAAATATTAATTAACAACATTCAAATAAAATTTTATTTATGTTCAAAATAAAAAATAAACCTCACAAAGAATATAAAGAATACATTTAAATAAAAGCCAAATTCAAATAGAAAAGGAATTGACTCAAATATCAAATGAAATAAAATAGAGAAACGAGAAAAATGTGACACATATTAAAGAACAAATGTTATATAAAATAACTAGTACAATTAAGAAAATAAAAATCAACTAAAAGAGAAATGGGCCTACATAAATATAAAAATGAGGTTATTGAGATTTGAACCTAAGACCTTTTAAAAGACAATTATACTTATCCATTAGACCAACTTTACTTTCAATAATTTTTTCTAAATTAATAATTATATTACTATTACTTGATGTTGGATTTGGGCCCCTACCGACCTTGGGCCCTAGGATGGTCGCCTACCTAAACTATCCTTTGGACCAGTCCTGCGTCATAAACTCATACAAAAAACTCTTTAAGGATATATTATATAACACAATGATTCTAAACAAGGTTCTTAAGGGCATAGGTTGTCAGAACAAATCTATTCATAAATTTCAAATTCTAATATGGTATATAATTACTAAACCACAACCTAACTAAGTCATATTTTCTTCCTACAATAGGCACCTCACTATTTGACACATGTTACTCCTAGAAATTTCCACCTAATCACTATTAATTTTTTAATTCATTCAAATATCTCTTGTGCATCTTTACTTTTCAATTGTAGTTATATTTGGTCAAATCATATGTCAGGAGATTATTATGAATAAATTTACGTGTACGTAATTCACAACATCCAATCAATCTCTAACAATCTACAAAGATATGATTTGGCCAAATATAACTGCAATTAGAAAGTAAAGATAATATTTATTGGATAACTTTTTTAGTTGTTTTTAAAATCAAATTACAATAAAAGTTCTATCTTTCTTCCAATCTATTTTTCATCAGATTTCCCCCCCTAATTTCATAACAACATGTTATTCCTTTTACATTCAATCATTATTCTTCTCGAGCATACCTCTCCTTCTCCGATTTCTTTTTTTAGTAGACATAATCTTTTATATTATCATACTTATGTTATAATTTTATATATTACCACTCATTATATATAGTTCTACATTAATTAATTATATAACTATTTTTAACACTAGAAATCGGAGCCCCGTGCTACGCACGGGGCGTTCGTGTATGTTTGTTAGTGGCTTGTTTGGTTGGTAATTGGATGTGTGGTAAGCCAGTGTGGTAGGGACGACCGGTGATGACCTTAATTGGTTTGTTGAACAGTTCATTTGGCAAATTTGGATAGTTTGGTACTTGTGTTTCATTTGATACTTGTGCTGTTTTTTTACATAATGAATGTCATTTTTTTTGGCCCGAGAACACAAACATCTTTTTTTTTCCGAATCTTTTCATGTGACAAAAGTTCGTTATGAGGGACATTGGTGCAAACTATGGAACTGAAATGTAATATTCGAATCCCTTGGAGTAATGCATCTGTTTCAAAGAATCTATTGTTTCCCATGTTATTGTGTGACTGACTGAACTGAAGAATATGCATAGACCCAAGCCCTGTAAAAGTAGAAGTTGGTTTGGTTAATGCAGGGAAGCGATTATTGTATAGCTACGTAAATTCTTGTCGATGAAATAACCATTGAAGGGCACGGTTGAGTAATAGGTTTTTTTCCAATACCTGTTTTTTCCAAGAATGTTTGCGTTGCACTCCATGCATTGAAATGGTGCAAAATGTCCAATATCATGTGGTGTTATAGCTGGAACATGAGGAAATACATTTTTGCTAGATATAGATAAAGCGTTGTAGCATGCCTCTCGCATTGCGCACCAAGAAATTGTGTGTTGGCGTTAAAACTCGGTACGTGATTAATTTCGTACAAAGGTATAGTTTTTTCGTGGTTTTGTGTTATGTATAAAAGTGGGTTTGAGACTCACATTCATTTCGCTGACCACGTTGTTGAATATCTCTCGGAAGACTATATTCCGCGTATAGTTAGCCAGCTCTTTCCCCGTCTGTAGTAACAATATACTGAGCCCTTGTGGGTCCGTCACCCGAGAAATTACAACATATAGCTGGCCGTGGCAGAAAACTGGCCTTGGTAAGTACAACCCCACATGTTTTAGTGATTGTCCCTGGGTTTTATTGATAGTCATAGCAAGCTTTTAGTGGAAACTGGCGACGCTTCATGACGAATGGCCATTTTGATTGGGTTGCGCTTAGTGTTATCCTAAGAATTAGGACTTTATTCCCTACGCACGTGCCTGTTATAATTTCAGCCTCCACAACCCACTCACCCAAATGCGTAATGATAAGTCGGGTGCCGTTGCACAGTCCTTGTGACGGGTTGACATTCCTTAGAAGCATCACTGACAATCCTTCCTTCAGTTCCAGCGCATGGGGTAGGATTCCTGTAGTATATTTTTCATGTTATATTTAGTTTTTGCGGATTACTTATTAGCCATAGTGTATGGTAATGCAAACGGAATATACCGGGGAAATCTTGGCTGTTTAAGAATTCGGGGGGAGGGGGGGTATAAATGCTCTTGTTCTGCCACATCGGTAGATGCTTTGCAAATCTTAAACAGCCCACATCGGTAGATGTTGTGCTATTATCAAGCAACTCAATTGGGATCTCAGTCCACGTTTTTTCCTCTTCATTGTCCAGCGCGACTGCTTCTGTATTTCCATCCCCGATCTTTTGAATCCAATCGTTGAATTGTTGTTTGGTGTTGTCAACCTCGCCATTTGCTCGTTGGTCATTGACCCTCATGTTCTTTGTCAACGTGAGTACTTGACAATGGGCCCAAATAGGGGAGTTGCTGATGCAAGCTTGAACGATGTCTTGTCGTTTCCCTTTGCTAATTACTGGAAGTATTTGCCTAAAATCTCCTCCTAGTAGGACCGTTATACCCCCAAACAACCTGTTGTTGTTTTTCGCTTGTTTGATGCTTTGGATATCTTGCAAGGTCATGTTCAATGCCTCAAATGCATTTATGTGCGTCATTGGAGCTTCATCCCAAATAATCAGTTTGACTTCATGCATCAGTTGTGCTAATTGAGTGTTTTGTTTGATACCACATGTGCTATTATCAAGCAGCTCAATTGGGATTAGAAATCGGTTGTGGGCTATTCGGCCGCCTGGTAATAAAAGGGAAGCAATACCTGCGGGGAACAATAGCATTGGAGTGGAGTAGAATTAAGTATGCAGAGTTAGCTCACTTGACATATGAATGCAACATTTAATGACCAGTTGTTTACGGACATTGTAATGTTTTTTTCTACGGGTCTACAGTGGGTGTAATAGACATGTGCATGATGTGTTTCGTTCATGTATGTTTCACTGCTAGGAAGTGGAGTAGGTATGAAACTATTGTCGGAGTGATCAAACATAGATTTGTACTTACCCGATGATGCTACAACAAGGACGATGTTCCCTTGTGATCTTATGCGGGCCATTATTGTCTTGTATAGATAAGTTTTCCTTGTCCCCCCAGCACCGTAAATGAAGAAGAATTCTCCGGTTTGCTTATCTACTGCATTCATTACCTTGTTGTAGATTGTTTTGTGTCCGGCGTTTAGTGACTGGTACATGGTTGCATGCAGCTCTTCCATTTTCTGGGCATTGTAGGAGAGTTCCTCTCGTATTAGGCGATTGTCCATTGCGGTGAGCAGTTGCTTGTCTGGCATCGAAATTCCCGGGTAGTCAGCCAATGTGTTCCCGTGCTTTGCAAGGAGCTCTTCAATGGAAAGCAAGCAGTAGTTCTTAAGCTGGTTGTCACTGAGTTCTAAGGCCGGAAAGCGGAATTCCTTTCTCTTCTGGTATAGTATGTCTTCTGATAATGCAGGCCAATTAGTGTCCCATAGCTTTCCTGGGTTGGTCACCTCACAAAAGGCTAGAATCGTGACAAACAAATCCCTCAACTGTGCGCCCGTTGCCCATACTTGTGCTTCTTTGATTGCGTCGGTCCACTCATTGTCTTCTTTGAGCATTCCACGGGCATAGCATGCTTGCCTAAAGGTGTCATATTGTCTCCCGTTCACCGTCCGGATTTCTTCAAAAGTGTGAGGCCCTGCAACCACGTCAAGAAGCATGCGTAGGTAATACCTTTCGCCAGAAGCGGGATGGGTGTATACAATTCGGCCTATCGGTTTTAGATTTCGCCTTGGCGCCCACACCTTCTTTGATGCATCCCATGTGTACTGTTTGGGTATTTCTACGTACTTGAATTTTCTTGTTGTCTCATCTCTACTATTTAGGGTAAACCACTATGTAAACATTGTAGATTGGACTCCTTCGCGCCGTACCACAGCTGGCAGGTTCTGAGAATCTGACATTGGTACTGTGTTTTGATCTGGGAGATGGAAAGTCAGACGTATAACAGCAGGCCAACTGTAATGGATGTCAAACCCATAAATACGCCAAGCAGCTTCGCATGCAGATAGGTAACGACAATCTAAGTATTGCTTGACCTCATTTATTTCCGGGTTTATGGCGGCCCCTCCTCTCTGCGGCTGTGCATCTTTCTGCAGGAAGACATCAGTAGCTTTGTCTGGTCCCTTGGTTATGTACTTGAATAGGTACTTGATGGCCCTTGTTCTGTTGCACCACTCAACATTGATGTGCGCACCATATTTCAGCAGTAAGTAACGGTTATATGGTACCACGTGGTTGTTGGTAAACGTTGCCTTTCCTTTTTCCACTACAATTCCATTATTCTGGCGCCGGTAAACTGGAAACCCATCCTTGTCAAGCGTTGTTTCTGCATAGTAGGGATTGGGAAACCTTTTGTTACATTTCCCATTGTGCATGCACGGGGCATTAGGGTTTGTATCCCCGCAAGGGCCATGTAACATATGCTCAGTCACAAGTTTATGCGCGTCCGGGTCTGTTACTTTGCACGGAATTTCAGTTGAAATGAAATCATCCACGTCCTTGCCTATTTTGGCCTTACAGTCTTCTTTCAACCATAAGAGTATATGTGCATGGGGAAGGCCGCGCTTCTGGAATTCAATTGTGTATATGGCTGCACATGTACAAACATAAGGATGTGAATTCGTGGGGACTTATGGTTTGGAATTCTGATTATGTTTCAACGTTAGTGGGTGTAAATGCAGAGCTAGTTTTGAACCATTTTATTGTAGCCGTTATGTACCTGCCTTTGTGGGGCCAAATATCTCGTGTGTTTTAAGATCTGTTTGCAGCTGGCACACCTTGCGTCTAAAAAGTCTGCTCATGACGTCTGGCATGTCATTTGAGCGTTGGACCCCTAATTCTCCCAGCATTTCCTCGCACTCGAGCCATTTAGGGTTGGCAGTGAATGTGATGACAAGAGAAGGATTTCTGAATGCTCTACAGAGCGCCATTGCGTCTTGGTAATTTTGAATCATATAGCGGGGGCTTCCTGTGTAGGTTGCTAGGAGTACTATTCTTTTGCCGACCATTCTTGCGTCTGTATCACCCTTGGTCACAACATCACAAATGTTGTTGTATAGCTCCGCCCGTAGCTGGGTCTGGTTTTCTCTAACCCAACGCAACCTTTCCTCTTCTATAGCGGTCTAGGCATCCACTATGTACTGATGGTATAGGGGGCCTCCGCGTATTAGTGTGGTAGCCTCGTCTGTCCTTTATTGCAACCTATAGGAATAGTATTCTTTCATTGTCACATTATCCCTTTCAGTTTCTCTCCTTCCCGAGTTTTTGGCGTACGGGATTTGCGTGTAATAACCATCTTCACCGTGAGGGAACAATAAAGGGTACTGAAGGGCCATGTGTAACACCCCCAAATCGTAACCCATTTGGAAAGGGTATTACCGCCAGTGACCTCGGTTTCCACACCGAAGCCACCCCAGGCTTTATCGGTTTAAAATACAAATCATAAACAACAATCATGATGTAAACACCAAAATCTTTGGTTAAAAAATATGTCTGGGGATTACATCCCAATCCCCATAGGACAAAACAGAGTAATCAGCGGAAGTCTTTGCAAAGTATAAATACAAGGGTCTTGATCGTAATGATCACCCGCCAAGGATCGCAACATGATAAGTCCATTAAAATACCGTTTGCTTTTATAGTCGTTCTAGCCTTTGTTTCTCGGATTCTTATCTGATGTGCTGAATCGAACGGATGACACCAGCCAACCATGCAGAGAACAATTACAGCTGGTTAGTCTAATGAAATACTATGCAAGGGTACAAAGCAGAGTGGTTCGAAGTAGTCGTATTAGGTTAGACTCATCGATCCTCGAATCAAAACCGATAACGATAGTCAACCACCATACTCTACTGAAACATATGAAGAGGCATGATCAAGAGAAGATTCTGAAAGACCAAGTCTCACAGAAATCAATCCCAAAGAAGACTCCAACGAATTGAGTCTTATCGGAAATATGACAAATGTTGGGGAACATTAATTAATCATACAAGCGTTCAAAACGACTTGATGTTTCGGTTCACGACCAACCTCACCGCTTAATGCGAATCCAGATTGGAAAGAGAACGGTACTCTGATCAAAGTCAAGATGAGCTTTCCTAGCTGCACTATTCCCTAGTTGCACTACTCGTCTGAGGTATATCAATCATGTGCTATGACGGCACTTATCTTATTTAAATTCCCAAACGCGCATCACGTTATAGACTTTTAAATATATGTTTCTCCATGAGGGTCATATATTGAGTATATGTTTCATCATGAGGGACATATAGGATATATGTTTCGCCATGAGGGACATACTCCTGAATGGGACGAATCCCAAGATTTGTAGCATCAGTTAAGTGCCATCATCTCTATACCCGAGAATAGAGATCGGTCATGACCCACCAAATGGTTTTTGGGTTTATTACCCTTTGCACCATTAATCATTATTAAGAAACGACTGGACATCGAATAGTCCATCGCTCCTACGAATACTCGTGCTAACTAAATAGTTCAACACAGTAATAATCATATCAAAGCCCTACAGGCTAATATCATAAATATATATCTATAATAGCGTTGTTCTAGCAGATATACAACCTATTATAATATCATATTCTTTTCACATCATTTATCAAACTATTCCCAACAGAACAGTAAATCATTCCAAATTAATTAACAATCAAACTATTGATAAATAATGGAAATATGGAATGATGAGCAAGAGAGAACCGCCACTTGCCTTAGATCAGACGAAAGCTTTAACAAGCTTAGAGACAACGGTTCCTGAGTCTGAAACTGGGACAGATCCTGGATATTAAATCCCTCTAGAACGACCCATAACGAGACCCTAAGCTAGATTCAATATCTACATATATGAATCTAAAAGAATAAGGAAGGAATCAAAGGGGTCAAGCCTCGCCCAAAGCCAAACACCCAAGAACACACACCCCGGACAAGGCTCACCGCGGGTGCAGTGGAGCCCTTGCCGCAGGTGCGGTCAGGCGCCAGTGGTGAGCTTTTGACAGCTTCGATGGCGAACTCACCCAATTTGATTCATTTGCCTTCGATTCGTTTGTGGTTCGATCCCCAACCTTCTTAGGCCTTTGAACACCACTTAAGATCACCTTTGTAAACACTCAAAGGGGTTCGATCTCTTCTCAAACGAAGCTCACAAGCTTGACAATAATGGAGATTTCAGAGAATTTTTCAGAGGAAGAAGATGGAGCTCGTCCATGGCTTCTCCTCCTTCTTTTATACCCCAAGCATAGAGCTTACCAACCAATGATGTCAAGGAGGAGGTGGCCCAACCAGATAGTCAGCTAGGAGGCCAACTAAGGTGAGCTACGGTCTGCGACTTATCGCGATGACGTCGGGACTTACGATGGCCGTGGGGTGCGGTCAGGGTGCGGTGGGGGTGCGGTGTCCGACTCGTGACCGCCACTGGCATTGGCCTTCGCCGCGGGTGCGGCAGGGTGCGGTCAAGGCCAATTTTGCCCCATTTTTCCCGTTTTGTCGTTTTTACCAAGTGGTTAGATATTTTTAACCACGGGTTAAATATATTCGTACACGAATGACCTTTTAACCCAAAAATACATTAACTGTATTTTATATTACTCAAAAAAATATTACAGAGATCAAACATCTCATAGAATGTCCGTACTTCTCTGAATTTAATCTGACATGTAATATGGGCATAAGAAAATTCAAAATTTTTCCTTGCAAAATGAGGGATATTACATTACCTCCTCCTTAAAAGAAGTTTTGACCCCGAAACTTAGGCCGAAAACAACTCGGGAAAGCGTCTAAGCATATCCTCCTCAATCTCCCAAGTCTCCTAGGTAACTTCTTCGGTTCCTGACTTGGACCATAAAATCCGTACCAACGGTACTATCTTGTTGCGCAAGTGCTTCCCACGGCGCTCGAGAATACGCATAGGTATCTCTTCATAAGTATCATTTGCTTGAATCTCAATGTCTTCATAGCTCAGCACATGAGACTCATCAGGCACGTATTTCCTCAGCAAGGATACGTGGAACACATTATACACTGGATGTGCCGATGGCGGCAATGCCAAACGGTACTCCAGAGATACCACCCTATCAAGGATCTCAAATGGTCCCACGTAGCGAGGGTTAAGCTTCCCACGCTTACTAGACCTGAACACACCTTTGGTTCAACTTGGTATGAACAGTAAGTAAAGTTACTACAGTCTCGTGCGGTGTCCTCCAGCTCAATGCATCGACTACTACATTAGTCTTGCCCGGATGATACATCAATTCGATGTCGTAGTCTTTGAGTAGCTCTAACCAGCAATGTTGTCTCATATTCAACTCCTTCTGAGTGAATACATACTTGAGACTCTTGTGGTCGGTGAAGACTTGGCATCTCACGCCATAGAGATAATGTCTCCAAATCTTCAGGGCAAACACTACCACCGCTAACTCCAGATCATGCGTCGGATAGTTTTCTTCATAGGTTTTCAGCTGCCTTGACGCGTAAGCAATAAGCTTGCCTCTTTGAATCAACACACATCCTAAACCACTCTTCGAAGCATCACTATAGACCGCATAATCATCAGTTCCGTCTGGTAGCGTTAGCACTGGTGCGGAGGTCAGACATTGCTTCAATTTCTGAAAATTGGCCTCGCACTTGTCATTCCAGACAAACTTCTTGTGGACCTTGCGAAGCAGACCGGTCATAGGTAGAGCGATCTTAGAAAATCCCTCTATAAACCGTCTATAATATCGGACAAGTCCAAGGAAACTACGCACCTCTTTCACATTCTGAGGCCGCTTCCAGTTAGCTACTGCTTTAATATTTTGGGGATCAACCATTACCCCCTTCTCATTGATCACATGGCCTAAGAAAGCCACTTCCTTGATCCAAAAATCGCACTTAGACAATTTAGCGTACAGCTCATTTTGTCTAAGGATTGACAACACAATCCGAAGGTGTTCCTCGTGAACTTCCTCATTCGGAGAATAAATCAAAATGTCATCGATGAAAATCACCACGAACTTATCCAAGTACTGGTAAAAACATCGATTCATTAAGTCCATAAAGACCGCTGGAGCGTTGATAAGTCCGAATGGCATGACTACGAACTCATAGTGACCATACCTCGTCCGGAATGCAGTCCTCGGAATATCTTCCTCACGAATTCTGAGCTGATGATAACCAGATCTCAGATCGATCTTGGAAAAGACTTTAGCTCCCTACAACTGATCCAACAGATCATCAATCTTTGGCAAAGGATATTTGTTCTTGATCTTGACTTTATTCAACTCACGATAGTCGATACAAAGTCGAAACGATCCATCCTTCTTCTTGACAAACAAGACCGGAGCACCCCAAGGCAATGCACTCGGTCTTATATAACCTTTGTCAAGAAGATCCTCTAGTTGCTTCTTCAACTCTTGCATCTCAGCAGGAGCCATCTGGTACGGTGCCTTCGAGATCGGCGCAGTACCCGGTTCAAGATCAATAGAAAATTCCACGACACGATGCGGGGGTAATCCAGAAATCTCTTCCGGAAAAACATCAGGAAATTCACGAATCACAGGAATATCAAGAATTGTTGGTTCATCTTTCATGGGCAAATCCAGATAGCAAAGGTACCCGACACAACCCTGTCGAAGTAGCTTAAACGCAGCCATCGCATTGATAAGCCTGCCATTATCAGCGTCATTCTGACCCTTAAATTTGCACACGCTCTGGTCCCGACACAGTTCTTGTACTAAAGTCGATTACCGCCCCATGACGTGTCAGCCAATCCATATCGAGAATAACGTCGTATGGAGCCATGGCTATTCGGATCCAATCCACTTCAAACTTCTTACCCTAAATGGTAATCGGAATTTCCAAAAGACGCTTGGTTCCAACTAAATGGTCACCATTTTGGACCAGCCCATTACATGGTTCACAGACGGCCCACTAATGGCTCCGAGCCCAGGCCCAGCCATTACCAGCGTCCATTGTTGCCATGAGCCGATGTCCATACATCTCAACCCATCCTTGGTAGTTCCACCTAATTAATAGGCAGCCATCTCCTAAGAGGTTGTTGGTGAGTCTCGAACACGAGACCTCACCCCATACCAAGCAACGAAACACTAACTTGGTATAAACCAAAGGTTCATATATAAGAAGAGTTACAACAAAAGGTTCACAACCTCGTTGCACACACAACTTAACTTACTACACAACTATCCAAAACGAAAGACTGGGTAGCACCCAAATCAACAACATACCAACAGAAGGTAATAAGCACTTTAAGCATATGGAGCATCGGGTCCATCTGCCTCACGCATCTCGTAAAGGCATTGACCTTGACTCCCAAAAGCCACTGGGGCTTTCCCCTTGTTCTGTGCAGCTGTCTGCATCGAAGGACTAGGAGTCTCTGCTAGTTTAAACCTGGGTCGGTTACTCTGATTAACAGACCCTTGTTGTGACTCCGCTCCTTTCTGCTTTCCCTGCCAATAGAACTTCTGCAAATGCCCTTCATTCCCACAACCAAAGCATGTCTTTATTTCCTTCGGACACGCATTACTCTTGTGCCCAGCAGCACCACAATTGTAACACAGGATCGGACTCTTGCCCTGACCCGATTGCTATGTCGACTCTCCTTGAGCCCCACCCGTTTTCGCCTTGCTGGATTTAGCAAAGTTAGACGGTGGCGCAGGACGTTTGAATCCACTCGCCTGAGGTTGATTTTGCGTCGACCTCTGGCGATTCTTTCTCTTGGTCGACTCATCCAGAGTCACTTCCAACTTGTAAGCCGCATCCACATATTGCTCCAAGGTAGAGCAATTGTGGCTCAACATCATTGGCTTAATCTTTGGGCTCATCCACTCGTGGAAATGCCAGATTTTCTATTCTTCACTGGATACTTTCGATCCAGCGTACCGCAACAAGTGATTGAACTTGGTTGCCAGCTCATTCACCTTTAACCCTTCAGTCTTAGGATAAAGAAATTCCTTGCGCTTTTCCTCTCTCATTGCCCGAGAGAAGAATCGATCAATCATCTTGGTCTTGAACATTGCCCAATTCAAATCAGGGCTATCAGCAAGACCAGTGTTTTCCCACCACTCACTAGCATCTCCTTTCAGTTGAAGAGAAGATATGTGCACCTTCTCAGCCTCAGTGCACTCTACACTGCGGAACAACCGCTCCATGTGGGAAAACCAATGCGTTACTTCAACTGGTTCACCCTTCCCATTGAAGATGTCAGGTCTCATAGAATTTATGGCTTTCAGCGCTCGGCCACAATCATTCCTGCTCCTGACCACATTCTCCTGATGCAAAGGTACACGAGTTTCCTGTTCTCCAACTCCCGGGGTCGTTGAGGATGCCGACACATCTTGCGCCTGAGGCATATTCGGGTGTAGGACATCGCTTATTGCTTGCATGAAAATTCCTCGAATTTCTATAATGGCCGCTTCATCAAATATCCTTGGAGCGTTGGCCTGAGCTTGGCCATCGCCCTCTGGATTATTGTGAGAAACAGACTCGTGTTCCTCCACAGGGTTTGCAACATTCCTCACGTTTGGTCTGGGGTCATTACTCAGCCCAGCACCAGCACAGGTAGTGTTCCTTGTGTTCACCATCTATTTACCGGTCAAATTCCAAGGATTTCATACATCAATATCTTCCAATGTACTTAACGTAATGAAATCAACTTAGAAGAGATCAAACTAGGTAAATTTCATTGATGAATTCAAACCGAGTTACTAGGTTCTACAACCTCAAATCATAACGAGGGAACTGGGAATTCAAGCCTTATTGGAGATGGCGAAACCACCTCGGCTTCTTCCGAGTCCTTCTGAAGAGAAACGAAAGAACTCATAATCTACGAGTGACGAACAGAGAATTAGTCTTTCTAAATATGGAAGTTCGTTTCCATATCAGACTAAAGAAGAAGGCACGACTATAAACGGTAATATTTCAAATTCTTTTCATTTCGAAAACTCAGAGCCTTTGAAAACATTTCTCAATTTAAAACGAGTAAATGGTTCATGAATTCCCAAACCCATTTTAAAACTTTTGGCTCTGATACCAGATCTGTAACACCCCCAAATCGTAACCCATTTGGAAAGGGTATTACCGCCAGTGACCTCGGTTTCCACACCGAAGCCACCCCAGGCTTTACCGATTTAAATACAAATCATAAACAACAATCATGATGTAAACACCAAAATCTTTGGTTAAACATATGTCTGGGGATTACATCCCAATCCCCATAGGACAAAATAGAGTAATCAGCGAAAGTCTTTGCAAAGTATAAATACAAGGGTCTTGATCGTAATGATCACCCGCCAAGGATCGCAACCTGATAAGACCATTAAAACACCGTTTGCTTTTATAGTCGTTCTATCCTTTGTTTCTCGGATTCTTATCTGATGTGCCGAATCAAACGGATGACACCAGCCAACCATGCAGAGAACAATTACTGTTGGTTAGTCTAATGAAAGACTATGTAAGGGTACAAAGCAGAGTGGTTCAAAGTAGTCGTATTAGGTTAGACTCATCGATCCTCGAATCAAAACCGATAACGATAGTCAACCACCATACTCTACTGAAACATATGAAGAGGCATGATCAAGAGAAGATTCTGAAAGACCAAGTCTCACAGAAATCAATCCCAAAGAAGACTCCAACGAATTGAGTCTTATCAGAAATATGACAAATGTTGGGGAACATTAATTAATCATACAAGTGTTCAAAATGACTTGATGTTTCGGTTCACGACCAACCTCACCGCTTAATGCGAATCCAGATTGGAAAGGGAACGGTACTCTGATCAAAGTCAAGACGAGCTTTCCTAGTTGCACTACTCGTCTGAGGTATATTAATCATGTGCTACGACGACACTTATCTTATTTAAATTCCCAAACGCGCATCACGTTATAGACCTTTAAATATATGTTTCGCCATGAGGGACATATATTGAGTATATGTTTCATCATGAGGGACATATAGGATATATGTTTCGCCATGAGGGACATACTCCTGAATGGGACGAATCCCAAGATTTGTAGCATCAGTTAAGTGCCACCATCTCTATACCCGAGTATAGAGATCGGTCATTACCCACCAAATGGTTTTTGGGTTTATCACCCTTTGCACCATTAATCATTATTAAGAAACGACTGGACCTCGAATAGTCCATCGCTCCTACGAATACTCATGCTAACTAAACAGTTCAACACAGTAATAATCATATCAAAGCCCTCCAGGCTAATATCATAAATATATATCTATAATAGCGTTGTTCTAGCAGATATACAACCTATTATAATATCATATTCTGTTCACATCATTTATCAAACTATTCCCAACAGAACAGTAAATCATTCCAATGTAATTAACAATCAAACTATTGATAATTAATGGAAATATGGAATGATGAGTAAGAGCGAACCGCCACTTGCCTTAGATCAGACGAAAGCTTTAACAAGCTTAGAGACAATGGTTCCTGAGTCTGAAACTGGGACAGATCCTGGATATTAAATCCCTCTGGAACGACCCATAATGAGACCCTAAGTTAGATTCAATATCTACATATATGAATCTAAAAGAATAAGGAAGGAATCAAAGGGGTCAAGCCTCGCCCAAAGCCAAACACCCAAGAACACACACCCCGGACAAGGCTCACCGCGGGTGCGGTGGAGCCCTTGCCGCGGGTGCGGTCAGGTACCAGTGGCGAGCTTTTGACAGCTTCGATGGCGAACTCACCCAATTTGATTCATTCGCCTTTGATTCGTTTATGGTTCGATCCCCAACCTTCTTAGGCCTTTGAACACCACTTAATATCACCTTTGTAAACACTCAAAGGGGTTCGATCTCTTCTCAAACGAAGCTCACAAGCTTGACAACAATGGAGATTTCAGAGAATTTTTCAGAGGAAGAAGATGGAGCTCGTCCATGGCTTCTCCTCCTTCTTTTATACCCCAAGCATGGAGCTTACCAACCAATGATGTCAAGGAGGAGGTGGCCCGACCAGATAGTCAGCTAGGAGGCCAACTAAGGCGAGCTACGGCCTGCGACTTATCGCGATGACGTCGGAGATTACGATGGCCGCGGGGTGCAGCCAGGGTGCGGTGTCCGACTCGTGACCGCCACTGGCATTGGCCTTCGCCGCGGGTGCGGCAGGGTGCGGTCAAGGCCAATTTTGCCCCCTTTTTCCCGTTTTGTCGTTTTTACCAAGTGGTTAGATATTTTTAACCACGGGTTAAATATATTCGTACACGAACGACCTTTTAACCCAAAAATACATTAACTGTATTTTATATTACTCAGAAAAATATTACAGAGATCAAACATCTCATAGAATGTCCGTACTTTTCTGAATTTAATCTGACTTGTAATATGGGCATAAGAAAATTCAAAAAATTTCCTTGCAAAATGAGGGATATTACACCATGTACGATGGGTGCAACTCTGATATTCTTCTAGGACAACCTGCTTTTGTTTGGACGTACACATCCCTGGGTTCCCTGCTTTGCCCAAAGTCCCCTATAATGAGTGCAGCCACCTCATCCGCAGTAGGTAAGTTGTACTGTCTCTTATCAGGTTTCCGCTCTCCTATCAGTTTGATAGTGAACTCTAAAGATTCATGAGCATGGGACCAATCTCTTGCCTTTCTGAACGCATGTGCTACAGCACTCGTAGCATCCAACATGTTCATCAGAGTTTGCACTGTATTTGTATCAATATTGCTGTCGACATTCATGCATCCAAGTCGGTTCTGGAGTTCACTTGTTGTATCGTAGAAGTACAACTGTGCAAATTTAGGTGGGGCCCCTTCACTTGGCATGAGTGGTCCGAGGCGGTGGTAGTTTTGTCCAGAAATCCTGAAAGTGTACGAGCCTTTGCTGCGATTGATGTGGTCATCTATCACAGCACCAAAAGAGGTGAAGGCAAAAACGCTATTATAGACTCTAATATTCCGCCTGAACAAAGTAGCACTTGTTGTGGTACTGCACAATAGATACTTTAGTGGCTCAGGTGTTTCTTTGAGCTTGGGTAAGCTGACCTTTCCCTCTTGGCAGCAAATTGACGTAGTAAAATTGGACATAGTAGCCTTGTCAGCTTTTTCCTCCAGCCACATCCTTGCGCCACAGAAGTGGCACCTTGTCGTAGGCGCGTTAAGCTTTGCGTATTTCACCTCTGCACCTGCGATTACAGATAACATCATGAGCCAACAAAGTGGACATTGTTGTTGTTAGCTTTGGCTAAAAGATACTGACTGTTTGAGTAACGTGCAACAGCTGCGTTTGCGCCTTTCGCCTTTGGTGGGCGCCCACGCGGCCCTGTTCCAAGAAGTGGCGGGAAGTGTATTTGAATTCAGCCAGGGGTTTCAAGGGTTCATCGGATTTAGTTTTGAATATGTAACATTCTTACTTGTGGTTTCGACTTGTGCAGGTTGCCCAGCAAGTTGAGAAGTACCGGTCACACTGTCATTGAGATGCGTCGATTTGGGGGGTCTACCCCGCTTTCCTGGTGCAACAGGCAACATGAAGGGTGTGTTTGTTTAGGATTCATGACATGTATGGATACACGTAATTTAATCATAAAATTCTTACATGGGGTCTCCCGTGTTGCAGATTGTCCAGCAAGTTCGACAGCACCGGCCATAGATTCGCCTGGGTTGTTCACTACCGATTGTTGCTCGCGCTGGCCTAAGTAAACCCACAAGGAAAAAACGCATGTTTTTAG
This sequence comes from Rheum nobile, assembly GCA_027886185.1. Lineage (NCBI taxonomy): Eukaryota > Viridiplantae > Streptophyta > Magnoliopsida > Caryophyllales > Polygonaceae > Rheum > Rheum nobile. Next base: position 1,587,075 of record WOAB01000090.1, read on the forward strand.
ATCGTTCTGGGTGGATGTATGCAGGGGGCGAATGTGGGCATTGTTGGTAGCAATTTATTTGAAGAATGCTTACTTGTGGTTTTCTTTGGCCAAGTCAAAAGGTGCATATGTTTACAACTCATGTTGTGTGTGTTTGTTCAGAAGGTGGTAGTTTGAGGGTTCAAAACACTACCGTTATGCTAATTATGTAATACCTGGTTCTGTGAGGTCCAATCCGCAATAATTCGCAATCCTTCCGTCCAGTTGTGTAATTTTTCGGGTGATTAATCGCATAGTAAAGTCCATTCCTCCAAACCTGGGCAAATAATATGCGAGCAAGATGCATAATATATATATATATTAAAAGTAAGGGTGGAAGGTAGTGTGCTACTGAATTTATTATTGTATTGCTAACAATAATCAGAGAGCATGTTTCATTTTTAAAGGGCTATGCGTGTTTCATTTTTAAACCCTACTCAATTTCTCTCATTCAATATTTGGCGAAAGAATCAGCTGGCCTCGGTACCCTGCGTGTTCCACGCAGATTAACACCCTCACCATCAACGCCTGAATGGGCGGTCTCGGCGATGTCACCAGCCCCGCCTTGACCCGGCCGCAGATCTCCTCAGGGGCCCAAAGCGCGGAAAGGCCTTCCCCACCTCCACAAAGTGGTCGTTCCCTCTTTCATATCCACAGCCATTGTACAGCCTCCAGCCCGTGGAGCCGTTCATTGACATAAGTGTTCGGGCGCGTTTCGTGGCCGATTTCGCTGGATTTCGCCGTGTCGACGGGGTGCGCCTCCTTGTCTCCAGGTTCCGGTGGCACAGCCGTATGACTGAGTATGCAGGGGGGGCTATCGGCGTTGATTTCTGATGGGTTCTCCGATACAATCGCCGGCCACATGAAGCGACAATCCCGATTTTGGGGAATTTGAGCCTCTGTTCTGGAATCGACCACACTTCTCCGCTGCAATCGGTGGCATGGTACGGCGTCAACGCAATTGCTCTGCATGACCATTTGAACCCGGGTGAATGCATCAAGGTTTGCGGCGGCAACAGTGAGTGATAGATTAGGTTCCAGAACTGACTTTCAGTTTGCTTTGCACAACTTAATTTGTTGAGTGGTATACTATGGGCTATTGTTTGCAGTCGCACATGAATGTACAAGGAATACACATAAAGCTTGCATGTTTAGATTCAAGGCCGAGTAAATCTTACCCCCAAAGTCGGTTGGAGTTGCCTTGTCCATCGCTAGAGGGCCGCAAACCTGGCCGGAGTCAGTTTACTTGTTACTCCTAAATATCGCCTAATCTGGGAAGTTGCGTTCTGTGATGAGGTTGTTGCACCTAAGTTGGCAAGAGATCCAGAGCTGGGGCGATAGGGGCGTGTTGTAGGTTGAAGGTAGGTTGTCGTTTATTTAAAGAGTAGCATGTATGTCTTTGTTTAACAGTTACGGATTTCCTTGCATGTTTAAAACCATTGCCGTTTTTTTTGGGTAGTAAATTGCACTATTAAAGTGGGGGTTACACTTGCATCAATTTTGGGGTGTTAAGCCACTACCAATGGCAAATTTATATTTTGAGCCATTGGAAAGCCTTTTTTTGGTCAAAAGAAAATTGATGGCTGGAAGTCTGGAACGAAGAGAATCAGGCCTAATATTGGTAGAATTATGAGCTTTTAAGAAGGCGTTAGGCGTGCTGTGCAGATGTGAGTAGTAGGAGCTCGTTTGCAAGCGTATGGTGAACTATATACCTCACTCGAGGGAACTCAACCGTCATACAACATGAAGTACAATATAGCTGGCCCGCAACATGGGTCAACCCCTTGCGATAATTGCGGCCACCGTAGGAAGGATAATTTCAATTGTTCTCTGCAAGTACCCTTTCAATCTTAACCCCAATGTTGAAGGTGATTGAATCCTACAACACAATACAAATTCGGCACTGATTGCTCTTTTCCAGGGGAACGTTGCAGTCTAAGTAGATTTAGTATTCCCATTACCTTTTTTGGAAAATCCTTCTGCTCTCTTCCAAGGTGTAGCAGCTCCAATATGGTTCCTTGTCGGGCAGAACTTGCAGGTAAGGGTGGCGATGTTGTAGGGAGCCCGTCGGTATTGGAAATGTTGCGAAGGTGGAGTTTAGAGATATTTGTAATTACAGTACAATATAGTTATGTGCGTAGTGCAAGCATGTACCTCATTACATCCCTCAGTTGCTTTATAGCAGATATGTCATCGATATCATACATCGTTGTGGCTGAGGTGGTGGACAAATAAATGTCACATGCGCATGTACGTAATGGCATTAGGTTGTTCGGTATGCAGTCATATAAATTGATGATATATTGGAAGAGGGTTACAATACCATTCCATTGTCGCACATTCATGGCGGCCAAAGCAATAATGTACGGGGTCTTGCCCCCCTTGATGCGCGCAAGGAAGTCATCGCTTGTACTGCCCCACATGGACACCTTAATCGTGTTTCCCCTGTGCATATGATAAGTAACAAAATGCAATTTAAGTGCAACATTTGATCTACGTATGTGACTTATGTCAGGTCAGGGGGAAGCATGTAAGCTTTACCGCTCGTTCATGAGATGAAACTCCAGTAGCTGAGCACCTGTAGGGGTGGTTTTTATCGCCCCAATATTAATAGGGCACCCTACAACATCTGGCACAAAGGAGACACATTAGTTCGCAGGTAATCGAGACATTTTATTATTGTTGTGTTTTTTTTATGTTTATAACGTATATAATAATGATTTACAGTCAACTATATCAAGTTGGCCCATACATTTTATTATTGTTCCTTTTTTTTTAGGTTTGTAACGTATATAATAATGTTTTTTTAGGTTTTTGTATACATATATATTTTCCCAAAAAATGGTCTTTTGTCGAGTGAATAAAAATTACAATTGACTTTATATTATAACGTTACAATTTTGGAAAGCCTTGTTGTATACTTAGACTACAAGCGTTACAACATGCCAAAGTTGTATTGCCAAATTTGTATACTTAGACTACAAGTTGTAATGGTGTAAGGGGAAAAAAATTTCATTCGTATTTTGGTGCACAAATTAATAAAATTATTTAATACCAAAATGGCAAATTTATATTTTGAGCCATTGGAAAGCCCTTTTTTGGTCAAAAGAAAATTGATGGCTAGAAGTCTGGAACGAAGAGAATCAGGCCCAATATTGGTAGAATTGTGAGCTTTTAGGAAGCGCCGTTAAGTCAAGTTTGGGCCCATAAAGCCCATTGCAATAGAATTCACATATTACCGAATTAGATGAAGTCTTTCACCTCCCCTCAAAATTTCCCAGGTCACTATCGTGCCTAGCTCAGAGCAACCATAAATCGGATGCCCAAGTCCCGATTTCCCTGATTTCCCATTGTCATCCCTCATTTTAAATTCCCACAACAGCAGCGAAGCCACCTGAAATCCAAAACCCTAACGCATGAGGGGTCGAAGGCGGAAGCGTGTGGCGGTGACAGGAGCAGCTAGGGCGCACAACAACGTTATTGATGGTAGCGGTAGTGGCAGGCCTATAAAGGAAATTTCTGTCACGGAGGTGGCGGTACCCGAGGTCGAGGCTGTGAGGATTTCAAGTGAGAAGTCGATGGAAGAGAAGGAAGAGAATAGAGTAGCAGAGACGACAGAAGTAGAAGAAAAGGCGGTTGGTGGTGGTGTAATGGAAGAGATTGTGGAAAAATGGGTGGACGTCTGCGACGGCGGAGGTGTTGCTGCTGTTGGAAGGAGCGGAGGTGGCAAGAATCGGGCCGATGACGATAGATCCCCTCCTCCGCCTGAGAAGGTTAAATTTCTATATTTACAAAGTCACTGCTCTGTAAAAACACATTTTGCTTCATGTAACCAGGGTTTTACTGGAAAAGAATTTTGTGACCTTTTTGCATTTGGTCATCACCCCCTTTTCCCATTCATTGAATTTTGGTTCGTATACTCAGCAAGTTTCATCCAACAATGTTGAACGTATGGGATGCATTAATGGTTTTGTCCGTTTGAAAGGATTAACGGTGGTGTAGAATGTCTAACCGTGCTGTGGTGCTTTCTATACTTTCCAATGTAATGAAAAGCAGGGTTAACTACAACCTCAATTAAATTACTGGTGGTCAAGTGCTATAACTCAGTTTTATTTGCTCAAACACCTTCTTATCATGGGTGATCCTGTTTCAAAAAGGCTTGGTTTTGATTGATGTAGTCATCACTTCACTTCCTGAATCATTCGGTGTGCCTAAACCGGGAATTTGAAGCCTATGTAGTTGTAGTAATCTAATTTGTTTTTATGTGATTTGGCCTCCTTGTTGAGCATTTACGTGTTGGACAGTGCAGCAAGTTTTACATGTGTGCTAATATAATATGTGACAAATAATGGCGGAAGTTTCGCGTACCTATGAGGAAGTTTGACCATTGTAGGCGATATCCCGTATAGGGACCAATTGAAGGGGGTATTGCGCAAAGCCTCCCGCAGAACAGTCCAAGTGCCTGACCACAGTGGTGCCTTCTAAGTGGATAACAAAGCGATCACCGTTGCGGACGCGATACACCGGCTTCGGCGGAGCAACAGTGAAGCCACTAATGGCGTACACTTCTCCAACAACCAGCTTGTCGGCAAAGCAATGGCTGATGTTCGCCCGTGCAATGCAGTGGATCGCGCCTCCCTGACATAGAAGACAACTAAGGTAATCGCTAAAGCCATGTAACATGGTGGGGGTAGGGGGAATAAGTAGTCTGTTGATACCTTATGGTCTGCCAAGACATAATCTGTGCTGATATAATGTTTCTGCAGGGTCGTCGCGTCCCACTTACGGACCACCATAGCCTTCACTGTGCAGGCCCTCCCCTCAGTCAGCTCTGAAAAGGGAACATATGAAGCAGCCGCCAAGAAATCATCGATGGCTTTAAGCGGAAGATGCCCGAGGTATTTTTTGGAGGAACCGGAGGTAGAGTTCTTGTTGGACGAAGATGAAGCCATTTTCAGGTATTTACGGAGGAGTTTAGTGTCGTATGATGGCTCTAATGAAAGAAGGGTACACATTTTATAGGTAGGTAGAATCAGGTTTGCACAACCCATGTAACCGGCAGCTTCATTTCATGGGAACGTTACTACTAACATTAGTGTGCAGAGAGTTTCATTCCTGGGTTTGTAAAAACGGTTTTGCAGAGCACTTGTAACCGGCAGGCAGCAGCTTAATTCCATGGTTGTAACAGCCAAGTTAGGCTAGCACGTTACATCACCAGCAGTATACTTTAAATATCACGTTAATATCCAATTGTAATAGCCAAAATTAAGCTGTGTAATTTAAGAACCACACTAATATTTGATTGAAGAAACAATTGAATGCACTAACTATTTTCTCAATCTTTTCTCATAGGACAAAATTATAGTAGATATAGATAGATTTTTTGTCTAAATGTTAGAACGATATTCAAATCTATGTTAGTGCTTGTTTGATTGAAAGTCAAAATCCCATGAAGTTGAAAATCCCACGAAGTAGTTGCTTGTTTGATTGAAAGTCAAAATCCCATGAAGTTGAAAATCCCACGAAGTAGTCTACTTCCTCTAAAACTGAGGAATTGCTGAAAAATTATCAATTAATATTTTAATTCAATTTTTTTTTATCTTTTTAAATTATCAATCTCTTATTTACCCACGAGTCAAATTGTTAAATTTCATGAATAAATGTTATAATAGTAATTTTACATAAATTACCATGTAGTTTGACTATCAATCAAACAAGGCTTAGTAATTTAATTGCAGAAAAATTAGTTTATTAAAATATATTTTTCAAAACTCCAAGAAATACAATACACTATGAGAATTATTCATAGAAATTGTAAATTTTACGTTCAACAATCGAATACAAAGAAAACTAAGCTAGTTAACAATGAAAGTACTCAGCTCGCACAGAAAGGGTTACAAATATGTGTAACAAAAGGATTTTGGACGACGAATTTTAACTGTTTTTTTCATCAATTGAGTAGTATTTAGTCCTTAATACAAAATCCAATAATTACGTGATGTCCCAAATCTTTTGAAGCAAAAACATCTAATCATTGTGGCTCCTGCTGGACTGCAAACAAGGTAAGGGATAAGCACGAAATTATCACAAAGTTTAATTTTTCAATATTAAACAAAAAACAATTAGCCACTTTTAATAATGTAGCTTTCTTCCTTTTTGTACCTTGTACCACAAAAACCATACACGTATGTGCTTCCTTTGTCTCCTCTCCATGATATTTGACATTGAAGGATTACTCTTTCATCACTAAGCAAGAACTGTGTGGTATCAAATATGGTTGCACTTAACTTTGGGAAAACTCGATTTGATAAATGGGACATTTTGGATCACGAATTGGATAGCAGATGAGAATTATGAGACATTATTGAAAGTAGACCAATCCAAACGTAATACATTCGAGAGGTTAACGGTACCTTATCCAAAGATAATAAGGTTTTGAATATAAATCTTTGAAACATATTTTAGGTGAAATAATTCATTTGTTATGACCACTTTTGGCAATAATAGCAATTTACAATATGTATATTTCATAAGAAAATCATCATTTTTCATTAACTCCTCTTGTATGAACATGGGCTATTTTTCTTCTTCTGTTTTTCTATTCTGATTCAAATGTTGAATCGAAAAATCAATCCTCAACAAAATACGATATAGATTTGATGAAACATGTTTAATAAATCAGTTGGGCATGACACAAAATACTACACTAGTTAAATACAATTTTAAATATCATATTTTTGGAAAACGTTGAAACATGTTGATTTGGTCGATATGTTTTTCTATTCTAATCCAAATGAGAAAAGATATACTGATGATTGTGGTTTAGGAGGGGAATGAGAAAGCATCGCAGTCATCGGATTATAAGAAATATACTATTGTGTGCATGTAAAATACATTACGTGTTATATGTGCATGTGTATAAAATCTACCAATATAACCTATTGTATATAAAAATAATCTATGTGTACATATGAAAATAATTTACGTGTGCATATGTATAAAAACCTATGAAAATAACTTATGAGTGCATATAAAACAATATATGTATATGAAAGAATATACGTGTGCACATGATACGCGTATTTTCACATAAAATCCGACCGTGTCGAATTTTTGCCGGTACGATCTGGAGCGTCCGTTATTTTCTGTCCACTCCTACGCGGTCGTTTTCACGTAAACTTGGCCCATCCAAATATTGGGATAGAAAACCCAAAATCTAATCGACATGAGTCTAACAACAAAATACGATCTAAGTCAGTTGTGCATACACGGGGAAGTACACTAGTTTATTTCAATTTTGAAGTTCGAAATAGCCCTGCAACAAAAAAAATCGAAATAACCGAAAACAAATTATCGTAGTTTCTGATAAGGATTGAGTTGATGAATGGATAACTTGTGTGTAGCTAACCTCAGCCGTTTTGTCCTCATCAGCAAGGCCTTGTTATAATTTTGTGATTGTTCTTTCATTCTCCCATCTCTTGTTTGGCTTTTGGCAATTTAATCAAACTTTTTGGCCCTCTTGCAGAGTACTCATCCATGCCACGAGTCTCATATGACAGCCCATATTGTAGGATTGTACTGTTTACAATTCATGCTTGCCTATGGTTTTCAATCTGTTATCGCCTTGCGATCGATACAAAATGACATGGTACGTATACAATAAGTTTAGTATATCCGGATGAGAGTCTACGATGCAGTTTCATGTGCTCTTCACGGATGATGAAACACGCCTGGAACGCGTTGAAAAGGATGTTTTTCCATGGCCTGTGAAAAAATAAAGAGATGATTGAGTCAGGCTCAAGGCTCTCTAACTTACAAGAGAAATGAAATAGTAATTTTTGTGACTGAATATGATTCAGTTGGATTTGGAAGCATAAGCACATTGAGAGACCAGCTAGTGTGCAATTAGGCTCTAACACTTGATTATGAGGTAATGTATGTTTAATGCATTTTTACTTCTCATCAGCATCCAACAAGCTCTATGAGAAGCCATAGTGTTGCTTCTTATCACAAGCAAAACAACAGATAAGCTTGTTTCCTTGAGCAAACCAGGAAAAACAAAAAACCAAGTTTATAGCCTGGAATCAAGATGCATCAATGGTTTCTAACTATTCCCCAGATTTTCAAGGATTGAAACAAACAATATGATCATATCAATGCCAAAGGCAGTTGCTTCTTGCATGCATTTTAGCTTCTTTAATTTCACCCCAAAAAAAGCTCCTTTAGATTTACATTTTTGTTCATTTACACCTCTCCTTTGAACCATTTGAATGCATTCATTCAATCCAATAGTTAATGCCTGCAGTTCCCCAAAATACAGTTGATAGCCCACAACAAATGCAAAATTAAGAAATGTCGAGTGCCATATGGTGGGGAGTTCTACAATACTCCCCAACCAAAAAAATACATCTACAGTACCCGTGATCTTCATCGTGTCCTAAGGTGGCATTATCCTCGTATCAGCTCAGCCAGAGCTCGTCATCCAACCTGCTATACTCCCCAACCAACTGGCCATAACTGTCTATGATGCCCGAATCAAACCCTCATGTGGTCTCAGTAACAGATACTGGACAGCTTTCGACTTTGACATTGATCATACTCCCCCCAGTTTCCTCTTTCTTGATTGCTCTAATCACTGAGCTTCCAACAGTAGGTATAAGAGGCTCATCATCAACTTCGCATCTGTCATTTGACAGTCTGCGCTCCTTATGAGCACGGACCATCAAATCAAACTCACACCTCTTGTTGTTATAAGCTTCTTCAGGCTCGTCTGCAGTGTCAAAAGTTCCCAAGTGAACTCTAGCCTTTGTTATTGGATTTCTTATCTCACTTTGCCAACGGCCTGAACTCTTTTTCCAAGCACGGAAGGGTCTTTGTTGGCACCAACTTCCAGGTCTAAATGGAACCTGTCTCGATTAGTAGCTTCTTCCTTCCTCGAACAACCAGGTTTTTGAGAGTTGAGCTCAAGCATGGATAGATTGAACGCTTTTGCAGCTTCCTTATGAGTAGCATATGTGCCTAGCCATACACGATCATGGTTATGTTTGATTTCAGCCGCCCACCTCCCTGATCTCCTACGCCTAACACCCAGGTGCTTCTTAAGATCAGTGATGTTTGTATGGAAAGAAGAAGGCGTCTTGACAGAGCTTTAGTCGTATGTACCTATCAAATAAACCTTAAAAACCCAACTAATGTAGTCTGGTAAGTAAGAGTCGAACCCACAGAAAATCAAACTATCTATCCTGTTTGCAGAAATCGTTTACCAATCATCAACATTAACAAAGGAGGGTTTTGGCCTTTTGTTCTAAACTACGAAATTAACTAACATAAGTAACAAAGATGTAAACAGATATTGACGAAAGAACTCAGTCAGACAGATATTCACACTTCAGTTTAATTGGTTGATCATCGATTATCTCTAGTTCTTTAACCCAGTGAATGTTCCAATTTCTCTTCTTAAGTTTATTAAAAGGACAACCAGACCCTGATAACACTAACTACTAAACAATCAAGAAACTATCGAGATTCAATTCAATAGCAACAGTAAGTTCCAGGAATTTCAACAGATACATGTAGCGTAAAACAACCTGTTTTACTTAGCATGCAAATCAATTCTCTTCTACAATAAACTATCATAACTAGTTCTAGAATATCGCAGTTGCTACTCTGAATCAGATATTTCAACCAAAAACAATCCAACTCTAGCACAAGAATAATACCAATAACCACTAGTTGATCAGACTAGTAAAATCAGTAAAACTCAAAGAGATTAAGCACAAGAGAATCAATAACATTCAAAGGAAAAGAACAAGAGTTATAATCTTACAACCAAATCAAACGAAGACTTCAATTGTCTGACTAAGCAAAGGAAACTTAGTTCTTCATAATCTTGCAAAACACAAAAGTTCTCAATGAAAAATGTAACTGTCGTTCTGAATAATGATGAATGATTTAAACCTAATGATTTTTTTGTCTTTTTAACCTAGTTAACAACCTTCTAAAAATAACAAACCGAGAATATAAAAATATAAAACAAAGGAAATAAGATAACAAAGCAAATCTGCGTGTGAAATCTTCTGCGTCTTCATGGATTTGCACGGTCGCGACCGCGGTATTCCTAGCCGCGCCCGCGGCATACACTTCTCTGCTTCCTGACGAACTCTTACAATACCGCACCCGCTGCCTCCAATCCGCGCCCGCGGCTTTGCCTTCCTCAGCTTCTGACGCTCCAAAACTCACTTAAATCATCACTTTCTCCACTTCTTCTCTACTGCTCCATCATCCTAAATTATCTCCTAAGCCCACTCAGATAGCACCTAATAGCATAGTAATAACTCCTAGTTACGCACTACAAAGTAGAGCATATCAAATTCCCCCATGCTTAGACCTTGCTCGTCCTCGAATAAGCTAATGGAAACCTACTCCTCCAATGTAATACCCAAGGTATCAGGAAGCACAACAAAATTCTCCACTAAGAATTGTACCTAATCATGAATCTCCAGCAATACCAACACAGCACACAAACATCAAAGGAAGTAGAGTACTTCCCCCATGCTTATCCCAAACTCCAGTATGTGAATGAAACTTTCTAATCCTAGCTCCAATCTATCTCCTTATAACTCCAGAGTGACCTATCCGAAACCTCCTTATTGTTCCACCACTTATGTCGCCACGTCAGAAGAATGAATGAATCCTAATAGTCTCTTTTTTCTTTTAACCCATTCTGTCTAGGCGCCCTTTCGAGTTTTCACGTAGCCACTCATTTCATTTTTCATAGATGAGCTCACCAATTCTCACATCACTCTTTAACCTCTTATTACCCCAGCCTAATGCCGGTCCGGGCCCCTGAATTTTGCCTAAGCCGCCCTTTCGGGTTTTCAGCTTAGCCAGGCTTTTTTGATATTTTTTTCTTTTTTTCGCTTTTTTTTTTGTTTTTGTTTACAAACAACAACAAGTATAAATTCATCCCCCATGCTTAAATATTGTATTGTCCTCAATGTAATGAAAGACGAAAATGAAAATCAGGGAAAGAAAGAAAAATACCCACTAGGGCTGCCGAGGTGGTTTGCGTCTCGGACGACGGGGTTGGCGTGGCAGTGGAAATTCATTGAAGCAAGAGTCTCTGGTACGCTGGCGGGTGGCAATGCTATCCAACTCATTATTTGTTGGTCCCCTATACCGCTCCTACTCGGAACGAGCAAACTCGTCCTGGTGCTCGCTGTAAGCACACACCACTATCTGTTGATCCCGGAGCCGCCGAACATCCTCATCTAGCTCGGCAATCCACTCACCATGCTGAGTCTGGGTTCTCCGGACATCACCCACATCTGCAGCAATCCGATGCTGCTCTTCCATCATATATCGTTGATCTGCAGCCATCTCTCTCATCGTCATGTCCATCTCAGCTTGGCGGTAAGCCATCTCCTCATGTCGAATAGACATGCTGGACATAGCAGCCAGCATCTGCTCCTGCCAAGAACTAGGCTCACTAGAAGTTCCTGCAGGACCACTCAAAGTGCCCGCCTCGTACTGCCTATATGTGTCAGCGGCCTCATACTGTCTCTCCATATCGAGCATCATATCAGCAGGCGCCCCTAGAAACTCTTCCTCAACAGCTGCTCTATCCTCCTCCTCATCATCAACCATATAAAAATCTCGAGCCGTAGGTCCAAAGGGAATGAAACGAGGTAGGAAAAGATGATGAATGCCACCCTTCCTTGCCTTCCAGAAATAATGTTCCCGTGTATAACCCAACAACCTCGCCTTATTCAAAGAGTGCTCATCATAAAATATGCACCAGGCAACTGCGTATAACTCTCTGATGCTTCCGGTCCCCAAGTACGAGCAATCAGGGTGATCATCCCACCCAAATCTATTCTGCCGGATCCCTTGTCGCGGGCCTGGAAACAACTGGGTACAAACAGAGCAACCCAGTCGAGAACAGACTCACTCTCTGGAGTCATGCACCAGAGCACTGACAGATCAGCAGCACCCTTTGTTGACCTTTCCATGCCCCAAGAACGCCATAGCTATCGCCTTGTGGGCCAATCTCAGGCAAGGATGCGTAATCGTGTAATTGTACTCCCCTTTCCTCGGGTTGAACACTTGACCAGTAGTTGCCTGCCAGAATTCATAATGTCGGGTGCCCACAGCAGTCCACCCCTCAGTTGGTGGAACGAACACCCCAAAAATCTGTCTAAACTCATCAAATGATAATGACTGCTCCACATCATTCAGGTGAAATGTAATCCTATCCTCGTCTCTTTCCAAAGTAGCCAAAAATTCCAACACATAAAGAGGATAGGTAGGATTTGAATTCTTAAGGTCGAAAATGGATTGTTGCTTCGGAATTCAAATCGACATGGTTCGGACATGGATTTTGGTATTTTAGGAGTCAAAGCTTACTAATTTGAGGGAGATAAACACAATGGTGAAATTGGATTTGATCAATTTGAACTGGAATGGTACAAATATGAAAAAGTTTGGTTACAAAATAAACAAACCCAAACCTTAGGGATATCAATTAAAAAAAACTTAATTATGAGACACTAACAGAAATAACCCTAAACTCATGGACATTAATAAGAATTTCCCTAAATTAAAATCTTTTCCTAGAAGAATGCTCAATACCAAACCCTAAGTGGGTGATTAGAAGTTAAAGATTAGAAGTCAAAGTTATAAAGCATACATGCATGTGTAAGTCTGAAGGACCCGGACTTTTACCTGAATTTCATCAGGAAGAGAAATTCCAATTAATTGTTGAACAATTTCACAAGTATCCTGCAAAATTTGCATATAGAATTTGTAAGTAAAGAAGCAAAAAAAGTGGAAACAAATAAAAGAGCGAGAAAGCTTGCAATCAACATTACCCGTTGACAGTGAATGTATATACAAAAAAGACTCCCACCTCTCTCTAAAAACTCCCAACTCTCTAAAAAAATAAATCCAAAAACTACAAATATTAACAACATCAACAACATTGGGATCCTTTCAAACAATAACAATTTTAGCAATTTGAGGGAGCCAAATTAGATTTCTTTCTCTATTTTGGTAACAAGTCCTCTCTTGCTCACAATTTATACAACAAACAATCAAAATTCTTTGGGATTTCTCACCCAAACAAATACAAGGCTGTATACAAACTCATTAAGCACCCGAATCACCATTGTTGGAGAGTTTGGAGCTCCTAATTACCAAAGAAACAACCCATTCGACCACATCTCCTCTCTAATCCAACTTGAATCATAATGGTTGTTGGACTCTCCTACTTGAAATCGTGCCTACATACCTACACCATCTGTAAGGAACATCTCCTTTGCACCCACTAACTTTTACCCATTTCGGATTGTTTATCTTACAATCTAGTGAGATCTGCTGTATTTGGCTTAATCCACTAATCCCTTGTTCAAATCCAAACAATACTCAAACCCTTTCTGGATCCTACCACCATCGTTGGCTCAAATTGATTTTTTGACCCTTCCTTTCACGTTCTGTACTTGGTTTACAGTGATTGTCTAGGAAGAAAGAACAAAAAAATATAAAATAAGGTAAAGCTTGCTCTGCAAGCTTAATTCTTAGCCTCACAAGATTGAAAAAACAAAATCAGCTAATATATAAAAATGTTTTTAGTACATTGGCACTATAGGTGTACTATTTTCTCAACCCCATAGACTAATACTTGCACGTCAAGTATTTTGACCAAAATTTTACTCTTACCTGCATATTTATATATGTTGTTTTTATATATAGAAGTCTTTTCAAATTCTGGTACTTCATAACCCCATAGACTAATACTTGCCCCCATCCCGTATCCAGATCCATAAGAATTGGGCATGTTTCTTGACCCGAAACTGACAACATTTTTGACCCGTACCTATCCATCGAAGGGCTGTGTTTTTTTCAACCCCAGCGGCCTTCCCCAATGCGTGACATCCGGCCAACCCCGAGCGAGTAGCTCCCACGTTACCCTCAGATCAAACATTTCCACGACTCTCTTAATAATTCAGACCACGGCTCTCGGCTTCAGATGCATTCTTCGGAGGGTGGAGCTTTCCTAGGCGGTGAATCGAGTTGTAGTTCCGGGCAAGGTCGAGGAAGACCATCAATCCAGCGGCGCAAATTTCATTTGTGCTTTACTCACCTCACTTCTGGGTTTCTTAGCTTTATTTTCTTCTAGTTTGTATCTCTTGTTATTGTTGCTTCTGTTTTTCCTTCACTTTTTTTCGTTTTTTGGGTTGTCTTTGTTTGTTGTTTTGTCGGATGTTCCGACAGTCGATGTTTTCGGCCTCTCGAAGTTGTATTATTTGCAACTTTGAATTCTTACCTTATAAAAAAAAAAAAACATTACACGTTGACTCTCATGCTCTTCTTCCCTTGTTGACTTCTGTCAAAGAGAAAAAAGATGGATGAACAACAAACCAATGTTTTGCAAAGGAATATTTGTACACCAAATTGGGTTGAACTATAACCAGATTCTTTAAATATACACTGAATGCCAAATTTGGTTGAAATCTTTTATTTCTATTTCAACCATTCTGTGCTGGAGACATGAGATTGGCTATTGGCGACAATGTGTTTAAATAGGGTTCAAATGCGTATCTGTCAATGAATACCATGGATTTAGCCCTCGTTTGGTTTGTGCTACACTTCCTAGAAAGTTGAACTTTGTGTTTGGTTCAAAAATAAAACGTGGGAATTTACTTCCCAGGAAGTTTCAATTCCTTTAATCAAAGGAATTACACTTACCTTGAAGAGGTATGTAAGATCTATTTCTTGGGTTTTTTAAATAGAAATATTATTACTTCCTATGTTAATATAAAAACAATAATTTTGAACCAAACATGATTTTGTAATTTCCAGCAATTTACAATTCCTATGAAGTAGCTAAATTTCCAGGAACTTAATTTTCCACGTTCAACCAAACAAGGGGTTATTGCAGGTGTGTGACGCAATGACTAAAAATCAATGTGATACGAGTCACCTACCAAAACCACCGACCGAATATGTCATATTATTAACAATCATCCGACTTTTACATAAATACCAAAAATCATATCGATTAATACATCCGTTAGCGAAATAATACCTAAATGCACATGTCCGTTAAATCTCAGTTAAATCCGTGTCCATTTTGCCTTTTTTTAACCTTTGCTTTATGGGTTATTCTGGACCCGACTCAGTACCAAAATCCGAAGTTATTCTAGACCCGACTCATTCAGATCGAAATTCGGCGATTGAAATGGCAAAGTGTGAAAAGGGGCGATTTATAGGGTTTAGGGAGAATCGACAAAGGATAAGAGAATTAGGAGAAATTTGAGCATTGATTTGTTTCGAAATCCTTCCAACAGAGCTTTCTAAATCGTGCGGGGGGAGAATAAGGTACTAGAGTGACGAATCGACGACCTAGTCTACTACTGATCAGCGCTACTTTGTAGGGTTTAACTAGGAGTTGTTACCGGAGTTTTGGGTACCAATTGGATGTGTTTAGAGCGCACGCCGATTTTTTTCGCCTCGCACTCTCCTCTGGGCGGCACTTAGAGCCGCCCAGAAAACCCTTCCAAAAAACCGGTTTGCACCTGGGCGACATTAGGTGCAGCCCATGCAAACCGGTTTTTTTATAACCCGATTTGGACTTTTGTAGAACCCGGTTTTGAAATTTAATTTATTTATTTTAAAAATTAAAAAATGATTTTCTGAAAACCGGATTAAAATTCGGCGGCACTGAAAGCCGCCGAGTCTAAACCCAAAAATCTGGGCGGCAAAACATGCCGCCCAATGGCGAATTTGAAATTGAAACTTGGGCGGCAACTATTGCCGCCCATGTGCAAACCGCCCAAAAATTGAAACTTCGGCGTTATTAAATGCCGCCCAGGGTCGTCTTCTCCGAGAGCGATTTGCAGAGATCGAGAGCAAAAATGGATCCCGGCGGCGATTATTCGGTTGACGACATATGGGAGTTCTTGGCGGAGGAAGAACTGAGGGACCATCAG
Organism: Rheum nobile; assembly: GCA_027886185.1. Classification (NCBI taxonomy): domain Eukaryota; kingdom Viridiplantae; phylum Streptophyta; class Magnoliopsida; order Caryophyllales; family Polygonaceae; genus Rheum; species Rheum nobile. Next base: position 1,603,082 of record WOAB01000090.1, read on the forward strand.
ATGGCGGCGGCGAGAGTTCTTGGCGGAGACGGCGGCGATGTACTAGAATCAACGGCAGATTCGACGGTGGCGGCGGCGGCCAATCTCTGTTTCACGGGGGGCAGCGACCAGGCGGCGGAGGAGGCGGCGGAAGCGAGGCTGGGGGAGAGGGGTGGCGACGCGGCGGAGGAAGCGAGGCTGGCGGAGGAAGGAGGCGAAGCGAGGCTGGGCGAGGCCGAGGAGGGAGGCGAGGCTGGGCTGCACTACGTGGTGCCGCCCAAGACCGAGGGCGAGGAGGGCGATATCGGGGCTTTTTTGGGCGAGGAGGGCGACATCGCGGCGGAGAATGCCTTCGACGTCGCGTGCGCGGTTGCTCAGCAGGCTATGTTAGACTTGGGTGAAATTCCCGTTCGCCAAAAGCGAAAATATGAACGGAGGCCAACTGAAAAGGTATGATGTTTTTTAAATTTGTAATCGTTAAATCTAATTTATTTAATTAAATTGTTACTGCACTTGTAGATTTATATACTTGGATTTTAGATTATTTAATCATTATCTTATAAAAAATAGTATATGTAATAGGCTCAATTATACTGTTAAATAATATTAAATATATCATTGTAATGAAAATTTTAATATATTGATTTTGTTTGTAAGAAAACAATATTTGGGCATATGTAAATATGTTATAGTGGGTAAAATGAATATAGTTATATTTGTAAATTTGGTTTTTATTGTATTTAATCATTATAAAAAATAGTATAGGTAATAAGCTCAATTATACTGTAATATTAAATATGTCATTGTAATGCAAATTTTAATATATTGATTTTGTTTGTAAGAAAACAATTTTCTATATTTTTTATGGAAAAATAGGAAGTTTTGGGTAAGATCGCACGGTCCAATCGAGATAGTCGCCCTACTATTGCATCTGCTCGCAAGAGGAGGGTTGGCGGTGTATCGCAGGGCCATATTGAGGCCGATAGTGAGGGCGCTAGTGAGGACGATGTTGGTCCCGTCCGCTCAGATGAGGACGTGATTATGGAGGACCCACCTCAGCAGTCACATCAGGAGGACCCACATCTTGATGACTCACCTCAGCAGCGGCTACCTCTGGAGGAGTCACATGAGCAGCATGCCCCATCTCTACGTGAGGCATCTCAGCAGGCCCCGTCTCAGCCTGAGCCAGCCACACAGGCCCTATCTCCGATTGAGCCACATCAGGAGACTCAGTATGGCCCATCTCCATCTCAGCATGCCCCATCTCCACATCATGAGCCATCTCAGCATGCCCCGTCTCAGTCTGAGCCAGCCACACAGGCCCTATCTCCGATTGAGCCACATCAGGAGACTCAGTATGGCCCATCTCCATCTCAGCATGCCCCATCTCCACATCATGAGCCATCTCAGCAGGCCCCGTCTCAGTCTGAGCCAGCCACACAGGCCCCATCTCCGCATGAGCCAGCTGAGCAGCTTCCTTCTTTGTTGAGGAGCTTTGATACGCACATTGCAGAGCTGATATGGAGGAAGGCATCGTTGGACCCACCCGAGGACGTTGTTAGGAGTTTGAGGGTCCAGACACGCCCTACGCAGTTTGCATTTTGGATGGATCGTATTCCTAGAGGGGTCCTTGTGGAGGGGTCCTGGTTTTGGATTGCGCAGCAGACGGGGTTGACCGGTTTACTTGATTTGCAGTTCGGCAATGCTAATCACAGCCTCATTTCAGCATTCGTTGAGAGATGGCATCCAGAGACGAACACCTTCCACTTTCCCTGGGGCGAGATAGCTCCTACTCTACATGACGTGCTGATGATTTTAGGGCTGTCGATCGAGGGATTTGAAGTGACGTCACCATGGACCGGTCATGATAGCGAGCTGGCGGAGTGTGAGGCTTTGTTCGGCTATTTGTTTGGGATAGATTCAGACTACAGCTTTGATGAGGATGATGCTGACATGGTCTGCGACCTTAGGAAGGGTTGGGTCAAGCAATTCCAGCTTGGGAGGCATGTGATGAGGATGATTGAGGAGGGTGCCTACCCAGAGGATATAGCAGCCGGTTTCTTATGGCACGCCATGTCGGCTAGCATCTTCGTTGACAAGTCAACGAACGAGCTGAAGACAACACTGCTACCTCTTTTTGTGGACTGGGAGCGTGTCGTTCATACTGCTTGGGGTACTGGGGTTCTGGCTCTCCTTTATAGGAACCTCGGAGAGGGTTCTCGGCGCGGAGCTGCACAGTTCGCCGGCTGCGCATGTCTTTTGGAGGTAGGCCTTTAATATAGTTAACTTATAATTTAAATTATTAATATACATTATTGAATTGTTTTTAATAACGGTTGTCTTTCTCTGTACGCAGGTTTGGATTTGGACGTACTTCGTATACTTCCCAGGCAACCCTAACCTCAAGGAAGGTGCGGACGACGACCTCCGACGCGCTGGACGATACTGCATTGGCCGGACACCTCTCCGGTCCCTCCGTGACCAGTCACACTACAAACGAATTCTGGACGAGTATAGGCCAAAAGATGTACATATTCTTTTTCAATTTTAATTTACAGTAAGATAGCTTAATGAATTAATTTATGTTCCATCGTGTTTTGTTAATTGCAGATACGGTGGATGCCGTACGAGGGTCTTGATTTTCGAGGTGCCCATAGGTCCTCCACTTATCGAGGGACTATTCGTTTTCTCGGTGTAGAGGAGCCATACATGCCAGATCGGCTTACACGCCAGTTCGGTTATCGACAGAGCAGGCCGATGGATATCATAGAGCCTCTGGTTGCAGTGCGTCCTCATGATTTTAGGGGGACGAGGCGATACCAGTTGCACTTTGACCCGCGTTGGCACAGGTGGGACCAGCTTGAGCATCATCTTTGCCCCCACATCTTGACGAGTCCTCCTGCGACGTTGGCTTGGGATGTCCACGACGCGTACCTGGACTGGTATCTACAGGTGTCGCATCCTTACGTGAGTCCGAGTGCACCAGTGCAGCCTCGTATCAGTAGAGGACCACCTCCGGCTATCAACTTGCAAAGCGTATGTTTTTTGTCCCATTTTATTCTTTTAAATTATTTTATGAAAGTCTATGTTTTTAAATTAAAATGTTTGTTTTCATTTGCAGCGTGTGGCGATGAGCAAGGCCTATCTTCATGAGCTTATGTCTGGAGGTTGTTTAGGGTGTAGGGAGCACTTTCAGCATATGCATGACATCCTTTTCAGTGACGTCATTCCTGTAGCTCCACCGCTTGTACGGGCTTCACAGATGCTTTCCCATGCATATAGTGCAGACTCTACTATATTTGATAGAGCCGAATCATCTAGGATGGCGGAAGAGCGTGCAGAAGCTTTAGCTTATTTTATTTATTTTATTTTATTTCCTTTTAGTTCGTTTATTTTATTTTCTTTTAGAAATTGTTATTGTTATCTTTTAGGAAATTAGATTTTGCTAAGTCTTTATATATTCTTTCTTTAGAACATTAGTTTGGTAAGTTGGGTTCTACCCCAAGTCGGGTTTTACCTTTCTTCATCTTTTCCCTTTTCTTAGTTTAGTTCTTTGTTTTGTTTTTGGCTAGACAATTGAAGCTTTGGTTTGAATTTGATATTGAGATTATTTCTTACTCTTTCCTTGAATGTTATGATTCTCTTGTGCTTCATCCCATTGAGTTTTATTGATTTCTCTAGCCTAATCACCTAGTTTTATTGTTATTATTCATACTGCAGGATTAGGATTTTGAATTCTATTGGTTGATCTAGTTCATCAATTATTGTGATTAGTATTATTAATATTAATTTCCCTAGCCTGACAAACTAGTTGAGATTGGTATTATCTATAGTGCTAGTTCCCCTAATTTGGTCATCTTGTTGAGATTAATATTGTTCATTCCTAATTCAGAGTAGCAACCACGATTTACAGGAACTAGTTGTGAATGTTTATTGTGAAGAGAATTGATTGCATGTCGAGTACTGACTAGTTGTTAAGTATTGCATGAGCCTATTTATTCCTGAGCTTACTGCTGTTGTTAGATTTTTCTTGATTGTTTAATAGTTAGGATTATCAGGACTAGTTGGACTAGTGACTAATTTAGAACAGGGATTAGGACATTCATGAGGATTGAGAATTAGGGATAATCAATGATTGATCAACCACACTAAAGGTGGATATTTGTCTAGCCAAGCTTTCTATGTTTTACTTATCGTTTTCTTAGTTAGATACAACCAACCCCCCCCCCCCCCCCCCCCCCTTTGTCTTTGTTATCAATTGGTGAATGATTTTGCAAACAGGATATATAACTTGATTCTATGTGGGATTCGACCCTTACTTATCAGACTACATTAGTTAGGTTTTTGAGGTTTACTTTGTTTAGGTGTCACAAAAACGCCTTATCAAATTGGCACCGTTGTCGGGGAATCTAAGGTCTGTATTTTCTTGTTTGTGTTTGTTTACCGATTTGATCAACAAAACACTATCTTTTTCTTTTATTTTTCCTCTTTGTTGTGTTTTCGTTTCATTTTTCGACTAACCCGCAGGAGTAGGAAGAATAGAAGAAAAACCGCGACCACGGCAAATCTCAGAGACATTTCCGCGATCACGGCCGCCGCGGCGATTTTAGGGTTTAGTTGTGATACCCCGTATTTTTATAAGGTTATTGTGGGAATTTTGGAATTTTCCCGAGTACCCGTTTAGTACGTCGGATTTAATTCAGGTAGTTTGAGACATTCTGTAATGTGCTCTATATCTGTAATATTTTTCTCAGTGAAATAAACTACAGACGATGTGCTTCGGATGTTTATACGCATTCGCGTACGATAATTTTTATCCCGGGTTAATGTATTGCTCGTTCAAAAGCTGAATGGGCGGGAAAAGGCAAAAATGGCGACCGCCGTACAGTAACGGTGCCCGTCGTCGCTGGGCCCGAGGTGTCAGGCCGTCGTCTCCTACTCTGGGCTCGCCAGGGCTAGGAACGGCGACCGCCGTAATTACGGCGCCCACCGCGGCCCGCCGTAGGCAAAGTTGCGGCGCCCGCTGTGATTACCTAGAAGTCATTACCCGTTGGTCGCCGGCGAGCTCTGGCCGCGCCGATCTAGCCCTGCTCGGCCTCGTCTAGGGTGATGATGAAGTTCCCATTGCTTTGGCTATAAAAGGAGGTGTTGGGGGAAGGGTTTTGAGCCATCCCAGCACCGAATCTCTGCCAAAATTTCGCCTCGTCGGAGTGTTAGTTTCGCCGGATTTCGGTAGCTTCGTTGGTGTCGGTTGGTGGTGTTTCCAGAAGCCCTTGTGAAGCCTTTTGGTTGCCTTTGGAGGTTGGAACCCAGGCAAGGCAAAAAGGGGTCGAAACGCGCATCATTTGGGTGAGTTTTTCTCTCGTTCTGTCGTCGGAGTTCTTCACGGCGACCGCCGTGATGAATGCGGCGACCACCGCCAAGAACGGCGACCGCCGCCAGTGCCCAGAATGCCTTCGTGGCTTTGGCTTGGTTGGTTGTCGTCGTGGCGTCTTTCCTTTCGATTTCTTTCACCGTTTTTAGATTCGTACTGTTGTTATGTCGGATCTAACTTAGGGTTCCTTTTATGGGTCGACTCGAAGGTCGTTGTGCTGTCGGAGCTATACCCGTGTCGAGCCCGGAATCTCGTCGTTGTCGTTAGGCTTGTTTCTACTCTGCGAATTAAGGCAAGTGGCGGTTCGCTCTTGCTCATAGTTCCATATTTACATTAATTATCAGTTGTTTATCTGAGTAATTAATTTGGAATGATTATTGTGTTCATCTGGAAACGGTTTTGTTAACTGTTTTGGAAAACTAAAATATGATTTTATAATAGGTTGTATATCTATTAGAACAACGCTATTATATATATATGTGTGAATTAATACAGATATTATTATAGGTTGTATAGTGTTAGAACAACGCTATTTTATCTGTAACTGGCCTTGAGGGCATTGATATGAGTTATTGCTGTGTTTGTAACTGTTTAGTTAGAATAAGTATTCGTAGGAACGCTACTGTGTATCTCAGTACGAGTGCTAGTCGTTTCTTGATAACCTGGTGGTTAGGATTTAGTTTCTACCATTCTTCTTTAGTGCCGTTGTAAGGATTTAGTTCCTGATTCCGCCTGAGGGATATAGTTCCCGCGAGATTTAGTTCTCGATTCGACTCTTGGGATTTAGTTCCCGAGTCAACTCTGCCTTAGGGATTTAGTTCCCGAGGGATGTTTAAAAGCTTATAATGTCATGTGGGTTTTTGAATTTAATAAGATAAAGTGCCCGAGTGCACATAATTAATATACCTTTGGCGAGTAGTGCAGCTAAGTAAATAGTGCAGCTAGGAAAGCTCGTCTCGACTTTTGATCAGAGTACGTTCTCTTTCCAATCTGGATTCGCTGTAAGCGATGAGGTTGGTCGTGAACCGAAACATCTAAGTCAGCTTTTAAATCACTGATTGTCTGATTCTTTAAACGTTCCAGATTTGTCATATTTCCTTAAAGACTCAATCTCTTGGAGTCTCTTTTCGGGTCGATTTCTGTGAAGATTAAGTCTTCCAGAATCTTCTCTTGTGCATACATCTTGTTGTTATTCCGTGAAAGTGTTGGGTTATGTATCGTTCCTTCGGTTATTATTCGAGGGACAATGATAGTAAACGGTTACGATCATTCGAACCACTCTGCTTTTTACCCTTGCATAGTCTATTCAGTAGACTAACCAACCGCAATTGTTCTCTGCATGGTTGGATGGTGTCATCCGTTCGATTCGGCACATCAGATAGAGCGAAGATAAGGAGACTAGATTGACTATGAAGACGACGGTTATTTTTGGATGTTTTTAATAGTTTCTTTTAATCAGGTTGAGATCCTTGGGAGATGACCATTGTGGTCAAGATCCTTGTTTGTAATACATTTAAAAGACTTTTGTTGTACTTTGTTTAAGACTTCCACTGTAATTTATTTAAACTCTGTGTTTGTCCTATTCGGGATTGGGATGTAATCCCGGGACTCATGTTTTATATAAATAAGGTTATCATTTTGTATCATTGTATTTCATGATTTGTATTTAAACGGTAAAGCCTTAGGTGATCTCGGTAAGGAACACTGAGGTCACTGGCGATAATATCTTTCCAAATGGGTTAAGATTTGGGGGTGTTACATTAGTCGGGAAAAAAAAATCGAAAACAAAAATCGAAAACAAAAAAAAATCAAAAAAAAAAGTTCTGCGATTTTCCGCAATCGCGGCCCTCTTTCCGCGACCGCGGCCCAGCTGTCCGAGTTTTACTGTGAGAGACGGTGCGCATCATGCTGCCAAGGAGGAGACATTAGCCCGACATTTTTATTTGGCACTGATGATGGCCCGACATTCGACAGCTGATGAGGAGGAACATTGAAGCCCGCTACACGATTACATTAGGGCTCCAATTCTGTGTTCGTTGAAGGCCCGTGCAACCCCGTTTTCTTTGATGTTCCACTTACCTTACAGTGGATTTATTTGGTTGCAAATAGAGCTTATTTGAGAAGGACCGCGCAACACCAGAGACATGTGTTTTCATTGATTTACCGCCAGCACCAACTTCCAAGTCCAGACCACCTCGGCGACGTTCGTGAGTACTTTTCTGCTTCTCCCTGTGCTTCATCTTTTTGTCTTTAATTACATTGAGTACAATGCAATGTTTAAGCATGGGGGAGTGATCTATACTTGCTAGTCGTCTGAATAAAAAGAAAATAGAAAAAGACAAAAATAAATCCTAGGATAAGTCGAAAACCCGAAAGGGCGGCTTAGGTAATAAGCAGGTGGCTTGGACCAGCATTAGGCTGGGGTAATAAGAGGTCAAGAGTAATGTGAGTTTTTGTGAGCCCATCTATTGAAAAATGAAATGAGTGGCTTGGTGAAAACCCGAAAGGGCACCTTGGCAAAATGAGTGAAAAGAAGAAGAGTGATTATTAGGATTTCTCATTTTTCCTGGCGTGGTGACATAAGAAGAGGTGATATAAGGAGGATTCGGGTAGGTCACTCTGAGAGTTATAAGAAGATAGATGGATGATAGGATTAGATATTTTTATTCACTCTATGGTGTTCGGGTTAAGCTTGGGGGAAGTACTCTACTTTCCTTTAAGCTTGTATGTTTTGTATGTTGTGTGTGTTGATTGATTGTGTTGGTGCCTTAGAGATTCATGTTTAGGTGCAGTTCTTAGTGGAGATAGTTTTGTTGTGCTTCCTGAGACCTTGGGTATTTCATTGGAGGAGTAGGTTTCTATTAGCTTACTCGAGGACGAGCAAGGTTTAAGCATGAGAGAATTTGATCAGCGCTACTTTGTAGGGTTTAACTAGGAGTTGTTACCGGAGTTTTGGGTACCAATTGGATGTGTTTAGAGCATAATTATGGAGAATGGAGTTGAGGAGAAGGAAGTGTGATTTGGTGGTTTGGGAGAGCTTAAATGAAGATATATTGAAGATGGAGGCGAAGCCACAAGAGAAGACCACGAGGCGAGAAGCAAAGGAGCAACAGCAACATTTCCGCGGGCGCGGAACAGAGTGTCGCGGGCGCGGAAGCCTTAGCCGCGGGCGCGGAGTGAAGACGAACAACAAGGACTTCAGAGACTTTTCCGCGGTCGCAGATTTATTTTCGCGGTCGCGGATCCTTTCCTGGCGCGGTGCGGAGATGCGATTTTCGCCCGAAAGCTTTAGCTTATTTTATTTCCTTTTAGTTCATTTATTTTATTTTCTTTTAGAAATTATTGTTGTTATCTTTTAGGAAATTAGGTTTTGCTAAGTCTTTATATATTCTTCCTTTAGAACATTAGTTTGGTAAGTTGGATTCTACCCCATGATGGGTTTTACCTTTCTTCGTCTTTTCCCTTTTTTTAGTTTAGTTCTTTGTTTTGTTTTTGGCTAGACAATTGAAGCTTTGGTTTGAATTTGATATTGAGATTATTTCTTACTCTTTCCTTGAATGTTATGATTCTCGTGTGCTTCATCCCATTGAGTTTTATTGATTTCTCTAGCCTGATGACCTAGTTTTATTGGTATTATTCATACTACAGGATTAGGATTTTGAATTCTATTGGTTGATCTAGTTCATCAATTATTGTGATTAGTATTATTGATATTAGTTTCTCTAGCCTGACAAACTAGTTGAGATTGATATTATTTATTGTGCTAGTTCCCTAATCTGGTCATCTTGTTGAGATTAATATTGTTCATTCCTAATTCAGAGTAGCAACCACGATTTGCAGGAACTAGTTGTGAATGTTTATTGTGAAGAGAAATGATTGCATGTCGAGTACTGACTAGTTGTTAAGTATTGCATGAGCCTATTTATTCCTGAGCTTACTGTTGCTATTAGATTTATCTTGATAGTTTCTTGATTGTTTAATAGTTAGGGTTAGCAGGACTAGTTGGACTGGTAACTAATTTAGAACAGGAATTAGGACATTCATGAGGATTGAGAACTAGGGATAATCAATGATTGATCAAATATTTGTTTAGCCAAGCTTTCTATGTTTTACTTATCGTTTTCTTAGTTAGATACAACCCCACCCCCCCCCCCCCCCCCTGTCTTTGTTATCAATTGGTGAATGATTTTGCAAACAAGATATATAACTTGATTCTCTGTGGAATTCGACCCTTACTTACCAGACTACATTAGTTAGGTTTTTGAGGTTTACTTTGTTTAGGTGTCACGACAACCCCTATCAACTACTGAAGTAGAGAAGGTCAGTATTGGTCGCAAGGATTTCCGTCCTCCTATACTCATCGACCACAACCCTCTTCAATGGAAGCCGAGAAGCAGTGGCGGCAAAGGAGCTCTGTCTCTCAACCCTCATCGAGCGGTGGAGGAGTTGTGACTGCCGAGGGGAGGCCATAGATCTGGTGGATCTAGAATGAGGGGGAAGATAAGAAGATGATCCTAGTTGGGGATTTGAGGATGTTGGGTCGGTGAGAGAACACGATCGAGATTTGATTTAGGTTGAAGTGTTAATACAACTAGTTTAAACCCTCGTGCCATGCACGAGCCGACTTATATTTATGAAAGAAAATTTAAGCATATGAATATACGTCACATGAGTACAAACTAATGACTATATGATTATAAAATATAAGATATACATAAAATGCGAATATATTGACATGTAGTTATTTTAGATTTTTTCCAAACATGTACATACTAATAGAAAGAAAGTGATTAAATTTATATATATACATTATAGGAAAAAAATCACTCTAAATATATGTAAAAATTACGATTGTACATGTTACTTAATCAATTCTCAAGAACATTTTGATTTTTGTATATTTAGAGTGAAATAGTATCCGAGATTGAAGTTATGAATCGAAATATACTATTTTTTTTCCTCAATTTAATAGGTTAGTACGATGTTATTTGTCAATCTTCCAACAATATGTTAGTGATGATATGTTTAGATCTATATTCTTTTTAAAACTTCTTAAGTTTGTTGATAGAATATTACTTTTTTTTAACCTTTTGTAATATTCAATTCAGGTTTTAGACATTGAGACGATATTATTGAAAATAAAATCATATTAATTTACTCATTGTTTATTTATTATATATATATATGTTGGGCACTTATATTTATTCGTAATCAATAATATACTAAATTAACTCAATTGGAGAATCAAATAAAACCCAATTGAATTATATTTCAAATAGTATATTGATATTGTCATACATATTTTTTATTCATTATCAATTATTTCAAGTTCATAAATAATTTGTAATTAAATCTTGAAAATGTGAAATCTATCAAGTGAAGATTTTATAGATATCTAGATTGATGGTTAAATTTATTTACAATGTTATTTGTCACTTTATAGTTTGGTTGATTTTGGAAGTAATTGTAATCTAAATATTTATATATAAATTTTGATTTGATAAACGTTTTTATTTTAAGTGAAATAAAAAATTAAAAAAAAGGAACGAATAAGAAAATAACATGGGATGGTAGATTCAATCCTGAAATTATGTATAAATACAATAAACATGGATGATTAGTAATGAATATAATAAAAAATAAAAAATCGATCTTAAAATGGATGCATGATGGTTTCTTAATAACTTGACCTTTTCATCTATAAGGACCATTTGAATATCATCTTTTCCTTTAGAATTCTTCTGCTTCCACAAGCCTACCACACGAACTTTGAGTGACCAATCACCTTTCACTTTCATAATGTCATCAATAAACTTGGCCATTGGAAAACCTAATCAATGTAACCATACATAATCAAATGTCAAATTTCATCAATAAAAAAATTCAGACTATGAATATACAGGACGTATTAAAAAATAGTACAGTATGTATATGAATACCTTGAGGCTCAAAAAGAATGAAGCAGTGCTTTGTTTAAAATCTATAAGTGGGATACGTATGTGAGTTTTAGAGAAATTGTCTATATATTTATAGAATTAACACGATTGAAGATAAAATTGAAAAAAAATATGATTAGATATCATATATTTACTCTATATATAAACTGTATTTAAACTATCTATCTATATATTAGTCTTATCATATAAAGGAACCTATACAAACTATTAGTCTTATCTAGTAAATCTTAGTCTTATCATATAAACGAACCTATATAAACTATTAGTCTTATCTAGTAAATCTTGGAGAATAAGAAAAGGGAAATTCCTATATAAACGAACCTTTAAAATAAACTATTAGTCTTATCTAATCAAACTGGGAGCAATATCATAGTTGTAAACATAGTTGCAAATAATATCAAATCAAAATTTCCTGAAATCTTTTCAAGCTTTTGTGTTGGGTTGACCCTTTGCTCACTATTAGGTTTTAGTGGTCTACGTGGACCAGATGCTATACTCAAAGGCTTATTACTCAGCTTTGGAACAGATTCATGCTTCCTTACTGGTGAAACCTTGTCTTCCTTTTCATGACAACTTCCTGTTTAGAAGGTTCTTTCTGTAAGGCCATCCGGCTTAACTGCAGGAGGCCTTCTTCCACTTTTCTGGTTCTTCTTGAATTCCCCACTATTTTGATGATCTGAAACAACATTCCCTAATCAAAACATTAGATAAATAAAATTCAGTGCCCGTGCCAAGATAAAGGAGATACTGTCATCAAGATTCCTTCAGTTGAGATACTCGATACCCAAGATAAAGGAGAAGAGAACATCAACATATTATGCAACACTGTCATCAATGAAATCAGTGAATTCTCTTAATCCTCAGCAGCATATGTGAAGTCTTTTGAACTCCTCATTCCACTCAACGACGCCGTATCTGAATGCAACAGTGATACGGATGCCTCCGGGGCTCGAATATGTGAAGTCTTGATTGCAACCATGGAATAAGTGTACTGTAAATGACGAAAGTTGGAGGAAGTTATGATTGATTTGATGAGATTGAACCATGGGCATGACGAAAGAATGTATAATCACCATGGGAGGGACATTGGAGGCAGAGCACCAATTTTGGCGGTGGAAGGGAAAGCAGAGGGATTGATGATGGTAGGCTAGTGGCCGGGTCATGTTTTGATAATGGGCCGGTGCTGGTGGTCATGTTTTGATAATGGGTCGGTTTTCCCAAATAGAAATATATGTATATTATAAGGTAATGGGTTGGTTGTATATTTTGAAATGATTAAGATGTTATTATAATATTAAGATATATGGTTAAATTTGTTTAATATGTTACAAAGTTTAGTTGGTTTTGGAAGTATCTACTTCTATATATTTTTATATAAATTTTGATTTGATAAAAATATATTTATTTAAAGTAAAATAAAAATAAAAAATGAATGAGAAAATGATACGTAGGAATGGTGGGTCCAGAAGCGTTCTAAGAGCTTAAAAGGGGAGAGCTTTAATATACAGATATAGATAAGATTTGTTTTGAAAATTTGAGATACAAAGAAGGATGTTTTTGTCAATTTGAAAAAAAAAATAGGTTAAAAATATTAAATTAATGACATTTTTAATGAAAGGAAGACAAATTTGTTGGAGTAGGTGGTATTCCGCTAAAGAGGGTCTATTTACATGTGATTTTCAGTGCATAGTAAAAGGTTGAGTGATTATCGGAAATATGACCTATTGGACAGGTGATTTTCGATATTTGACACTAAATATATATGGACTTATGTGTGTAGTCTCTCGATACAAAAAAAAATGTAAGTATTGCTAATATCATACTCTTTTGATCTAAAATAAGTGTCGTTTTAGCCTTGAGTATAATAATAGAAAAAAAGTGTTAAGTACACTTCAAATCTTACATTTTTGTACAATATTCTCACATACTAAATAATTACAACCCTTTTGAGCCAATAAATAGAGAGTTTAGAACAAAAGAATCAACAAAAACAAATTCCAACAATATTTCTCATTCTCATAATTCACTCTTAATTAATTGTCTAAAACTCCTAAAACAACATAATTGTTTAGAATTCAAATGAAATTCAAATGCTAAATGGACACTTAATTTAGATTTATGGTAAGAACCGAAATCCACTCTTTGTATGTCGTTATCATTAAAAAAGGTAAAATAATTGTATTATGGGAAAAAATCAAAGTGTTCACACTTGAGCCATTTTCATACAAACAGCTTGCTTCTCCATCAATGATTTGTTACCTATATTACCGATCCTCAGTGCAATCATATAATATTGTACTAGGCAGACACACAAGGACATGAGTTTCTTTCAATTTCGGCCAACTCTTAAAAGGGGCAAAGAAAAATCAAGTGAGCCACTAAAAATGGCTAATAACAGAGATACCCTTATGCTCTGTTTCTCATCTCTTTCAGTATTTCTGTCTGTGGGTTTAACTGTCCATGGCTGGGGAGTTGATGGTCATTTTGCTGTGTGCACCATTGCTCAGGTAAGCCTGAAGAAGCCTTTGTTGGTTTCTTAACAAAAAATCAGTTCAAATTTGTGAATGTATGTGGTGTGTTTTGTATGGTTACAAATTGTGCAGTGGTACTTGAATGACGCGGCTTCAGAGGCAGTGAAGCAACTGCTACCAGAAAATGCACAAGGGGAGTTGGGGCAGTTGTGTTCATGGGCAGACCGCGTCAAGTTCCGATACCACTGGTCCTCGCCTCTTCACTACATCAACGTTCCTGATTCAGCATGCACTTTCCAATACAAGAGTTTGCCTCTCAATCGCGCTTTACTTCTAGTCATCTATCTGAAGACTGAACCCTGAATCCTGATGTATGTTGTTTCTTCCTTTTCAGGAGATTGCAAAGATGAAGATGGGACTGAGGGAAGATGCGTGGCTGGAGCAATCAACAACTACACCACACAGCTTCTCAGCTATAAACGTGATCCAGCCCAAACTGAATGTCAGATTTAATTTAAGCCTCCATAATCATATATTCATGTTTCACAGAGTATTATTATTCTATTCTTGGCTTCTGGTTGCTTGTTTCAACAGATAACCTCACAGAGGCACTTCTTTTCCTTTCTCATCTCATGGGTGACATCCACCAGGTCAGGTGCAAACCAGTTTCACAACTACAAACAGTTCCCATTGAATGCCATAACATATGCTCTTCGATGAAAACTCATCAGTTAACAAAATGCAGCCGCTGCACGTTGGACATACCAGCGACAGAGGCGGCAACACCATTGATGTCCACTGGTACAGGAGGAAGGCCAATCTTCATCATGTATGGGATGACAGTATTCTTGAAACAGCAGAGGAGAGATTCCATCACAGCAATGTGAAGGAGTTAATTGATTCAGTCAAGCATAAGATAGAGGTATCCTTCATATAAAATATTCCTTTCCTTTTACAGACAACCATAACAGCGTGTTTGGCAACCCCAAAATCCGGCTTACAAGCTATTACATAACTTGTGTTGTGTCTTATAAGCTTGAACTAGATTATTATGATGGTAAGCTTGTCATGCCAAGAATATCTCCATATCCAACTGCAATGTGCTTTGATGTCAGCTAAAGCTTATCATGTTCATTCCCTTGTTTTTGGGGTATTTTCTGTCCGGTAAAACTAAAACAGACCGAATGGGCATCCGATGAGCAAGAATGGGAAAAGTGTGCTCAAAACAGTACAGCGTGTCCAAACACGTAAGCTTCACAACCGTAATCTTAGTATGGCTTCGCCTCCTCATTCCACAAGAAACCGAAAAATGTTGAGTTTTCTGTTTTGTGCAGATATGCATCTGAGAGCATCAAAGCAGCTTGTGACTGGGCGTATAAAGGGGTAACTGAAGAATCACTTCTTCAAGGCAAGTAGTTAGCAATCCTTACGCTTCCATGATCAAACAAATTTCTCCAGACTAACTAACTCGGGTGCATTTTAATTTTTGTTAGATGACTACTTCCTTTCACGCCTGCCCACAGTCTATTTACGGCTAGCTCAAGCTGGAGTCCGCTTGGCAGCAACTCTCAATCGCGTTTTTGAATGAGAACAAGATTTATGTATTTCCTCCCTCAAGCTAGTGCTAGATCAATGGTTGATCAGAAAAAAAGTCCTACAGATTAAACCTAAATAAAAGGTGTCCTAGTTGATTGGATATAGGTCCTTGCAGTCTCATAATCTTTGGTCACTTGTTATATTCAGTATTCAGTGTTTCATAAGAATACAAGTAGCGTCTATTCAGGCTTGAACTACGACATCCTGAATAGTTTAGCTGGAAACTAAATACATCAAAGGAAACAAGAACGATTCAACTAAGACAGAAATTCTTGGGCATCTAAAACTCCCCAGTCATTCGGGCTTCTTGATAATGAGCACAGGGCACTTGGCATATTGACCACAGTAGTTACTTACACTCCATGATAATACTATGCATGAACAATTATGTTGCTTTATCAGCTCTGATCAAACGCATACGAGCTTGTCGAAAACATAAAAGAGATGAATAGAGGCTTACCCTTTAACTATTCCAATATGCTGCTCGGCCATTACAAGCATACTGATGTTATACTTGCTCACTGCATCACATATGGCCACTTTAGCATCTCCCTCCTCTAAAACCGTCTCTGCAATGATCTGGGGTTCATAAGAGGGATTAGGCATATAGGCTCAACTGAATTGCAAACGGAATACGAAAGCAGTTAGAATCCTTGTAAGAGCATTAGTGTAGAAATCTAATGAAGATCATAAGATTCAAGCAAATCATTCCAAGCAGAGCCTTACGCCTCGGCTGGTGCAGACACTCTTAGCCTTCTCCAACAGACCATTTGCAACCTTCTTCTCTATCTCTTGCACAGATTTTGCAAAATCCAGAGCTGCCCATGTCTCCAAAAGTAAGGAAAAATGTTGAGTTGCTTCATCATAAACATGTGCAAGTGGGTTCATCAATCCTCAAGTAACAACCCAGTAGAAAGTATTCAAGAGAAGAAAGACAAGGGATGGAATGCTAAGTTACTGGTGTTTGCAGTGGTATAGAGACGTGCAGAGCTGAAGGAGGCGGAGAAGATGTTGGTGTAGTTGGGCGGGGGCTCACAAGCGAATATGACAAGCTGTCGAGAGACCAAGATTTCATGGAGGTTATCAAGTGCCCAAAGCAACGCGTAGTAGCTTTCTTCGCTCTCATCAATGGCCACCATCACCTTCTTTCTTTCCCTTTCCATCTCTTCTCCTTTTTGACTAGTGGGATTTAAGATATATTTGAAGCAGATAAATGAGTTTGCTTTGATGAGTGTTTTTTCAGTGTTTGAGTAGGAGAGCAAGAGCAGAGTTCAATGGAAATGTTGGTTTTCTTTTCCTGGTAAATTAGTGGTGGTTGGAGGAGTGGTTGTTCAAGTCTCTCAACTGTCAGTCAACAACACACAAATTAGTTGGTTATTTAATTCAGATAATCAGTGCATGAACTTGACAAAAAGAGCTACTTGTTATGATTAATAAATATTTAATTGAATGAAACCTCCTCCATCTTTGTTTCTTCACACAAGTAGGATTTAAGGTTTCTTCAAGAACTGCATAATATTAAGGCATATGCCCAACACACACACACAAACACACTAGATTTAACGAAAGGACCGGGCGGAAATCTAGATCTTGATTCTTAAACTGGTGGTTCCCTCACAACCATAACTGGACACTTAGCATTATTAACACAGTAGTTGCTGACACTCCCCAAGAAAGCCCTGCAATCAAAGAAGAAGAAGAAGAATGATCAAATCTCATCATTCAGTCAGGGATCACTTTATGTCAAAAGTCCGGTTCTCAAATGAATAATATAACCTCTGGATAGTCCCCTAAGAACCAGCAGCTGAACCTGTAACTTGTCCACAGCATCACATATTTCATCTTTTGGGCTTCCAAATTCATAAGCAGTCTTTGCACCTACCTGTGTCAAGGACCAACAATATCAGCAATGAGGTATCATTCTTGTCAATGTCAACTAATTACATCAATATTAGTGGTTAAACAAGCTAATAATTTGATAAAACGACAGATATACCCCATGTCAAGGAGAGCAATTGCTAACTTCTCCTGTTTTTCCTACTAGATCCAGAGCTACAAGCACAGGAGTTGTGTACCATAGCGGTAACCCTAAAATCGCAATACCCAATTTACCCAC
Source organism: Rheum nobile (assembly GCA_027886185.1). NCBI lineage: Eukaryota > Viridiplantae > Streptophyta > Magnoliopsida > Caryophyllales > Polygonaceae > Rheum > Rheum nobile. Next base: position 1,620,575 of record WOAB01000090.1, read on the forward strand.
TAAGCCAAAATTGACCAAAGCTCTCCCCTTTATCAGCATCGGCGGCAATATTAAATTAAAAGAAGACCCAGAATCAGGCAGTTTCTAATGATCCAGGCCTCCATGAGTAAAAAAGGTTTAATTTCTAATTCCGTGATATTTTAAGAATTAAAGATCAGCATTAGACAGTGAATTCGAAGAAAGAAGCAGTTAATTTGATCGATATGAATGAATGAGGGGGAGGGATAAAGAAATGGAAGGTACGAGCAGTGCCGTAGCTTGGGGCAGTTTATCAAATGTTTGCAAGTACACCTCGTCCAAACTTTCTTTTTTGTTACAATGGAGTAGTATGGAGAATCGAACTCGCGAATTCATGATCACTCATGTAGCATAACTCATAATTTCATGATTAGTGAGTGTGATCAGCTAAGGTGAGTGTCATGTTTATTAGTTAAGGTGTGCTTGCTTTGTTTTGACATGTCAACCCGTGAAGATACCATTAGTGATTTACCATGTTAAATCTAGACATTGTATCATTAACACACTATTCTACCAAACACTTCTCTTTTCCTCAAATGCCCAATACTTGTACCACTAGACTAGTTTAGCATAAAGCTTAATTTGATAACAAACTGCACGACGAAACCGAGCTCGGATGCACTAACTGCATGTTGAACATAACACCAACATTGCTTCTTCAATTATTCAATTCCAATAAAGAGAGCATGAGCTTGACAAAGAAACCTACTTGTTATGGTATACGGAGTAATACTTATTTGAATGATATTTTAACTTGATATACATTACATGTACTAAAAGACTTTGTAATATTACAACATATGCATAATAGCACACTTGTTTTAAAGAAACGACCAGGCTGAAATCTCAGGCTTGATTCTTAAGCGGCTGGTTTCCTCACAACCATAACTGGGCAGTTAGCATTATTAACACAGTAGTTGCTGACACTCCCCAAGAAAGCCCTGCAATCGATATCTAATTTTAAAAAATGATAACAAATCGTCATATCATATCTCTGCATTTAGCAGTAGTAACACATGTTAATACCTCTGGATAGCTCCCTTGCTATGGCTTCCAATAACAAGCAACTTAGCATGATACTTGTCCACAGCATTGCAAATGGCCTCTTTTGGGTTTCCAAATTCATAAACAGTCTCGGCATCAGCTACCTGTGTTTATTCAAGGACCATCAATTTCATTCTTGTCAGCTAATTATATGCAATTCCAGGTGTTTAAACAAGTAAAACTAGTAAGAACAAATTACAAAAATACCCCATGCTTAGTACAAAGTTCCTTGGCCTTTTCAAGCAGAGCAATTGCAGACTTCTTCTGATTCTCCTGAATTGATGTGATCAGCTCCGGAACTACACACACATTCAGATCGAAATGCTCAAATTATAGGGAAATTCCAAATAAAAGCAGCAACTGGAATTGATGAAATTCGCAGGCAATTGAAAAGAGAAGAGGAAGGGTACGAGCGGCGCCGTAACTTCCGGCGATGATGCCGCCGTAATCGTTGGAGATGGCGGTGAAGAGGAGGATTCCGGCGTCGGAAGTTATGGCGGACTTGAGATTAGCGAGGGCCCACTCGACCGCGTAGTAGCTACAATCGCTCTCGTCGATTGCAATCATCACCTTCTTCTTCGGCTCCCCTTCCATGTTTCTTGTTGAATGTCTTTTCTATCCTTTGTTTTGTTGGATTATATAAAGGCAGGGAAGCTGCTTCTTCTTCATCTTCTTGCATGCGTTTCAGCTACCTTTCAGAGATGCAAATTCCTAATTGTCTTCTGAAACAGACCGTCAAAACTGTTTCTTCTGGAATATTCAGACCACGTCACACGCGACATGATTTGATTTTTGCCCAAACTGGATCGGGTTTAATTTCTTCTGGATAAGAACGGCTGTGCGTGACGTTACGTTGTACAGTATTGGATTACTATGGTTACGTACTTTAAATGTGCAAGTGTGCACTATACGAAGTTGTGGGCTTCAAACATGGACATTTCGAGGGCACTTGCATTAACAAGCCCATCAAAATTAGCTTCACAACTTGTTATCCGAATGGTATTTTTATTTTGATACCGTAAGGTTTTAAGGATCCACCATCAACCAATCCTGAATCTTTGAGAGGCCTCACTTGAAACACCGACAAGAGGAAAAAATAACAAGCAAAAACAACAAAAAAATTAAAAATACAATAAAATGTCTATGGAAACAAACAAAACCGAAGAAGAATTAGACGAATAGGCTTGATCGATGAGAGATGTTCAAACTTGGGTTGAAAAAGCAGATATAAAACACAATCTGAAGACACTTCGAAACGATCAAAGATCACACGATCACTATCTTAATTTCTAAGCCGGAATAACAGTCTCAAAATAAACCAATAATCAACTCCGTAACAATATTGAGTGTAAAACAAGGCAAAAAGCAGTCAAGAGAGTCAAATTACTAGTCTTAGATTTCAAAATCCAAAAATGTTTTGCAAACATCTGATGATGAGAGGCTCTCAGAGCCCTTCGTCTTCTTCAAGTTCATCAGCAATGGAGAATCCAGCAACCTGTAGCAGTGGAGATTCTAGCGGCGGCGACGGCGGTGGCGAAGAATTCCAGATCCGGCGTGTGGAGGGGTCTTCGTCCGAGATTCCGACGGAGAGGCCGACCGTGATAACCCGTATTTCTGTAAGGATATTTTGGAGTTCTGGGATTATTCCCGAACGCCCGTTTTGTACGTCGGATTAATTTCAGAGAATTTAAGACATTCTGTAATGTTCTCAATCTCTGTAATATTTTTCTCAGTGAAATAATATACAGTCGACGTACTTTGGGACTTAATACTCGTTCGTGCACGATTATTTTTATCCCGGGCTAAGCCAATTTAATCCAAAACCTGATCGGATAAGAGCTGACCCGGCGGCACCCGCCGTGGGTTTGGCGGCGACCGCCGCCGGTCAACTCATCGGCACCTTCGTCTCACCTTCGTCTCGCCAGGTGGCCCTCCAGGTGGCCTAGGGGCGGCGACCGCCGCCATCACCCCGCCGCCATGGAGCTTGGGAAGCGGCGACCAGAAGTTGTCACCGACGACCGCCGCCGGAGTAGCCCTGTAGCTGCCGGAGGTCTGACGACGCCCGAATTGTGGCCTTCCACGTGGTTTGGCTGGCATTCTTATCCCTTCTTGAGGCTGGGCTATAAATTGAGATGATTGGGGATCGGATTGAGCACAGAATCAAGCTCAAAGTCCTCAAATTTGTCTCGCCGGAATTGTGAGCTCTCGTCGGAGATTTGGAAGCCGATCGCCGGAGCTCCATTGGTGTTGTTTCCAGTTGCCAAGAGAAGCTTTGGAGGCCCATAGAAGCTTAGAATCCAAAGCAAGGCAAAAGAGGACCAAATCGCTCGCAGTGAGTTTTAAGTTCTCGTTATATTTTTCCGATGTTCATAGCGACGCCCGCCGTAAGGCTGGCGGCGACCGCCTCCATGAACAGGCGGCGACCACCGCCCAGAACCCTTATCTATGTTCGGCTTTGGCTTCTGTGGCTTTCGATCGGACTTCATTCCTTTCGATTTCTTTCGTTATTCTTTAGATTCGTACTCGTTATCGTCGAATCTAACTTAGGGTTTCTTTATGGGTCGATCCGAAGGAATCTGTGTTGCCAGATCTGTCCCTGCTTCGAGCCCGGAAACCAGTTATCGTCGTACCTAGCTTCGTTTAAGCTTCTGCGGATTTAAGGCAAGTGGCGGTTCGCTCTTGCTCATCATTCCATGCTTTCATTAATTATCAGTTGTTTAATTGAGTAATTAATTTAGAATGATTATTGCGTTTGTCTGGAAACGGTTTTGTTTAAACTGTTTTGGAAAACTAAAATATGATATTATAATAGGTTGTATATCTGTTAGAACAACGCTATTATGAATATATATTTATGATCGCCTTGAGGGCATTTATGTGGATTTGTTGTGAACTATTGTTGTGCTTGAACTGTTTAGTTAGCACTAGTAGTTAGGAACGTTACTAGGGCCCTGCCAGGTCCAGTCGTTTCTTTATAATCAGGTAGAGAGGTGGCTTGTCCCCACCTAATACCATTTTTACGGTCATAACCCAACCTCTGATACACGAGTATAGAGGTAGGTGCACTTAACTAGTGCCACAAACTCGGGAATTCATCCCTTCGGTATGCGTCACTCTCAGACGAAACGCATATCAAGATGTATAGTTCCACTGGTGGTTTATACATTTAAAAGCCTATAACGTGATGCGCGTTTTAGAATATAATAAGATAAGTTCTCTTGACGCACATGTTTAATAAACCTTCGGCGAGTAGTACAGTTAAGCGAATAGTGCAGCTAGGAAAACTCGTCTTGACTTTGATCAGAGTACCGTTCTCTTTCCAATCTGAATTCGCTGTATGCGGTGAGGTTGGTCGTGAACCGAAACATCAAAGTCAGTTGTTTTAAATCGCTCGAATGTGATACTGTGATTCTTTAAATATTCCAGACTTTGTCATACTTCGTTAAAGACTCAATCTGTTGGAGTCTTCTCTTGGATATTCCGATAAGATTCGCTTCAGTTGAAATCTTCTCTTGTGCATGCCTTTTGTCATATTCAAGTAGAGTATGGTGGTTGACAAGCGTACTCGACTATTATTCGAGAGAGGAGAAGTCTAACCTAATACGACTACTTAGAGCCTTCTGCTTTGTACCCTTGCATGGTCTATTCATTTAGACAAACCAACCGCAATTGTTATCTGCATTGTTGGCTGGTGTCATCCGTTCAATTCAGCACATCAGATAGAGCGAAGATATGAGAAGACTAGATTGACTATGAAGACGACGATTGTTTTTGATGTTTTAATAATTATCTTTTAATCAGGTTGAGATCCTTGGGCAGGTGATCATTACGATCACAACCCTTTTTGTAATATTTCAAGAAAGACTTCCGTTGTACTTTGTTTAAAACTCTATGTTTGTCCTATTCGGGATTGGATGTAATCCCGAGACTCATGTTTTATATGAATAATATTATGATTTTGTATCATATGTGTTTCATAATTGTATTTAAACGGTAAAAGCCTGGGGTGGCTTCGGTGAGGAAAACCGAGGTCACTGGCGATAATACATTTCCAAATGGGTTAAGATTTGGGGGTGTTACAGTTGTGGTATCAGAGCCTAAAGTTTTTAAAACGGGTTTGGGGATTTTACAAACCATTTTTTTTCGTTTTTGAAAATGCTTTAAAAGGGCTCTGAATTTTCAAAATGAAAAGAATTTTAAAACACCGTTCATAGTCATGTCTTCTATATAGTTTGATGTAGTGAGCTTGCTTCTATGTCTAGAAAGACTAATTCCTTCCTCGTTATCATGTAGGAGATGGGTGCATGTCTCTCTCAAAAGAAGGGGTCAGAAGATGCCGAGATGGATTCACCGTCTCCCGAGAGGCTAGACTTCCCTATACCCAGAGGTGCTTCGAGGTTGGTGGCCCGAGCAGCCCACCTGAGGAGATCAAGCATGTTCTTCCCGAATCGGTAGTTCTTACGCCCAGAGATGTCGTAGTGACCGTGGTGGCACCAGTTGAGCCACCGAGGGAGGAAGTAGTACAGGAAGTGGGTGAATCGTCTAGGTACGCATTAGGGTATTACGATGACGATTACCAGATAGAGATGGTCCCGGAAAGGGACGAAGACGAGGAAGAAGAGCAAGAAGAGGAAGAAGAAGAAGAGGAGGAGGAGGAAATGCTAGAAATAGACCCTGTAAATGAGGAAGAGGATCCCATAGAGGATGACCCTGTGGACGAGGACCCTCTAGAGGATGATCTCGAGATGGACCTTGAAGAGCAGAATCAGGAGTCCGACGACTTGAGGAACTTGCTGGTAGATAGTCAGGAGTCGGGGATGCAGTTTATTTACCCCGGTTTAGAGTCACCACCAGTGCAGGAGTTGTCACCTTTGCCAGTGTACGCACTTATGACAGAAGCTGACTGGGAGACACTGTATACCGAGTACGGTATTGGGAGAAGTGACGGGAAAGCCCAGCCTATCCCTACTCCAAGAAGAAGGAGGACAGAATCTGAACTTCAGGAGATCCTCCGTCATAGTGAGATGATCTCTGCTGAACAACAGCGTCAGATGGATGAGCTGATCACAAGTGCTCAGAGGAGGGCTGGAATAGGAGAACCAGTCATGGACGATCCATACTTTACCATGACTGAGATAGGGCTGAGCACACCAGAATCATGTGTTCCAAGGCCTAGCAGGGTGCGTAGCCCATCGTTTGAAGCCGATAAAGAGCCTCGCCCGAAGAAACCCTGCATGGGAAATCTGCCATATATAGGAAACGTTTTGGGGCGCCATGATGAGGATCGATGTGCCTAGAGTAGTTTCCTTTTTCTTAGTATTTCAGCATGTACCGTGTAAATATTCTAGTATTGCGGCATGTATTTTGTGAAATATTGTAATCTTCGAGCAATTTTTGTCCTGACGCTCGGGAGATCGGCTAATGTGAAGTTGTAAAGTAGTTCAAGTTCATCTATAAAATACCCAGTTGATCTATTCTGAGTGATTTTACTACATTAAGTATGTTCGAATGATATTAATGTATAAATAACTTGGAAATTGATCGGTAAACAGATGGTGAACACTAGGAACACGATTCGAGCTGGTGCTGGGACGAGCAATGACCCCAGACCAACTGTAAGGAATGTTGGACAAGACGAGCAGGAGTCTGGTTCCAACAATCATCCTAGAGGCAATGGCCAAGAGCAGACCAACGCTCTAATGGCATTTGATGCTGCAGCATTAGAGGCAATTCGGGGAATGGTCATGTAAGCAGTGACTGATATACCGCGACCGAATGTGCCGCAGGCACAAGGTGTGAAAATTCCTCCACCAGTTCCCAGATTTGAGGAGCCAGAGAACCGTGTATTCCAGGAGAATATAGTCAGGACTCGAGACAATTATGGTCGTGCACTGAAGACCATTAATTCCATGAGGCCTAACAGCTATAACGGGAAAGGGGAACCAATCAGGGTGACCCATTGGTTTTCCCACATGGAGCGGTTATTCTGTAACATTGATTGTACTGAAGCTGAGAAAGTATATATAGCTTCTCTTCAGTTGAAGGAGGATGCTAGTGCGTGGTGGGAGAGTACCGGCTTAGTTGATAGCCCTGTTTTGAACTGGGAGATGTTCAAGACAAAAATGACAGACCGTTTCTTCTCTCGTGCTATGAGGGAGGAGAAACACAAGGAGTTTCTATACCCAAAGACGGATGGATTGAAGGTGACCGAGCTTGCGACCAAGTTCAATCATCTGTTACAGTATGCTGGACCTGAGATATCCAGTGAGGCATAGAAAATCTGGTATTTCCACGAGTGGATGAGCCCAGATATCAAGCCGATGATGGTGCACCACACATGCTCTACTCTGGAGCAGTATGTGGATATGGCCTACAAGTTGGAGGTGACTCTGGAGGAGTCAAACAAGAGACGTAATCGACAGAGGTCGATGCAGAATCAAGGGAGTGGATTCAAACGACCTGCGCCACCGTCTAACTTTGCCAAGTCTGGTCGAGCAAAGACGGACACGACTCAAGGAGGGTCAACGCATCAGTTAGGTCAGAGCAAGAATTCAGTCCAGTGTTACAACTGTGGTACTGCTGGGCACAGGAGCACTGCATGTCTGAAGGAGAAGAAGTCCTGCTTTGGGTGTGGACGTGATGGACATATGCAGAAATTCTGTAGGCAGGGAAAGCAGAAGGGAGTGGAGTCACAACAAGGGTCAGTTAATCAGAATAACCGGCCTAGGTTCAAGCCAGCTGAGACTCTTAGTCCTTCGATGCAGACAACTGCTCATAATAAGGGGAAAGCCCCACCTGCTTCAGGAGGTCAGGGTCAACGCCTATACGAGATGCATGAGGCGGATGGACCTAACGCTCCGATTGCTCAAGGTACTTTATACCTTCATTCTACTTCAGTATGCATTCTGTTTGATTCGGGTGCTACCCATTCCTTTATTTTAGATAGTTGTGTTAGTAAGTTAGGATTAGTGTGCGACGACGCTTGTGAGCCTTTCATTGTAAATCTTCCTAATGGTGATCGTTTGGTGGGGACCAAGCGCCTGTCTGGATTTCCGATTACCATTCAGGGTAAGGAATTCGAGGCATATTTGATTTGTATAGCCATGGCTCCATACGACATTATTCTCGGTATGGATTGGCTGACGCATCATGGGGCGGTGATCGACTTTAGTTCAAGGACTGTGATGGTGTCATCTAGGGGCCAGTTCGTGTGCAGGTTTAAGGGTCGGAATGATGCTGATAACGGCAGGCTTATCAATGCGATGGCTGCGTTTAAGCTACTGCGACAAGGTTGTGTCGGGTACCTTTGCTACCTGGATCCGCCCGCGAAAGATGAACCTTCAGTTCTTGATATTCCTGTGGTGAGGGAGTTTTCGGATGTCTTTCCGGAAGAAATTCCTGGATTACCCCCAAATCGTGATGTGGAATTTTCAATTGATCTTGAGCCTGGTACGGCGTCGATTTCTAAATCACCGTACCGGATGGCACCTGTGGAAATGCAAGAGTTGAAGAGTCAACTCGAGGATCTTTTTGACAAAGGTTACATAAGGCCGAGTGCATCGCCTTGGGGTGCTCCGGTATTATTTGTCAAGAAGAAGGATGGATCGTTTCGACTTTGTATCAACTATCGAGAGTTGAATAAAGTCACGATCAAGAATAGATACCCATTGCCGAGGATTGATGATCTGTTAGATCAGCTGCAAGGAGCAAAAATTTTCTCCAAGATTGACCTGAGATCTGGATATCATCAGCTCAGAGTTCGTAAGGAAGACATTCCTAGAACTGCGTTTCGGACCCGATATGATCACTATGAGTTCGTAGTTATGCCTTTTGGACTTACGAATGCTCCAGCAGTCTTCATGGATCTGATGAATCGATGTTTTCACCAGTACTTGGACAAGTTCGTGGTGGTCTTCATCGACGACATTTTGATCTACTCTCCGAATAAAGAGGTTCACGAGGAACATCTACGGATTACTTTATCAGTCCTTAGACAAAATGAGTTGTACGCTAAATTGTCTAAGTGTGAATTCTGGATGAAAGAAGTGGCTTTCTTAGGCCATGTGATCAATGAGAATGGGGTTATGGTTGATCCCCAGAAAATTGAAGCAGTGGCTAATTAGAAGCAGCCCCGGAATGTGAAGGAAGTGTGAAGTTTTCTTGGACTTGCCGGGTATTATAGAAGGTTCGTAGAGGGATTTTCGAAGATCGCTCTACCTATGACCAACCTACTCCGCAAGGTTCACAAGAAATTTGTCTGGAATGACAAGTGCGAGGCCAGTTTTCAGGAATTGAAACAACGATTGACCTCGACACCAGTGTTAGCACTTCCAGAAGGGAATGACGATTATGTGGTCTATAGTGATGCTTCAAAAAGTGGTTTGGGTTGTGTATTGATGCAAAAGGGCAAGGTTATTGCATATGCATCCAGACAACTCAAGACTTATGAAGAAAACTATCCGACACATGATCTGGAGTTAGTAGCGGTAGTTTTTGCATTGAAGATTTGGAGGCATTATCTCTATGGTGTGAAATGTCAAGTCTTCACCGATCACAAGAGTCTCAAGTACATATTCACTCAGAAGGAGTTGAATATGAGGCAACGCCGCTGGCTAGAGTTACTCAAAGACTACGACATGGAGTTGCTGTATCATCTGGGCAAGGCTAATGTAGTAGCCGATGCACTGAGCCGGAAGACAACGCACGAGACAGTAGTTGCTCTACTTACTGCTCAGACCAAGCTGAACAAAGAGTCATGCGAATTTGAAATTCTGTATGATCAACGTAGAGGGTACCTGAGTATGTTGGAAATTCAGGCTACGCTACTGGATCAAATCAAAGAAAAGCAAGTCGATGACATAATCTTGGTGAAGCTAAGCAGTGAAGTAATGGACGGGAAGGTTCCCGGTTTTGTGATTCAAGATGATGGATCACTCTGGTTTCAAGACCGGATCTGTGTGCCAGACACAGAAGGTCTTCGCCAGTTAGTAATGAGAGAAGCTCATTCTTCAGCTTATTCTGTACATCCTGGCTCTAGCAAGATGTACAAGGATCTTCGAAAGAAGTTTTGGTGGCCAAACATGAAGTGGGATGTAGCAGACTTTGTGGCAAGGTGCTTAACTTGCCAGAAGGTCAAGATCGAACACCGCAGACCAGGTGGTGAGTTGCTACCTCTCCTAGTGCCAGAATGGAAATGGGAGGACATCGCCATGGACTTTGTCACTGGGCTACCAAAGACTCGAAGTCAAAAAGATGCTATATGGGTAATTGTGGACAGGCTTACGAAGAGTGCTCATTTCATAGCCATCAAGACCACATGGGAAACCTAGAAATTAGCAGAAGTTTACCACCAGGAGATTATCCGTTTACATGGTATTCCCAAGACCATTGTATCGGATCGAGATGGCCGATTCATGTCAAGATTTTGGCAAAAACTTCACAAGGCCATGGGAACTGAATTGAGATTCAGTACAACATTTCATCCTCAGACAGATGGACAGTCTGAAAGGACCATCCAGACCCTGGAGGATATGCTAAGAGCATGTGTACTCGATCGTCCGACTAGTTGGGAAGCCAGCCTGAGTCTGATTGAGTTCACGTACAACAATAGCTGGCATGTTACTATCAAGATGGCTCCGTTCGAAGCTTTGTATGGTCGCATATGCAGATCTCCGATTTGTTGGGATGAGAATGCCGACAAGATTCTTCTTGGACCAGAGTTGGTTGAAAGGACAACTTCGGACATTGCTTTGATTAGACAAAGGATGTTGACCGCCCAGAGTCGACAGAAGTCTTACGCGGATCGGAAGCGTAGAACTGTCGAGTTCGAGGTGAGTGATAAAGTATTTGTCAAAGTATCGCCATCAAAGGGAGTTTTCAGGTTTGGTAAGCGTGGGAAGCTTAACCCTCGCTACGTGGGACCATTCGAAATTCTTGATAGAGTGGGATCTCTAGCGTACCGCTTGGCATTGCCGCCATCGGCACACCCAGTGCATAATGTGTTCCACGTATCCTTGCTTAGGCAATATGTGTCAGATGAGTCTCATGTGCTGAGCTATGAGGACATCGAGATTCAGGCAAATGGTACCTATGAGGAGATGTCAGTGCGCATCCCGGAGCGCCGTGAGAAGCAACTGCGCAACAAGATCGTACCGTTGGTACGAATTCTATGGTCCAAGTCAGGAACAGAAGAAGTTACTTGGGAAACATGGGAAACCGAAGCAGATATGCTCAGGCATTTTTCCGAGTTATTTTCGACCTAAGTTTCGGGGTCGAAACTTCTTTTAAGGGAGAGGTGATGTGATAACCCGTATTTCTATAAGGATATTTTGGAGTTCTGGGATTATTCCCGAATGCCCGTTTTGTACGTCGGATTAATTTCAGAGAATTTAAGACATTCTGTAGTGTTCTCAATCTCTGTAATATTTTTCTCAATGAAATAATATACAGTCGACGTACTTTGGGACTTAATACGCGTTCGTGCACGATTATTTTTATCCCGGGCTAAGCCAATTTAATCCAAAACCTGATCGGATAAGAGCTGACCTGGCGGCGCCCGCCGTGGGTTTGGCGGCGACCGCCGCCGGTCAACTCATCGGCACCTTCGTCTCACCTTCGTCTCGCCAGGTGGCCTAGTGGCGGCGATCGCTGCCTAGTGGCGGCGACCGCCGCCATGGAGCTTGGGAAGCGGCGACCAGAAGTTGCCACCGGCGACCGCCGCCGGAGTAGCCTTGTAGCTGCCCGAGGTCTGACGACGCCCGAATTGTGGCCTTCCACGTGGTTTGGCTGGCATTCTTATCCCTTCTTGAGACTAGGCTATAAATTGAGATGATTGGGGATCGAATTGAGCACCGAATCAAGCTCAAAATCCTCAAATTTGTCTCGCCGGAATTGTGAGCTCTCGCCGGAGATTTGGAAGCCGATCGCCGGAGCTCCATTGGTGTTGTTTCCAGTTGCCAAGAGAAGCTTTGGAGGCCCATAGAAGCTTAGAATCCAAAGCAAGGCAAAAGAGGACCAAATCACTCGCCGTCGGTGAGTTTTAAGTTCTCGTTATATTTTTCCGATGTTCATAGCGACGCCCGCCGTAAGGCTGGCGGCGACCGCTGCCATGAACAGGAGGCGCCCGCCGTAAGGCAGGCGGCGACCGCCGCCCAGAACCCTTAGCCATGTTCGGCTTTGGCTTCTGTGGCTTTCGATCGGACTTCGTTCCTTTCGATTTCTTTCGTTATTCTTTAGATTCGTACTCGTTATCGTCGAATCTAACTTAGGGTTTCTTTATGGGTTGATCCGAAGGAATCTGTGTTGCCAGATCTGTCCCTGCTTCGAGCCCGGAAACCAGTTATCATCGTACCTAGCTTCGTTTAAGCTTCTGCGGATTTAAGGCAAGTGGCGGTTCGCTCTTGCTCATCATTCCATGCTTTCATTAATTATCAGTTGTTTAATTGAGTAATTAATTTGGAATGATTACTGCATTTGTCTGGAAACGGTTTTGTTTAAACTGTTTTGGAAAACTAAAATATGATATTATAATAGGTTGTATATCTGTTAGAACAACGCTATTATGAATATATATTTATGATCGCCTTGAGGGCATTTATGTGGATTTGTTGTGAACTATTGTTGTGCTTAAACTGTTTAGTTAGCACTAGTAGTTAGGAACGTTACTAGGGCCCTGCCAAGTCCAGTCGTTTCTTTATAATCAGGTAGAGAGGTGGCTCGTCCCCACCTAATACCATTTTTACGGTCATGACCCAAACTCTGATACACGAGTATAGAGGTAGGTGCACTTAGCTAGTGCCACAAACTCGGGATTTCATCCCTTCGGTATGCATCACTCTCAGACGAAACGCATATCAAGATGTATAGTTCCACTGGTGTTTTATACATTTAAAAGCCTATAACGTGATGCGCGTTTTGGAATATAATAAGATAAGTGCTCTTGACGCACATGTTTAATAAACCTTCGGCGAGTAGTGTAGCTAAGCGAATAGTGCAGCTAGGAAAACTCGTCTTGACTTTGATCAGAGTACCGTTCTCTTTCCAATCTGAATTCGCTGTATGCGGTGAGGTTGGTCGTGAATCGAAACATCTAAGTCAACTATTTTAAATCGCTCGAATGCGATACTGTGATTCTTTAAATATTCCAGACTTTGTCATACTTCGTTAAAGACTCAATCTGTTGGAGTCTTCTCTTGGATATTCCGATAAGATTCGCTTCAGTTGGAATCTTCTCTTGTGCATGCCTTTTGTCATATTCAAGTAGAGTATGGTGGTTGACAAGCGTACTCGACTATTATTCGAGAGACGAGAAGTCTAACCTAATACGACTACTTAGAACCTTCTGCTTTGTACCCTTGTATGGTCTATTCATTTAGACTAACCAACCGCAATTGTTATCTGCATTGTTGGCTGGTGTCATCCGTTCGATTCGGCACATCAGATAGAGCGAAGATATGAGAAGACTAGATTGACTATGAAGACGACGGTTGTTTTTGATGTTTTAATAATTATCTTTTAATCAGGTTGAGATCCTTGGGCAGGTGATCATTACGATCACAACCCTTTTTGTAATATTTCAAGAAAGACTTCCGTTGTACTTTGTTTAAAACTCTGTGTTTGTCCTATTCAGGATTGGGATGTAATCCCGGGACTCATGTTTTATATGAATAATATTATGATTTTGTATCATATGTGTTTCATAATTGTATTTAAACGGTAAAAGCCTGGGGTGGCTTCGGTGAGGAAAACCGAGGTCACTAGCGGTAATACCTTTCCAAATGGGTTAAGATTTGGGGGTGTTACACCGGCGGTGGAGGTGGGTTCGATCGAAGTCGGGGAGATGAGCGGCGGAGAGCCCGGCAGTGATGCAAAGCGGCGGAGGGTCGAGGAGGCGGCGGCTGAGTGTGCGAAGGCGGCGGATCAGGATAAAAATCCAGATTTCACGGCGGATTGGGAGGTCTGGGTGGCGGCGGTTGATGTGGAGGACGCCGCGTTGGCGACGGCGGCGACGATCGATTATCCAGCAGCGTCGACGGCGGCAGGCGAGGTTCCGGTGACGACAGCGGCGATAGCGGCGGTGAGCGAGGTTCCGGTGGGGTCGGAAAATGCGTTGGAGGTTGCCGCGGCCGTTGGTGTCGAGGCGGTGGCCCAGGTTGGAGAGGCGAGCCGACCCAAACGAAAATATATTCGTCGCGAACGACTTGAGGTACGTATTTTTTCATTTTAAAATTCATATTTAATTATTAGAATTGTGTAAAAAAATTTAATAATATATATGATTAATTCATACAAATATTTAGATTTGTTAGAAAATATTAGAATTGTGTAAAAATATTGAATAAATTAGTGTAATTATATTATTAGAATAAATTTAGTATATTAAGGAATAGAAATGAAAAACGAGTATATTATTAAAACAAATTTATTTAATACAATTAGTTATTTCATTGAATTTTATATTTAAATATATTAGAATTACGTAAAAAATTAGAATATTAAATTAGAAATGTATTGTAGTTTTATAGCAATTAGAAATTTGTATAAATTAGATATTATTTGAAAAAAACAGGATGTAGTCGAGAGAATCAAACAACAGATGCGGGGGGGGGGGGGTCGTATGGTGGAATCTCGACCCGTGACTGCTTCCGGTCGCAAGAACCGAAACCTCCAAACCCCCCCCCCCCCAAGCGCAAGAACAAGAGTAGAGTCCGAAAGGATACTGTTCCAATAGCAGAACCCGTTATTGGAACGTACAGATCTCACATCCGTATGTGAGTCCCTCGTCACGAGTCCAGCCTCGTATTCGAGCTTCTCCTCCCGCTGTGGATGCTTACAGAGTACGTTTCTCCACAATCCTTGTTGTAAATGTTTGTTTTGGTTATTTTCGACATTAATGTTGTTGTTTTACAAAGTTTGGCCATGGCGACAGCATTCGCTCGGGAGATCACTCAGAGTCGGGGTGGCGGTTCGGATTGGGACCATATGTTGGCCATTCTATACGGAGACGAGCTTCCTGTAGCTGCACCGCTTATCCGCGCGTCGCAACTATCATCACAGTCGTCGGGTGGTGGTGCCAAGTCGTCCTCAGCCGCAGAGCACCGAGTCCGACTAGCCTTGCGTGTCCCGTCTATATACGAGAGATGAGAGTCTTCCAGGGCCGCGGCTTAGTTGAGCGATGACGATATATAGCTACTGACATTATGACATTGTTTTATGTTTTGGATTGGATTTTGTATTAACATTATGGATTATGTACTGACATTTTGTGTAACACACATAATGAATGGACTCCATAGTTGAAATTCGGTAAATTCTTCTTTAAATTGTCATCTAAGTTATTTTGGAAATTTTTACAAAAAAATATTAATTAATTGAGACGGGAGACAATGGAAGATGAGGGGATCATAAGTACATTTCTGGTTACGACAAAAACTTCAAAATATCGAGTCAATATATACCTATTCAAGATATTTTATTCGGAAAAAAACTCACGACCCTAAACCCTAAAATCCTAAACCCTATCCTAAACTCTCTCACAACCAGTTGGGCGCTACGACGATGCGCCCAAACCCTAAACCCTCTCACAACAAGTTGGGCGCAATGGAGATGCGCCCAAACCCTAAACCATAAACCCTAAACCCTCTCACAGTAAGTTAGGCGCAACGGAGATGCGCCCAAACCCTAAACCCTCTCACAGCCAGTTGGGCGCAACGGCGTTGCGCCCAAACTAGAGGGGGTAATTTTAGGGTTTAGGAGGGTTTGGGGGTTTGGGATTTAGGGTTAAAAATCCTAAACTTCGTAGTTGAAATTCAGTAAATTCTTCTTTAGTTGAAATTCAGTAAATTCTTCTTTGGTGAAACGGGAGACAAATCAATGACTTCAAACCTTGATCTCAAATCAATGAATAAATGTTTACGTTTGACATTATGCTGGTTGACTATAACCACATGATTTTTTGGCATTTGACAATACAGAAAAGAATACAAATTGATCATAAACTTGGAAAATAAGAAAATATATGACACTGCTTTAGCGTTTGAAGAAATTAGGGTAGTCTCTGGTAAACGTTCGCTTCAGATGATATCTCTGCTTTGCTAAATTTGTTTGCTCCCTACAAAGGTTGATAGTACATAAACAACATTACACAAAAGATACGACAGTAATCACCTACGATGTATATCATTTAGTCGTTTGAGGTTATACCTACGCATGTTATCAATATCTTGTAGAAGATCTTGATTTTGCTTAACAAGATCTTGATTTTGCTTAACAAGATCTTGTTTTTCCTGCCATTGTTGTCGAATAACCGCGTGTGCCCTGTCCTCGTACATAGGATCGATCCACTCCCTAAAATGACACCCCAGTTCTGGGCATCCCCAATACCTCCTTCCGTAGTTCCACTGCAAATCCCAAGTACGGACAACGACTTTCAAATTACAGTCGCATAGCCTATCTGGGTTTGTTGATGATTCGGATGAAGATGTCATTATTTGTTGTAGTGTTTGGGTTTAGGACAAATACCATAAATCCATTAATATAGCGTTTTTACAACGGTAACTTCTTAGGCGCTACGTCGTTGCGCCCAAGAAGTTACCTTTTTACAATGGTAACTTCTTGGACGCATCGTGGTTGCGTCCAAGAAGTTACCTTTTTAAAATGGTAACTTCTTGGGCGCTACGTCTTTGCGCCCAAGAAGATTGGCTCAAATCTGACCGTTGGAGATTATCTGTCGTTTGTGGATCGCATGACCATGAGCTTTCTAGTAGTTTGATCGGTCATGCATTTGTTGGGAGGCTTTCACAGGAACAACGAGAGTGTGTGAAAGTTTTGTCAGCCTCCAGAATAAAGCCGAAGGCTATTATGAGTCTATTTCTACACGAGGATCCCAAATGCTTGACATCAAGGGGCCAACTCTACAATTACAAGTGTCGGGAGAGGCTGAAATGTAGTGGCAATTTTTATTCGAATAAAAATTCATGACCCTAAACCCTAATGAATGGACCTTAACCCCTAAAACCCTAAACCCTAAAAAAACCCTACCACAAACCCTCTCACAACCAGTTGGGCGCAACATTGTCGCGTCTAGCATCTTGGGCGCAACGCCGTTGCGCCCAAACTAGAGGAGGTTAATTTGAGGATTTAGGAGGGTTTGGGGTGTCATATAGGGTTTAGAGTACACTTCAATGACTTCAAACCTTGATCTCAAATCAATGAATAAATGTTTACGTTTGACATTACAAGTATTTATTTCAAAACTTGAAAATTTACGAGGGTTTAGGGTAAAATATTTAACTTTACAATTTCAAACTTTACAGCTTGGAAAAGAAGTGGATTTACATCGACTAAACATATCCAACTCCATCCCGTTCCAACATTTGGATACCCTAAGTCCTAGGTCTAAAGAAATATGTCACCGTTACCACCCATCCTTCTTTGGATAACGTAATCTTGCATTCTAGCCTGAAATGGTTGCTCTCATCCTTCAACGCTTGCATCTTTTCATCGGGTCCAAACTCCGGGCGGGGGTGGAATCGGACATAGGTCATCAACTAGCCAAACCTTTACAAATTCAAGTGTTAGAATACATTACAAAGAAATAAAGGTTAATGATGATCGAATGTGGAAATGCTAAGCGGTACAAAATGGTAATGGTTGCCTACAAGGGCTATCACATGCAACCTTGTGGGAGATTGTGCGCCTGGGGGAGCATGTGTGAGGTCCAGCATATGATAGCACAACAAGAGCCACCTGGTATCGTGTGGCAAATACCAAGCCAGCCATGGGAACTTCCATCCAGTGATCCCTCGTACACACCCCAGTAAAACTCACAGACCTGATGAGGTCCGATATGGGGGTTAAACTACAAGCCGGGGTGTATAATGCTCGGCGTTGTTATAGCTCCTTGGAAAGCTCCCATCGGACATACCGATAATGGTATTCGCCATGCCCTAATAGTACAACAAGCGAACGGTACCCACAGTGACCATCGCCCATTACATTCTGTACTCCTCCAATGTAGGCGAACATAAACGAATCAATATTATCTCGGCCCCAGTTGATGCCGAGGTAAATAACGTCCATGTCGCCCTGAGGTGCTCTACAAGTGTTTTCCTTGCCAGGTGAAACTCCGCTGCATCGCTTACCGCTCGAAGGATGTCCTTTAGATCCCACTGAGGAATTTTTCCGGTCCTCGGCCTTCTTCTTCTTTTCCTCGTCCTTCTTCCTTTTTTCTTCCGCCATGTGCTCAAACCAACTAGGGTCCCTCTTGGTATCGTTCTTCTTCTTTTTAGGTCTCCCCTTCTTGGTCGAAGCGGCCGGGGGTTTTTCTGCGGTACACGATCTCGAGTCATGGAAAACTTTGTATCGGCGTGAAAAGTCGGTCTTCAGCTCTGGGTGCAATTCTTCGTTGCTCCACTCTCCAAACGTGGCACCTAAGAGGATATGTTCTTCTGAGATCAATACGTCATCATTCGGTGCGAGATCAGCATGCCCAACCCGTTCCCACTTGATTTGCTTCCAATAACTATGGATTTCACTTGGCCTCAACGGGAAACCGGACTTTACATATTCTTTGATCGTGTGTGGGCAAGGCAGGCCTAGGGTGGCTCTCCAAAACACATCACGGCATTCTTTATCGGGAATTTTTCCTTGCATGGCCCTAACAACTAAAGGGTATAACATTCTTAAGCACTTTTCCGAGACCTTATACAGAATGCACCTGAAAAATGTCTTCACCGAAGGCGGGCCGGTTACGATCTCTGTGGGCGCCTTAAAAGCACTCTGCTCCATATCACCCCTGATTTCCCGAATCTGATCAGCAAACATATTGTCGATTTGTTGCACGAGGGTCTCCAAGCCTCCAACCAACGAATCAATCCCGTCCTTCATCATAGAGTGCTGACTCTCGACCCTGAAATTTAAAACTCAAGTTACGCTTAGTTGCATATATCAATTTAGCTTTTAGATGATCGCTTATGAATTTACCTGTTTGATGATCTTGTGCCGAAATGGAGTACCGTGTCACACCATGCATAGACTAACATCTCCTTGTATTCAGCAAGTCATACCCTCTTATCGTAATCCATCAGCCAGGGTAGCTTTTTCCACTTTTCCGTCAAGTATTCAAGTCGCTCATTATACACATCCTCAGTGGGCGACCTTAACAACCAACGAATATTACCACTAAAATGGTCAACATTGGGGATCCATTTCATAGCAACACCCTCCACGTTGCGGTTCACATGGACCCTACACAACAGATGCTTCGTATTGGGAAAGACTATATCGACGGCTTTCACAAGACCGAGCTCTCGATCTGACATGATCGCCTTGGGTTCCTATCCCCCGAGAATGATCTTTAGGCAGTCCAACGCCTATGTGTAGTGCTTCGTCGTCTCATCATATATGATCACGATCGCAATACAAAATGTACGGTTGGTGCAAGTGAATCCAACAAACTCCAACAAAGGCATACCGTACCTATAAATGTAAAAATTATATAAAAAAAGGTATACAATTACATATTTTAGATGTAATAATAGCGATAATTGAACATATTCATACCTGTTCGTCTTGTAGGTCGTATCCATGATGACGATGGTGGGGAACAAACTCAACAAATGTATAGCTCCGGGGTGAGAAATAAAAATATCACTCAAAACCTCCCTCCCTTCTTCATTGCTACGCGTCTCATAGCTTGTATAATAATGTCTCGCGTCTAGAAAATCCAGCATGTACTGCGGCACCGTCAAATTGCCCTTATATTTCAGCCTCTCCCGACACTTGTAATTGTAGAGTTGGCTCCTTGATGTCAAGCATTTGGGATCCTCGTGTAGAAATAGACTCATAATAGCCTTCGGCTTTATTCCGGAGGCTGACAAAACTTTCACACGCTCTCGTTGTTCTTGTGAAAGCCTCCCAGCAAATGCATGACCGATCAAACTACTAGAAAGCTCATGGTCATGCGATCCACAAGCGACAGATAATCTCCAACGGTCAGATTTGAGCCAATCTCCTTTCACAATCACCCCATGCAACTGAAACGGACACTCACTCTTCTTTGTCCTCGCATTGTATCTCCGTTTAGGGGTTGCCTCGGTACCGTCACCCGCCTTCTTCTTTGCCGCTCTATATGGCCCAGACTTCTCACACGACAGTATGACCTTTCGGTTAGGCCATGATTTACTTATTACAATCACCATATGCAACTCCAAACCTATATTCTTATCCCAGCTGATCATATTATCTCTATCACTCCATTCTTTATCCGTAGTAAAATGAGCAGAATAATCCACTGGCGAATATTCGCTATCACTAGAGTCCTCCTATTTATGATAAATAAATAAATTATAAATTAGGTGTTTTTCTAAGGGCGTTTATTAAAACTAACATATCCATGTTCTTACAATGAATATATACTTTACTTCATACGTGATCAATTAAAACACCTAAATAACAAATTACTTCGCACATAAACTTTCAGAAAATTATTTCACAACTATATAATACAATACAGAAAATACAACTATATTATCGTAAACATTTTAATCAACTATATTATCGTAAACATTTTAATCAAAGTTCTAAACTACAACAAACTACTTTAAATTACTACATTTAAATAAACTTTGTAGTAAATATATAGTTACCCGTAAATTCTCAAGACTGGGTGCGTCATCCAAGTGCTCAACTGGACTGAGTGCAGCATCCATCCTTGACAAAGACATTATCTTCAATGGATTAATGTCTCTGTTAAGGAATAGTTGCATATATATAGCAACAAGATGGATAAACCCCAAGAAGTTACCGTTTTACAATGGTAACTTCTTGGGCGCAACGATATAGCGCCCAAGAAGTTGCGTCCAGATTTTTTTTTTATAATAAATACTTTTTTTATATAATTTTTTTAAAATTAATTTTTTTTTATATTTTTTTAATTAATTTTTTTTCTAAAAAAATATATTTTAATAATCAAACCGTAAAACGTAAACCGGGTTTAGTAATAAAGCTATATTTCGAATTTTCCAGAAATGCAAACCGGGTCTTGCGCGCAACCTCGTTGCGCGCAAGATTAAAACTTTATTTAAAAAAAAAATTTATTCCCATTTTGGGCGCATCCTGGTTGCGCCCAAAATGGGGTGCGCCGCAAAAAAAAGCGGGTGCGAAAAAGAATCCCCATAAATAAGAGTTAATCCTATCATCCACAAAATCTTGGCTCACAGCTAATGTCACAAAGAGTCAAGGCTTAAGCCCACCGTCATCGTAGTAGTTCAGAAGTCCATAAGATCCATGTAGTCAACTCTTCGAGGCAATGAACCTCCCAAAAATCGGGCATGAGCTACATGTATAGTCTTCTCCACCTAACCAACAAGCAAGGACCAAAATCCACCACCTTGAAAATACAAAAAATCTCAACAGTGCACAGACTGGAGCAGGAAAAAGGGAAGGGGATACATCAAAATGGGCCACCCAAAACAAGCAACACCATAACACAACTGGCAAAGTCACAAGCAGAAGAGAAGCCATAAACACCCTAAGAGGGTCAAGAAGATCAGCAGGTCTCAAATATGGCTCAGTGTTTCCGATCCAATCATCATGGTCGTCTAAAATGATTGTAGAACTCAGGGTTGGAACTGGAGTCAAGAAGGACAAAGGTTAGAGATAAACAACAATCCTCACACTGTGTAGCTCTCATCTAGCACCCGCCTCCCTCAGTTAGTTAGAGATGGTCGGGAGACTATTTTAACTTTCAACCTCACAAGATGCCCCCTCAAAAGTGTGGTATTCAGTCCTCACCGCTCATACGTTCTCCCTCGGTTAGCTAGACAAAGTCAGAGGACCAGTCAGGCTTTCCACCTCAAAAATGTCCCCTCATTATGTGACATTCATGCCTCACCACTTAATTTGACTCCCTCTATTGGTTAGGAATGGTCAGGGACCAACCTAATTGTCATCTCACAAGATATCACCCTCAGCAAAGGGGACCATGGGGGTCCAAGAAAAGAAGAGAAAAGCTCAAATGTCTCGGGGGTCAAGGGCACCCATCATCCACTTGTACAACATCCCTCCAAGAAACCAAAACATGCAAGAGAGAAAACGATATAAGAAAGTCCATACCTCACAACTCAGAATGAGGAACTCTATGTGGCTCATTCTCACCGCATCAACAAACACCCTCCAGTAGTTGGGATGATCAAGGAATCATTCTAACTTTCCACCTCACTAGAAGTTCCCTTAGGAAAAAAGCACTCAAACCTCACCTCACCTTCAACCGCCCTTTGTTAGCAAGATGTAGTCAAGGAACCCCTCAAGCTTTCACCTCATAAAATTCCAACCTCGGGACCCCACACTCAACCAAAGGTCCTAAGTACCCCAACACCCCAAGTGGCAACAGATGGAAGAGTGTAGAGTTAGGCCCCTATCTTGGCGAGCAGGCAGAGATGAACAACATTATGGATACAAGCACTACAACTCTCCACATTTGGTGTAGCTACATCATAGACCACCTCATTTCTAGCCTCCAGGTGTGGTACACTAAAGAAGAAATGATCATGAGGTGCTTATGGATCTTCATGGTCTCATTCACCCTCGAGTTAGCTAACAAGGTGAGTCACTTAGGGATGAAATCCTTCCTCCACAAGATGTGATTCAAGGAAAACACCTTTTCACTAACCTAGGCGACAAATCTGCATTGGAACCAAAGATAGCTCTTTGTCTCTTGCCTCTCCTGGCATAAGGGGCATGTATCAGTAGTAGTGATACCCCTACTAGTAAGCCTTCCCCTAGTGATAAGTCTCTCATGTAAGGCAAGCCATATGATAAAGCTCCATTTCCTGCACTGCTTTCCCTTCAAGATCAATTCTCCCAGGGAACCTCTGCTTCATGGTCCCTAATAGTATCGTAGAAGGCGGTGTAGTCCAATTTCCTAGAAGTGGTGGTGAACATAGAGATATCAACAGTAAGTCTCGAATGAGGAGGGCCCTGAGGGACACACTGAGGGATCTAGAGCACCAAACCATTAACCGCCATAACCCCTTTCCATATCCAGGAGTCCTTTTTCTTTGTCTTATAGCTCCATAAGTCGCTCTACTTCAGAAAAGAAGCAGAGCGACTTCTGTGAATGTCTGCTCCAAGTTTAAAAAACGAGTGTCTTGTTCAAAGAATGGATTTCTTTGAAGTTAAGACCTCCTTCAACAAAGGGTTTGGTAACATGCTCCCATGCTACAAAACTTCTATCGCTAGTCATGTAACACCCTCGACTTATGTTGGAAATGTCACATGCCAGTGACCTCAGACTTTAAAATCCAAAGTCATCCTAGGCTTAATCTGAACAATTTATGCGTAAATACAATAATAATAAAGAAATAATATCGGAAGACTTGTGAAACAAATACTCAATCTTTATTAAAATTCCTCCCGTAAATTGAGAAAACTAGTTTTACAAAACAATATGAGATTACAACGGAAGACTTTATATAAACCTTAAATACATGACTAGGTTATCTAAATACTATAGCCTATTATATTTATTAAGAAGGTTAAACTAATACCAAAACAGCTTCAAAATATACTTCGATACACAACTTCAACTACAAGCCTACTTCTCTGATTCGTGACTTCGAGATAGCCTGAGACAAACGAACAAATGTGCCGTATGGGACGAATGAAACTAGCCAACCATGAAAAGAAAAGGTTGGTTTGTCTAATGAAAGAATATGCAAGTGTATTTTATATGAGGTTTTGTGTAGCCGTATCTAGTTAGTACCATTGTTTTCTCGAATAATACTCGATAAACGATATATAACTACCATACTTCCACCGAAATGTAAGAAAATGTATGATTCAAGAGAAGATTCCAATGAAATTGAGTCTTATGGGAATTATATGTATTTGCTTGGGAACAATTATAATTATTACACACCAAGATTTTTAAAACGATTCATTTGACTAATTGGGTCCTCAACCAACCTCACTGCATGCGTGTTATGCAAATTCAGATTAGAAAGATGACTTACTTAGACATGAGCCCGAGCAGTTTTCACGGTGTACTTATCGCCCAAAGTTCATTAATTATATGCATAAAAGCACTTATCTTATTTAATTTCAAAATGTGCATTTATGTTAAAACTTTTAATCCACAACATCTCAAAATGAGAAATATCATGGCTTTTCCTCACCGAAGCCACCCCAGGCTTCGGTGAAGTTGTGTATCGAAGTGACCTCGGTGAAGTTGTGTAACACTCCCAAATCTTAACCCATTTGGAAATGTATTACCGCCAGTGACCTCGATTTTTCCTCACCGAAGTCACCCCAGGCTTTACCGTTTAAATACTATTCATGAAACAATTTATGATACAAAATTATCATAACTTTCATTAAAACCAACATCTCGGAATTTTAACAATTCAAAATACATCAAAATACATAATTAGAATCATTACAGCGAAAGTCTTTGAAATAACAACAAAAGGGGTCTTGATCGCTATGATCACCCACCAAGGATCTTAACCTGAATAAACTTGTCAAAACACCATTCACCTCTATAGTCGTTCTAGCCTTCTTGGATTTGCAATTTATCTGATGTGCCGAATCGAACGGATGACACCAGCCAACCATGCAGAGAACAATTACGGTTGGTTAGTCTAATGAAAGACTAAGCAAGGGTACAAAGCAGAGTGGTTAGAAGTAGACGTATTAGGTTAGACTCATCGTCTCTCGAATAACAGTCGATAACGATAGTCAACCACCATACTCCTACTAGAATAAATGAAAAGGCATGATCAAGAGAAGATTATGGAGACCGAGTCTCACAACAATCAATCCCAAAAGAAGACTCCAACGAAATGAGCCTTATCGGAAAGCATGACAAATGTCTGGAACATTATAATTTCACACAAGCGTTTAAAACAACTTGATGTTTCGGTTCACGACCAACCTCATCGCACAATGCGAATCCAGATTGGAAAGAGAACTTTACTCTGATCAAAGTCAAGGCGAGCTTTCCTAGCTACACTACACTTAGTTGCACTACTCGCCCAAGGGTATATTAATCATGTGCACTAAAGCACTTATCTTGTTAAATTCCAAAACGCACATATACGTTATAAGCTTTTAAAATCTCATCCACACGGGATAAAGAGATACCGCCGGGAACTAAATCCCTAAGCGGAGTTGACTCGGGAACTAAATCCCTAAAGTCGAATCGGGAACTAACTCCCAAACAACGGAGTCGGGAACTAAATCCCTGAAAGCGGCACCAGCTGTGTGCACAAACCCTGAGTAAGGGTATGGTCAAGACCAGAGAAGGATGGTAGGAACTAAATCCTAACCACCAGGTTATCAAGAAACGACTAGCACTCGCAATGAGATACACAGTAGCGTTCCTACGAATACTTGTGCTAACTAAACAGTTCAATACAGTAATCAATCACAACAAAGCCATCGCGGCCAGTAACAGATAAAATAGCGTTGTTCTAACGACATACAACCTATCATAATATCTGTATTTAATCACATATAAATATATATATAATAGCGTTGTTCTAGCAGATATACAACCTATTATAATATCTTTTAAAATCACAAACAGTTATCAAAACTGTTCCCAACGAAAACAGTAAATCATCCCAAATTAATTAACAACTAAACAATTGATAATTAATTGAAATATGGAATGATGAGCAAGAGCGAACCGCCACTTGCCTTAGATTATACGAAAGCTTGAACAAGCTTAGAAACGTCGGGTTCCTGGGTCAGAAGCAGGGACAGATCCTGGATAATAAATCCCTAAGAAACGACCCATAACGAGACCCTAAGTTAGATTCAATATCCTCATATATGTTGTAACACCCCCAAAACTTAACCCTTTTGGAAATGTATTACCGCCAGAGACCCCAGTGTTCCTTACCGAGATCACCCAAGGCTATACCGTTTAAATACAAATCATGAAATACAATGATACAAAATGATAACCTTATTCATATAAAACACGAGTCTCGGGATTACATCCCAATCCCGAATAGGACAAATACAGAGTTTAAATAAATTACAACGGAAATCTTAAACAAGGTACAACGGAAGTCTTATAAAATATATAAACAAGGATCTTGACCGCAATGGTCATCTCCCAAGAATCTCAACCTGATTAAAAGAAATTATTAAAAACGTCGGAAAACCACCGTCGACTCCATAGTCCTTCTAGTCTTCTCATCAATACTCTAACTGATGTGCCGAATCGAACGGATGACACCAGCCCACATGCGGAGAACAAAGTTCGTGGGTTAGTCTACTTAAATAGACTAGCAAGGGTAAAAAGCAGAGTGGTTCGAGTGATCGCAACCGTTTACTATCATTGTCCCTCGAATAATAACCGAAGTGACGATACATAACCCGGAACTTTCACGGAATAACAACAAGAAGTATGCACAAGAGAAGATTCTGGAAGACTGAATCTTCACAGAAATCAACTCGAAAAGAGACTCCAAGAGATTGAGTCTATAAGGAAATATGACAAATCTGGAATATTTAAAGAATCATACAACAATGATTTTAAAAGTTGACTGAGATGCTTCAGTTCACGACCAACCTCATCGCATACAGCGAATCCAGATCGAAAAGAGAACGTACTATGATCAAAGTCGAGACGAGCTTTCCTAGCTGCACTATTTACTTAGCTGCACTACTCGCCATGGGTTTATTAATCATGTGCACTCGGGCACATATCTTATTTAATTACAAAACACACATTACTGAAACACGTTAATGTTATTAAGAGCGACAACAAGGCTTAAATCTTAAGGAGACCATTACGTCAACCCAAATTAAAACACACGCAACACACACGCGGGACTTAACATTATTATGCCGAGTAACAACGGCGTTATTATTACACCGGGTGACCTTACGTTCACCCTGATTGCACTGCCACAGTGCTTACAATTTAATTTACAGGGTGACAGTTACGTCCACCCCAATGCACTAGCTAAGTGCTTAATACACAGGACTGCAATTAAGCTCATCCAATGGCGCTTGCAAGGCGCTTAAAACACTTCAGATCCTTACATGTGGATAAGAAGCATAGGTCATGACCCTTAAATTATTCGGAAATAATCCCGAGGAATATTATGATTTAAAGAAACGACAAATCCTTACTTGGATTAGCGTTCCCACGAATATTAAATTATAAAGAAACGACTAATCATTACTTGGATTAGCGTTCCTACGCACATTCGTGTTAACTAAACAGTCTAACACAGCAATTATTCACATTAAAGTCATCCAGGCAATCAACTTAAACATAGAGATAATAGAAACAGCTAATCCTTACTTGGATTAGTTTTCCTATTAACCCGCATGCTATTCTAGCATTAAGATTAACTTCACAACAATACCATCACGGTAATTATCACATATGATAGCGTTGTTCTAACAGATATACAACCTATGATAATGTCATTATTACAGTTTCCAAAACTGTTTATAAAACCATTTCCAGATAAACACAGTAATCATTCCAAATTAATTACTCAGATAAACAGCTGATAATTAATGTAAATATGGAACGATGAGCAAGAGTGAACCGCCACTTGCCTTAGTCCGCAGATCTGGAACAAAGCAGAGACAACGGGATTCCGGGCTCGACACAGGTATAGCTCCGACAGCACAACGACCTTCGAGTCGACCCATAAGGAAACCCTAAGTTAGATCTGACATAAACTAGTACGAATCTATGGAAAGACGAAAGAACCCGAAAGAAACGACGCCACGACGACAACCAACCAAGCCAAAGCCACGAAGGCATTATGGGCACTGGCGGCGGTCGCCGTTCTTGGCGGTGGTCGCCGTTCTCATCACGGCGGGCGCCGTAAAGAACACGGCGGTCGCCGTGAAGAACTCCGACGACAGACGAGAGACAAACTCACCCAAATGATGCGCGTTTCGTCCCCTTTTTGCCTTGCCTGGGTTCCAACCTCCAAAGGCAACCAAAAGGCTCCACAAGGGCTGCTGGAAACACCACTAAACGATACCGGCGAAAGCTTCAGAATTTCCGGCGAGGGCACCAAACTCCGGCGAGACAATTTTGAGGGATTGAAGCGTCTGATTTTGTGTGAAAACCGATCCCAAACCTTCTCTATTTATAGCCAAATGACAGGGAGCATAATGATGGCTAGGAAGGCGACGTGGAGGGCTACAACGGCGATCGTTAGACGACTCCGGCGACCATCGGGTAAAAACCTCCAGACAACAACGACGGCGGGCGCCGTAATAAATGTGGCGGGCGCCGTCATCAATGCGGCGGGCGCCGTTACCAACGCGGCGGGCGCCGCCCTAGACCTGGCGTCCCCAGCTAGGAGGAGACTCGTCGGCTCCTCGAGCCTTGCGACGGCGGGCGCCGTCATACCCACGGCGGTCGCCGTTCTTGGGTCCCGTGACGGCGGTCGCCGTGACTGTACGGCGGTCGTCGTGACCAGCTTTTCCCGCCCGTTCAGCTTTGAACGATCATGACATTAACCCGGGATAAAAATTATCGTATGCGAACGAGTAATTAACATCCAAAGCACGTCGTCTGTATTTTATTTCACTAAGAAAAATATTACAGATACAGAGCGCATTACAGAATGCCTCCAACTTTCTGAATTAAATCCGACGTACTAAACGGGTGTTCGGGAAAATTCCAAAAATTCCCAAAATAATCCTTACAGAATTACGGGGTATCACATATGTATCTAAAAGAATACGGAAAGAATCGAAGGAACCGAGCCTCGCTCAAGACCACAACTCCCAAGAACACACACACACGGACAGCTCGCCGCGGGTGCGGTGGAGCTCTTACCGCGGGTGCGGTGGGGTCACAATGGCGAAGGCTTCGACAACAAAGTTCGGAAAACTCACCCAACTCGATTCGTTTGGGGTTTGATCTTAATACTCCTTACACCTTCAAATACTACTTGTGAGTACCTTTGTAAACACTCAAAGGGGTTCGATCACCTTCTCAAACAAAGCTCAAAAGCTTGGTTTCAATGGAGATTTTCAGAGGAGGAAGATGATGCTCTCTCCCTCTCTGATTTCGACCCCTTTTATAGCCAACCAAGAGCTCCCCCAACAGGGAACAAGCAGGAGACCAGCAAGGAAGGCTAGGCGAGGCTAGGCCTGACAACCGACGCCACTTGCAGGGGAAGAGGATAACGCTGCCGAAGAAAAATATCCCACCGTGGGGTGCGGTAGGGGTGCGGCAGGGTGCGGTAGCGCCCAGTGACCGCCTCACCTGTTTTCTTCAGAACTGGTCCTCGCCGCGAGTGCGGCCACTTGACCGTGGGGTGTGGTCAAGGCCATTTTTCACCCTTTTTGTCCGTTTTGACTTTGGGTTAATTTTCTTAACCCCGGGTTAAATATATTTGTATACGAACGACAATTTAACCCCGAAAATACATCAACTGTATTTTATATTACTCAGAAAAATATTACAGAGATCAAACAATTTACAGAATGTCCGAAACTCTCTAAAATTAATCCGACTTGTAATATGAGTATTGGAAAAATTCCAAAATATCCTTATAAAATGAGGGATATTACACTAAGTGCACCACCACTTATATTCGAATAAGTGTACGGTCATGACCAAAAGTACTAGGGCAAAATCCTCATAATACTATTATAGAGAAACAACTAAACTTCGCAAGTTATATAACGCTCTTACGAATACTCGTGCTAATTAAGCATACAAGTCAACACCAAAGTTCAACTATCACCCTACGCCAATAATAATATATACACAAGTGTAATCTCTAGCAATATATACAACCAGATATATAATTCATATTTTACCACACCATATGATTCGTACGAGAGAAAGTTGCTTTTAACCAACAAAATTGATTTCTGGCTCGTTTTCATTCCCAATAGCGATCTCGAGACATACCTAATTTATACCAAAATAATTTATAATCATATAATTTATTCATAAACGAAATTTGAACGTACTCGTATCGATTCCTATTTTAAATTGATTTAAGCTCAACTAAATCAATTGTCGGATAATATCATTATGATTATATCCTTTAATCATAAATCAACAACCTAACTAAAAAATTGACCAAAATCAATTTATTCTAACCCCTATTAATAAATGTAACTATTTATAAACTATATGTGTACATTTCATAATTCAATTACCGCATTAACTTAAATAGGTAATTTTAAAACCTTAATTTAATCAACCCAGCTAAATTAAATAAACTAATAAACCTAATTATATATTTTACCCAATTAATTATTAAATCATCCTAAATAATTATTAAATTAACCTAATTATAATAAAAGGATACGGTTCGGGTGCGAAAGCTGCTTATAATACAAAATACGAAAGAATATTAGTCGTCCACGGTGGCGAGATCCACGGCAGGAGAGAATAGGAAAAATAACATTTATTTATTCACACGCGCTTTATTCGCTCATTGTGTTATTCGCTCGCCTTCAAATGCACCTTATGTTTATATGCTTGCACTTCCTCGTTTATTTTCTTGCACTTTATTTTTGTTCGCTTGCACTTAGTGTTGATTTGCTTGTACTTTATGTTTTTTTGCTTGCACTTATTCTTATATGCTTGCACTTTATGTTTTCCTGCTTGCACTTTTGTTTATCTGGTTGCACATTGTGTATATTCGATGCACATTTTGTTTGCTTGTATTTTATTCTTATATGCTTGCCAATAATATTTTTCTTCTTGTACATTGTGTATATTCGAATGCATTTTATATTTATTTGCTTGTACTTTATGTTTATTTGCTTGCACATTATGATAGGTTCAATGAATTAAACAACAGAAAGTGTAAGCCAATAGGAAGAAAGTGCATGGAAATACAGAGTAAAGTGCAAAGCAAGTGAACAGAAAGTGCAAGTAAATATGAGATTAAAAAATATTTAAAATGCAAGCAAGCGAACAGAAAGTGCATCAGAATAATGAATAAGTGCAAGCGAATAGAACGAAAATGCAAGCTGTTAAACAGAAGTGTAAGTGGTTAAAGAGGAAGTGCAGATGAATAAAAAAAGTGTAAGGGAATAAACAATAGAAAAGTGCAAGCCAATAGGTAGAAAGTGCATGGAAATACAGAGTAAAGTGCAAGCAAGTGAACAGAAAGTGCAAGCAAATATGAGATTAAAAAATATTTAAAATGCAAGCAAGCGAACAGAAAGTACATCAGAATAATGAATAAGTGTAAGCGAATAGAATGAAAGTGCAAGTTGTTAAAGAGGAAGTGCAAATGAATTAAAAAAAGTACAAGGGATTAAACAACAGAAAAGTGTAAGTCAATAGGAAGAAAGTGTATGGAAATACAGAGTAAAGTGCAAACAAGTGAACAGAAAGTACAAGTAAATATGAGATTAAAAAAAAATTAAAATGCAAGCAAGCGAACAGAAAGTGCATCAGAATAATGAATAGGTGCAAGCGAATAGAACGAAAGTGCAAGATGTTAAACAGAAGTGTAAGTGGTTAAAGAGAAAGTGTAAATGAATAAAAAAAAGTACAAGAGATTAAACAACAATCAAATTACAGTGTGAAATTTAAGTACAGTGTGTGAAATTCATCAAACAAACAAACAAAAAAGAATTAGAAAAGCTGGAGCAAAAAAAAGAAGGTTGGAGCGAAAAGCTGGAGCGAAAAAAAAAATTAGAACGCGCGTGTAACAATGCAAAAAACTGGAGCAAATCGGACAGTTAAAAAACTTTCGTATTTTATATTTTAATAGTCTTTCGTACCTGACACTTTTCCATAATAAAATACCCGAAATTAATTAAAATGGACAAAATGCAAAATTGCCATCGTCATCTACCTCTGACCGGCACTGTTCACGCCCAAGTTATCCGACTCGGCGGTGCGTCTCCGGGTGCGGTACCGGTGTGGTTCAGACCGTGGCTTCGAGGTGGATCTCCTGGTGTGGCTAATGGCGGCGGATCAGCACCGAGGTGGCCGAAATTTAACAAAAACATACGCGATTGGAAGTAGGGATTTCGTGGGATTTTGGTCGAAATTGATTCGGATGAGGTCGAATTTCTCAAAATACCCGACGCGTCACACCGACATGGCTTGCCTTCTTGGAAAAAATACGATCAAATCTGGGGATCGATACCCGAATTTTGGGGGCTTGTGGACGTAATGATCTCGTCTACAAAGCCCACCCTTCAATTTGAACAACCGAGCCAGATCTGGGTCGAATTTCGCCATGGGAACCAACCCTAACTCGCGCGAATCAGAGGCTGAAGAAGACTGAAATCAAGCACCCCCTATTTATGCTTAATTACAATTTTCCCAACTTTTGAAGATATGGCAAAACTACCCCTATTTTAAAGTTCGAAAATAACAGAATTTCCCAAACTTATTTTATGAAATTAAATTCAGTTTAAATATACATCTTACCAAATATAAGATGAAAGAAAATTAAATTAGACTAGTTCTAAGCTTAAGTCACCTTTTCTCATAAGTTTATTCCTATTTAAATTATAATTAACATATTGTTAATCTCATTTAAATAATTAATGTCAAAGTGATAAGTTTATTTAAATTAACATTAACATAATGTTATCATAAGTTTAAATAAACCATGACTTAAAGACATACATATTTTAGGGTAAGAATTTGATTAAATTATTTCCACTTTGAAATAATATAACAATTGCCATAACCTTTATTAAAATTAAAAAAATTACATTCATACCCTTATGTAAAAACGAAGGTTATTATAAGTCATTGATCCTGACCAAAGTTAAGAGATGCTTCAAACACCACACGTATTAATTGTGCTCTCCCTGGATAGGAGAGATGT
Source organism: Rheum nobile (assembly GCA_027886185.1). Lineage (NCBI taxonomy): Eukaryota > Viridiplantae > Streptophyta > Magnoliopsida > Caryophyllales > Polygonaceae > Rheum > Rheum nobile. Next base: position 1,653,454 of record WOAB01000090.1, read on the forward strand.
TTGCTCCCCAGGCGAGTGAAGTAAGAGGTAATTGTTTTGATAAGCTCATGACACTCCCCAATCTTAATTTTTCGTGCATGTAGAGGAAGGCCCATATAGGTGACTGGAAAAGTACCCTTGAAAAACTGAAGTTTTGCCAGAATTAGAGTTTGAACCCCGTCAGAGACACCCTCAAAGTAGACTTGGCTTTTGGACACTAGTACAAAAATTGGGTTCGGACTGCGGTTTATTTGTACATCGAATCCAGGTTACAAAAGCGTGGTTGTTCTTGGCACGATAAAGCCTTCAGACTGCGCTTATAAGTAACTGTGGTAAAAACTCAGACCGCGGTTCTTTCAAAAGAACCGCGGTTTCGATGCCTTTTTTTGAAAAAAAAAAAACGATAAAACACAATGGCTTTTAATAAAACTGATACGACAAAAACCTACCTACAAGCATATGGGATCAGTTGTAGCTTTTCAAGTGTTGTTCCCAACGCGGACTATGTAGTATCTTTTGTAAACTTAAGCCGATAAGCTAAGCTGTAAGAAGGAAAATTCGTTTGACTAATAACTAAGAAAACAAGAAGCAAGAATTGCAAAGATAATTGTAAGCAATTGGGAAGAAGATTCTAGGACCAGGGATCCCCAGAACAATGTCTTGGTAAACTTACGAATATCTGTATGAAAATAGTCTGAACTTGTCTGAATGTAAGCTATCTAAAGTCTCTACTAACTCATTTCAGACGATAATAGATGTGCCTAAATTCCAACTAACAATCGTTGTCGCGAAGAGCTAATCAAATCTAGACCCTTTGGGCACTTAGAATCTAGGATCAAATTGGGTTAACATCCGCTGTCGCGCTCTGCTAAGTCTAGGCAAACCTAGGATTTCTATGATAGCTTAGGATTCCACAAGAGTAATTAGGTTGATGTCGCACAAATAACACTGAGGTTCAATACCTAGTAATCTGATAAAGTAATCTTCTTTCAAACTCATACCATATTCTAGTTATCTATTACGGCTATCTCCTATTAGACTCAAGCCTAATAGAAATCTAATCAACATTCATCAATTGCATTAAGAACTCTAGGATTGAATCAAACAAGGTTTCAGATTTTAATTCAGACAAATATCATGCATAAGTCTACCAGTTCATTGTTGAGATCACCCCAACCCTAGAATTATGGGATTAGCCAGACATGCTTGGATAAACAATAAAAAACATCATTTGAACAATAGAAATCATTCAACTAGATTAGAAGAAGAGAAATACTTGATCAAATCCAGGGAATCAATCTTCAATCTTTAGAAATCTTCAAAAGAACTATAAAAACACCTAGGGCTTGAGAGAGTGGTAAAAAGAGGCAAAATAGAGCTGCCAAAATACCCTAGAAAAAGTATTTATACCATCCAAAAATGTTCTCTTTGCCTGAATAAACCAGAATCTATTTTACATGTCCTTAAGAAATGTTACTTTGCTAAAGATTTTCGGTGTTTGGTGCCAATCAGTCAATCAGTTTTAGACTATAGGCCTAGCTCATTTTTGGATTGGTGGAGCTTCATTGTCGATTTTCCGTCTTCTTCTGAGATTGATCTATGGGCTGTTTGTATTTGGGCACTGTGGAAGAACAAAAATGGGAGGATTTTTTATGATTCTTGTATGGCTCTTGTTGATATCCTTCATTTTGTCTCCACTATGATGTTATCTCCTCAACCTCCTCTGCTTCCTGTTCTTCCTTCTCATATTTCTGGTTCTAGACTGCTCTGGCTGCTGCTCATGCTTCTTCCTATTATATGTCCACTAATGTCAGTTTGTCTGGTAATGTCCTTGTTGCTAATGGGTTTCTTTTGACTCGCCTTGATGGATATTTTCTTGTTCTTGGGAGTAAATTTTTAAAACCATGTTCATCCATTGATTCATTGGAGGCTAAGGCTATCATTTGGGGTCTTGAAACAGCTTTTCGGTATGGTATTACTGATCTGGTTGTTAGCTCTAATTGTTTGTGTGTTGTTGAAGCCTGCTCTTGCACAATCACTCCCAAAACAAGACTTGGTATGTATGTTTCCATTATCAAACAACTCATGCTGAACTTCTCCACATGTTCTCTGCACTTTTGTCCTAGAAAGAATAATATTTCAGCACATCTATATACATATACGAAAGTCTCAATTATCTCTCTTATGTTTCACTTTCTCAAGTATGCCACATCATCAAAAAAATATATACATTTACATATTCACCCTTCTATTATTTTATAATTTGTTATCTATACAAATTTCCTTTATTACAAACCAAATATCACCCATCAAAATAATAATATTACTTTCCTTTAAACATATCCCAACTTTTAATTATGTTCATTTCTTTAATTACCAACTAACTATCTCCCATTACATATAATAATAGATTACCTTCCTTAAAAGATATTCGAAGTTTTAACTATGTTTAATATATTGAAAATAATAATGTAATATAATATTATATTATAATTTTAATTTATTTTATAATATAATATGTTCAATTGATGATTGGAAGTTTTTTTAACCAAAATTAAATATGAGATATGTTTAAAATAACCAAATCCGAATTAGTATATAGATACCAAAATTAACTATTCATCCTTCTATTAATGTACAATCTACTATCTATAAAAATTCCTTAATTATAAATCAAATATCTCCTATTACATATAATAATATATTATTTTTCTTTAAACATATCCTAACTTTTAATCATGTTCATTTCCTTAATTACCAACTAAATATCTCTCATTACATATAATAATAGATTACCTTCATGGAAAAAATATTTGAAGTTTTTAACTATGTTTATTATATTGAAAATAATATTGTAATATAATATAATATTTTAAAAGCCTTAATTATATCTCTTACGTGTCAGCCCGTGAGCTATGCCATGTAGGCAAATCTCAATGTACAATTATAATTTACCCTTATGTAATTTTGATATTTACATATTCTATTTCTTATCTATTTACTTAATACCTAAAATAATTTACCTTAATTATACAAATATTATCCTCTCAAAGATTTTTTTTTACCTTATTAGTTTCTTCTTATTTGTAAATAATTTTATTAATATATTATACTTTACCTAATTAGTTACATTACTTCTTATTTGTAATTAAAATTATTATAATATATATGTTTATAAAATAATAATTGGAAACTATGTCAAAATTTGTTATAAATTAATATATAATGTAATATCCCACATTTTGTACGGGTAAAATTTGAACTTTCTTAAGTCCATGTTGCGAGTCAGATTAAATTCAGAGATGTATGAACATTCTGTGTAATGTTTGATCTCTGTAATATTTTTCTGAGCAATATAAAATACAGTTAAGGTATTTTTGGGTTAAAAGATCGTTCGTGTGCAAATATATTTAACCCGGAGTTAAAAACTTGTTACCACTTAAGGTAAAAACGACAAAGGACGGAGGGGAACGAATCTAGCCTTGACCGCACCCCGCGGTGAAGGGTGTGCCACACCCCGCGGTGGCCTGCGTCACTCGACAGTTGCAGTGCAACTTGGCGGGGCTACTCCGTAGGCTTGTGACTCGCCTTGGCTACGTTTCTGAGGCTTGGACAGCTTCTCCTTGCTCCCTCCAGCTCGTGTGCAGCTCGTTTGGACTATTTAATGAGGCAAGGAGGATCAAAATCGAGCCACAAGTCAGCTGCTGCACCATCTCTTTCCTTCAGAAAACATCATTGTTGAGGCAAGCTTTGAAGCTTCGTTTGAGAGCTAATCCGACCCCTTTTGAGAGCGATAAAGGGTGGTTCTTAGAGGTGTTGTTAAGCTTAAGAAGGTGGGAGGCCCAACCAAGAACAAATCGAAGCCGATCGGATCGATTTGGGTAAGTTTCTCCCCGAAAACTCCATCGTTTTCTGCTTCTGTCATGGCGCCGCACCCCGCAGTCAGACGCCACCGCGCCCAGCGGCCAAGCACCGCACCCCGCGGTGACTTACCACCGCACCCCGCGGCAAGCATGGCCGTGGTGTGTGTGTGTCTTGGATGTTGGCTTGGTCGAGGCTTGGCTTTCTTGAACCGTTCGATTCTTATTCCTTTAATTCATATATGTAGATATTGAATCTAACTTAGGGTCTCGTTATGGGTCGTTCCTTAGGGATTTGTTATCCAGGATCTGTCCCAGTTTCGGACCCAGGAAACCATCGTCTCTAAAGCTTGTTCAAACTTTCGTCTGATCTAAGGCAAGTGGCGGTTCGCTCTTGCTCATCATTCCATATTTCCATTAATTATCAATGGTTTGATTGTTAATTAATTTGGAATGATTTACTGTTTTGTTAGGAACAGTTTTGATAAATGATATGGATTAAAATATGATATTATAATAGGTTGTATATCTGTTAGAACAACGCTATTATAGATATATATTTTATGAGGATTGCCGGGAGGGTAACAATATGAAAAGAATATGATATTATAATAGGTTGTATATCTGCTAGAACAACGCTATTATAGATATATATTTATGATATTAGCCAGGAGGGCTTTGATATGATTATTACTGTGTTGAACTGTTTAGTTAGCACGAGTATTCGTAGGAGCGATGGACTATTCGAGGTCCAGTCGTTTCTTAATAATGATTAATGGTGCAAAGAGTGATAAACCCAAAAACCATTTGGTGGGTCATGACCGATCTCTATACTCGGGTATAGAGATGGTGGCACTTAACTGATGCTACAAATCTTGGGATTCGTCCCATTCAGGAGTATGTACCTCATGGCGAAACATATGTCCTATATGTCCCTCATGGCGAAACATATATTCAATATATGTCCCTCATGGAGATACATATATTTAAAAGCCTATAACGTGATGCGCGTTTTGGAATTAAATAAGATAAGTGCCGTTGTAGCACATGATTAATATACCTTGGGCGAGTAGTGCAGCTAAGTGTAGTGCAGCTAGGAAAGCTCGTCTTGACTTTGATCAGAGTACCGTTCTCTTTCCAATCTGGATTCGCATTAAGCGGTGAGGTTGATCGTGAACCGAAACTTCAAGTCGTTTGTGAACGCTTGTATGATTAATTAATGTTCCCCAACATTTGTCATAATTCTGATAAGACTCAATTCATTAGAGTCTTCTTTTGGGTTGATTGCTGTAAGGCTCGGTCTTTCAGAATCTTCTCTTGATCATGCTGCTTGATATATTCCAGTAGGAGTATGGTGGTTGACTTTCGTCATCGGTTTTAATTCGAGAAACGATGAGTCTAACCTAATACGACTACTTCGAACCACTCTGCTTTGTACCCTTGCGTAGTCTTTCATTAGACTAACCAACCGTAATTGTTCTCTGCATGGTTGGTTGGTGTCATCCGTTCGATTCGGCATATCAGATAGGAATCCGAGAAACAAAGGCTAGAACGACTATAGAAGCAAACGGTGTTTTAATGGATTTATCAGGTTGCGATCCTTGGCGGGTGATCATTACGATCAAGACCCTTGTATTTATGTTTTACAAAGACTTCCGCTGATTACTCTGTTTTGTCCTATGGGGATTGGGATGTAATCCCCAGACATATGTTTTAACCAAAGATTTTGGTGTTTAAATCATAATTGTCGTTTATGATTTGTGTTTAAATGGTAAAGCCTGGGGTGGTTTCGGTGTGGAGACCGAGGTCACTGGCGGTAATACCTTTCCAAATGGGTTACGATTTGGGGGTGTTACATATAAAGCAAACAATTAAAATATACGTTTCAACCATGTCAAATGTACGTTTTTTCAAAATTATATACACAAAAAACGTAATGTTCTTATAGTTTTAATACTTAAATTAATATAATTGATAACATATAATTGATAACGTATGATTAATGATGCAGAAGTGGTAACATATATTAAAATATTTAAACTAAATATGTGATATAATTTGACCATTTTCCCTTTTAATTAATTATTTAATCTTTTCCATTACTTAAATCCAATTTATATGATTTCTTATTAAGTTAATCGTATGAAATTCCTAATTTTTTTTATACATATTCGCGTATATATTTTCAATTCTAATCATACAAAAACCTTATCACCATATGTTCAAGAGATTAAACTTATAATTTATCATTTTAGTTTTCATAAGTATTTAATAATATTTTATTTTCCAATTTGATTAACTAGACTCGTACAGGGCACGGGGACATATGCTAGTGTAATTTCTAAGTTTGGTTAATCCTTGCCACCTTTGGCAATGATTTACTGTAGTCATGTTTTTCAATTGCCAAGCCCTTTGGCAAGCTCCTTGTATGATTTAATTCCATCCTTATGGTAATAATTTTTGCATCAAATCAAATTCTTTGTTCCCTAATTGTGCATCCTTATATGTTCCCTTTTGGTTTTACTTGCTTATTTTATATTTTAAATCTTAAATTATGGTTAATAAATAAGAATTAGGATTTATAGTTAAAGATTTAGGGTTTATAGCTTAAGGTTTAGGGTTTTAGGGTATAGGGTTCTAAGATTTAGAGTTTAGGGTTTATGATTTATGGTTTATATTTTAAGATTTAGAATTTATGTTTTAAAGTTTAGAGTTTATATTTTAGGATTTAGGATATAAAATAAACAAATTTAACCTACAGATACACGGAGCATAAAAGGAGATAGAGGATTTGATCTCTTTTTGCATGACTTCCATCAAAAAAAAGAAGGAAGCGAAAAATTGGAAACTAGGTTGGGGTTCCGGTTTGGTGTAGTTGGTCAAGTGATATGAGTGTATTGTGATTGGGCCGGTTTGGGTAGATTGGTTTGATCTATAATTCATTGGGCGGGTAGGACCCAACGGAGTCCTACGTACCTTTTATCGACTTGAGATATATGCTCTTATCTATATGAAATTCCTAATTTTTTTTTATTTGCCATGTACTTACTGTCTCATTCCCTTTGATATATAATGCCGAAGATCTATTTCCACGTTCCATCGATCACCATTTGATCGATCCTTTCATCTTACCAAAAGGCTACTCGATACCTATTTCAGCTATATATAAACCTACATACGTGTTCGTTTGACCATATATATGTGTGTTGATTAATTGGTACGTACTCGATCGTAAGATCGATGTTGATTGCCCGTTACAACTTAGGTTGGCTTGTCCCGTATTGGATAAAATTCTATAAGGACTAACAATTAACAACAAAACGATGGAGTGACACGTATTATATTCAATTCATGGTGTTCATAGCCGGACAAATTACATCACATACCAACTCAACTTGATCAATTATGAAGATGCCATTCACCGCCATCAATGATTAATGCTAGCTCCATTGTAAGCAAATTAACTAATGATCATGGAATGCCATATTATATATAGGGTCCATGGGTTTGTCCCACTTTATCATGATTAATACTCCCTGTAAAATCCATCAACAAGTACTGCACAAATGTATACTTTTCGTACCACAACAGTCAATGTCAAGCATCTTATAAATTAGCTAGTACAAGAACAATCACCACGCTAGCTAGCTAGAGAATTATCAAGAAATATATATATATATATATATATATATATATATATATGTTTGCGCATGTGATATGTAACGAGATACAATCTTACTTGTGCATTATATAATATATATGCTTCTGTATAATATACATAGCATTCTTATTCTTATATATGTGGAAATGGCAGGCTAGCTATGCTTACTATACTTCCAAACCTACAAATATGTTTCACTTGACTGGCAAAGGAATTGAAATCGATACCGATACATCACATCTATATGTATGTATTTCAAGTGTTCGACTTTATGTTATATATGATTAAGACATGTTTGATGGATGAATTAGAAGCGCCATGTAGAATGGAGATCATGATCAGCAGGAGCAGGAGCAGGAGCAAGCACTTGATCAAACCCTTCCTCTCTCATCAACCTCTCCATCTCCCTTGCTTCACATGGATTTGTCCTCTGCAATTCCATCACCATTTCATTCAATTTCAACATAACACAACTACTTGCATAAAGCAAGTTTTTTCCCAATTGCAACACTACATGCACCTAGATTTATATAACTTACGATTTATTGGTGTCTATATGTATATCAATTGTATGACTTTTATGGAAATTGTTCTATCTTTTTGCACCCATCCCATATATTATATATACACAGCTAGCATTAAAACAATATATATATATATATATATATATATAAATGCTCTGCAATTCTAAAAGTGAAATATGGTTATAACAGCACTGAGCACATATATACCTGAAGTGCTTCCATAGCTTCGGCTTCTGGAGAGTTGAAGTCGTAGAACATACTAGCAGCAGAAAGCTTCATCGAAAGAAACTGAAGCAATTCACACGAAATATAATCGTTCAAATAGGCACGCACACACCTAACTTAATGATCGAATTGGTGTTACAATACAGCTAGCTCAATTGAATTCATATACATAGTGCACGTTGCAGGGTAAGTTATAATTACGTACGTACCTCAATTTGATTCTGTAAGGATCGAACATAGTTGATTATAACATCCAGCATCACTGCCATCCCCATGGTCTGCATTCACATACCATTAATTAATTTAATGCATAACGCGCGCGCGTACACAGCGCGCATATATATAATTTAATAACCAATCATTTAACTACATAATAAATATATATAAAGTTGAATTAAAACGTACAGATCGAACTAATTAAATATATATGTATTCTTGATATATATATATATAATTGCACCTTGTAGCATCCAGGTACGAGGTCTTGCAGAAGTTTCAGCTTCTCGTTGATTCTCTCCCGCCTAACCTGTACGTACAAATATATATATATATAGTTGAATGAAAACAACATTAATCAACCCGGCCAATGTAGTAGTCTGAGAAGATTTTTACAAAGAAAGATAGTTGAATTAAAAGCAGAATGCATGCAAAATTCATATATAAAAAGCTAGCTAGAGTGGTGTGGAAAGAGGAAGGTACTCTCTCAGCAAGGCTGTGGCTGTCAGTAGCCTGACCCCGCTTAGCTCTGACATGGATGACGTCTCTAGCAGGCTTCTCCAATATTGCCGCAGATTCCCCTAATTTATTCATCATCTTCCTCCTTTTCCCTCCCATCACCCCCACCTGTTTCATTTATTACTTAATTCCCAAAACCATACCAAATTCGATCTACCTCATCACGAATTAATCAATGTCAAAGGAAATAAAGACCAAAGGATATAATATAAATGAAGTATAGTACGTACATTAGAGTTGATGATGGGGGCGTGAGCGGGGTCCACGTGGCTTGGCGGACACATATCGGGAGCAGCCATGAAAGAAGAAGTACTGTACATGGTGGTGGGGATAAGAGGTGGAGGGTAATTGGGAAGGAGGAGGTGGTCTGCGGGATTGCTGGCGCCATGGCTGAAGAAGCCGAGGAGGGCGTCGCCCTGATCAGGAGGAGGGAGGTTTAGGTGGAGGAGACTGAGATTGTTATGGTGGGTTTTTTCATCTTCCATTTCTGTAACCAAGGAGGAAGAGGGAGAGGAAACTACAAATTCCAACAACTAAGATTGGAGTGTACTGGAGATTGATGGGTCCTCCTCCTCACACACCAATCTCTCGTTTTTCACTTATAATATAATGCCACTTGCTGCTCATGCTCATGCTCTTCCTTTCTTTTCTTTTTTAGTACCTAAGTGTGATTGATGATTTGAGTTTGAGATAATCTTTTGGGTTAAACATGTGAACATATATAATTAAATATGTGTATTAGGTGTGTATATATATAAATATCTGTGTTAGGCTTGCAAGTTCAGTTGGGAATGAGATCGATCGCGTTTTTATTACAATAGTTTAAGTTCATTGTTGTTATAAAAATCTATTTTATTTATTTTTTATAAGGTGAGTTAGGGCGTGTTAGGAGGTTTCAGTTTCGATTTATGTCTCCATCCGTCTTCATTTTCGACGAAAAATCAAGTTTCATAACTCTCTTTTTTGAATCGAGCCGATCGGCATAAATTAGTTTACCTGATTTGTGACTGACTCTTGCCGGTTGGGTTACAGACCTAAGTTTTATCACAGTAAGTTGGGTTCACTTTCAAAAAAATTTCTATTTTATTTTTTTATTGTTGGATTGGTTAAATATGATTTTTTATTTTTTTTAAGTAGAAATCATCCTATCAATCACATGAAATATATGTAATTTTAATTGAAAAGTGTGGTTCACATACATAGTAAGTTAGGATGTATAGTGAAAAGCAATGATAACTATTGTATTAATAGAAAAGGTAGAATTAAAAGACATAGAGTGACAAAACTATAAATATGATACACTTCATTATTTTTGAATTTTTTTATTGCATTTTTTTTCCTAATTTTTTTTTTCATTTTTTTACATTGCAATAATCCTATAAATTTATAATTCAAGTGCATATATAAACACCCAAAGTGCATAAATAAGTACTCGAGTGCATATATAAGAACTCAAACTGCTTTTAGCATACAAGCACATATTAAAAAAATATACATATAAATAAATGCTCACAAAGACTATATAAATGTGCATAATTAGTATGTTACAGTGCATATTTAATATGTAAATGTGTATGTTTAAAATGTACATTAAAGATGCACATTTTAGCTATAGTGTATGTCTATTATGTTGGTTGCATGTGTTAATATGTCAAAGTGCATATTTAGTATGCTAAAAGTCCATATGTAAGTATGTTAAAGTGTATGGTAATAAAAAAATCAAAATTTTGAAATTTCAAAAAAAAAAAAAAATTAGTAATTGAAATATAAAAAATGTATACTATAATGTTTACAATTTTGTTACTTCTTGTCTATTAATTCAAATAGAGGTATCTAGAAAATACCGTGGAAAATCAATCCGATTATATTTGAAATATTACATCTCTTAAATAATTTTTGGGTGTTCAGATTTTTCATTACTACAGGAAAAGCAATAGAGCCGCTAACTTTATCGCTTCAACGAATGTCTCTCCTATTCAGCTGCGAGGTACAATCATGAGTTTTTTGACACATCATCCTCGACAAGATCTTATTATTAGATCACGACATGAGTTTCAACATTTGTAATTCTAGTTTTCATATAACTTGTAAATAATTTGTTAAAATAATCGGTTAGGATGATTTAGGTATTCTAATATGTAATGATACGTTCTATTTGTCATATAAAAAAAACATTTCAATAGTAACTTGGATTTGTTCGGTACTTTTCTAAAATATAATATAATAAATATATTTTTGATAATAGATTTTAGCCTTTTGTTGGAATATGGAAAGCCTCGAATGCGATGATAATTCTTGTGGGTAAAAAAAGAGTTTAGCACGTGTACCCAAACATACTTTTTTTGGATATAAAGTTAAAAGATGAATTATTTTTGAAGTCTCGGTTTTCTCACTTTTCTGTAGCATTTTTTAGTAATAAATTAGAAAACGTTTAAATTGGTGTTTTCTTATTTAATTATTTTTAATAAACTAAGAGAAATAAGAGACATAAAAAAGAAAAAGATTTTAACGAGAGAGTAAACTTGTAATTATTAAAGTGTCAATAAATGCCTTATATATGGTTTACAATACTTGACCCATAAGCCGACTCTAGGATTTAGGGTTTATTAGGTAATGAAGTTTATAAAAAGTTTTTTGTTTATAAAGAGTTGATAAATAGGGTTGTTGAAAAAAGTATGTTTGGTAAAAATGTGATTTTTATGGGTATGTATGTATAATTTATTGGAAAAGTGTGAGTAGTGGTAAAAAAGTAAAATAATTTTATTACACGTTTATCGAAATATATAAAAGTAGGTTTTTAAAATAAAGTGTGTATAAATAATAAACAAATTTAACCAAACAAACCCTTAGTTAGACTTATCTTATGTACATTCACATATATAATATTATAACACTCCCTCTTGGATGTACATCACTAATTGCCTCATTAAAAACCTTGTCTGGAAAAACCAATGGGATAAAAACCAAGACTAAGGGAAAAATAGTGCAGTTCTCCCCCTCAATTTAGCACATAACTTCATTGCTTGACTGAATGTCTTGAACTTATTCTCCTTTCGATTCGAAGCTTGTGAGTGGAGAAAATATCAACAATATGTGGTTGATTGAGTGAGGAATGATGCATGACCTTCATATATCTTTATTGACCTTTGTGCACGTAATTCCAATCCTTTAAGAACTTTCGTATATATATATATTTATATTAAAAATATAAATAAAAACCAATGTAGATAAATTAAAATTCCAAATTACATGTATTCGGTTCAAACGCATCAATTATATTTACAAAACCCAACTCCTCTACCAATTATTCGTCGTCGGCGGTTTCCATTGTTTGAGAATCATCAACCTTCTCATATATCATTTCTTGTGAAATTCCTCATGCAAAGACATCGTAAAGGACAAACTCATTTCGATTCCCGTTGAAATGGATTCTAACAAATATTATATACTTGTCCAAAAAGTCATTGATATTTAGAGTTATGAGATAAGATTGCTTCAGGAATATATCTCAATGGACGTCATTCATCGACATAATAACACCTTGCTAAGTTGAAATAGGTGCTCTTCAGGGAAAACGAGCATAAGAGCATATAGTCTCTCACACTTCTGGCACATTTAAGACTCATTTGTGATGGATTGGTTTGAAGTTATTACAAGAACCTCCAAATAAGCTAGACATATGTGTGACTCCATCAATTTCTTGGCTTTTAGTAAATGCAGTTTATAGCATGCCAACTATATGTTTAGTATACAATCCATTGAACTTCTAGTTCATTTTCGTTTATCCAAGGATCTAAAATCATCGAGAATTTGCATTCCTTGCAATCTCTTATACGTACTAGTCGTAGTTTCCGCTCCCTCTAAAGTTGGGACTTTGTCTCATCAAAACGATAATCTTGATACCAAGTGATCACCTAATATAAGCTCTAGGTATTCAATAATCCATAGGGACTCGTACCCCTCGCATAATCCCAACTTTCATTGTGGCATTACTCTACTTCATTTAAGGAGGCAATGAGACGCACACCGTATACCCATTAACTTTCAATTCTCTTCTAGAGATAAGTTTGAATTAGGAGAATGTATTGTGGTCAGTCAAAGTCAAACTTAATTCTTGACATTCAACCTTTTGCATGACCCCATATGGTAAACGACTCTGCTAGGTCGTTTTATGTATGAGCTTTAACCTAGATATCACTGATGACCACAAAAATAACGATTATACTAGGTCGTCCTATCAACCAGTGTGAGCTACCCGATGCTCGACCGTTACACTGCTTATTGATTTCATTCTCCCATTTTAAGTTTCGTGTGACCAATGTGTTGAGCTATCTATCAACATCATACACATATATGAATAAACTACATTGGTTCACATGACGGTGTTATCGGTCCTCATATCTATCCTTGTATAAGTCAAGGAACATAAAGACTCTAATATAATCGGCGTTATTAAATTTTGTTAAGAAAACAAGCCGTATATATGATCACTCTATAAGAAATGGACTTCATGTCCTAGAATCCCCCGATCTTATAGTGAGTGTTAGAGTAATTTTCCAATGATCCTCCACATCATTGTAGAGGATCATTTCAAGGAGTAATAGGGTTAATTGTTTCATTCACTTCGGAAGATAAAACATATCACTACAGGATGATTTGAGATTTGTCTATACCAAGACAAATATATTATGTGTGCTTTCAATTCAGGGGATGTTTAACAGAAAAATGTTTCGTTAAATGGGTGGTTAAATGCAAACAATTTAAGATAATGGATTTTTCTTGAAGTAAAGGAAAATAAATGGCGATTAAATACAAATAATTTAAGTTATATAGTGGTAAAAATAAAGATAAAAAATGATTAAGTACAAAAATTTTAAAATAAGGAATGATTAAGTGTAAAAAATCCTATGAAATAATACTACTGATTCAGAACGAGGTCCAAGTTTAGAGATTAAGAGATAATGCTTGTACATAATAATATTCCTCCACCTTCCGTTTATAATAAATATGGATTCAAATAAATTAAAATTTGTCCCTTTCAAGGCTCTCGTGGTGGACTTTGGCTACTTTGCTCTAATTCTAATGCTTTACCCTTTACCCATATTTTGTACAATGATAATAATATTATTATAATGGATTACCATCGAACAACGACCCATTTCCTTTTATTTTTTATATATGCTCCATCCCGAGAGGAACTCAAGAACCAGTTTTGGGAGACTTTGGGAAGTTTTATAGTTAATTATAACGTACCTGTTATTTTAATTCAGGACTTGAATGAATTACTCTCTCCCTTAGATAAATCTAGAGGAATTTCATCTCATCCTTCCCAATTCCTTCGACTCTGCAACTTCCTTCATGAGTATAATCTCCTTCATATCCCTTTTTCTGGTTTTCCTTTTACTTGACGTAAATCTTCATTAGCTAATACAAATACTTTTGAACGTCTGGATCGGGTCGCCATTCACCCGCAACTACTAAATATATATAATCACATTATTGTACAACATCATCCATTTACTACGTCTGACCATTGTCTAATTACTTTTTCGCTTGATATTAACTATATTAAAAGAAAATTTTGTTTCAGACTTGAAAATGTGTGGCTTTCTAACGACTCTTTGCTAAACTATTAAAGAAAGTTCGGAGCTTCAAACACAATTGATGTGACATGTTTAAATTAATTATGAAACAAAATTTGCTTTATGATAAACATTTGACTAAATATAATAGACTATTGGATTTTCAACATAAATATTGAAAACAAAGTGCTAAGACTATATTTTTTGAGGGTTCTGATCATAACAGAAAATATTTCCAAACCATTTCAAAAATTCTTAGTTATAAACAAAAGATTGTTAGTTTCCATTCTCTTGATGGAATTGCAATGTTTGATGAACATTTAATAAGAAATACTATTACTAGGGAATTACAAATGCGCTTTCAAAACCCACACATTCATAATGTTAGTCAGGATGATTTGATGATCATTCCACACCTTATCACGGATAATGATAACTCGATCTCTTCTTTGGCATACCCATATTGCTTCAGAAATAAAACAAATTGTTTCTGGCTTACCGCTTGACAAAACTCTAGGGCCAAATGGATTTACCGCAGACTTCTTTCATAAATTCTAGCCTTTTGTTGGTAATTCAGTTATTTCTGCAACTCAATCATTTTTTCACTCTACGAAGCTCCTTCGTGAATGTGCTCAATCATTTATTACTCTTATCCCTAAAACATAAACTCCTATTACTATAAATCACTATCGACCTATAAGCCTTTGCCTATATAGAAAATTATACTAAATTATTGTCAAATAGGTTGAAACCTCTCTTACCAAAATTAATAAACTCATGAGATTTTTCATTGCTTTCATAAGGAAAAAAAAAAGGAAAGTTAGACTGGATGACTCTCAATTTAGACATGAAAAAGGCATACGATAAACTCAATTGGAATTGTATTTGTCAAATTTTCATAAAGTTTGGGTTTGACTCTTCTTGGGTCGGACGTGTTATGACTTGTATTACCAATACTACTTCTTCTGTCCTTGTTAATAATGAACCTGTATACTTATTACATTCACTTTGTGGTTTACGTAAAGAAGATCCTATTGCTCTTTTTTTTTTATAATATCTTATGAATAACTTCATCATACTTTATCTCAGGCTTCTGAGTCTCCCGAGCGTAGAGTTGGCATTCAATTTACTAGATATGGTATATGTATTTCTTTTTTTAAATTTTGCAGATGATACTCTTATTTTGGCCAATGATTTAACAAAAACATGCTTTACATCACATTAATTCTCGATGATTTCACAATTAAATAGGGATTATATTTTAATTATCATAAAAGTACTTTTCAAACTTCTTGTAATGTCCCCAGTCAAAAAGTAGAATCCTTAGCAAACATTTTAAATATACATGTTATTCGTTCTATGAAAATTTCTTAGATATCCCTATTGTTAAAGGTAGGGTGAAGAATAATATGTTTGAATATTCAATCTTAAACTTAAACAAACAATTAGGAAAATGGAAAGCTAACTCTCTATCTCAATTAGCTTATAATTCTAGCTTTCAATTAGCTTGTAAGAAGCTTGTATAAATGATCCGATGCCATGATTTATGTATTCCTTCTATTATGTAAGAATACATTTTGTTTGTCATATATAAAAAAAGAAAAGAAATAATACTTGCACGTGTATCTAGATGAGGTCAATAAGAAATGATACCGACTGAAATACAAAGAAATATATATAAAAATAGCCAAGTACATGAACCCTTTCACGAGATTTGTATATAATATTAATTGTAATATTAATTTTTTATATATATTTAGATGTTTAATACTTCCTTACTAATAACTGCTGATATTGTGACAAAAAAATGAGCATGAGGAGAAATAAAACATAGGAAGTACGAACTCACCATTGCAACTTGCAAGAGATTGATCATACCTCTTGTTGATATTCATATCGAAACACAAACTAAAGAGAAATTATTTTCATTAAAACTTGAATGAGTATATATAGTGTCTAATGATGTAATAAGCATGTGAGAAATCAAAATGTATGACCAATATTGTTGTCTGATATGATTTTTTCATGTATGATATGATCGTCTATTAAAAAAATTCATAAGAAAGTTATCCACAAAAATGCATTATTCTATTAACATATTTTCTCATGAAATAATATGTTTTGCTCTTAATTATCTTCAACTTATTTTACTACTAGCATCAACCAAATTGATTGTAATTATCGAATCCTATAAAAAATGAGCATAATAATCTCAAAGAAGGACATATAATTATATTTTGTTTACCAAAATACGACATTATTCTCCTATCCAACCATATGCAAGACTATATACATATTTTATGAAAAAGATTACAACTCAAATTGTTAATTGGGTTAGTTAGGTCAATTGAATTTGGATAATCGTGTCATTAAAATTTACGGGTCAATCAAGTTGGGTCATAACGGTATGGTGTGGGTTCCACCCAACCCGTCAAAAGCGCCAATTTGTTTATGATTATTTGAATATTTTTGGTAGTCAAATTGATGTCATAAATATTTTAAATTAATTAAAGATAATTTTATCATTATATTATTAATAATATATAATAATTTAATTATAAAATATATTATAATATGCAGTATAAATGAGTTTGACATGTAAAACAATAATTCGAGTCAACCCGACGAGTTGAGTCGATCAAACTCATAAAGTTCTAAGCCAATCGGGTTCGATTCGGGTCATGTTTTGACATGTTTAGTATAGTTCCATATGTTATTTTATGTTATCTATATATATATATATATATATACTGAAAAGAAAATCAAATAATCTTAGATATATTAAATTAATAAAATATAATAATAATAATATTTAAAAGGAAATCAAATCATATCAAAGATATAATAATAAAAAAATAAAATAAGGAGATGACGACATGTGACATAATATAGAATAGACATGTGACGATATCTTATGTGCCTTAATGTGGTAATGACATGTAACATTAAATCTTGCTACTTTATTATTATAATAGCAAATGTCCTCGTGCCCTACACGAATTTAGATAAATATAAACTATGTATTAGGTTGAATAAACTTTACTATACAACATATTATTGACTAACATAAATACAATATAGTAAGAATTGGGTTGATTTATGATGTTAAAGAACTATGTGAATGATTAGGCTGTTTAAAAACAAAAATAAAATGTGTTATTAATGTGAAGATTAAATTGTTCAAAACAAAATATTAAATTTATTTAGTATATGTCCCTAAATAATACAACAAAATAATTGTGAATTATCATATTACGTATAATTCACCAATATGATAAATTATCCCTAACATTTAGGTTATATAATTTTCATATCCTAAACTTGGATTATTTAATTTATCATAATAACAAATTATATTATTTAACTATATTTTTATAATATCCTATTGAATAATTTTTAATTTTATTTATGTGGTAAGTTATTTTTGATAAATAAAGAAAATTGATCAAATGCTATTAAATAAATTTTTTCTCTTATATATATTAAATTATGTTTGATAAATAAGAAAAATGATATAAGAAGAAGATAATGTAAATTTATAATAAAATGAAGAGTAAAGTTGTAAAAGACCATTAAGATTTTCATGCATGACATAACTCATATGTTGACACAGAAGATAGTAGATTTAACCAAAGTGGATTATGAGCCGATTTATATATGAAAATAAAGAGTCGGAAGCCAAGATCTAAAAGTTTGATAAAAACAATAATGATATTAAGTGTAATAGATTTTTTTTTCCAATTTTAGAATTCTTAACCAATGTCATTAATTATATTTGAAAACTATCATCTTAAAAAAGTACTTAAATCTTTTTAATTTATTTTAAAACTCTAAATAAATAATATTATAATAAAATATTTTCAAAACTAGGTTCTAAAGGTGCCTAAGTTAGAAAAAAGCAATAGTAAAATATTATGCTTCGAATTGTTGAAGCTACTAAGATCCAGTTATCTTTGGCCTCTAAAATAAAATTTTACTACATATTATAAAAGAATTTTATAATGTAACTAAATTGTGTTGCAGGGTTATGATATTGTTGAAAGAATTGTGATTCGAAAGCACTAATTGCAGTTTCATATTAATCATCATCATCATCCTTTTATTACTTTTATAATTTAGTTTTATAAAATACTCTATGCTTAACTGAAAATGAACTATGAGACATGTTTTTTTAAGACTTACGATTAAATAATTAAGATACAAATTATATTACTGTGATAACATTGAAGATACAAATTATATTACTTTGATAACATTGAAAGGTTGATTATTTAATTTGAGGCTGCACAACTTTTAATCACCATATCCCTAACGTTAGTTAATTTTAGGGCATGGGCCGATTCAAAGTTTGGTTCAAATCAATTTGTTTTTACACCTTGGCCATCCCTACGTGATATCTTCTTTTTGTACACACATTCTTCTACACTACTTTTACTAATAATTCCTCCATACTTGTAGCAATGTGATGGCATGGATATATGGCCACACTTAACTTGCCTTTTTGTCAAACAAGTTCTAGTAAACTCGTACACACCCCATATGCCTTGTCCATCACTTAGGTAAAGTATATACCTATATTAAGCTTTTCGGAAAGATTGGAATATATATTATATTGTGATTTTGAAATTAATTATTATGAGCTAGGTTTGATTTGGGCATGGGCGTTATGAATGAGGAAGAAAGATCATTCGTGGGATTGCGACATGCAACGAACAACATGAGTGGCTAGCTTATTTCGTAACATCCTAATTATAAATTTGTGAGATATCAGGAAAAGCCTTTTTAGGGTCGCCTTGTATTGATATATATAGGAGTATATAATTACAC
This sequence comes from Rheum nobile, assembly GCA_027886185.1. Taxonomy (NCBI): domain Eukaryota; kingdom Viridiplantae; phylum Streptophyta; class Magnoliopsida; order Caryophyllales; family Polygonaceae; genus Rheum; species Rheum nobile. The sequence goes on from WOAB01000090.1 coordinate 1,672,847, forward strand.
TTGCGAATATCCAAATAATAATAAATACATTGTTGGATTGTTAGTGTTACGACTAATAGAACAAAGACTTGTTTACACAAATAATGCAGCGAAATTAAACACAAGAAAGATGAAATGTAAAACTCACGACTTAGAGTAAAAAACCCCAATTAGTCAAATAACTAACCAAAGAAAATTCATTACCTTTAAGCTTCTCGCTTGAGAGGATTTTGAAGAGGTCTACTTGTCTTATTAATTTCTTGTTCGGATACACTTGTAGCTCTGACAGGCAGGTTTTAGTCGTATCACCTGATCAAAATTATCCTAACGAACCTAAATAAGTAGTTTGGGCAAGCAAGGGTCGAATCCCACAAGGAGGAGTTGTTTATCTTTATGTTGATTGCATGCAATGGTAACAATGGGAGGTTTTAAGGTTGATTGTGAAACAAGTAAACAAAACAAAAAAAAAAAGCAAAGGGTTTTATCAAATAGGGAAAAACACTTAGCCAAACAAATATCCACCATTTATATGATTGATTGGTCCTAGGTTATCTCTATTCCTTCCTTTGATTATTCCTGTCCCTATTCTTAATTAGTTACCAGTCCAACTCGGCCTGTCAACCCTTACTATTGAACGCACGAGAAACTATCAAGATTTAGAACAACAGTAGCATAGAGCATATGAATTAACCAAGATACATACAACACCGATGTTTCGCAGCATTTAGCACATAATCAATTCTCTTTCATAATAAACTAGTCCAACTAGTCCTAGAATATCATGGATGCTACAATAGATAAGGAATCTCAACTCGAAATATCCAAACCCTAGCAATAGACAATTACTAATATCAACTAGGTGATCAATCTAGTCAAATCAATAATAATCAATATGAATATGCTCAAGAGAAAAGATATAATCCAAAGGAATAGGAAATAGAGTTATAACCTCACAATCAAATCATACGAAGGCTTCAAATGTCGGACTAAGCAAAGGGTGCTTAGTTCTTCATAGTTCTTGGAAACAATAAACTTCAAAGGGAAAAATGCTGAATGGAAACAACGTTGAATACGATAATCAAAGCTGCTAGGGAAAATTAGGTTAAATAACCTAACCCTAAAACTAAAGTGGAAAGATATCGAAAGTAATCAAAAAGGAAAATAATATAAAGTATCGAAAATACTAAAAGAAAATAAAATCGTAAAAGTGAACTTCGGAGAAAGATGCTCGTCCGCTGCCGTGTCATTCCGCGATCGCGGAAAGAATTCCGCGGTCGCGGAAATTGGAATGTTTCTCTCGACTTCGTCTCGCTGAAGGGATTTTCCGCGGTCGCGGAAAATGGCTTTTTCTGCTCCGTTGCTTCGACTTTACCGCGATCATTCTCCTTCGTCACCCGCGGTCGCGGATTTCTTCTGTAGACCCAGTTGGGTCTATTCTTCGTCTTCTTGGGTGGTTCCTTCTCTCTTCAATATATCTTCATTTAAGTTCCTCCAAAACACCATATCCGCACTTCTACTTCTCAACTCCAATCTCTACAATACGCTCTAAACATCTCCAAAAGGTACCCAAAACACCGGTAACAACTCCTAGATAAGCACTACAAAATAATGCTGATCAAGCTCGGACTTCAAACCCTAGACTTCTCACCTAATCTTGAATCACTCCTACAAATGAACATGAACTCAACTTCAAAGACTGCATAAACACCTTCACTTGCTTGCACAAGAAATGATTGCTCAAAGTCCCCACTCGGAAAAGAGCGAGCCACTGCAATATATCCTAACCCGAAACCCTAGTATCCAAGAATATCTTTTTCCTACTATCCTAGTATAAAAAAGATATTCTCAAACTGTAAGAGATCATATCATTACTATAAAGAAATATCTAGAGATACATTCCTTGAATAAATCTACAAGATAAGATATATCAATCTTCTTTCCATATCTTTCCAACAACCCTAGACGCGTGATTTTCCAAGTCTTCATATTGCAGCCGCGTCCCTTCCAAGACGAGATCTTCACGTATCACAAGTTTCATTTTTGGTAGATGTAGTCGTCATTGTGTGAGCAACGTTGTTCCTTTCAAGGTAGCAAAACATCTAGAAGATCTTAAGTTCCCTCGTTGAGACCAAGCCGCCGTTTGTTCCCCGTGACATACCTATTGTTTCCTGAAACATTCAACACACATTTTAGTTGGATGTTTGATCCAATCAAAACCAAGGAATTCAACAAATTCCCCCTTTTTAATGGTGACAAACATCCTTGACAAAAATATCCGTAGTTCATAAGAACAAGATATGGAGAAGAGTTCCCCCTCAAGACATGCATAAGTTTCCTTAAGAGCAGTAAAGCATAGAACAAGACTTGTTCCCCCTTAGCTGGACCATCCCATCATATTGTCCCATTTGTCATCATCAAAAACTTAGATAATTTCAAACCAGAATGCACACAAGTCTAAATAAACAACCAATCCCATTGTCATTACAGAAATATCGTGCTAAAGGACTACACGTACACCCATAAAGAACAAAAACTAACAAACAAGACAAGCAAGCTAAACAAAGCGATCACTAGGAACATAAAGAAGGAAACATCAAGCAAACAAAGATATAATGAGATAGGGAACAAAAGCGGGTTTGGTTAGCCGGAGGTAGACGAATCAGACACCCTCAGTGTCTGCGGAGGGAGCAGGGGTTTGATTAGCTAAGATGGTGCACACATCCTCCCTTGTTCGCCTTTGCTGTTCAACCAATAACTCAACCAATTGACACAGCCTCCTCACATCTATAAGCACTTTAGAATCCATACTATGTTCATTCTTTTGTTCCTCTTCAGATGCCTCTTCATTAGGCAGCTCTTCTTCTTCCTCAATCATGGGTTCAACAATCTTTACCCAACTAACTCCTTCCTTGAGGACAAATTAAACCGCATTCTGTGTAGATTGCTTGCGTCCAGCCCTCTGTAGAAAAATGACTCACCAGCATTCTCCTTGTACACTTTGTGATACTTCAGGATTTTCTTGACTGCACTAGGGAATGGAAGGGCATGCCTCTTAGTTTTCCGCACATGAGCCATATGTTGCATCATTATCTTGGGGATGTTAATGGCCTCTTACCCTAGAAGCTTATCAAGCACTACAATGCCGATAATCGACAGAGAGTTGCGCTTTTGTTACCTTGGAGTAACGTTACTGATGAGGTAATGATAGAGAACTTTATGCACAACAGACATGGAGTTCGTGTGGACATCACCTGACTGTGGAGGAGTGGAGATCTCAGAGACCTATTTGACGGCAAAACTGTGGGGAATGTCCTTAGGCTAGTGTCTCTTGGGGTATTCTTCATATCCCAAGTGAGAACACCCAAAATCATACTAATCTCCAAACTGGAGAACACATGAGTAGTTCCCTCTAGTGTATAGCTACCCAGAATGCCATGAGGACGAACTTCAATAACGAAAGTGGAGTAGAAGGCCTTACCTGCTCATCATCAACAAATTCAGCCTCGAGATACATTACTTCCCATTTTTGCACCTTCAGAATAAAGACAAATTCTCCCAGAGCATTTGACTCTAGGAAACTGTGATCGAGAAGAAGCTCGAGCACTACCTCTTTGTTACCCATGTCTTTGAACTCCTCCGGATCCGCCTTGGATTTTGACTTGGCCGTCTGGCGGCGTTGGCTTTTTCGGACGGGAGCGGGAGTGATTAGCACTACTTTGTAGGGTTTAACTAGGAGTTGTTACCAGAGTTTTAGGTACCATTTGGATGTGTTTAGAGCCTTATGTAGGATAATGGAGTTGATGAGAAGGAATGTTGATTTGGTGATTTCAAGAGCTTAATTGAAGACTTAAGAAGATGGAGAAGAAAGCCACATGAGAAGACCGAAGAAGGAGCTGAAGAGAAGCTACAGAAGGTTTTCCGCGGGCGCGGAAGTCACCGTCGTGGTCGCGGAACCATACGAGGAGAGAAGAGCTACAACGAGAAATCTGCGGTCGCGGATCATCCAACCTTGGGCGCGGAAAAATGCAAGACAGACGACTCCATGAACTTTTCCACGAGCGCAGTGAACAGTGCCGCGGTCGTGGGTACTATTCATCCATGGGTACTGTTCATCCGTGGTTAATGTTCATCTGGGGTACTGTTCATGCGCGTTTTGGGATTTTTTTCGTTCGAGAGCTTTGTTATTTTATTTCTTTTATTCCTTTTATTGTATTTTAGGAATTGTTATTGTTATCTTTTAGGAAATTAGGTTTTGAAAAGTCTTTATATATTCTTTCTTTAGAACATTAGTTTAGTAAGTTGGATTCTACTCCAAGTTGGGTTTTACCTTTCTTCCTCTTTTCCCTTTTCTTAGTTTAGTTCTTTGTTTTATTTTTTGCTAGACAATTGAAGCCTTGGTTTGAATTTGATATTGAGATTATTTCTTTCTTTATCCTTGGATGTTATGATTCTCTTGTGCTTCATCCCATTGAGTTTTATTAATTTCTCTAGCCTGATCACCTAGTTTTATTGGTATTATTCATACTGTAGGATTAGGGTTTTGAATTCTATTGGTTGATCTAGTTCATTAATTATTGTGATTAGTATTATTAATATTGATTTCCCTAGCATGACAAACTAGTTGAGATTGGTATTATCTATAGTGCTAGTTCCCCTAATCTGGTCAACTTGTTGAGATTAATGTTGTTCATCCCTCATTTAGAGTAACAACCACGATTTACAAGAACTAGTTGTGAATGTTTATTGTGAAGAGAATTGATTGCATGTCGAGTACTGACGAGTTGTTAAGTATTGCATGAGCCTATCTATTCCTGAACTTACTGCTGTTGTTAGATTTATCTTGATAGTTTCTTGATTGTTTAATAGTTAGGGTTATCAGGACTAGTTGGACTGGTAACTAATTTAGAACATGGATTAGGACATTCATGAGGATTGATAACTAGAGATAATCAATGATTGAATAACCAAACTAAAGATGGATATTTGTCTAGCCAAGCTTTCTATGTTTTATTTATCGTTTTCTTAGTTAGACACAACCAAAACCCCCCGCTTTGTCTTTGTTATCAATTGGTGAATGATTTTGCAAACAAGATATATGACTTGATTCTATGTGGGATTCGACCCTTACTTACCAGACTACATTAGTTAGGTTTTTAAGGATTATTTTGTTTATGTGTCACGACAACCCCTATCAGGGAGCCACCTTGGCTTTCTTCTTTCTTTGATCAACCTCCTTCTCCGACTCATCGCCGGAACTGATTGTAATAGCTTTGGCCACTTGAGACCTCGTTTTGCGTTTCAAAGTCTCGATGGCCTTGATGCGACCGATGAATTTCAGACCAGCCAGTGGAGAGATCTCACTCTCCTCCTCCAATTCCTTTTCCAAATTCCGCACATCTGCCTGAACTGTTACATGGGCAGACTCATGATCCTCCATGCCAGTCGGCGCAATTACAGTGGCATCACAAAGCCAATATTCCGCCTTTGTCTTCGGTTGGGGAAGGTTGGTCGGGGAAAAGAGAAACTCCTATCGCATTGAGTTTGCAAATGAGGGTTTGAGGGCTTTCGGTTTCGTCAATGAAGGTGTTGGAATAGGAGTCCATTTCAGGAGCTTTGAAGAGATGGAGAGAGAGATCAGGAGAAGGTTAAGGAGACAGAGAGAAGAAATGAGAGGCATTGAGAAGAATACCTTGAGCAAATCTCTATATGTAGGGGATAGAAGATCTTACAGTTGCAAAAGATATGAAATCCCAAATCTTTTCTTCTTTATCCAAAATTATCTTTCCAAACATCACGTCCAACTACACCATAACCCACATAAATCTGTTTCCAAATTTATTGCATCTGACGCCATCCCATAAAAAAAACCCATTTTTCCATCTTCTTTTTCAAATATTAGTAGCCACCATAATTACTTTTTAGACTAGTCACATCCTAACTAGCAACACACAAATAGGACGATTCGACTTCCAGACTTTCCAAAAAGTGTAGAAGAGTGTGATGTGGGGGTATCGTTACCAAAGAGGATAAAATGAACATAACACAAAAATACAGTAACAAATTTTATTTAAATTTTACATCATGAAGAGAGGCTCCCAGTTATGGATGAAAAGAGGGGCTCATAGGGAGCTTTAAACATGATAGGTTGGGTAAGTATTAGAGCCAACAATCATTTAGGCTTGTAATGAGGGATCAATGCATCAAATTGACTATTTTGGGCTAAAAGAAAAATCTATTCCATGTGATAGCATGCAAGCATGAAAAATCATGTAAGAAGTCATGTAGATTATAGAAGTACACGCAAGCACATTTGACGCATCAACACCTTATTGGACTCAGGAGAGGTTGCAAAGTTAGACAAGACACATCATGGAGAGAAATAATACAAGTGATTTTAGCCAATCATTGAGGGAACAAAGAAGGGATAGTCATTAGTCAAGGGAGATCATATCTAGTTCCATGCGGGACTGTTCGAAAGGTTCTCTATTGAGTGCTTGGTGAAGATATCAACGATTTGATCGTTGGTTTTACAGAAATACATAGAAACCAATCCTTTCTCCATACAATCACGTATGAAGTGATGTCTTATCTCAATATGCTTAGTACAAGAGTGCTGTAAATGATTCTTGGAGATATTTATAGCACTAGTATTGTCATATAAGATGGGAACAGAGCCAAGAAGAATACCATAGTCACTGAGCTGTTGTTTAAGCCATATGAGTTGAGTGTAACAAGCTATGGCCGCTATGTATTCAGCCTCGGCCGTCAAGAGAGCAATAGAGTTATGCTTCTTTGACCACGGGAAACCAAACATGGCCCAAGGAACCGAGTCATACCGAATGTTGATTTTTTTTCACTTTGTTCCATGCGAAGTCAGCATATGTGTACCCTACCAGGTTGAAGTCACAACCCATGGGGTACCATAGATAAAGGTCATCTGTGTCCTTCAATTATCTTAGAATTCACTTAACTGCTTTGAGGTGTGTTTCCTTTGAATCAGCCTAAAATCTAGCACATAAACACACTATACATAATGTCAAGTCTACTAGCGATGAGATAGAGTAAGGAACCTATTATCCCTCGATATAGAGTAGAATCAACGTTGCGTTCATGCTCTTCCTTTCCCAATGGATTATTTGGAGAGATGGGAGTAGAGAAAGGTTTAGCATCTGACATTCCAAATTTCTTGATGCATTTCCTGAGATACTTCTGTTGGTGAACTCTTGTACCGTCTTCACCTTGTAGGACTTGGAGACCCAAAAAGAACTTCAATTCTCCTACTATGCTCATTTCAAATTCACTTGCCATGAGACTTGAAAACTTTTTGATCAAGTTTTCATTTGTCAATCTAAAGATGATCATCATCATACACTTTCACAACCAGAGATTGATTTCATTCTTTCAGTAGGAACAAAGTCTTATCAACCTCACCATGAACATATCCATGTGACAAAAGGAACTATGATAGTCTATCATACCAGGCTATGAGAGCTTGTTTAAGACTGTACAATGCCTTATCTAGGATATATACGTGATTCGATTGAGAAGAGTCTTCAAAGCCAAGAGTTTGTTCTATGTAGACTTCCTCCTGAGATACTTCTGTTGATGAACTCTTGTACCGTCTTCACCTTGTAGGACTTGGAGACCCAAAAAGAACTTCAATTCTCCTACTATGCTCATTTCAAATTCACTTGCCATGAGACTTGAAAACTTTTTGATCAAGTTTTCATTTGTCAATCTAAAGATGATCATCATCATACACTTTCACAACCAGAGATTGCTTTCATTCTTTCAGCAAGAACAAAGTCTTATCAACCTCACCATGAACATATCCATGTGACAAAAGGAACTATGATAGTCTATCATACCAGGCTGTGGGAGCTTGTTTAAGACTGTACAATGCCTTATCTAGGATATATACGTGATTCGATTGAGAAGAGTCTTCAAAGCCAAGAGTTTGTTCTATGTAGACTTCCTCCTGAGATACTTCTGTTGATGAACTCTTGTACCGTCTTCACCTTGTAGGACTTGGAGACCCAAAAAGAACTTCAATTCTCCTACTATGCTCATTTTAAATTCACTTGCCATGAGACTTGAAAACTTTTTGATCAAGTTTTCATTTGTCAATCTAAAGATGATCATCATCATACACTTTCACAACCAGAGATTGATTTCATTCTTTCAGTAGGAACAAAGTCTTATCAACCTCACCATGAACATATCCATGTGACAAAAGGAACTATGATAGTCTATCATACCAGGCTATGGGAGCTTGTTTAAGACTGTACAATGCCTTATCTAGGATATATACGTGATTCGATTGAGAAGAGTCTTCAAAGCCAAGAGTTTGTTCTATGTAGACTTCCTCCTGAGATACTTCTGTTGATGAACTCTTGTACCGTCTTCACCTTGTAGGACTTGGAGACCCAAAAAGAACTTCAATTCTCCTACTATGCTCATTTTAAATTCACTTGCCATGAGACTTGAAAACTTTTTGATCAAGTTTTCATTTGTCAATCTAAAGATGATCATCATCATACACTTTCACAACCAGAGATTGATTTCATTCTTTCAGTAGGAACAAAGTCTTATCAACCTCACCATGAACATATCCATGTGACAAAAGGAACTATGATAGTCTATCATACCAGGCTATGGGAGCTTGTTTAAGACTGTACAATGCCTTATCTAGGATATATACGTGATTCGATTGAGAAGAGTCTTCAAAGCCAAGAGTTTGTTCTATGTAGACTTCCTCCTGAGATACTTCTGTTGATGAACTCTTGTACCGTCTTCACCTTGTAGGACTTGGAGACCCAAAAAGAACTTCAATTCTCCTACTATGCTCATTTTAAATTCACTTGCCATGAGACTTGAAAACTTTTTGATCAAGTTTTCATTTGTCAATCTAAATATGATCATCATCATACACTTTCACAACCAGAGATTGCTTTCATTCTTTCAGCAAGAACAAAGTCTTATCAACCTCACCATGAACATATCCATGTGACAAAAGGAACTATGATAGTCTATCATACCAGGCTGTGGGAGCTTGTTTAAGAATGTACAATGCCTTATCTAGGATATATACGTGATTCGATTGAGAAGAGTCTTCAAAGCCAAGAGTTTGTTCGACGTTGACTTCCTCCTAGAAAACTCCGTTCAAGAAGGCAGTCTTCACATCCATTTGTTGTAGCTTGAATCCATGGAAGGAAAGATAAGCAATGAGTAAGCGAATGGCCTCCAAGCAGGCAACATGGGCAAACATTTCATCATAATCAATCCCTTCTTGCTGATTGTACTCCTTGACCACCGACCTTGCTTTATTCCTAGTAACTTGACCCTGATCATGAAGTTTGTTCCTGAACACCCACTTTGTCCCTATCATAGTTCTGTTTTCAGGGCAAGGGACCAGCCGCCAAACTTTGTTTCTCTCGAACTGATGGAGTTCCTCTGGCATTGCACTTATACAATTTGAATCCTTTAGCGCTTCCCCTACAATTTTAGGTTCTCGCAAAGACAAAAAAGCATTGAAAGCACAATAATTATGTAGATAAGAGCGAGTAAAAGTTCCCTTTCAAAAGTCTGTGATGATTTGATCCATTAGATGAGAACTCTTCTGCTGGTAGTTCCTCACATACATGGTTGTGATGTCAAAGTCATCGAAGCTAGCATCCCCAGAAGCTGGACTTTCGTGAGCATCGGTTGCAGCTTGACCAATATTAGGTATAAGACCCGAGGCCTTAGAAGCACCACCCCATGCCGTCCCCGAAACTTCCCAGGAGGTCATCCATCTTGGTACTACACTCGCCCTAGCACACTTAACTTCAGAGTTCTTTGTTCTCACTTGAACCCTGAAAAGGAAAGCTCTTGTTGACATGGGTAGCACTCTAATCCTTATAAAGGATTACAAATCCAAGGTATTACAATCACTCCCACTTAAACCCTTGACAACCTCGTCAAACCCAAAGACCATCCTCTGGGTCGAGCGACCGTCCACTAGACCAAGCCCACTCGTAACCCAGATTCGGCTCTGATACCAATTGTAAGACCCGAGGCCTTAGAAGCACCACCCCGTGCCAACCCATGGACTTCTCAGGAGGTCATCCATCCTGGTACTACTTCCGCCCTAACACGCTTAACTTCAGAGTTCTTTGTCCTTACTTGAACCCTGAAAAAGAAGAGCTCTTGTTGACATGGGTAGCACTCCAATCCTTATAAAGGATTACAAATCCGGGGTATTACATTACGAGCATGACTTTGTTCATCCAGAGGGATGCCAAGAGAGGAAGGTTCTCGAATTTCTTCAGTAGGCCCCACTTCTTCATTTGAGTTTTGATCTGCAGAAACTGAGAGCTCTTGCACTTCTCCCGGGCTTTCACTGCTGGGAGCAGTACTAACATTGACATCATTCCCTTCATTTTCTTGTGCGAAAATTTCAATGAGATGAGAACTTTCTTCTTCACATGGTACTTTTTCTTTTTGTTCCTGCACAAGTTTACCAACCATAACAGATTAATCAATCATAACATGAATGTTTTCCTCTACCTTTTGCATCCTTTTGTTGAACATTCTATAGGCTTTGCTCTTGAGAGAGTATCCTACGAAGGTGTCTTTATCGCTTATTGGATCAAACTTTCCCAGAGAGTCCATTTCATTGTTGTGGACAAAGCACTTACATCCAAACGTTCTCAGATGAGAAACATTTGGCTTCCTTCCCCTTAAGAGCTCATAGGGGGGCTTATTCAGTAGGGGACGAATAGTCTGTAATAACCCTCATTTTATCATAAGGGTAACATGGTAATTTAAAATTTTATAATAATAAAAGTTATGAAATTTATTTTATTTCTTTTAGAGGAGTAATTTATATTTTCATTAAGTTAAGCTAAAAAGTTAGGTTAAGATAATTTTTGTACAAATTATCAAATGGATTATAATAGTATAGTATAGAAATAAATACATAAGTATAACCATGAATTTAGTTTTGGAATTTTAAATATTATAATAAAGGTTGTATGATTTATTATATATATTCCATGTAGGGATAAAATAATAACTTACCCTAAGTATGTGATCTCCTTAAGTCTTGAATGATTTAAATTATGTTAACCTTATGTTAATTATAATTTAAATAAAAAGTATCAATTTAAACTTTAATTATTTAAATTAAGATTAACAAAATATTAATTAGGATTTAAATATGGTGAAGTTTATATGATAATATAACTTATGCTTAAAGATACCTAATTTAATTTTTCCTTCAACTTAAATTTGGGATTAAATGTAAAAATAAACTTAGGATAAGTTATAAATAAGTTTGGATAAATTTTGTAATTTTTAAAAGTTAAATTAAGGACATTTTTGCCACAACTTGAAAAGTTGGGCATAAGTATGTAATCAAGCATAAAAGTGGGGGCCACGATTTGAATAGTGGGCTGCTTCTTCTACCTCCAGCCAGCCATACACGTTCAACATGGGAAGCTCCATTTCAATGGAGTTTTACCCCAAAATTTCGATCGTTTTTGCCAAATTCAGCCATGGGCTTTTTAGGTAAGACAATCATGCACATAATCCCCCAAAATAAGGATTTATAACGTCCCCATTTGATCGAACTTTACCACTCCAAGTCGAACAACCCGGAAACCTAAAGTTGGATAGAAAATGCAAATTCGATCCGTTTTGGACGCAGTTTTGGAAATTGAAGCTTGAGATTTTTAGGTAAGGATCATATGTGTATTATACCTTTAAAATCGGGAATCAATTCCCTCCAAATCGTCCCAATTTTCCCCGAGATGGCAAGTTAGAGCTCGGACGCGTCATTTGATTTATTTGGCAAAATTTGATCCGATTCGGGATCATTTTGGCCCAAAATCTTTGTGTAGAGCATGTTATGGGAAATGAAATCCCTATAAATACCCCTTCACCCATAGTGATTTCGGCATCCAATTTCGCCTCCAAACACAAGAACCCTAACCGAAAATTTGTGTCTGTTCATCAAGGAAATTCGTCCTCTTCCTTGCTTCATTGTTGCAATTGGTGCCATCCCTAGATCCACCAAGGAGTCCTCTTCAAAATCCCTCTAACCCCATCCCCTATGGTGGTCCGACGGAGGCGAATTGTGCGCTTTTCCGGTGAGTGTCATCCGAGTTCCTCCGGTAACTAGTTCGGCCGAATTATTTGTTCAATTTTGGTTTTGATTTTGAATAATCTTGAATAATTATACTAATCTAGATTAATTAAAATTTAGTTTAGGCTAAATTAATTTTATTTGTATTTAAATAAAATTAATTTTAATTTTTGGGGTATTATCTTGTAATATGAATGATTAAATTATAACACTTCATCTAGATAAATGTTGGGTGAGAAGGGTTATAAATAAATTATTGGATCAATTTCTTTATGATATGATTATTTAAAATATACCACTAATTGATTTTTAGTATCGTATAAATAATCGTTTTATCCAAAAGCCTTGAAATTGATATTTTTAGAGTTAAATAAATTCAATTAAAAATCGAGACTTGTATCCTTCAAATATCGTTATTGAATAAATTATCTATTTATAATTTATTTATTGTGTGTGATTTGGGTATGTCTCGGAATTACGTTTGGATCAGAAATAAAGCAGGGAGCCAATTTGCTTTTCGAAAGCAACCATCTCCGATACGCCGTTCAACCTTCTTCATGATTTAAGGCAAGTGGCGGTTCACTATTGTAATTTATTCCATATTTTTCTTAATTGACAAATAATCTATTGTCTAAATTAAGTTGGATAAATATTCTTAATCTTGTGTTTGGGAACTTGTGTGTTAAATTGATGTTAAAATGAACCTTATTTCTAGGTTGTATATTTGCTAGTAACGACCCTTATATATATGTTATTATTATATGATGCTAGATGAACTTTGGTATGCATTTGTTATGCATTTGGTGTGGCACTACCGACATAAGTCGGGGGTGTTACATAGTCGCCTAATTCAGCACGTAGCAAGATGCATTCAAGGCTTCAGCCCAAAAATTTCTTAGAAGACCACTTGCAATCAACAGCGTGCGAGTTATGTCCTCTAGAGTCATGTTCTTTCTTTCCACAACACCATTCTGTTGTAGAGTCCTAGGAGCCAATCAGTTGTGACTTATGCCATTGTTCCGACGGAGGGATAGAAATTGAGAATTTTCAAATTCAGTTCCATGATCAGTGCAGATGGAACCCAGGGATTTCCAAGCCTCTTATCAATTGATTTGAGCCAAGTCACGAATTCTACAAACACTTCATCCTTGGAGGACAAAAAAATAGTCCAGGTATATCTAGAAAAATCGTCAATAATGACAAAGACATACTGGTTTCTGCCACGGCTCTTTGTGCGCATAGGCCCAAGGAGATCCATGTGGATGAGTTCCAAGGGATGAGTAGTAATTACCTCCTTATTTAATTTGAAGAATGACCTCATAGGTTTTCCTTTGACACAAGCATCACAAACTTCATCTTTAATCTTTTCAATCTTAGGCAGACCATCCACCAACTCTTGTCAATGATGTTTGGAAATAAGTTGAAGACTAGCATGACCAATGCGCTTGTGCCACACTTCTGAAGTCTCCGTATAGACGACACACATAGTTCATTTACAGGGATGAAAGAGGGATGTACCTTGTAAACATTGTTTTCACATATCCTTTTTCAGCAGAATCTACCCCGTACTTACACACTCAACTTGACAATCATTAGTAGTAAGGACAACCCTATTCTTTCTATTTTGACAAAGTTGAGCAACACTAAAAAATCAAACTTGAGATTGTTCAACAAATTTACATTATCTACCTTTATGTGATTAGAGAGACTTACGTTTCCAAGACCACAAACTTCTCCCTTAATTTTATTTCCAAAGGTTATGGAACCTCTGGAGATCTGTCGAAGTGAGGTGAACCAACTTTTGTTCTCTGTCATATGACTCGAGCATGCACTATCAAAGTACCAAGAACTGTTCCCCACTTTATCCTGAATTGAAGAAATTAGTTTTTATGAACCCAGATAAGCTTAGGCTTACTGGGTTTTGGAGCAACATACTTAATCTTAGTAGGTCTTTTATCTTGATTAGCCCGAGCAATACGTGCCTTTTCCTCATTGTGCTTTTTAAGATATCACTCTTGTTCGTAATGTCCTGCCTTACCGCAGTACCAACAAACTCTTTGACGTTTTAGATCAACATATTTGCATTGACCTGGCCATATGGGCTTGTTAGCAATCCTTGATTGAAAATCAATATGAGTATGTTGATTGGTCTATGCTTGCTTCAACCAAATGGAGTGAGCCTTTTGTCCATGATACCAAGGTTTGTTCCCTTCTGTCGAGTTTGTTCAACCAGTCTTTGAAGTGTTATGATTGTTCACATGAGAGGAACTCGCACAAAATTCTTGGACTAGGTATTTTCCTTTGGCTTTGGAGTTGGATTTCTTAGTATCATCAACAAAAGTCTCACTTTTGTATCCAATACCGAAGTGAGGCACAATTTTCTTACCCTTATTCTCCTTTTCAGCCTTGGATGCAACAAACTCATCAATCCAAGCCTTCTTCATCTGTTCCTCATTATTTCTGGATTCTAGCAAATCATTTGACAACTTAGCATTGCTTAGTTTTAGCATTAACGTTTTAGATTCTAATGAGGAAACAAAGACTTCCAGTGAGCTAATCTTCTTAGTGAGCTTAGGACATTCTTCACATTTACTTGAGGAAGAGGATGATACATTCTCCAGAATGGTGACCTTTCCAGCCCAACCTTTGTTTTCATCAACTAAATTAAAGATCATGTCATCCTTTTCTTCAAGTTTCTCACTGAGGACACTGTTTTCTTGACCAAGTTGTTTGATAAGAGCAATCAATTGGTCTTTTGACTTATTTTTTAGTTTTGAAAGAAGTTTAGAATAACTTATCTTAGAGTCAGTGGAACCACCCTTAGCCATGAGACATAGCATATTTGACGAAGTAGTGCTTTCATCAGAGTCTGACAGGCAACCAACGACCATCAGACACACATCCTTAGAATGAGTAGAGTCATCATCATCTGAGTCAGAATCACCCCAAGTCACAACCATTGCATGCTTTTCTTCACAGACAAGAGGGACACCAACTTTCTTCTTGAAGCAGTTTTTAGCAAAGTGCCTCTTGTTTTGAAAATGATAGCACACGGCGTCCTTCAGGTCTTTGTTCCCTTCAGTGGAACGATTTGAGCCTTTGTTTCGAGAACAAATTCTCTTCATTGCTCTCGCGATGAGGGCAACGTCTTCATCACTGTCTTCATCATCATCTTTAATTTGAGATAGATCAAAGGCTTTCCCAACTTTCAAGGCTATGCTTTGATCTTTCTCTGAGCCTCTTCGATCCATCTTGGATTGTTGAACAACAACATTGCTCTCCAGTTTGGCAACAAGTTCCTCTATGGTGAGGGACTTGATATCCGTTTGAGCATGAAAAACAAGGGAGATGGCCTCCCACCTTGGACTGAATCCTTGCATGAAGTGATGAGTAAGTTTCCAGTCAGGAAGTTTTTTTCCGAGAAATTCAAGTTGACCAACTGTTCCCTGGAAGCGAGAATAGAAGTCTTGAATAGACTCATTCTTCCCTTGAGCAATGTGATCGTATTCCTTCACCAGAGAAAGAATCCAACTTTTCTTGACATCATCATTTCCTTCGTGAAGTCGTTTTAGAGAATCCCAGATCTTTTTTGATACTCGTGTAGCATATGACCTTTTTGAGATTAGCATGTAGCAAGGCCATATGGTGAATCTTTTTGCCTCTACTATTTTTTTTCCATCTTCTTCCAGCCAGCATCATCAAAGTCTGTCGTAGCCTTGGCTTTGGATGGGTCCTTTGAATCAAGAATGGGAATTGGACCAATCTCGATGATACTCCAAATTTGACCATCGAGCGAGCAAATATGGGATTCAATTTGTTCCACCCACCAGTCGTACTCACCAACATTCAGAATTGTTGGCTTCTAGAAGGAGTCATTGATTTCCATGCTTAAAGACATCTTTCCTGCAAAAACTTAACAAACACAATCTAAAGACCATGCTCTGATACCAATTGTTGGATCATTAGTTTTATGTCCGAGGGAACATAGTCTTTTTTCCCACGGAGAATGCATCAGAATTAAACACAAGAAAGATGAAATGTAAAACTCACGACTTAGAGTGGAAAACCCCGATTAGTCAAATAACTAACCACACTAAAACCATTATCTTTAAGCTTCTCACTTGAGAGGATTTTTAAGAGGTCTACTTGTCTTATTATTTCTTATTCAGTTACACTTATAGCTCAGACTTCAAACCCTAGACTTCCCACATAATCTTGAATTACTCCTACAACGATGAACACGAGCACAACTTCAAAGACTGCGTAAACACCTTCACTTGCTTGCATCACAAATGATTACTCAAAGTCCCCACTCAAAAAAGAGCGAGCCACTCCAATATATCCTAGCCCGAAACCCTAGTATCTAAGAATATCTTTTTCCTACTATCCCAGTATAAAAAAGATCTTCTCAACTATAAGAGATCGTATCTTCACTATAATGAAATATCTAGAGATACATTCCTAGAATAAATCTACAAGATAAGATACATCAATATTCTTTTCATATCTTTCCAACAACCCTAGAGGCGCGATCTTCCAAGTCTTCATATCCTGCATCCTTTCCAAGATGAGATCTTCACATATTACGAGATTCCTTTTTGATAGATGTAGTCGTCATTGTGTGAGCAACGTTGTTTCTTTCAAGGTAACAAAACATCTAGAAGATCTTAAGTTCCTTCGTTGAGACCAAGTCGCCGTTTGTTCCCTATAACATACCTATTGTTTCAGAAACACTCAACACAAATTTTACATGGATGTTTGTTACAATCAAAACCAAGGAATTCTACATACATAATATTAAATATTCACTAATCCTAATATGCGTTGACTATCATCCCCTCTCAGTTGCAGCGGTAGCTTATCAGACGCATAAACTGGATCAGATAGATAAAAATAGAGGATATGGCAACCCTTTTGTGTGGAGATCATCAAATTGATTGTGTGAATGGAACATGTAAAACTCAAACTTGACCAAGAGAGACTTTGTCCCGAACAAAGTATAGGTCTATCTCCACATGTTTTGTGTGTTGATTCTTGACCAAATTGGAGGAAAGGTATACAACACTAATATTATCACAAAATACCAGAGTGACACTTGTAATTGAGGAGTGGAGTCCGAGTAATAAGTTGTGTATCCAACACGTGTCCGCAACAATGTTTGCTATTGCCTAGTACTCAGCCTCTGCACTTGAACCATCTATGGTGTTCAGTCGTTTCGAAAACCATCTGATGAGGCTGTGACCCGAGAAAACACAATAACCGGATGTAGATTTTCTAGAATCAGGGTAGCATGCAAAATCAACATCAGAGTATGCAGATAAATCTGAAACAACACTCTTGGTGAGTTGAAGGCCGAGAGCAGTTGTACGATGTACGTACCGTAGGATACATCTGAGAGCCCGAAAGTGATTTCCCTCAAATCATGCATAAATAGACAAAATTGCTGAACTGCATAGGATATATCTAGCCTAGTAAAGGTCAAATACTATAGGTCACCAGCAAGGGACCCATACAGGGTTGGGTCAGCGACCGCGTCCCTTACGTCCTGGCCGAGCTTGGATGTCGTGTCCACGAGCGTGTGACTGAGGTTACAACCCAACATACCATATTTTTGGCATATCTCTTTTGTGTACGTTTCTCGATAGAGATGAAGTCCTTTAGAGTTCTTGGTTATAGATATGCCAAGGAAATAGTGTAAACTGCCCACATAAGTCATAGAAAACTCTTTGCTCAAACCTGTAATAATCTGACTCAAGAAAACTTGTTTAGAGGTAGTAAGAACAATATCATCAACATAAACAAGCATATGTGCTTCTCCATTTTCCTTTTTGAAAGTGAATAGAGAAGGATCCGACTTACTACCTTTGAACCCAAAGAGCAAGAGATAATGAGCAAAGCTCTACAACCACGTACGCGATGCATGCTTTAAGCCATAGAGCGCCTTCTGTAACCTGCAGACATGGGCCAACCGTACTATATCCTGACAACATTGAGGCTGTTGACAATATACTATTTCTTTAAGAGTGCCATGTAGAAAACCATTCTTTACATCCAACTGATGTATAGGCCAGTCATGAGCTAGGGTGAGGGATAGAACAATACGAACTTTTTTAGGCTTGAAAACAGGGGAGAACGTCTCATCAAATCGACTGCTTAGCATTGAGAGTAGCCTTGAGTGGCCCGTTTAGCCTTGTAGCGAGCTATAGAACCATCAACCTCAAATTTGTGCATGAAGAGCCACTTTCCTGAAGCCACATTAAATTAGCATGCAAAGCTCTCGTACAAGTTTCCAATTCCCGATTTCAACCAAGGAATTAAACTCGTCTTGCATGACTTGAGGCCATTGTGGGTCTTGAAGGGCTCTTTTGTGACTGGTTGGGATGGGAGAAATGGTGGTGTTAAGGTAAAAAATGGGTATGGGTTTGACAATGCCATTCTTGGCTCTTGTGCACATATGGTGGGCATTATTTTGGGCTTAGGAGGGGGCATAGAGGGATAAAAAATAGGGTTTTGTTCGGCAGGAGAAGAACCGAGGAGAGAGGTATGGTTTTGGTTGTGAGGCTGGGTGAAATAGGGGGGTTGTTAGGGGGAGACATGGAGTTGGTAATATTTTTGGGAATTGGGAGATAAAAGGGGGTAGATAAGATATAATTTTCTATCTGTTGGGATTGGGGAGGAAGGGAGGGAGGGAGTGAGGGAGGGAGGGGGGGGAGGGAGAGAGAGAGAGAAGTTGGTTCTCATAAAAAATAACACGCCCGTAAATTAAAATTTTGCCTGTTGAAATTTCAAGACACCGATAACCACGATGATTATGAGCATACCCTAGGAAGATACAAGGACTCGATTGAGGGACTTATTTGTGGGGCTTGGTAGAGGAGAGATTAGGGTAGCAGAGACACTCGAAAATCTTACGATGACCGTAGGAAGGGGTGGTTTTGTGGAGCTGAACGTGGGGGGGTCATTTTCTCGAGAGCCTTGGTGGGGAGAAGTTTCAAGAGGTACATCACGTACAGTGACTAGGACTTCGAGCCAGAGAGGTGGGGAAATGTAGGCTTGGAAAAGTAAGGTGCGAATGCCATTGTTAATGGTGCGAATCATGCATTTGGCCTTACCATTTTGTTGTGTGGTGTGAGGACAAGAGAAGCGGAAAAGACTACCAGTTTTATTGAATAAACTTTCTAATTGGTTAATGTCAAATTCACGACCATGATCGCATTGGACACTCTTAATAGAGGAGTGAAACCGAGTTTGAACATATGATAAAAATTTGACTAAGCTTATTAAAAACCGCATCTTTATTCATCAATGGAAAAGTCCACAAATAATGAGAGAACTCATCCAAAATAACAAGATAATACATAGAACCAGAAAGACTAAGAACATAGGATCTCCATAAATCAAAATGAACAACATCGAAGGGATCCCTGTGCAAGATTTTGACACAGAAAATGACAAATATTGGTGTTTGCCGAGTTGATAGGCGTGACAGATGGGGGACGACTGACTACTGTCGAGGACGAAAAGACTCGAACTAAGGTGGTTGAAGACATGTGCACATGTATGTCCGAGGCGATGCTGCCATATTATTTGGGGAAGACGCTGAGATGTCATGAGGGCAATCTAACTCGGTTTTTAACGTGGATGGGCAAAGAAATATGTATAGATCACCATGGATATTCCATCTGACCATCTCGGTCCTGGTAGGAATATACTTCACAGGAAAACCAAAAGCGTCAAATTCAACAAAATAATTGTTATCTGTAGTAAATTTTCTAACGGAAATCTAATTCTTGATGAGACCCGGGGTTTCAAGGATGTTTTCAGGTTCCAAAGAGGTATATTTGAAAGTTTGGTATGGCCATTTTTGGTGATTGGTAGCTATTTCCATTTCCTACAATAATATAAGTAGATGAGTAAATGCCCGGATTAAATACAAGAGAGAGATTACCGACATTAGAAGTCATGTAGGAGGATGCACCAAAGTCCATGTACCATTCATCGTTGGGATGCTGTAGTGTCATTCTATTTAGGGCATTGATCAACGCTTGTGGGTCCCATTGAGAGACCATGGCCTACTGTTGAGGCATAAACTTTTGTTGCTGAGGTCGAGGCCCGACTCCGAGGATACAAACGACCCATTGTTGAACCGGAGAAGACCACTGTTGTTGCTGTTGTGGCCATTGCCACTCCTACTGGTTCTAGTTAGTCCAGCTATGGCTCTAGTTGCGGACTCTCCTGTGTCCACGACCTCTAGGGTTGGACGAATTGTTGGCCTGAGGTGGCACTTTCGACGCTGGAGGAGTCAGTGCAGGGGGCGACAAAGCAAGAGTCTGCATCGATAGAGTTGTGGCCGAAAGGCACCGTTTCTGAGGAGGCGATGTTGGCGCAACACGAATCTTAGAACATGAGAGTACTCCAACAATCTTGGATTGTTGGAAAAGGATACTGAAGAGGGATAATTGCATCCATAGTCTGAAAGTCATTATTCAGATTTTGGATAGTCTAAACAACTACAGTTTTGTCAGAAACAGAATTGTCTACATCCCTCAGACCATCAACCCGAGTTTTAAGTTCCAGGCAGTAGTCTGTGATAGACATGGAGCCTTGAGCGAGGCCCAACAAAATTCGATCTCCAGATTGATGGTGCGACTCTTGTTGTTGTCCCGAAAGAGGTGTTCAATAGCATTTCAGACTTTCTGAACGGAAGCCCCATTCTTCATAACAATGTCAAAGATGTTGGTGGACATGGATCCGTAGATCCAAGAGAGAACTATAAAGGCGAGGATATGCCATTCAAGGTCGTCAGAATTGGGAGGGGACGAGTTGTTGAGGAGAAGAGGGTGAATTTTCTAACTGTGATGAGAAATAATTCACGTAATTTGTTATAGTTGGATTCTTTTAGATCAAAAAGAAAGGGAACATGTGTTTTAATGGGCGCCACATGGACTCGTGCCACGACAGTTTCAGAGGGGAAACAGATAGGGTTGGAAGCAGCGACAACCGGTGGGGTGGACGTAGGTTGTGGTGGTGATAAATCGGTGGCCGGCGGTGGGTTTGGACTGTTTTGTGGTGGCGCAATATCATGGGAGGTAGAGGTCGACATTGTTGGAGAAGAAGAGAGTGGAAAGAGTTATTGAGATTCATAGTATCGATTTTAGACTTATATCATGTGATAGATTAGAACAAGCTCTCTTAAGGTTGCCTTGTATTGAAAATAATATATAAAATACATAATTACATTTGTGAATATCCAAATAATAATAAATGCATAATAATAAGTATTTACTAATCCTAATATGCTTGGACTATCATAAACACATGAACTAAGTAATATAATTATTGAACTCATACTATAGCATATTCAAAGTTAGACCTAGAAATACAGACTTTATATTAATACATTCCTATCCTTCTCTCACTAAGCTACGTACGAGTGACATGTATCGAGATACTCCTCTTTGAAACCGTGCGGCTCTTAGCCAACTCGACCCACTCGAGTAGCTAAGTTAAGCCTTACCTCGATGTTCGTCGCAAAGGAAGCGCTTAAGGATGATGACTAGAACATGACACCCAAAGAAAATTTGAGAAAGAACTCGTATTATTGCATACCAGAGAGCTTACCTGGATTACATAGATCCTTCGATAGCTCACATCCTTGGATGGTTCACAAATGCGAGGGTGAGTGGCTATTTATAGCCAAGCATCCACCCATTGTACAAGGGAAAAATTCTAGAGATGGATAAATCTCGAAAGAACTAGCCTAAGGGCTTCTAGAGAAGCCTAAGGAAAGTTGGCTCCGCCGACTCTAGAAGGCTTTAGATTACTCCGCATTGCTCCAACTGACTCTGCCTCGGCCCGTTTTTTTTACGGACTCAGGGTTACTCCGACTGACTTTATGTAAGGACCGATCGGCCTTAGAAGCGCCATTCCATGCCAACCCGGGGACTTTCCAGGAGGTCACCCATCCTTCAGAGTACTCCCGCCCTAGCACGCTTAACTTCATAGTTCTTTGTCATCACTTGAACCATGAAAAAGAAGAGCTCTTGTTGACATGGGTAGCACTGTAATCCTTATAAATGATTACAAATATGAGGTATTACAATCACCCCCACTTAAACCCTTGACGACCTCGTCAAGCCCAAAGACCACCCTCTGGGTCGAGTGACCACCATCTAGGCCAAGTCCACTCGTAACCCAGAGTTGGCTATGATACCATTTGTAAGGCCCAAGGCCTTAGAAGCGCCATTCCATGCCAACCTAGGGACTTCCCAAGAGGTCACTAATCCCTGGGACTACTCCCGCCCTAGCACGCTTAACTTCATAGTTCTTTGTCCTCATTTGAATCATGAAAAGGAAGAGCTATTGTTGACATGGGTAGCACTATAATCCTTATAAAGGATTACAAATCCGAGGTATTGCACTTCGGGGTTCTCTAGAAGGCTCTACCTTGTTCCATATTACCTCTATACGATCTGGATGCTTTCGAAGTACTCCGTATGTTTCTGAGAAGCATCGGAAATGCCTAGGACTGTCTTGAAACATAATTGTTGATATTGGACACGCCGTTCGTGCCATAGGTACGTTGTTAGGAAAATATTTAAATCTTGATGATCAAAGATTCTTCATCTTCAACACTTTGATGGTAATACCAAATTGGTTTGAGGTAATTAATAATAATTTTAGTTTTCATCTCAAGTTCAACTGAAGTAATTAAAGTTGCAATACATCAACTTGAGTATCTTTAATTTTTTTTTCCTTGCACAAAACGATTCTCGTTTTATTTTTGAATCGAGTCACTTTAATTTTTGTAAGTCGATTAGATTAATTAAGTTATGATCAGATCACAAATGGAAAAACAATGATATGTATATATATTTTTTGATTAGGAAAGGAATTATGGGGGCTCCTCTATCTCGAGGTTGGCCGCCGTAGAGCATCCTTACGGATGAAATCATAAAGATCTAGAATGGCTGCACTATCTAGAGAAATTGATATGTGGTAAAGATTTGCTATAAAGTCGGTCACAATATTGATTTCCCGGAATATGTGGGAGATGCGAAATGATGAGAATTGTCACGTGTCGAGTAAAATATATGATATAATGAGCTCTATTTCTCACGGGCAGTCCCATTTGTCATTTAAGGTATTGATCAGGCAAATGTTATCGCCTTTGATCTCAATATCTGAGATCCCTTACTGAATTGTGTCTCGAATGCCATGTCGCATTGAGATAGCTTTAGCTAGGATGGGGGAGATGTTCCCTAAGGCACCATTGGCCATTAAGAGTGGTTGGCCTTCATGATCCCGAATAATATATCCGTATGTTGCATGTCCTTGATTATTTTTGGATGCATAAGAGTTTAGTTTGTATGTGTTTGTGGGTGGTTTCGTCCATTTAATGTTTTTTCGTTTCTTCTTGTTATTGGTTTCACAATTTTTTGTTTCTCCTTTGTGTCATTTTCCATCTTGGCATTTTTCCAGTCTTGTTTTTGTTTTTGGATGAGTTATGTGAGATTTAGTATTGTGTTTTTATTTTGATCTTAGAATATTCTGTGGTTTCTTTGGTACTAGATGCTCCACCAACATATTGCTAAGGTTTCCATACCTTTCAAATTTGACTTGTCTACGATTTCGTTTAGTAGTTGTGTTATGCTTTTATTTACCAGTATATGTGTTGCAAATAATCTATTCTATTTATGGGGTCAATATTTCGAAAAATATGTTTGGTATACGGGCATATGAATAGCTGGTGTATCAAGTCCTCCACTGTATAATTACACTGAATGCATTCCAGAAGAACATGAACGTGTCTTTCATGTAGGTTTCTTTGGTTGGCCGTTTTTGCTAACTTTCCATAAGAAGTGTTTAATTTTGGGGGGTATGTCGAGTTGCCAGATCCATTTAACGCTGGTCTCAATTTGCCATTTGTTATCATAGATCATGTTTATTGCACTCTTTGTTGAAAACCAGCCATTTCGGTTATGTTTCTAATAGAGTCTATCCTCAAACTCATTGCTGGGTAGTGCTTTGTTTGCAATGGTTGTGGTGATTTCTTTGTCAAAGTGTTTTTGCAATTCCTCTATTTTCCAAGTTTTGTCCTGATTTATATATTGGTCTACTGTTTCTGATTCATTTATGAGAGTTGTATTCTACTGTCTCTCAGTTAGCCCTTTGTTCTCATAGATCATGTTCATCTTGACCCTCTTCGTCGGTGGCCTTGGACTTCGTCCTAGGATATCTTTAAGAGCCTCATAAGCGTGCTAGGGTGAGAGGAGTACCAAGATGGGTGACCTCATGAGATGTCCACGAGTTGGCATATGATGACGCTTCTAAGGCCTTGTGTCTTACAAACTCGATGTGCATTTTGTTGTAATGATGTGTATGTGGTTTCACGTGATGTGGATCTGGATCTTATAGGATGTGCAATTGGATATAACTGAATGCATATTTGTATATAACTAGATGTGTATTTGAATTATACGTGCACTTGGGTTATACTAGATGTGCTTTTCTTTATAACGTGATTTACATTTGGTTATAATGATGTGCAATTGTATATAACTAGATGTGCATTTGATTATAACGTAATGTGCATTTGGATTTATAGGTTGTGGATTTATATATAACTAGATGTGTATTAGATTATAACGTGACGTGTAATTGAAAAAAAATTGGCCTGAAACAAAACAATTTGGACTTAAAAAATTATTAATTTTTTATTAAAAAATGACATGTGGTAGAACGGTGAGAAATATTCTCGCACGGCGGGTTCTCACCTGATTCCCCACATATATATGGGGCTGATCGAATGCGACGACAAAGCTGCGAACGTGCGAACAAATTTCAAAGAATCAAATAAATACGGCAAAAAGGGCACAATCGAATTCTATCTGTGTAATTCGCGTATGAAATGCACTAGGCACACTTAATCTTTTGTGCAACACATTGTAGCAATTTGGGCAGAAAAGTCTGTTGAAATGTGCACCAGAATGGTCACGTAATCAACACATGTGTGAGATTGGATTTTCATTAAAATGGTCACGTATGGGTTGAGATTGGATTTTCGTGAAATAGTATGGGTTGAGATTGTATTTTCATTTAAATGGTCTCATAATTAGCACATGTTTCATTCAATATGGTATTTTCCTATACAAATGAAAGCTAAAAACACAGGTCACTGTAATTTTAAATGTGCACCAAATATGTAAGAGTATGTGGTGCATAAACACATGGCTTGTAGTGCACATAATAACATAAATGTGGTGCACTTAATAACATTAATGTTATGTACAAACACATGAAAATGTGATGCAACGAACGCATGAAATGTGGTGTACAAAAAAGGAAATGTTGTCCAGAATCACACATGAAATATGGTGCACATAATAACATAATTCTGGTGCACAAACACATGAAAAATTTGATGCATAAATATAGAAAAATTTGTTGCACAAACACTTGAAATATGGTGCACATAATAAAATAACTGTGGTGCACAACTACTTGAAAAATGTGATGCATAAATATAGAAAAATGTGATGCACAAACTCATGAAATGTGGTGCACAAACACATGAAATATGATACACACAATAACATAACTGTGGTGCATAAACAAATAAAAAATACGATACACAAATTAGAAAAACGTGATGCAAAAAACACATTAATATGGTGCACATAATAAGAAAATTGTTTTGTTTGAACACAAGAAAAATGTAATGCACAAACACATGATATATGGTAAAAATAATAATAAATTTGTTATGCTGATGCACATTTAGTTTTTGTAACTCTATGGTCATATATTTGTAACATGGTGCACAAACTTATACCGATGCACAATTATTTGTAACTTTATGCATTTTATTCGTAACATGGTGCACATTTATTTATAACATGGTATACATCCATCTCAGTGAAAAAGTATTCATAATATGTTGCACATTTATCTATATGCACATTTATTTGTAACATGGTGCACATTCTAACGCCGACGTATTTATTTGTCACATGGTGCACATTTATTTATAACATTGTGCACATTTATTTACGCAAGGCCTAGATACACTCAATTTTTGTGCTCTTTAAGCTTAAACCAGTCACACTTCCGCAAAGCGTAATCGTGAGTAGGGTCACGCATACGCATAGCGTAACCGTGTCAATTGGTAGGATATCCGGTTTAGTTCTAGGTTTAAACAAGTCAAGCTCACGGTCAGCGTGAGCGTTGCTTTTTTTTTTATATTTAAAACACAAGTCACGCCCACGCTTTGCGTAAACGTGGGTGTCTTTGTTTAAAAAAAATTGAATTATGTTATCAAAATTAAAATAATGATATTTAATACAGTAAAAATAAATAAATAATGTTAATCTGATATTTTATAAAAAATAATAATGTTTTTTGTATTTTTTTTTTGAAGTTTTAGTGTGTTTACAATTTCTCCCAATATTTGCTTCGTTAAGTTTCAGTTTGATGGTAATTGGGTTTCAAGGGAAGTTTATTTGGTTCATTGATTCTCTTTGGTAAGAAGTAATAAATGTTGATGAGCAATATAATTTTCAAGGGAAGAAAATTAAGTAGGGAATCAAATTTGTATGCCCAAAATAGTCCCCAACAAGTAAAATATATACAAAATAAATCTATCAGATCCAAAATACAAAAACAAACTCTAAATAAAACTAATCATGTGTAGGGTCGGTTCCATCCCCTCGCTCATCACCCCCTACACCACTACGCTGACCGTGCTCATAATGTGTTTCCTTGAAAATGTGTGTCCTTGAAAATGTGTGATGCGCGCTGAGGTGGATCCGACACCAGGTGAGTGTCCCCCACCAATACCCCGATGACACTGAGAAGGTGCGCCCTCTCTCCATCAATGATCCCATCGATATCCAACCAAGCTTGTGTCAACCCGAGCACCATCTGGGCTAGCTGCATAATTTAAATATGTTAATATCACGTATACTAATACATAGGTAGTATAGTAAACTTTTAAAAATAAGAGAATATATACCGGAGCTATATCAACTACTAGAGGTCGGTGGATGACATGTCCATCCTGTGGGAGATCCTATGGCGGCGAGGTAGGATCCACTTATGGGTGAGTGATCTCTCTAGATAATAGTCCATGTAATTGATGTCACAGTCACAAGGCCACTTACACCGCTGAAACGCATCAATGTCGAAGAGTTGGTTGTTGCGCTCTACCAAGGTAGAGAATTCTGGCCCGAGGAACTCCACCTTGTAGCCCGACGGGGATACAGTTTGGTCCCCAATGGACTTGTAATTACATTGTCTTAGTATTTAGTTATACCCTAAAAAAATTACCATAAAAAGTAATTAGATTCATTTGTAGAATTTACCTCATTAGTCGTAACCCTATCGTGCCTGTCTGAGCTCGACGATCCTAGCCGCATCCATGTGGGGAATGGGCCCTAACTCGTCGACGACTGCAGCCCGCGGATCCGCCAGTTGTTGTGGGTCCTGTGACATGTATCCTCCAACCCGTGGGAAGTGACGCCATATCCAACACTACAATATTTACATATGGTGTTAATAAAATAAAACAACACGCTACAATTAATAGAAAACAATAAATCATACATGAAGAAGCCTCATACATCCCGCTACACCGGCGGCGTAGGCTCAGGATGCCTTCCCTAGGTTGCGATACAAGATCGCAAGAACCCTGGTGCCCCATGCGAACTTTCCTGCATGTTCCAGCACGAACTGCATATATCTGTGCTTCACATGGTTAATGGAACTATTTTACAAAAAAAAGGTTAGTATAAGATATTAAAACATCGTATAAAATAAACGTATTAGAGGTTCTGTCGTCATACCTGTCGCATAATACAATACAACCAATCAACATAAACAGATAGGCAGATGCTATCTCCTTCTGATTTCGTACCCTCTATATCATATCCGCCACAAGTAATATGATGTCCTTCCTGTGAGTCCACCGCCCCCGCTGTACTCGTACATGTCGTGCATGGACAAGTCAAACATCTGGCAAATGTGGATCTTGAGAGCGCCATCTTCCACCTGCTGCATCATCTCGACCCTATCGATGAATCCCCTAATCATTTGGATGTCGTGCATAGTGATGGTGACCTCGCCCCATGGAAAATGGAAATTGTTGGTCTCGGGATACCAATGCTCCACAAATGCGTTGATGAGGATGTGGTCGACATCCTCGTAATCCAACGACCCTATCTCAGTCAGGCCGCTATGCTGTGCAATACCCCACCACATATTAGGGTGGGTACAACATCTGCATGCAACCTCAGGAACTCGAGGACACGCGTGTGGGCCCATAGCCACGGTCGGGTTTGTCCACAAAAATTATTAGGTTAATAAAATTGCCTTACAATAATTTCATAATGAAAACTAAAACAAATTATCATTAATAAACCGTCCCTGATATGCGCTCCCTGACATCCAAGACCTACGCTTTCTCCCATCAGGGCCAGCCTCGACCTCAGGCTAGGCAGCGGGATAAGGAGGAGTAAAATCCGGTCCACCTCATTGCGGCCTACAAGGTCTGGGGCCTCGACCGCTTCTACCACGACCGGCTGAGGGAGCCGCATGGGGAGTAGTAGGGGGGCCGCCGTGGGAGCGACAGGCAGGGCCGCTGAGGCAGCGACAGAGGGGGCTGTTGGGGAAGCCGGAGGAGCCGTAGGTGTAGCTGACCAAGGAGCAGATGGGGGGGGGGGGGAGGGGGGGGGGTCATCGGGGGAGCAAATAGAGTGATCGTCGGGTCTTCAGACTCTGCCCCTGGGTCCTCCTAAGACTGACCCTCTAGAGAGTCAGTCTTAGTCGACACGGGGGCGTCCCTCGTGGTCGCGGCGGCTTCCTGCTCTTAAGAGAATCTAAGTACTCATCCCGTCTATGCTCAACCAAGCTTGGTTCCCTCTTTGTGGAGTATTTTATGCCAGTGGAGCCCTTTGGCCTACCTTTTGGACTGACATTTTTAGGCTTCCTCAACGAAGATTGATGCGGATATATCAAGTCCTTGAACAACGATGAAACTTGATATATGTGGTGTTCACCCATTCTTTCTTCTTTGTTATCCTCTTGCATCTCCCTAAATATCACATGATGCATCGCGATGGGTACCGTGCCACCATCTCTCTCGATCATATGGTCCGAATCGCCTTCCCACTTCACTTGTTTCTAAAAGCGGTTGATCTCACACAGAATGATCGGAGTGTCCGTAATCATGGCAATTCAAATTCTATGGATGCACGGAAGCCCAAAGCATGTTCTCCACCAATGATCAATACAAAGTTCCCGGATCTTTCCATCCACTATAAAATGATACATATCCAAAAGTATCTTCATGCACTTCTCCTCACATTGTAGAATAGAGGGGAAAATAAGGCAAATATTTGGGTTGGTAGGTCATGTACCTCTATTAGAACTTTTATACGTGACATCTTCATTGTTTCTCTAACCCTATCACACTGGGTGTCCAAGGCATAGTGGATCCTCGCAACCAATGAGTTGAAACCGTACCGAGAAGATTCCAAATTATCTTTTAAGTTTTTGTGTATACCCTCAACCCTATAAAAAAAATAAAATGTTATAAACTAACTTGTGTAATAATATTAAACATACAAATTAGAGTATAAGGTTACTTATTTGTGGTCCGGGTGAAGAAATGAAGATGAACGTCAGTCCAAGCTCTGACTATATTCTCCTAGTAAGGATTGAGCCATGTCCTCTCCACGTCCCCAACAAGGCCATCGTGCCATGATTTTCTCAACTGAATCTCATTTCGTAGGTTTCTTCCTTGCTTGAAAAATACACCCCCAACATTTGTTCGCAAAAGCGTTGGCGCTATGCTTGATTTTTGTGATGCCAAGAGCATATGATTTGATATTGTGTTTAATGTGTATACAACACAAAAGGTGTTTCACCGTATCTCCAAAAACTTGACCGATTACATTGAAGAGAGCGGTTTCTCGGTCGATCACTATGGCCATTGGCTTTTCTCCCACACATGTATATATTTGCTCCAGACTTTCCACCATAAAAATGTAATGAGGTATGTCCTCCCCCTTAGTAAATGCATAGCAACGTTGAACGTCTTGCCGGTGGAGGAAAAACTAACAATCTCAACCAAAGGCATGCCATACCTGTACATATATCAAATCTTAATATGATTGCATAAATAACAAAAATTATGACATACTAAAATTCATTAACCACACACCTATTAGTCTTGTATGTGACGTCGACAACAATGACGTATGAGAATAGCTTCAGCATGTGCAATGACTTTGGATTGGCATAGAATAAGATATCCACTTCATCAGTATACTTATCCCTCATAGGATACACATTGTAGCCTTGTTTTTCAAGGAGTTTTAGCGTCCATTGGGTTACCGTGAATTCTCCACAATCCTCGAATTGAATCTTTTGCCAAAAGTTGTTGATTTGTTTAATGGATGTCACATTTCCGAGGTATTGATTCCGTAGCTCAGAAATGATACACCTTGGCATCAATCTCATAGCAGTCCACCTCCTAACCAGGGCTGCCTGGTCTGGGTTCATTCGACCCATATTATGCATTCCCAAGGAAACTAGTAGGAAGGTCATGGTTGTGGTGTCCGTTAATGACCCTAAGCTCCCCCCGTCTTTCTGTCTCTGTTTCTGAATCTATACTTACCCTAATCGTCCCAACCATCAGAAATGGGTAGTTGCACTTCTTTGTGTTGGTTCTCATCCCATCGATGTTTGTAGGTTTATACTTACCAAATTGCTCACAATTCAGCCCCACCCTTCTACGATTTGTGTTTTGAATGACAATAATCATCATCAATTCCCGACCCTTTTGTTTAACCCATTTAATTATTTCCTCCCGACTATCCCATACCAAGTCTATGGAAAAGTCCCCTGAGTAATCTCTCATGCATACCTATTTACAGTATGTTTCATTGATTAAATAAACTATACAATGGTTCCTCCATACGCTATATACATTTAATTATGATAATATCTACTCAAAAGTCATAGCAAAATAACTATACTAAGTATAAAAAAAGAACTACATCTTATAATTATAACACAAATAAATTTAACTACATAATTCAATAATTAACCAAGTATAGAAACATGAACTACATGATATAATTACAAAACAAAAAAATGAACTACATAATTTAATATCTACACTAAGCATATAAAAATGAGCTAAATGATATAATTATAAAAAAAAGTTGAACTACATAACTTAATAGCTACACTAAGTATATAAAAATGAACTACATCATATAATTAAAAATAAAAAAATGAACTACGAAATTTAATAGCTACACTAAGTATATAAAAATGAACTACATCATATAATTAAAAAAACTAAAAAAATTGAACTACATAATATAGTAGCTACACTAAGTATATAAAATTAAATTACATAATGTAATAGGTACACTAATTTAATAGACGTGATAAGTAGAATGAATACATCATTTAATTAAAACATAAAAAAATAAATAAACTATAATTTTAAAAAATACATACCTCTTCAGTTTCAATATGATCAGCACCTTCTCCTAGTACCGACTCTCCATCATTCTTTGACATTTTTTCTTCCAAAAAGCTTTTGAGAGGATTTACATGAGAGTGTGAGAATTATACATGTGAATGTGGGTTTTTATAGCAAACATTTCCAAGTGCCTCTCTTTGTCAACAATCCAACGGTCGGATTTTCGATAGTTGAAGTGGAAAAAATGGCCACGCTTACGCAAAAAGTAAGCTTGACCATTCACCAATCCAACGGTCGAAAATCCGACCGTTGTTGATACCTTACCATTTGTACCCTAGCTTTTTCTTTGTCTATCGTGTGTAGATTGTGAGACAACTCGATGCCGTTCTGTTCTGGGGTTTGTAAACCATACCTGACTGTCAGGAAGAGGAGTTCGGCGGGTTTGAACGCTTCACTTCCATACACTAATGAGAAGGGTGACTGTCCAATTGCGTTCTTCGGGGTAGTCCTGTTGGACCAAAGTATTAGGGAAAGTTGGTCCACCCATTTTCCATCTGCCCCTATGAGACGCTTCTTGAGGTTGTTTATGATAATCTTATTGCTGGACTCAGCTTGGCCGTTGGACTGTGGGTATCGAGGCGTGGACGTGATCAGATTGATGTTCCATTGTTTGCAAAAGGATCGCGTCTTGCTACTGATGAATTGGGAGCCACTGTCGCATACTATTTATAATGGTATGCCGAAGCTGCATAGTATGTTACGTTTTATGAACGAGATGACGTGTTTGTCTTTTAACTCTTGATATGCTTCACCTTCAATCCATTTAGAAAAGTAATCAATCATAGCAAGAAAGAAAACGCGTTGCCCTAATGCTAGTGGTAATTTTCCGACGATGTCCATTCCCCATCTCATGAATGGCCATGGTGCTAGCGTTGGATGCAGTAACTCTGATGGTTGATGATCTATAGGTAAGTGTCGTTGGCAGGCGTCACAGTTCTTGACATAATCTGCTGCGTCCCTGTTCATCTTTGGCCACTAGTACCCTGTGTTGAGATCTTTACCTGATAGGTTGCGTCCACAAATATGGTTGTCGCATTCTTCGTCGTGTAGGGATTGTATGACGTGTTTGACTTCGATTATTTTTAGGCATCGCAAGTATAGCCCTGCGATAGATCGTTTGAACAGGACATTATCTTTTAGATCGAAGGTTATTGCTTGTACCTTTAATCTTTTGGCTTCTCCTTTGTCTGTTGGAAGTATACCGTCTTTTAGCCATTTGATGTAAGGTATGGTCCAATCATCTTGATCGTTTATGATGTCATCTTCGGTGTTGTCGCCTACTTCTGTTGAGACTACTTCCTCTAAGGGTGGTCCACCCTTTGAGTTTTGTAGCTTTTGGTTGTATTGTGAACTTCGGGGACTGCTAGAGTCGTGACTCATGATGTGTGCTAAGGGGATGTTGTGGAAGTCGATAGGGTGCATAGCTGAACCAAGGCTTGCTAGAGCGTCAGCCTGGGCATTGAGGTCATGCGGGACTTGCTTGATGGTGAAATTTTGGAATTTCTCTGCCAGTTTTTTGACGATGTCTAGGTAGGCCATCATTCTGTCGTCTTTAGCGGCATATGAGCCTTGTACCTAGTTGATGATTAGAAGAGAGTCGCATACCACTTTGATGCTTTGGATTGCGAGGTCTTGGGCAAGCGTCAGTCCGAATAAGAGTGCCTTATACTCTGCTTCGTTATTGGTCGCGTCCCATTCGCATCTTTCGGCTTGAGATATCTTGTCCCCTTGTGGCGATTTTTGGACAACTCTTAGGCCGACTCCTCTTTCATTCGACGCTCCGTGTATAGAGGTCCCACATGCCCTTATCTTATTCGGATGTCAACTGAGTGAACTCTATCCTAGCTTTTTGTTCCAGTGTTGGACTGAAATCAGCACAAAGTCTGCTAGAGCATGAGATTTGATTACAGTCCTTGGTTTGTATTCAAGGTCGAAACCACTCAAGTGTATTTCCATTTTGCCATTCAACCTGTGAATTCTGGTTTCCTCATGATAGCTTTCATGGGATGGTTAGTCCGTACGATAATAATATGTGACTCAAATGAAGGTCTGAGTTTGTTTGACGCCATTACTAAATCTAGGACTAATTTTTCAAATGACGTATACCTGGTTTCTGCTGGGAGTAAGGAACGACTTACATAGTAAATTAGAGATTACTTTTCGTCTTCTTTCTTTGTCAGGACTACACTTACCGCTGATTCCGATACTGCTAGGTATAGTGGTAGTGGCTCGTCGTCTTTTGGTTTTGCTAGTAGCAACAAACTTGCTAGGTACGTCTTCAGGTCTTGAAAGGCATGTTCGTGTGCTGTCGTCCACTCAAACAATTTGTTCTTCTTTAGAGCCTCGTAGAAGAGTTTACACTTGTATGAGGATTTAGATATGAACTTGTTGAGCGCTGCTATCCATCCTGTTAGCTTCTGAACATCTTTGACGCATCTAGGGGATCTCAAGTCGGTGATCACTTTGATTTGATCAGGGTTGGCTTCTATCCCTCTTTGGGTTACCATGTACCCTAAGAACTTGCCTGAAGACACTCCAAAAGAGCATTTAGTAGGGTTTAATTTCATATTGTATCTTTTCAGTACCTCAAACGCTTCTTTTAGGTGTTCGATGTGATTTTGGGCTGCCTTTGACTTGACAAGCATATCGTCTATGTATACCTCCATGGTGTCCCTAATCTGGTATTTGAACATATTGTTGACCAATCATTGGTACGTTGCCCCTGTATTTTTTAGTCCGAAAGGCATTACTTTGTAACAATACGTACCTTGGCTCATTATGAAAGCTATTTTTTCCTGGTCTCATAGGTCCATTAGGATTTGATTATCACCGCTGAAAGCGTCAATGAACGTGAGCATTTTATGGCCTGTAGTTGCATCGACCATTGCGTCGATGTGTGCCAGAGTAAAAGAGTCTTTAAGACATGCTTTGTTTAGGTCTGTAAAGTCGATGCAGACCCTCCATTTTTCATTCTTCTTCTGTACTACGATGACGTTTGCGAGCTACTTTGGGTACTTGACCTCCCAGATTTTACCTGTTTCTAGTAAGGGTTTGACCTCGTCGTCTACAATCTTGTTTCACTCAGGCGCAAATTTTCTTCATTTTTTCTTGACTAGAGGGTAAGCTGGATCTACATTTAACTTATGAGTAATAATGTCGGGTGGAATTCCTACCATGTCTTCATGCGACCATGCAAAGCAGTTGGCATTGGACCATAAGAATTCCAGCAAACTAGCTCTGGTCGAGTCGTATAAATCTGACTCGACTCTTACCGTTTGGTTTCGCTTTGAAGGATCCAATATGATCTTGTCTAGTTGTTCTATTTCTGGTTCAACGTATCGTTTGGACCCTTTGCTGACCTGTAGTAGCTATGCTAACTTTTGTTTGACTGCCCATTTCATCAACGTAACATAGCATTCCTTGGCAGCCCGTTGGTCGCCCTTTTATTTCTGTACCCCCCACGTTTTTGGAAACTTGATGGTTTGATGGTAAGTGGACATTACAACTTTAATGGCGTGTATCCAGGGTCTGTCGAGGACCGTATTATATAGCGATGGGAAGTCGAGTACTACAAATGTTACCTGTTGGTTGATACCGTTAGCATACGTTGTTAATACTATTTCGCTGAGGGTATATTTGACTTCCCCGCTAAAACCGACCAGTGGAGTGGACTTTCGGGATAGACCGTCCTCGCTTAGACCCGTATCCTTCAGAGCGTCTAGTGTTAACAAGTTTGTGGAGCTACCTTTGTCGATCAGTACTCGGCACATAAGACAGTTACCAATTGACAAAGAGATTACCATACCGTCGTGGTGGTCGCCTAATCCTTGGGCTTCAGAGTCGTCGAAGGTGATGACAAGCGTGTCCCCTGTCTTTGATCGTCTTGCTTCTGATCGTGCTGGTCTGTCGCCTTTGCTCTCTCTGGCGTATCTTTTAGTAGCAGAGTATGTGTTTCCACACATGTCTGACCCTCCTGAAATGGTGTTAATAACTTTTGTATGTACTTGAGATGAAGGTTGATCGGTTGTTACCTAGTCCCTTCGTTCTAGGGTAGCTTTTGCCTTGTCGGAGATCACATCGCGTATGAGTCCTTGTGCGAGGGGCATTGCAACCTCCTTGTGTAGTGCAATGCACTCGTCTGTTGTGTGACCGTGATCTTCGTGAAATTAAACCATATGCTCATGTATTTCTTGGAGTCCGACTTGTCACTCTTTCAGGGCCATAGTACATCTTTTCCATATCTGTCAAAACTCGTCAAGAGTTTCGACACGGAAATGTTGAAGTTATAAGAGTGGACCTTCAGAGGTAAAGTCAGGTTGTTCTTCCAGTATTGGTTCCTGTCATAATAGTTGTTTACATGACCCTAGTCGTTTCGTCCTTCGGGATATGGTTGGTGTCGTCTGTCGCGTCGATGATTCGAGGATGACCTTTGGTCGACTCGATCTGGGCTCTTGTCTGCATTTGTAGGTTCTTCATCTTCCTCCAGCCTGACTTGGGCCATGGTCTTTGCTTGTACGTCTTAGAAGCTTCGGTACGGATACTTAGTCAGTCGCGATAAATTTCGCTGCCCCTAATTAGTCAGCGGCGGAAGGCCTCAATAGATGTCGTGACGGCGCAATGCGAGACCACAACCTTTTCTTTGTTGTACCTGTTAAGATAGTCCCAAAAGGGTTCGCCATACCTTTGTATGATCCTGTATGGGTCACTTGACTGTTTTTCTAATTTTCTAGTGCTTGCGAATTGGATTTTGAATGAGTTAACTAGATCCGCAAGGGACGCGATTGAACCCTAAGGCAAATGCATGATCCAGGTTAGTGCGGGTCCCGCAAGGGTTGTCCCAAAGCTCATGGACATGACCGCTTTGCGGTTCCCTCTTGGAATAGAGATAGTCATTAATTTCTGTTTGTAAAAAGAACTATGGTCGTCTGGATCCCCATTCCCATCGTAGTTGGGCATGTTAAGAACGTTAAACTTCTTTGGGATCTCGACGCGTGCAATCACCTCTTCGAAGGGAGAGTCTTCATATCCATTGACCGCTTCCTTTTCGATCGGTTGTCGGACTCTTGGAATTCTGACGATGCGATCGTCCAGAGTTTTCATGCGCTCATCAATATAACCTGTTGTATGAGGGCTTAGAGATATTTTGGTGCGGCGACCTGTGGATGGATTACTCGAGTCTCGATAGACCCGGTTGCAGTAATAGGAACGTTAATCGTTAACGTATTGACTAGTGGAGTTTGGAACATACCAGTGGGATGAATGACGCTTTGCGTCAATGGTGCTATGGGCGTTGTGACTGCTCCGTCCATGTTGAGACGTGTTTGAAGACCCTCGGCATTGACCGTGCGCCTCGATCCTCTTAGGGCGGATGCGGCCGAATATACCTGAGATTTCAAGAGCTCATTTTCACGAGTTAGTCGCGCGATCTCAGCTTTGGATTGGGCACTAAGGGCTTCGGTTCGAAGGCATTGTTGGGTCAGTTCCTCTTGTAGGGCGCTCATGTTTTTTGCTAGTTCTTGGATTTGGTCGACTGGGATATGAGGGTTGGTGACCGGGTCCTCAGTTTGGTGGGCGGCGCGTGTTTCGGTTTGGTTTCCGACTAGAGCGTCGTTTTGGGTTTGGTTATCGGCAACAGTCACGAGGACTTTAGAATAAGTCATGGTGATGAGGAAAGGGTGATTGGATCAGTAGTTGGCTAGATGCCCCACGGTGGGCGCCAAATTATTTTGGGGCAAAATGATCGGATCTACCTAACTTGCCTAAGATGAGGTAACTAGACAACAAAGAGATCGAAATAATCCAAATCTACTGATAATGAAACGAATGAAACTGAGAAATAATGAGACCAAACTTATCTCCTTTGAACAAGAAGATTACGGAATCGAGTACTTTAGTTTCCAATCGTCTAGATCTTGGACGTAAAACTTGATGAGAAAATCGTACTTTGATTAAGGTAAGAGAGTATACTAGTGTTCTACTCAGTAAAAGTGAGTTCAACGTAACTGTTACTTAAGAGATCGAATGCTACTTATATTAATCACATAACTAATCGAATAAAATCCTCCGAGATCCGCGGAGGTCGTTACGCATCTTGTTGGTCATCTGAGTTCTTCTTTACCAGCTCAACGTCTCATTGTTTCTCTCGTTGTCTCCGCCTTGGTCTTCAAATTTTCGTACTTCCGTGGGTTGCTGGGCCGACCTAATAGATCTTC
This sequence comes from Rheum nobile, assembly GCA_027886185.1. Classification (NCBI taxonomy): domain Eukaryota; kingdom Viridiplantae; phylum Streptophyta; class Magnoliopsida; order Caryophyllales; family Polygonaceae; genus Rheum; species Rheum nobile. The sequence goes on from WOAB01000090.1 coordinate 1,710,720, forward strand.
AAAAATCGCAAGCCCAACACTAGACATTGGTTAGTGATACACTCTACTTTATAGTGCGTAACTAGGGGTTGTTATCGTTATTTTGGGTATCATTTGGAGTGATTTAGAGGAGATTTTAGAAGATTGGAGTTAGTTGAAGATATGGCGAATTGGTGGTCTCAAGTGCGTAAATGAAGAGTTATGGAAGATGGAAGAGACCAAAAGTGAAGACCGAAGGAAGAACGAAGAGAAGAAGCCATATGGAGCCAATGAAGGAGCTGCCGCGGCCAACCGCGACCAGCCGCGAAGACAAACGAAGACCGCGGTGACAGGCGACACGCGGAGCCATGAATGTCACTGCCGCGACCGCGGCGAAAGCATCCGCGCCCGCGGAAAAATCCAGAGTTGCCAGTTCGAGAACAAGAAAGTATTTTTCGCGACAGCGGAAATCATGCCGCGGCCGCGGAAGCATGCAATTATGGAAGATATTGTTAATTATCTTGACTTTAGTTTTCTAGGGTTCTTAACCTAGTAAACCCTAGCCATTTTTCATTATCGAAAATCTAGTTTACGTTTCAGTATTATTTTCCCTTTGAACTATGACGAACTAAGCAATTTTTGCTTAGTCCGACAATTGAAGCCTTCGTTTGATATACGGTTGTGAGATTCTAATTCTATTTCTTTTCCTTTGAATGTATTGATTCTCTTGTGCTTCATCCCATTAATTATTATTGATTTCACTTGTTGGACGCAACTAGTTGTTATTGGTAATTGTCTATTGCTAGGATTTGGTAATTACTGTTTGAGTTACCTAATTCATGTGTAGCAACTGCAATAGTCTAAGAATTATTTGAGACTAGTTTATTGTAGAGAGAATTAATTGCATGCAATAGTATGACTGTTTGCTACTCTTGCATGTATCTATCTAAATTTCTGTGCTCATTGCTGCTATTGAATTGACACGTGAGGTTTTCATAGTTATTTAATAGTTAGTATTCTCAGGGTCTGTTTGTCCTGTTTATAACTTATGAAAAGGAATAGAACATTCATAGGAAGGAATTAGAGAGAATCTATGATCAACCAATCTCATGAATAGTGGATATTTGTCTGGCTAAGTACTTTTCTCCAATTGATTTCAACCTTTTGCTTTGTTTTACTTTACTTTGTTATTTACTTTGCAAACAAATCAACAAAACCCCCCTTTGTTACTTTTGACATACACTTGTGCACTTAGAAAGATTACTTCCTCCCTGTGGGATTCGACCCTTGCTTGCCTTTGCTACTTGTTTAGGTTTGTTTAGGATTATTTTGTTTAGGCGCCTCGACAACGCTTATCAAATTGGCGCCGTTGCCGGGGAGGTAAGTTTTAATTTTTCTTTGTGTTTGTTTGTGTGTCAACTTTTGTGTGGACCTATCTTACGGTCCACACATGTGCTACTAATCCGTCTACTTTAGTATTTTGATCCAACAGAGAAGTGCGTGAGACCTTCTGAGATGGCTGACCAACAGCGTACCTTGAGACAATTGATCGCACCCAACTGGGCGCAACAAGAGTTTGCTATGCAGTTCCCCGTTTTGGATGAAGGAGTGAACTTTGAATTGAAATCTGGTTTGATTCATTTGCTCCCACAATTCCATGGTCTGAATGGAGATGATCCTAACAAGCATCTCGCTGAATTTCATTCCGTGTGCGTGAGCATGAAACCTGCTGGAGTCACTGAGGAGCAGATAAAGCTGAGGGCTTTTCCTTTCTCTTTGAAGGATGCGGCCAAGGATTGGTTCTATTATTTGGTTCCGGGCAATATTGATATGTGGGAAAAGATGAAACATGCTTTCTTGGAAAAATACTTTCCTGCTACGAAGTTGAACAACCTGAAGAAGAGAATCAGTAATATTGAATAGCTGGCTTGGGAAACTTTGTACGAATATTATGAGAACTTCAGGAGGTTGATATCTAGCTGTCCATATCATGGTTATTCTAACAAAGATCTTATTCTCTATCTCTATGGTGGGCTTCTGGATGATGACCGCAAACTGGTGAACGTAGCCTCTGGCAGTAGTATTCTGAACAAGACGTCAGTTGTAGCATTCGAGTTATTTTGTGAGCTTTCTGAAAGCTCACGACAATTCAGTAGAAGGGCAATAAGACCAGTTAAAGCTTGCAGATTCTGTCATGATCCGCTGCATCCCACCGATGACTGCCCAAAACTTGGAGACCCCAAAGCTGAAGTGAACGCTGTTAGAGGTGTTGTTCCGCAGAGACAGAGATATGAGCCATATTCAAACACCTACAACTCAGGGTGGAGGGATCACAATAACCCAAAATACGGAAATCAGCAATATCCTCCCCATGGCCATGATAACCAGGAGTTCAATCCATACCAACAACAATTCAATCCGTATGGAAATCAGCCACAATACGGGCAACCATATGCACATGGATTCCAAGGCCAAAACGCAAGCTTGCCCATGCCCGGTGCAGAGATACTCAACAATTTGATGCAGAGCATGGAAACTATGGCTAACAATGTGACTTCGATGGGAGACAAAATTGAACAAGTCGCTCAAGCGTTGAGCAAGTCGCTCAAGCGTTGAGCAAGTTGGAATCCGGACAACTACCACGTCCTACGGTAGAGAACCCACGAGAGACGGTCTGTGCGATGACACTGAGGAGTGGTATACAATTGGGAAGTTCACCCTTGACAGAGGAAGGTGATCAAGTGAAAGAAAATATAGAAAGAGATGGAGCTACAGTAGCCAAAGACGCCACAGAAGAGGTTCCGCGACCAGGCGTAGACATCCGTGACCGCGGCGTCATACCTGAAGGCGGTGGTTTTTCCGAAGAAAATCCGCGACTGCTGAGTGAAATCCGCGACCGCGGAAAAAGCCAAGAAAAAGAGAGTCAGGTTGAGAGATTTCCGCGACCGCGGAATGAAATCCGCGACCGCGGAAATTCTCCTGATGCATCCGAGAGCTCTGACGCAAATCCGCGACCGCGGTTGCCACTCTGCAACCGCGGATCACCTGCCCCTTACGTGGATGACTATGTTAGGTCAACCCTTCCACCGCTCAGCTCATTGAAGCCGCCCGCACCATTTCCAGAAGCGCTGAGGGACACCAGAAGACCGGAGAATGACAAGGAGATCTTCGAAACATTCAGTAAATGCGAGGTAAACATTCCCTTACTCAAGATTGTCAAGAGTATCCCTCACTATGCTAAATTTCTGAAAGAACTGTGCACCATTAAAAGAAATCAAAAATTGAAGAGGAAGCAAAAGATTAAGGTGAGTGAACACGTGTCTGCTGTTTTTCAAAGGCGCATGCCTAAAAAGTGTGGTGATCGAGGCATGTTTAGTATTCCATGTGTGATAGGTGACACCAAGTTTGAGAAAGCCATGCTAGATCTAGGTGCATCTATAAATGTCTTGCCTTATTCGTTGTACGAGTCATTAGGATTAGGACCATTACATGAAACAAGAATAGTGGTCCAATTGGCTGATAGATCTAATGTGTACCCAAAAGGGGTAGTTGAAGATGTCCTGGTAATGGTTGACAACTTGATTTTTCCCGCTGATTTCTTTGTGCTGGATATGGACCACGATAAAAATGCAACCCCTATACTGTTAGGTAGGCCTTTTATGAAAACATCCCAGACAAAGATTGATGTAAGTAGTGGAACCCTTACTATGGAGTTTGATGGGGAGAAAGTGGAATACAACATTTATGATGCTATGAAACACCCCGTTGATGATCATTCTCTATGTACTATTGATGTGATTGATCATATTGTGCAAGATGTCTTTGACACTACCTGTTCGGATGAGTTACATTCTATTTTAGAGAATGATGTAGTAGGCCTACAGGAAGATTTCGTTTTGTCTACTAACCTGCAGGAAACTGTGGCTCATTTGGATGCCTATGGTAAGCCTCGTCTTCATCCTTTGGGCATTGGCCCCATTCCACTAATAGTGCCAAGCGGGAAGCTTTTGCCTTCTGTTGTGCAGGCACCAAAGAGTGAACTTAAGCCACTACCGGACCAGCTAAAGTATGCCTTCCTGGGAAAAGATGACACACTGCCAGTAATTATCTCCAACAAGCTTTCCAAGGATCAAGAGGAGAAACTGGTGGCAGTGCTTAAGGAACACAAGACAACATTGGGGTGGACCATTGCAGACATAAAGGGGATTAGTCCCTCTACCTGTATGCACACAATTTTACTGGAGGACGATGCCAAGCCATCGAGACAGCCACATAGAAGACTTAACCCACCAATGATGGAGGTGGTGAAAAAGGAGGTGCTGAAGCTCCTACAGGCTGGAATGATTTTTCCCATCTCCGACAGTAAATGGGTGAGCCTGACACAGGTTGTCCCAAAGAAGGGAGGAATCACAGTTGTAGAGAACCAACAAGGAGAGTTGGTCCCTACCCGAGTGCAATCCGGATATAGAGTATGCATTGATTATCGTAAGCTGAATGCGGTAACTCGGAAATACCATTTTCCTCTACCCTTTATTGATCAAATGCTCGAGCGACTGGCTAGTCGCCCCTGTTACTTCTTCTTGGATGGATACTCAGGGTATTTTCCGATAGCCATTGCACCGAAGGATCAAGAAAAGACGATATTTACATGCCCTTTTGGTACTTTTGCATATCGCAGGATGCCATTCGGGTTGTGTAACGCACCCGGCACATTCCAAATGTGTATGGTAAGCATTTTTTCTGAGTATGTGGAGCAATTTATTGAGGTCTTTATGGATGATTTCACAGTCCATGGTGATAGTTTTGATGCATGCTTAGACCACCTATCACTTGTGCTTCAAAGATGTGTAGATACCAACCTGGTTCTTAATTCTGAAAAGTGTCATTTTATGGTTGAGCAAGGCATTATGTTGGGTCATATAGTGTCTGCTAGGGGTATTGAGGTCGATAAGGCAAAGATTGATGCAATTCAGTCTCTGCCTTATCCTACTAATGTGCATGAAGTGCGTTCTTTCTTAGGCCATGCAGGTTTCTACCGCCGGTTTATTAAAGACTTTTCAAAGATCTCATCACCTCTATGCAAGTTGCTGAAGAAGGAAGTGAATTTTGAGTTCAACGAGGAGTGCAAAAAGGCATTTGATGATTTGAAAGCTCGCCTCACTAGTGCACCGATTATTCAAGCACCAGATTGGTCTAAGCCCTTCGAGATTATGTGCGATGCTAGTGATTATGCTGTGGGTGCGGTCCTTGGACAAAAAGAAGCACGAGCATCTCATGTGATTCATTATGCTTCTATGACTCTGAATGGAGCACAGCAGAACTACTCCACCACGGAAAAAGAATTACTAGCTGTCGTGTTTGCCCTGGAAAAATTCAGACAGTATTTGTTGGGTACCAAGGTGATCATCTACACGGATCATGCAGCTCTTCGGTATCTATTGACGAAGAAAGAGGCAAAACCAAGATTGATTCGATGGATACTGCTTTTGAGTGAGTTTGATGTGTAGATCCGAGACAAAAAGGGAGATGAGAACTTAGTGGCTGATCATTTGAGCAGGCTCGTCTATGAAGAGGATGGATCGAAGAAGGAGACACAAATTCAGGGGGATTTCCTAGATGAAACGCTGTGGAATATCACGCCAACGAATTTTCCGCGACTGCAGAACCACAGTTGCGACCGCGGAAAATTCCGTGAACTGCCTTGAATAGCTCCAGATGATGAACATTTTCCGCGACAGCGGAAATACTTCCGCGACCGCGGAAAATGCCCTGACACGTGTATTTTTTACGTAAACTTCCTCGAAGATTTTCCGCGACCGCGGATTGAGACCCGCGACCGTGGAACCACCTCTGAATCTTCCTCAAGGACGTGTTCTGAAGAGCGAATCCTTGGACTCCGCACACTCCAGCCATGGTACGCTAACATGGTGAATTTTCTCGTTCGAGACGAGTTCCCACCCAATTTTTCTAAAGCACAAAAGGACAAGTTACGGCGTGAGTCTCGATTCTTTGTGTGGGATGACCCCTATATTTGGAGGCACTGTGTTGACCAGGTAATCCGTCGATGTCTTCCGGATAATGAGGTACAATCTGTATTAGCTTTTTGTCATTCTCATGCATGTGGGGGCCACTTTGGGGCAAACAAAACTCCCAGGAAGGTGTTGGACACAGGATTTTATTGGCCGCACATCTTTCGGGATGCACACGCCTTCTGTAAATCCTGTGATCGATGCCAGAGAGTTGGGAATATATCTCAGAGGAATGAGATGCCACAATCATCATTAATCTTTTGCGAGATTTTTGATGTTTGGGGCATTGACTTTATGGGACCATTTCCTAATTCCTTTGGGAATTTCTATATTTTGCTTGCGGTGGACTACGTTTCCAAGTGGGTGGAAGCGAAGGCCACCAAGACTGATGACTCTAAAGTGGTGGCAGATTTTCTGAAGAAACGCATTTTCTCTAGATTTGGATTTCCTAAGGCTTTGATAAGTGACAGGGGAACCCACTTCTGCAATAGGACCGTGAGCGCTCTCCTGAAGAAATACCATGTCACGCAGAAAGTTTCCATGGCCTACCATCCACAGACTAATGGGCAAGCTGAAGTGTCCAATATAGAGATCAAAACTATACTTGAGAAGACGGTGGCCCCGAATAGAAAGGATTGGAGTTTGAGACTTGATGATGCACTCTGGACTTATCGTATTGCCTATAAAACACCCATTGAAATGTCGCCTTACAGATTGGTGTTTGGGAAAGCTTATCACCTCCCAGTGGAGCTTGAGCACAAGGCATTTTGGGCTGTAAAGACTTGCAACATGCAAATTGATGAAGTTGGGGAATTCCACAAGCTACAGCTGCAAGAATTAGAGGAACTGCGACTTGAAGCTTATGATAATGCAGTCGCATACAAGGAAAAGACAAAGGCCTGGCACGACAAGAACATTCTGAGAAGGGATTTTAAACCAGGAGACAAAGTCCTACTATTTATGTCTCGCCCTCTTTTTCTTCCCGGGAAAGCTCCGATCCCGTTGGGGTGGGCCCTATGTTGTTGCTCGCGTCTTCTCCCACGACGCAGTGGAGTTATATGATACAGACGGGCAGTCAGTGTTCAAGGTGAATGGTCAAAGGCTGAAACCCTACCATGAAGGTTTTGACAACATCGTCATAGAAGAGACAAACCTTCAAGACCCCGAAGTTGACAAGTGATCACCTTAGATGAGTCGAGCCATGACGTTAAATAAGGCGCTACTTGGGAGGCAACCCGAGGTATGTATTTCTTTCCAGTTTTTCCTTTCCTTGTTTGTTTTAGTTATTAGTGTGTTATTTTTTTTGCGTTTAGACTAACCTACAGGGAGGAGGCCCGAACCATATTGAAGAAGGTGTTTCCCACACCAATGTAAGTCCTCCTATTGCCCTGCCCAAAAAAAAAAACCTTAAACGGATTTTAAAAAAAGAAGAAAAAAAGAGCTCTATCGAAGGCCAGCTGTCCGAATACCCCATGGAGAGGAGGTGCACATCATGTTGCCAAGGAGGAGACATTAGCCCCACACATTTTTTTGGCAACGATGATGGCCCTACAGTTGACAGTTGAGGAGGAGGAACACCAGGGCCCACACCACGATTACATCTGGGCCTATTTTTTGTGTTCGTTGAAGGCCGTGCAGCCCCGACTTCCTTGATGACCACCACACATTATAGTGGTTCCCTTTGGTTGCACGATAGAGATGAGTTGAAGACCGCCGCAACACCAGAGACTTGAGAGTTCATTGCTTTACCGCCAGTAACAACTTCAGTGTCCAAGCCAACTCGGCGACATTTGTGAGTTATTTTTTTGCCCTTCCCTGTGCTTCTATTCATTTTGTCTTTCATTACATTGAGGACAATGCAATGTTTAAGCATGGGGGAGGATTCTCTACTTGCTACGTCGTTGAGGAGAAAAGAAAAAGAAAAAAAAGCCAAAATTGAAAAAGGCAAAAATAGAAATCCTGGGATAAGTCGAAAACCCGAAAGGGCGGCTTAGGTAATAAGTAGGTGGATTGGACCAGCATTAGGCTGGGGTAATAAGTGGTCAAGAGTGATGTGAGTATATGTGAGCCCATCTATTGAAAAATGAAATGAGTGGCTTGGTGAAAACCCGAAAGGGCGCCTTGGCAAAATGAGTGAAAAGAAGAAGAGTGATTTTTAGGAATACTCATTTTACATGGCGTGGCGACATAAGTGTTGGAGTTATAAGGAGGATTCGGGTACGTCACTCTGGAGCGATAAGGAGTTAGATGGAGGCTAGGACTAGATGATCACATTACCCTATTATGGTGTCCGGGATAAGCTTGGGGGAAGTTCCCTGCTTCCCTTAAAGCTTGATTGTATGTTGTGCTTATTGTGTTGGTACCTGGTAGTTCATTGTTTAGGTGCAATCCTTAGTTGAGAGAGTTTCGTTGTGCTTCCTGAGGCCTTGGGTATTTCATTTGGAGGAGTAGGTTTATTTTATCTTACTCGAGGACGAACAAGGTCTAAGCATGGGGGAATTTGATACGCTCTACTTTGTAGTGCATAACTAGGGGTTGTTATCGTTATTTTGGGTATCATTTGGAGTGATTTAGAGGAGATTTTAGAAGATTGGAGTTAGTTGAAGATATGGCGAATTGGTGGTCTCAAGTGTGTAAATGAAGAGTTATGGAAGATGGAAGAGACCAAAAGTAAAGACCGAAGCAAGAACGAAGAGAAGAAGCCATATGGAACCAATGAAGGAGCTGCCGCGGCCAACCGCGACCAGCCGCGAAGACAAACGAAGACCGCGGCGACAGGCGACACGCGGAGCCATGAATGTCACTGCCGCGACCGCGACGAAAGCATCCGCGCCTGCGGAAAAATCCAGAGTTGCTAGTTCGAGAACAAGAAAGTATTTTCCGCGACCGCGGAAATCATGCCGCGGCCGCGGAAGCATGCGCCAGCGGAGCTGTTGTTATTTCCGAACTTTTATTTTTATTTCCTTTTTCGTTAAGTATTTTTATTTCCGTTTTTATTTCTTTATGGAAGATATTGTTAATTATCTTGACTTTAGTTTTCTAGGGTTCTTAACCCAGTAAACCCTAGCCATTTTTCATTATCGAAATTCTAGTTTACGTTTCAGTATTATTTTCCCTTTGAACTATGAAGAACTAAGCAACTTTTGCTTAGTCCGACAATTGAAGCCTTCGTTTGATATACGACTGTGAGTTTCTAATTCTATTTCTTTTCCTTTGAATGTATTGATTCTCTTGTGCTTCATCCCATTAATTATTATTGATTTCACTTGTTGGATGCAACTAGTTGTTATTGGTAATTGTCTATTGCTAGGATTTGGTAATTACTGTTTGAGTTACCTAATTCATGTGTAGCAATTGCAATACTCTAAGAACTGTTTGGGACTAGTTTATTGTAGAGAGAATTAATTGCATGCAATAGTATGACTGTTTGCTACTCTTGCATGTATCTATCTAAATTCCTGTGCTCATTGCTGCTATTGAATTGACGCGTGAGGTTTTCATAGTTATTTAATAGTTAGTATTCTCAGGGTCTGTTTGTCATGTTTATAACTTATGAAAAGGAATAGAACATTCATAGGAAAGAATTAGAGAGAATCTAGGATCAACCAATCTCATGAATGGTGGATATTTGTCTGGCTAAGTACTTTTCCCCAATTGATTTCAACCTTTTGCTTTGTTTTACTTTACTTTGTTATTTACTTTGCAAACAAATCAACAAAACTCCCCTTTGTTACTTTTGACATACACTTGTGCACTTAGAAAGATTACTTCCTCCCTGTGGGATTCGACCCTTGCTTGCCTTTGCTACTTGTTTAGGTTTGTTTAGGATTATTTTGTTTAGGCGCATCGACAACGCTTATCAGTTAGCATAAATTTTTGTTAATAAAATAATGTGATCGTACGATAATTCTCGATTCACCTATGTGAGTTGACCATAATTTTAGGTATGGTTAATTGTTAGCCAACATTTAAAACTAAGCGATATTGTTTTTTGCAGAATTTTTAAGAGAAATAGCATTAGATATCCTACCTTACTAATGCCTTTGCAATTGTACCCTACCCTTTTTTTTTTGCAAGAGTACCCCATTGACTTTTTTTCTTTGTTTTTTGCAAAAATACCCCCCAAATAAAAATGTAAAATTAAATTATAGTTTTCTTTTTCTTTGGAAAATAAAATATGACATGGCACTCATTTTATGATTAAAAAAAACAAATTAAATTAAGTTTCAAATTCAAATTGAAACTTGCAACAGAAACCCAAATAATTTTGTTCATCGTCTCTCTTCCCAGCTCGAGCTCTCTCCAGCTTCTCCGGCGGAATCCAGCTTTGTCCGACGGATTCCACCATTGCCGGCTGAAAGGTTTTTCTTCTAGGTATGATATTGCTTCAAACTCCATAATCTCCAGCTTTGATTTTTGCTTGAAACCCTTAATCGTGGTTCGAGCTAGCTTCCTCCGACGACGGCGTGAAATTGCAGGTTTTCCACAGACGGAGCCCTTCATCGCTGTTCGAGCTAGCTTCAGAATCATCCTCTGATTACGACCCAAAATTGCAGGTCTTCCACCATATATGCGCGACAAAGTGCAGGTCTTCGACCGACGACCCCATTCGGTCGCGATTCCGATTCATCTCCCTCTTCTGTCTATCTCGTTTGAGCCTTGGAGGTATGTCCATTTTTTTAGGGTTCCAGCCATTCAACGCCGTTTTAGGGTTGCTCCGTTGCTATTCATTGGGTTTTAAGGGTTGATTCACTGTTGTTCGTTTAGTTGAATGCAACGAATTATATAAACCTGTGAAATCCGTCTTAGAAAAATGAGAATGTTAGATTAGTTTTATTTTTTGTCACAATTGCAGGAATTACCAGTGTTTGAAAATTTCATGTCAGCGTTGATGAAATATTTGTCACATGGTATAGTTTTATTGTTGAAATGAACAATTAGAATGTCAGTTTTGTGAAACATTGTTGTGTTTTTAAAGTTAATGTTTTTATTTGCCTGACTTTATAGCTCTCTTCCTCTCGCAACTTCTCTGTCTTCTCGTGTGATCTCTACATCTGAGTATGTTCAGTTTTGTGCATAGCAAAAACTTAAATGTTGATATTCCATGTTGTTTGTCTATGTCCACCAGTGCAACTGAAGTGCTATAGTCGATTAAGGAATAAACAGAGGAAATTCAAATGGGTAAAAAGGTAAATTTTGGTTAGCTCATTGTGACTAGTTTTCCATATTTCACATCATGTCACGTAGTTTTTAAGTATATGTTCCTTTTGTATTTATTGACCTCGTATAATTTGTATTGTTTAGGGTCACTTATTGAGATTTGAAAAAATTTCAAGGCAGGTTCAACCAAAACTGTCGACGTGAATTGCTGAAAAATATTGAGAAATGCCTCTCCCCTGTGGACTGGAAGAGGATAATAGATGGTCCATTTGGACCTACTATGAAGATGGTTCGTCGACAAACCTTTTCATGTCAGCTTGTACATTACGTTTTATTCCGTCAAGTAGAAACGAGGAAGTTGTGGGAGACGTGGTATGACCTGCAAGAGGACAACTACTGTGTTTTTCAATGAAGGAGTTTGCACTTGTGACGGGGTTATGCTGTCGCAGAATGAATGATAATGAGCTGAACCCGGATAAGAATGCCGTGAAAGAGTTATTTGATGTACAAAATTTGACCTTGGGTGAGCTAGAGTTATTATTTATGCGTACACAGCCTAATAGCCCTTTGAAATATAAGATGGCATTATTGATTATATTAGAGGGCGTCATTCTTGGGGCTGAGAAAAAGATTCGCATAAGCACGGTGATGCGAACAACCCCTGAAGTGTTGTCTGCAACGCAGGATCTTGGATTCCTCAAGCGTGGATTTGATTTCTTCTCTTTCGTAGCCAACGTGATGGCTTTCCTAGGGCTAAAGAGTTAGCCTTCAAACTCGTTCAACGTGATGAACGAAAGGGATCAACGTGATGATCGACAATTGCTCAAAGCGACGAGCTACGGGATAAACGATCTGGGGATCGAGAGTTGACGTTAGAATTCAAGGGAAGGAGCGTACTCAACTTTACTACTCAAATTCAACGTGCAAAGTTACAAACTAGGGTTTCAAGTCTTAAATAGAGTCAAAAGAAATAATATAAAATAATAATAAAATTGTTCAGCAAATGACGAATCGAAATCGCTGACGCGGGCCGCGACTCGATCCAGAACTCGGCCGAGTTCTGGGCCGAGTTCCTGACTGTTGAACCAACTCGGCTCCAGGACGACAACTCGGCCCAGAACTCGGCCGAGTTCTAGGTCAAGTTCTTGACTGTTGCAAGGACTTGGCCAGGGTTGACAACTCGGCACAGAACTCGGCCGAGTTCTAGGTCGAGTTCTTGGAACAACTCTCAGTAAAACTTGGTTGTGACCATCTTCTTGTTGGAATCTTGATCCGACGTAAACTATGAAGTTGTAGATCTTTGAATCCGATTTCCAACGCATCTTGAATAATCACGAGATCAATTTTCTAGCCAAAGTTATGGCCGTTTTACCGAAGACTGTCCAGAACCAAATCGCTTGTAACAAGTCCGAACTTGCACAAGACTTCACCATTTGCTTGAGCCTCTTCCTTGGAGGCCTTTGATTAACTCTCTCATGCATGTTGCTATCAATCTCCCCTTCTTGGCTGCGAAGCGTCCCCGCTTCGGCCTCGTCGTCAGAAGCAGGAGGCGTATAAGGAGAAAGATCAGCGACGTTGAACGTAGGATGCGCACCATAGTCATCGGGTATAGGGGGCAATCCCTCGGGCAGCTCCGTGGGCATCACAACCCCAAGGTCCTGCAAAAGAGAAGTCACGGTAGGCGGTAAATCAACATGATCTTTAACAGTTAAAACACACGCGAAAGGAACAAGTAAAAAGCAAGGAAGACGTCCCTGAATTATTAGAGAGACATCCCGGGACCGGGCTAAGAGAAGCCGGTTCTCGCGTTTGCCTTGAATGTCGGGTTGTGGAGGCGTCTCAAACTTGAAGTTTTGGATCACCTTTTCATTGAAGATGTTACAGCAACTCCCACCATCGTCGTTGGCGATAGGGACGCGGCGTGTAGCCAAGCCAAGAGGCACGTTGTCTTGCTCGCCCATAGAGCGGCATATGTATACGTCCATCTGCTCCTCCTCCTCCTCCTCCTCCTCATCGTCGTAGGTGTCAAATACCGGGCCGGCTTCGTAGGTGTCCTCGTCAAAAGACTCGTAGCCGGAGGTGTTCGAGAAGAGGACATTGAGAAGGGAACCCTTGCAGTCCATTGGCCGGCTAGTGGTGGCCGGAGGGTTCAACATTGGGTCAGACGTGGGCCACCTCATGTCACTCAAGGCCCGACGAAGGTGAGCAAGCTCAGCAGCCTGTGCAGCGAGTTGGCGGTCTAGTTCTTCACTCAGTGCACGAAGTGCGACGTTTCGCTCAAAGACAGAGTCCATCTGTCCGGGGCTGGGGTTGCCCGTAGAAGGCGAGTAGCTTGTCATAGGAACCTCCATAGTACCTATACAAAGCATATAACACAAGGAGTAAGTTGTACCAAGCAAAAGAACAAGTCCAAGCCAAGTCCTTGTCTCAAAAGTGACCCAATAAATTTTCCGCTGGGCGTACTAATTTTGGTTGCTCGTGAGGAGGGAGAGGCTTGAACGGAAGGCAAGAAAGCAAAAACTAGCAAATCAAGTCCCAAACAACACACAAATTTCCAAGTGCAAGTAGATCAAATCAAGTTTCTCAGAATTAATCACAAAAGAGTTGAATATTTTTCTTTGCCCCTTTTCAATAAGAGTTGCGTAGAGACATGAAAGAATAGAAGATGGAGTATGACCGTATTGTGCGTTCTCTGCCCTTGTTTTTTTTTTTGAATTTATGGGCTTCCGTCTTCCCAAACCTTTTTTTTTTGTTTGATGGAAGGTGAGAATAGTATGTTTGTTTTTGTTTATACAGTCACACTTTGTTTTTGTTTTTGTGTTGATATGATGGAGAATCAAGCAAGAAAGAACCACACAAGCAAGTGCAGGAAAAGAAAGAAGAGACAAAGCAACTATGAGGGCATACAATTTAACAACTAATCTAGCAATTAATCCAAAGATAAAGCAAGACTTGATCAACAAGAAACAAGGAAATCAAAATATGCAAATAAGGAAACAAGATTTGCTAGAGGATAGATTTTAGGGCTGTTGGAAAAGTAACCAAACCTAAGGGAAATTAGGGTTCCAGCTGTGAGGGGTGGAGAGAGTGGCGGACAGAGTGGTGGTGGTGCCGGACGGTGGTGGTGGTGTTCACGGCGGGGGTAATTCCGACAAGGGGCGGTCGTGAGGGAAAAAAAATTCTGGGTTTTTGCAAGCGGAAAATTGCAAGGAAACACAATAAGAGAGAAGAAACAAACTTAGCTTGGATAGGCTCTGATGCCAGTTGATGCGAACAACCCCTGAAGTGTTGTCTGCAACGCAGGATCTTGGATTCCTCAAGCGTGGATTTGATTTCTTCTCTTCCGTAGCCAACATGATGGTTTCCTAGGGCTAAAGAGTTAGCCTTCAAACTCGTTCAACGTGATGAACGAAAGGGATCAACGTGATGATCGACAATTGCTCGAAGCGACGAGCTACGGGATAAACGATCCGGGGATCGAGAGTTGACGTTAGAATTCAAGGGAAGGAGCGTACGCAACTTTACTACTCAAATTCAACGTGCAAAGTTACAAACTAGGGTTTCAAGTCTTAAGTAGCGTCAAAAGAAATAATATAAAATAATAATAAAATTGTTCAGCAAACGACGAAGCGAGCGAAGCAAAATCGCTGACGCGGGCCGCGACTCGGTCCAGAACTCGGCCGAGTTCTGGGCCGAGTTCCTGACTGTTGAACCAACTCGGCTCTAGGATGACAACTCGGCCCAGAACTCGGCCGAGTTTTGGGTCAAGTTCTTGACTGTTGCAAGGACTCGGCCGGGGTTGACAACTCGGCCCAGAACTCGGCCGATCTCTGGGTCGAGTTCTTGGCACAACTCTCAGTAAAACTCGGTTTTGACCATCTTCTTGTTGGAATCTTGATCCGACGTAAACTATGAAGTTGTAGATCTTTGAATCATCTTTCCAACTCATCTTGAATCATCACGAGATCAATTTTCTAGTCATAGTTATGGCCGTTTTACCGAAGACTGTCCAGAACCAAATCGCTTGTAACAAGTCCGAACTTGCACAAGACTTCACCCTTTGCTTGAGCCTCTTCCTTGGAGGCCTTTGATTAACTCTCTCATGCATGTTGCTATCACACGGGTCATGTCAAATTATTTACTGATATTGATCGATTCACGAAATTCCCGTGGGGCAGGGTTAGCTACATTGAAACTCACCAGGGATTGATTTCAACGGTGAAGAATTGATTGGAAACGGTTGAAAAAAGCAGAGACTCAAGTGTAAGGTTGGGTTACAAACTCAAGGGGTTGCCAATGGCCTTTCAGGTAACATGACAGGATGTAATGTATATAGTTTTGAAGTTGATATTGTAGTTACAATATATTGATGGTTTCTTACAAGAAATAAGTATCATACTGACAAGAAAATTTGCGGTTTAGGTATGGCTATTTTAAGTTGTAAAACCAATTGCTTCAGTGTTTGCACATTTGGTGGATAAGGAGGCCTACCCACGCGGTCTACGATGGTCATCAGATTCACAACTTGATGCGACGGTTGTGGAGTCTTTCTTGGGGAAGGCCACATCCTGTTTTATTCCAAATGTGGTGTTAATAGAGGAAGAAGTTGAGGTGGAGGTCTTAAAAGAATGCAAATTTGATGGAGAAGTGAAGGACACTTACTTTGACAAGGCAGTTGAGAAATTCGAGCGAAGTAATAAGAGGTCTATCAATGGTAAAAGAAAAGAAAAGAGTGATTCAGACCCTGCCCCTGCTGCGAAGTCCTCAGGCCTGGATGCAAGATATGTGATGTACGCTATGAAAGAGCTTCATGAGCGTATGATTAATTTGGAAAACCAAGTGAACGCAGGATTTAGTGCTATGAAAAAAACCTTGGGCATAATGGAACAGATGATCAAGAAGAGGACATTCATCAACTCAGATTCAACAAATGATGAAGAAGAGGACATTGAACATGAGGAAGGGAGGTAAGATAACTGTCAACAATCGTTATTAAGTTTTGGGAACTTAGATTTTTATTTCCTGGAAGCTGAAGCATTTGTTTTTGTCGGAATGTAGAATAGGAATGTCATATTAAAAAGTTAACATGTCACTGTTTTTCAACTTGAGATTGACAGTTACTTATATTTTTATTTGCCTGTTTTTTGACAAACATTATAACAGGAATGTCATAGTAACAAAATAGAAAGTCAATGTTTATAAGTTGGATGGATGCATAAAGCTCTGTTTTGTCTAGATGTATTTTAGGAATATTATATTTACAACATAGAATGATGCACCTACTTATTATTCTTGTGAGTTAAATGTAATTTGTTATTTATTGAAGCAGAATGTTGTACATGGTCGTGACGAGGATGTCGAAGTGGATAGAATGGGGAGTCTGATTCAAATCCCCTACAGGATGACGATGATGAAGGTGCCATTAAAGTCGACAATGGCAATTTAAGATATATGGTTGTTTATCGAAAGCAAAAGGATGATGATGTTGAGGGTGATGAGGTTGAGGGTGCAGTACAAGATGAGGGGAAATATGGAGAAATGATGAAAAAGAAGAAAACGATAAGAAAGAAAGAAAAGTATTTGCAAGGAAGACTCGTTCAAAAAAGAAGAAGGATGATGAAGATGGTGCAGTTCAGAATGAGGGGGAAACTAAAAAAGGGAGGACAAAAGGAGTTGAGGTATGCATCAATAATATTTGATGATGACATACTTTAATAAATCTTCCAACATCTTATTTATGAAAAAACTTATTTGCAGACGCTAGCGGTAGCAACAAAAGAAGTTGAGGTGGAATGAGACTCTACCAAAGAATCAATTGGAGTCTCAACAACAAAAACCAGCTAAAAAAAATTAATACAACTTGTGAACTGAGGGACCATCCTGTCAGGAAGAGAGGACTGTCCAGAGAAGCCGATAATCCCAAACGATGCAAGGTTTCAACGTTCAAAGGTATTTCAAACACGACTAGATTGTGCCGTTAGTTAGACTCGAAGGAAAGGTTAGGAAGTTGTCCCTCCTGTCTTGATGATATGAACGCGTGTTTGAGATGTTGTTAGTTAAACCATCTTATGATGTAGTGAGGAAATTGTTTCTCCAACTGGACAACATCTACAGAAGGAATTTTTTGAGAAATTGTTGCAACCAATGTGGTGGTTGAGTTCTCCGGTAAGCCTCTTTCATTATTTATATAAATTATCGTTGCGTGCAACAAGTCTTCAATTTCTAGTATGACATATTATATTTTTGGTTTGTAGCACTTGGACGAATGTATGTATTATCTTGGTTGTCGTGTGCGTGACAAACCAGTGGCCATATTGGACACCTATTTTCAACATAAGTTATGTTACTGATCGATCTAAGATGAGATACCTGCGTGGGGAACTGCTTCCACTTTATGGGAAGGATTGGAAGGACGTGGATCGTATATACCTCCCCTTCAATTTCAAGGAGAAACATTGGGTAACTCTAGAGATACAACTAAGTAAATGGTATGTCACTATATACGATCCCGACGTCAATTTGTTCAAATTGTCGGACGTCCATAGGTTCCTTGTAGGGTTGACATATATTCTTCATGTCATGATAGCACATTATGAGCCCTTGGCAACAATTTATGAAGATAGGGGGAAAAATGTCCTAAATGTGACTCATGTTCCTACATTGGAGAGAAACAAGAGAGGGTAAGTTGTTTACATCAATTGTTTAATTTTTGGTGTGAAATTGGTTATAATATCAGGAAACAAATACATTTTTTACTTGTGTGCAGGGGCGATTGTGGCTTCTTCACGATCAAGTACATAGAAATACTAAGTTCCGGACGTCAAAACATCGTGAACGTGGGTGACAAATTTATGGATCAGTACAGAAAAAGGATAGCTGTTAGTATTTTCGATATGAAGTGGTTTGACTAGTGAAGGATATCTTATTCACTTTCATGTAATATTCATTGTAGTTGGGATAGTGTGGTATGATTCCTTCTTGGGTGGTTTTTGCTAGAATTGACTTGTCTTGTTGACAATAACTTGTGTTGAAATTATTTTGGAAATCTAGCAAAATTGGTTGGTGCATTTCTTCTTTGCTACTTCGTTGTAGATACATACTTCCTGTCAGTCTTGTTCATAATTCCTGTCAGTGAAATTTCTTTATATTTTGCGTACATATATTTTTTGTCACATTGTATAATCATATTGTCTGAATTATCCTTTTGTTTTTGTTGTTTTGGGGTAAAAAAGACCTTTTTCATATTATTTGTTTGTGTTTACCATTCTGTTGACCTTTTTAACAATATTAAATTGAAATAAAAAGGTAAGACTAAACCCTGTTTACCTTTCTTCGAATTCTCGCAAAATTCCATCCCTGTTTACCTTCCAATTCTCCCAAAATTCCCTCCAAAAGAAGATAATCCCGAAGCTTCATCCCCATTAACGCGACTCTGCAACATCCGTCATTGTTATCATACATTTTCTTCTTCCCCAGAAGGCGACTCTTCAACTCCTCCATCTTTCCCTATTAACACTAGACTCGATTTTTGCTTACTCTTGAAGTCCATTTTTTCTTACCAAGTCCAGCTCCACATTTTCTTACTCCCTCCCTCCATCTTTCTCCATTAATGTGACTCTGTAACTCCATTTTTACTTACTCGCCCCTCCCCGAACTTTTCCTTAACATCTGAACCGCGTTACAAAAAAACCCTAGAAAATGGCAGTGCTTAAAGGCGGTAAAAAATCGACCCCATAGAATAATAGAGAGAAAAGGAAGAGAAAAGGAGACGACATGCATGTTCGAAAGAAGAAGAAGCAGAGAGACAAGGTGTAGGTGAAAGGGGAAAAAACTTGTGATAGTACCATAGCAAAAAATTCCGGGAAGGGCAGGTCGAGGCCAAAAGCGAAAACAGTAAAGGCGAAAAAACCCTTAATCTTTAAAGGGGATGTAAGTTGTCTATATTTTATGTTTAGGGCTTAGGGTATTTTTCAATTGTCCAGTCAGGCTTCTGAAATGGTTCAATTTATTTAGGGTATTTTTCAATTGTCCAGTCAGGCTTCTGAAGTCGCTGCATGTTAGGTTGCTGGAGAATATGGATAAGTTTTGAGATTATACATGGGGAAGGGTTGCTTATGAAGAGCTTCACAAGTCATTGACCACAACATTGGCCAAAAGGATGCGAATAATAGAGAAGGCAAAGCTACTCTCCAACGCACCAAGAATTCCATATTCCATTCAAGGCATGCCAGTTGTGTTTCAGGTAGTTATATTATAAATTTATAATGGTTCAAATAGGAATTACTGAGTGTGTTTTATTTGCAGCATAGTAGTATACTTTATGCTATACTATGACCAGATATTTGAATACAAGGTGACATGATCATGGTGAGTATGCATGATGTTATTTGTTGTTTGATTGAAACAACATACTAGTTTTCCAACATAGTTTTATGTGCATTCCAGATAGTTTTATAGTGACCTGATTAAAATTATAGGGTGACAAGATATAATGATTTAATGTATCTAAATTTGCTAATTCTCAAACCGCTTGTTATTGTAGATATGGGTATGGGAAGCTGTGCCAACATTTGGTCTCCAATTGCATCAAAGTTGAGTGAATCTGCAATGCCTCGAGGTCTTCGTCGGTTTTCAGATGAAGCCCCTGAACATGGAGTGTTAGAGTTGTCTTTGGTTGATTCTACACATATGGTTAAGCCCATTCTTATTCCCGATGAGGATGAGGTGGATAAGTTGTCCGACTGCGACTATGTTGTTGAAAATGATGACCCGCATTTTGACAAGATTGTGAAGGAAGCAATGAAGGGTTTGAAAAAGAAGGGGAAGGGGAAGCAAGGAAAAGATGGAGTGAGCCCGAGTAATGCATCTGTGCATTCATCAGAGGTGATAAGTCAGATGTTCAGAATGATGAAGAGGATGGAAAAAGGAGTGCTTGACATGATAGGAATGCTGGAAAAGAGGGTATCAAAGCAGGATGAGGTGCCTAAGCTCAAGAGTAAGGGGAAACCAAAGAGGTATTCGGATGAGAATAAAGATGATTTTGAATCCTATGATGAGTCTGATGAGGAAGAAGAGGGAGTTTATAAGGAAACAGAGGATGAGGAGGTAGAGGATAAAGAGGTTGAGGGTGAGGAGTTTAAGAGTGAGGAGGTTGAGAGTGAGGATAATGATGATGATGATGATGATGATGATGATGGTGATGGTGATAATGATAAAGTTGGTGATGGTGATGAGGGTAATGACAATGAAGAACTTCGCCACAGTGGTGACAAAGCGAAGGAGGAGGACAAGGTACAGGATGTGTTTGCAAGTCATGGTGATGATGATGAAGTTTCTGATTATGATGATAAAGTTGGTGATGCTGATGAGGATAATGAGAGCGATGATGAGGGTGGTGACAAAGAGTGGGAGAAAGAGAAGGTAGAGGTTGAGTTTGCAAGTCATGATGATGATGATGAAGTTTCTGATGAGGATAATGAAGTTAGTGATGCTGATAAGGATAATGAGAGTGATGGTGAGGGTGGTGACAAAGAGGATGAGAAGGCTGAGGTGGACAAGGTAGAGGATGAAGTTCAGGAGGCTGAGGTGGAAAAGGTAGAGGCTGAGGTTCAGGAGGCTGAGGTGAAGAAGGTAGAGGCTGAAGGCAAAGAGGTATGAATATGCTCATATGAAAATTATCATATTATCATTACTACTATGACATCATTATTTATACGAGGTTACAAGATTTTTAGTGTCTGATGGGAGTTTATATGTTTTACAAGAGAAAGTCTGGCATGGTGATAGGATTTTTACTCATGTATGTCAGTAGTTTGACATGGTTATTATGATTGCAGGATTTTGATAATTCTATTTAGGGTAACAATGATGTTGAGGGTGCGGATGTTATAATGGCCATTGTCCAAGACCTAAATGAAAAGGTTGGTGATGGTGAAAAGGACCAGGAGTAGGATTTTACTAATGATCTTGAAGGAGCACCGGAGGCTACCCACTAGGAGCTAACCATATCAAAGGTTGAAGAACCTCTTTCACTGCTAGCCGTTGTGGTTGATTTATCCACGAAGGCAAAACCCAAAAATAAACGGAATAAGCCTCTCCCACCAAAGAGGGTTATTCCTAGTCGTATCATGAAGCCATCCGCCAAAAAGCTAACACCTTACACAGATGAGAAAAATGGGAAAACTGTGAAGAAGATAACCAAGACTTCACATGTGAAGGAGATGACTGCTTTGCTGCAATGGATGGATGCTGAAAGGTTAGTATCTCATGGATTTAATAATGTTCAACTATCTTTCATGGATTTAATTACGCCTTTGTTATTTTTCAACTCTGAGCCAAGAGTTGGACTGTGTGCTCAAAAGATGGACAAGGACTGGTTTAGCCTAATACTGGAACCAAAAGCTTGGCTAGAAGATGGTATAAGTTATTTACTTATGATGTCAAATTAGTTTACTGTTGGGATTTGTTGCAATGTTTGACAGGATGAATGATATTTTTTTGAAGCAAATCGATGAAGTTTGTTGTTATATCTGTAAGGCGCTTCTGGAGTCCGAAGTTAAATGCAAGGCCACAATAATGGACGTTTTCTGGGCTGCTGATTATACGGATGCATATAGATACTATGTCAAAAATGTCTGCACTGTTCCACCTATACCTGAACGTGCACTTGAATACTTTAGGGGAGATCGGCCTAAGGTTTATGGGTCCAGTTGGGATGATCTGGACTTCATTTATGTCCCCTTCAACATTGATAACATACATTGGGTGGCTGTAGAGATCGATCTGCAACAATGGCAGGCAAATGTATATGATTGTAATGTGGATTTGTACAGTAACTTGGTCGTAGAGACCTGGTTGCATGGGGTTTTAAGGTTTCTTCCTCACTTCATGACACAGTACCCACCTCTTGCAAATAAATTTGAACATCAGGGTACTGATGAGATTAAATTTTCAAGAATTCAAGGACTGAAGCAGAACAAGCACGGGTAAGCCGAAATATCAATCCCCTTACTAATTTTATTATATACTTCATCTAAGTAACTTTATTGCATTTTGTATTCGTAGTCATGACTATGGGATATACACTCTGAAACACATCGAGTTGCTCAGTGCTGGTTGGAAAAATCTTGACGTTGTGGCAGACAAATTTATTGACGGCTTCAGGAGCGACATGGCTCACAACGTGTTTGACAGGGTGTGGAGGTCGAGCCTAAGGAACCCCAACGTTTAAATTCGATGTTTGGATAAAACATTAGGTTCGTTTTGTGGTTTGGATGACATTTGCTTAGATTACGTACAATGTTACGACAATTTATTTATAGATGTGGTAGTTGAATGCCGGTTAAATGGCAGTTATGTGCGTGTAGGTTAAATGACAAGTACAAGGAAGTTACATAATATACATATTAAAAAGTAATATAGGGACATTGACTGACTTCATAATATACAAATTAAGAAGTAGCATG
The DNA here is from genome assembly GCA_027886185.1 of Rheum nobile. Taxonomy (NCBI): domain Eukaryota; kingdom Viridiplantae; phylum Streptophyta; class Magnoliopsida; order Caryophyllales; family Polygonaceae; genus Rheum; species Rheum nobile. The sequence goes on from WOAB01000090.1 coordinate 1,733,332, forward strand.
ACAAGATGAATGTAAGAGGGATGTGGGATACACAACTAATTATAACAGGGTATTGACTCTACTAACTCCTTTTTGAGAATAGACAATAAAAAACTACAAACCGTCATAAGGTTAGCCGTAACTGCCCACCAACTCCAATTTATGCTGATTAGACAGGATATATAGGTAACTGTGACAAGACATTAACACTAGTAATTAAATTAAGAAGATAGAAGAGCACCGTCATAAATGTATCCGTAACTGCCAACCAACCCAAAACCTCTTATATACCCCCTCTTCCGTACTCACATTTCCTCATCCATAACTCTTCCCAACATCTTCCACCTTCTACACAACTCCAAATTCCCTACTATTCCTTTGTTTCCATGGATGATCAGCCATACGAACATAGGGTGTTTACCACCGTCCATATAGGAGGGAGAATCCTCCCTTTGAGGGGAGCAATGGCCAGAAATTCGACCCACTACTACGAAGGTGGCATGACCCAAAACTGGTGTCCTTCCGCTGAAATGGTAAAGGATGTTTGGTGGCTCATTAACCAACTTTATCATTTTAACAATTACGAACGCGACGCTTCCTACTTCTTCGAAGTTGTGCCCCCCCACGGCGGCCCTCGTACCTTGAGGTTTTCTAGACAAACGGGACAAAATATATGTCGTGACCGAAGATGTTGCTCAAGAACTTCTGCAACGCGATGGCCCAGACTCATCGGTCTCCTCCGCATAAGTGTTTATGTAATATTTAGTATTTTATTAAGTAATTTAGTGTAGTGACTATGTAATGTCACGTAGTATTTAGTAGGTTATCAAGTATTTTGGAATGCATGTTAGTGTAATGACAATATAATGTCATGTTGTGACTATATAATGTCACGAAAATGTAGTGCTTTATGAAGCATGTTATGTATATTAACAAAAGAAGAGTTTGGATCTCTTACTACACATATTAACAAAAGAAGAGTAAAATGTAGTGCTTTATGAAGCATGTTATGTAATATGAGTGGTAAGAGATCCTTGAAGAGTTTGGATCTCTTACTACACATATTAACAAAAGAAGAGTTTGGATCTCTTACTACACATTAACAAAAGAAGAGTTTGGATCTCTTACTACACATATTAACAAAAGAGAATATTCAAGAGTTTGCATCTCTTACTAGACTAGATAGTTAACCTGCTCATTGGCTGGCTGCAGACAAAAGAAGTGCTTTTGTCGTTGTGATCCCATCGAAAACCCACTTGTCTCCCTTACATATTCTCTCACCACCTGTTATCAGAGTCAAGTGGTATGATCTTGAACCTGTTATACGAAGAAAAAGCAAACACAAGTAAAATACTTTATGACAAACGTTGACAGTATGACCGATACCCTAACACCGACATTAAAGGGTTTTCTAGCCAAACGGGACAAAATTTGTAGGGAAAACAAATATTCTAGAATCAAGGAATGAAAGTTAAAGTCAGATTTGATTAATGCTAAAAAAGAAGCTGAAAGGTTGTTCTCTCGTTTAGGGAACCACATAAGAATGTCTTGTAAAGAAGAATAAATGTGAAATTCAGAACTCACCCATTATTAAATTCCTTCTATTCCAAAGACATTGAAGACGCTGCACAAGCTTTTTTGAAGATTTGTGGATTTAAGGTCTTGTGGTATTACAGTGCCTTTGGACATGTTTACAGGTTGGGTTATTTTAGGGTGAAGACTAACACGTGGGTAAAGAGGTAGAAACTGGAGGGAAACTTGTAAACTTTTGGAGGGAAAATAGAGTTTAAAGGATGATGTGTACTACATTATCAGAAGCCAAGGTCCTTCACTGCTGTGCCAAACTTGAAGGTAACCCTCTGGGTCAATAAGCAAGCATGCATCACTATGTTTTTGGCTAGAAATTTTTCTTTGTTTCTGCAGTTCAACTCAAGCCCAATGTCATACAGCGACACCTCAAGTTATCAAAGCGGGGACCCCCAAAAATATGAACATCCACCAACATCTCCTACACTTTCTCAAATAGAGGAGAAGTTGCAAGAACAGTTAGACATGTTGCTAACGAATAGCCCACGTTTCAACATGTTGGGTGAAATTATCACACGCCTACGTATAGAGATACATGAACTTCGACAAAGAATTATGGAACTCAATACAAGTGAGATGCAATTCGATCATGCAATTTGGCGACTAAATGCAAGGGTGGCAGAACTTGAACTTGAAAACAAGACACTACACTCCCAGGAAAACTTCAGGAACCATGTAATAATTTCTATTTCTGCGTTTGGTGCTGGTGTGATTCTAGGGATTAGTGCTTTCAACATTTGTTATCGAGCATGTAGGCATGGTTGAGGATGAATTAACTATGAAGTATGTACCTCATGACCTTGGTTTTTTATGTAAGAGGATGAATTAAATTTCGAATAGTATTCGTAAGCATGGTTGATTCTACATGTCAGATTGCCAAAATTTTAATGTTGCTATTCATGTAAGTTTTGCAAATTCAAGCACTATGCCAGCACTAGACACACAAACAATAGTTGCCAGTACACTGGATATCATTACATTTCTAAAAAAAGGATAGTTGTCAACTGGCTGCTATCATTACATTACTAGAATCACATCGAAGTTTAGGGAACCTGCTCCTTCACGCGAAATGCACATCCTTCATAGGCGCTATTTGCAACACAATAGCATAACATTTCCTGCTAGTGCCAATCTTGTCAATGACCAACAACACGGTTGGTTAATCAATTTTTTATGCATTTGATAAACAACTAAGTTTTTTTTACCGGGAATTACCTTTTCAATAATATAAGGGTTTCCAACAATAATAAGGAATGATCGGGCACGAGTCAGAGCAAAATTGAACTTCTTCGGGTTGCTCAGATATCCCATGCGGAAAGTCCTGTCATATTCATTGTGTTTCTCGGTCGATCTGACGGTTGACAGGATGATCACTTCCTTTTCTTTACCCATGAACTGCTCAACCCCGCCAATCTTAATATCACTCATATGTAGAGACATGAAAGCCTTCCCTATCTTTAGTACTTGTTGTGGGAAAGGGGTAATAATCCTGATGTCTTGCTCAAACACATTCCTTATTTTGAGCTTCTGTACGAGCTCAACCACCATGCTAGCTTCAATCCTATTAAACCATGAAGGGCTGCCCTTTTCCCTCTCATCCAAGCCTTGGATGCCATAGAACATGAAAGGGAAGTTCCCGTTGGGAAGCATATCAGCCCAAGGTAAGAAAGATGTGTCACTGTCTTTTCGATATGGAATCAATGCTCCTCTATAAAATAGTCTTGAAGGAACACAAAGAATTGCAGGGTGGCTCCGGTAATTCTTCACCAACATTGTGACATAAATGCGATCCCCTGATCTGTAAACTTCAAAGTCCAACAACCTCTCCAGAAAAGATCTTCCCAAACCATAAGCCTCAGCTTGCTTTGAATGAATATTAGGCCCAAGTTGTTTGGGATCACCACAAAGAACAATAAATGTGTTGTTTTGTAAGAGGGTTGATATGGGGATCATTGTCTCTGGCTCTGAAACTTGGCTTGCATCATTAGAGATGATGTGGGAGAAGTGGCCACGGTTAACCCCTTCAGCATAGAGGTAAGATGCACTTGTGTATGTCGTTATTATTATCTTGTACATGTAGAGTGCATCTCGAGAAGGGCAAGTGAAGAAACCTTCACTGTAGGTACAGAACCTCAACAATGCAGCGTTCATTTTGTCAAAGGGACGACGTGTGGCATTCAAACTATAAATATCTTCCTTCCTAAGTGTCATCCCCTCACAAAGGATTTTCTCTAATATGTGATATGCCGCGCAATTTGAAGAAGCACATACCAGTATATGAGAATTATGTCTAGTTTTATAGAGTTGTAGGATCACCTCCACCAGTGTTTTTGTCTTTCCTGTTCCCGGGGGTCCATAAATCACATAAAGAGCTCCTCCTCTGCACCCTAAAATTAAGCGAACAACATTTTTCTGCTCCTCGTTAAGAAGAAATGAGATAGGCACAAGATTGTTTGCTGTAATGCTCCGCTTTCCATGATACTCATGGGAAAAGAGGATGTTTTCGTGTAATGCCTCTGCAGATAGAATGGCTTGATGAAGCCTATTGAAATTTACCCTGTTGTACACAAAACAGATTTCATACACATTGCTATCTCTGTGCCTTTGATAAAATCCATCATGAAATTGCAATAATACTTCATCAGCCTCAACACGGTGGATCCAGCCCTGATCAAACAACATTGGCAAGTTGAACATGAGAAAACAACATTGGCAACGATAATTCGTGCAATTGTGACAACAAATATGAACTTCTATTTCATTGTTCATTCCGACAATAACATATAACACTTTGACAAAAATATTAAGACAACTAACATTCTCCACATACCTGATCAAGAGAATATTCTCCATAAACAATCACCACATCTCCACAGACAACTGAGGGCCTTCTTTCACCTAGTCTTGGCACTTTAAGTGCTACAAATTTATAATCCTTTTGTCTCAAAGTAACAGACTTCATATTATAAGCTTTCACGTAGTCTTGTAAACAAATATAAAAAGAGAATCATTCAACAAGTTGGTACTACGAGAGAACCATGCCATCTAGCTATCCCCTCAGTCCCCTAACCCCTATACAGAGAAAATATAACACTTACCATAATGAGAAGTTCCTCCATCCCTAACAACGCATTGAAATACAACGCATAATTTTCCTCTGTTAAGCCTTGTAAGACAACTTCAGGGATTTCCTCAAACTCTATCATTTTCCTTATCTCTGGTGGTATGTTATATGGTTTCTCAGGTGCCAAAGCTTTGGATACTTCGTCTTCAGCCAAGAGGAAGACATCCCGTTCAATAGTCACAACCTCAGTTTCGATATGCACTATAGATGTGAAAACGCCAATCTCCTTGGGCACACAAAACAACCATATAGTCAGGCTACCATGTGGCCTCAAAGTTCGTTCCTCCATATAAAAAGAACCCACAAAATCTTCCTCGGGTATTTCATCTGGCTGGCCAGATGGAGGTTTCATCAGTGACGAAACAAATGAATCTTCAGGATTTGAAGCATAAATCTTCACACCCCAAAGTAACACATCTTCTGAAGTGGTGTTTTCTATTGTGAATGACGCCGCGACAACCTCGTTGACAGGAACCGATTGAGGCTTTCCTCCAGCAAATGGAAATGACACAGAGACCATGACAGGACCCTCCTTAGTAGGAGTGGAAGTTGTGACTGAGGGAACATCCATGAAGCCAACCTCTCCCTTATCTCCAATGGTGGAGTATTCATCACCCATACTCAAATAAAATCCAGCAAAAAAGATGGGTGAGATGAAGTAAAACAAAGAGAGAGTAGGAGTACAAGTGAGACAACGAGAGAGTACGAGTGGCACCATGTAGCTAAAAATACTCAAACATGGAGCATTTTCTATTTAAGATATTTGTAAAGTAGGTTGGTGAGATGAAGTGCAATTAATATCTCTGTAAAGTAAAATAGTCGAAGAAGCAGAGCATCAGGAGAGGGAGATGCAATTAAGACATCTTGTATTTAATATCTCTGTAAAGTAAAATAGTCAAAGAAGTAGATTGGTGAGATGAACTATTCAGCTTCTGAGTAGAACTATTTAGCCAGATGTCGCACGTCCTACACAAATTAGGCAAGCATGTAATATGGTTTAATGTGACATTATATACTAAAGTTTACTGTTGATTTTTGGGTGTTGAGATCACTATCCCTATCAGTAAAGAAATATGTGTAATTTTTAGTTGTAGTTCTGACATTATTATTCTTAAGTATGACATATGTTTTACTAAGGCTGACATGAGTTTTCGATAATAGCAGGAAAAAAAAAGTATGACGTAGTACATTTTGTCGCTTGTGAATCTTTGGTTTTACATTATTTTGGCTCAAATTTAACCAATTTAACCGCTTGTGAATCAATTTGTCTACTTCAGATAACTACTAGTTCATCTGTTGAGTTCATAAGTTCTTCGGGTTCAACAGTTCTTCGGGTTCATCTTACAAAGTCTACTTCAGATAACTACTAGTTCATCTGCTGAGGTTCAACAATGTTGTTAAACAGTTCATCGCCATTCTTCTTTCTGTTAAACAGTTCTTCGAGTTCAACAGTCACATGGGAAGAAGAGGTTTGGATTTTGTAATGGCGGGAGAATGGGTTTGGATCTTTCCGTTCCAAGTATTCATCAACCGGCTGACGGGATGGAGGACTGCAGTATGGCCGGGAGAAAGGGAGGGAAGAGGGCGGGAGAAAGGGAAGGAGATGGGCGGGATTGCTACAGGAAAAAGGAGGGAATTTTAGGGTTTTGGAGGAAAATATTAATTAATGATATTTGTGTACTTTTGGGTTATTTGTTTCCTATTTCTTTTCTCCAATTTCATTGATTTAATTTACTTTTGAAATTAAAAGAAAAGATTTATTATTTAAAAAAAATACACCAAATGGTGTATATATGCAAAAAATATACAAGCTTCTATAATTGCAAGTGACTTTTCCAAATGGTATATTTATGCAAATCCGTGAATTTATAAATACCTGTTGTGATTTGTTTCTTAAAAAAAGGAACCTATAGTGAAAAGTATATGAATTAGTTTGAAACCAATATAATCGAATCTGCAGGACCTAGTTGAAAACAGTAAAAAAATCTGGATGGTTTTTTAAAGAACCATCCATATTTTTACCCAAAATGCAAATATATGTTCGGCAGATAAGCTGTACAATTTGACTATGACGTGATTAGTTATAGGTGGCTTGGTTTAATTTGTTTGAGATGGATAAATTGGTGGTTTAGTTTATATCAACAATCACTGTGATTTCAGTATATACTGAAATCAAATAATCTCTTTGAGGTCTACCGTAGAGACTAAAGAAGGTGAAAGGTTTGATTTGGGTTTAACTTTACTTTTTAAACGGTAAATATATTTTCAAAAGAACACTAAGGATCGAAGGATTACGATGGAACGATGTTGTTCCTTCTGATTTTGATGAACGAAAGTGTTGAGCGTAGAGCGTAGAAACGAAGAAACTTGAAGTGAATTTGAAGATCCAAGAAAAGATAACGCTTCTCTAAAATCTGACATTGATACCATACGTGTTGATAAAAAACCATCTCATACCTTGACCAAACTTGTGTGGGAACTGCCACTACTAAAAGCCCAAGTGAACCAAATCCTTACCGTTTCAATGGAACAAAAGGCCAAGGAGGATGAGATGCATTTTCTTGAACCTGAATATGGGATTGGGTACATAGGGGGAGAAGCTAAGGGAAAAGAAAAAAAAGACTGAGTGAGCAAGAGTTAAAAGGAATTAAGAATAAGGAACTCTAAACTGCAAATGAGAATAATGCTCAGTTAAAAGAGAGGGTGAAAGTACTAGAGAGTTGACTCAACGAGAACCAAGCCTGGTACACTGGTCAACGCTATCATAAAATCTTCTTTAAGCAATCCTAGGAAAAACATCCCAAAGTTCCCAACCCTATTAGAGCCAAAGAACGTAGGTTTCCTAAACCTAACCCTAACCCTAACTACCACATGGGTGATTTCTACAAATCTGTTAGCATTGTGGGAGCAATGGTCACACTCAAATAAACTATGACAAAAGAAAGCTTTCATTGAGGATAATCGCAGAAGAAAGAACAGTGCTAGTAAAGGCGTAGATCTTAATGAAATTTATGATGATAATCATGTGTATTACAATGCTGGTCCTAAGGAATATAAGAATTTTGTCCTTCACCGACTAGGTAAAGTGAAGCTTTCCTGGGTCGTTAGATGTTAACATCTCTTGTACAGGTTGAAGTGAGGGGAGCCAATCAATGGTACATCGACGGTGGATGTTTGTTCCATATAACAAGGAACAAGCCAAACCTCGCCTCGCTTCACAAATTCTCTGGAGGGAACCTTTCCTTTGTAAATAAGAGACAACGAGAGATAGTAGGAACTGGAGAAGCCAAATTGAATGAACACATCAAGGTAAGTGATGTTAGTGTGGTTAATGAACATGATTTTAACTTGTTGAGTGTACTATAATTGCGTGATCAAGGAGACAACAAGACCACCTTCACCACTGAGGAGTGCTTTGTGAAGGATAAAAACCAAAGAAATTGTACAAAAAGGAAAGAGATTCAACAATGTCTACATTGTTGACACTAGCTTCAAGCCTAAGTGGGAACTATGCTGTACGTTTGTTACAGATGAGACAGAATTGTAGAATAGAAGGCTTAGACATGATAACCCTCAACTCATTCAAAAGCTTCATCAACAAAAGCTGTTTGAGGGCTCCCAAAAGTACAGCCTGGAAAGGATGGAGTTTGTGAGGCTTGCATAAGAGGAAAACAAATTTGTACCTCTTTCAAGAGCAAGAAAGATGTTACTTCTTCTCATCCTTTGGAACTGATCCATATGGATTTCTATTGTCCCATGAGAGTGAGAAGCTATGTTGGGAGCATGTATGTTTTTTTGATTGTCCATAATTATACTAGATTCACTTGGACAATTTTTCTTTCCTCAAAGGATGAAGCCTTCACCAAGTTTGAGTATTTCATCACGAAGTTGGAAACAAGAACTAAACACAAGCTGAAAGCGATGCGATCTGAACATGGAACTAAATTTGAGAATTCTAGGCTTCATGACTACTGTAGGGAACATGGCATCTCTTACAACTTCCCCGCTCCTAAGACTTCCCAGAAAAATGGTGTTGTTCAAAGGAAAAATCGTACCGTGGAAGACATGGCTAAGACAACTATCATAGCTAGCATACTTCAAACGTTTTCTGGGATGAGTATATCGACACATCTTGTTATATCATTAATCGTGATATGATTCGTCCTTTGGAACAATCGCCGCATATTAGAGTATTTCAAGAAGGATTTAGCCTTTAGCATATTTGGAGACTTGATATTATTATTCTAGCCTTTGTCAACTTAGATTATCTTCGACATTGAGACTAAGCTTCTTATCTCCCTTTTTTATTGAATAATTTATATATGTTGATGGCTAGTATAAATAAACTGAGTATGTTTTCAATCATGCTTTGCTAAATTCCTAGTTCTAAGGTTGGGGTGATCCTGACGATGCATATGTGAATAGAATTATTTCTTTGCCTGAATTGAAATAATATTTTATTCATTCCTAGATGTTTTATGCCCATAGTAGCTTATGCGAATTGGATCCTAATAGAGTTTGAGACTGAGATGTGATAACGTTGATAGGTAGTCAAATAGGTTTGAGACCGAGAGGTAATAACTTCTATTGCATTCCTAGGAATTGAACCTATGTGTTATTTATGAGACAACAACATAATTACTCTTGAGGATTAATAGGCTATCATAGATGCTATAGGTTTGAGTTGTATTAACGGAGCGCGACAACAAATGTTATTTCAGTTTATCCCTAGACTCTAAGTGTGTTAATGGGTTTAAAGGAGATTAGCTCTGCGCGACAGCGACTGTTAGTGAAATTCAAACACATTTACTATCATCTGATAGAAGTTAGTAGATTACCTTGGATGGTTTACCTTCAAATAATTTAAGCGAGATTCAGGTAGAGTGTCATTTTATTTACTAAAGCATTGTTGCGGTGATCCTTAACCTTAGACAAATTTATCCCATTGATTTTATCATTTTTATTTGTTTTTTTTAGTTAGCTCAGTTATAGAATTTCTCAATTCAATATTTTTACGGCCTAGTTCACTGGTAGAATTTCAAATGATATTACATTGGTCTCTGTGGGATCGACACTTGACTACTACAACTGATCTCGTACACTTGCGGGTAGGCATTAGCCACATCAAGTTTTTGGCGCCATTGCCGGGGACAATTTGTTAGTATTAGTTATCACCTCTCAGTCTTAAACCCTAATACGATCTGATTCACATAAGCTTCTACGGGCATAAAACATCTAGGAATGAATCAAATATTATTTCAATTCAGGCAAATAAATAATTTTATTTACATACGCATCGTCGGGATCACCCCAACCTTAGAACTAGGAATTTTGTCAAGCATGATTGCAGACATACTCAATATATTTAAACTAGCAATCAACATATATAAATTATTCAATAAAAACGGGAGATAAGAAGCTTAGTCTCAATATCAAAAATAATCCAAGTTGACAAAGGCTAGAACAATAATACCAAGTCTCTAAATATGCTAAAGGCCAAATCCATTTTGAAATCTTATAATATGCGACTGTTATTTCCAAACTCACCTAAACACAACACTCCAAAACCCCAAAACAAAAACAAAACTAAACAAACCTAAAGCTACGTAAAAGTCCATCAAGCTCCCACTAAATGACCTAACTAATCCTCTCATAAAGCATCACCCTCCATTGCCAACGTGAAGTGGAACCTTGAGGCCCTATAGCAATATTTGGCCCAAATAGCAGCATCAACACACACTTTTCCCCATCAACTTCCTTGACTTTCTTCCTCTTTAATACGATAAGCACCCCTTTACTTTTCATTCCACTATGAGGCCCCTCTAAATTGGCAATCCCCCATCAAAGCCGTAGAGGTAAGACTTGGTCTGCACATCGCAAGCCCACACATCAATGGGCCTATTGAACAAAGTATAGTTCACTAGCAGCTCAAAAACACGCACACGACGAGCTCTTATTTAGCATTATCTATTTCGTCTCAAACCACCTCCAAAATAAACCTAAAATACCTGAAATATATAAAATCACGAGTGTATACTCAGAATACAAAATATAGTGAAATTAATAATAAAACACATAAAATATGCATGAAAATGATCTAATCTAAGATGTAACTAGACTCATAAAATATGTACAAAATAGGTGTTATAATCCTTTACTCAATAAAGCTTCTTATGAGCTAATCAGGGGACGTATGCCCAACATATCACACTTGCAAGCTTTTGGTTGCATGTGCTTTGTTTACACCTATAGGAAGGACAACATAGGCAAGTTTGAGCTATGGAGTGATGAAGGCATTTTCTTAGGATACACTGCCAATAGCAAAGCATATCGATTTTTTAACAAAAGGACCAAAGAAGTTGAAGAAAGTATTCATGGGGCCTTTGATGAAGATACCAAGTATACTAGTGATGGAACAATATAATCGATATAATCATTCCCTGATTATGACTTTGTTCGGAACTCAAATGATGAAGGTGATGATGATGAATCCCCTGGTGACCCACGTACAGAGAATGGTGCCCCCAATGTTGGTTGTGGCACTAATAACTACCTTGGGACGTCAACCCCTGTCAATGATGAACATACCACTTCAGATTCCAATAATGATGTTGTCTCACCATCTAATACTTCAAGTGCTCAGTTGAAGCTCTTGGTTCTCTACTTGTCGATCCCTCTAGCTCTCACATTGAAGGAAAACCAAGCTTCAGGAGGAGAAGAGTCATTAGATGCCAAAGATGTTGAAAATCAATGGAGATGCAACCGTTCCCGTGCCCATCAAGTTGTCTGGACGCTTGCTCCTCAAATTCCAAAGACTAGGAATTATCGTGGAAAGAAGGACCACCTAGTTGACAACATTCTCACACCGTTTGACCAAAGAGGTACTCGTTCCACTATAATTTTTTGTGTCTTCAATGCGTTCATCTCTTTTGCAAAACCAAAGGCGATAATGGGAGAAACAAGGTGTGGAGACTGGTCCCTAAGCCAATCAACAAGCAAGTGATTGGTATTCGCTGGGTGTTTAGGAACAAGTTGGATTATACGGAAGCAATGACAAGGAATAAAGCTAGATTGGTTGCAAAGGGCTATAATCTACAAGAGGGGATTGACTATGATGAAACTCATGCTTCAATTGCAAGGATTGAAGCCATTCGTACACTCATATCCTATGCCACTCACAAAGGGTTCAAGATCTAACTAATGGATGTGAAGACTACTTTCTTGAATGGTTTCCTTCAAGAAGAAGTCTACTTGCAACACCAATTGTCATGACCATGTCTACTTCTTGGATAAGGCATTGTATGGACTTAAGCAAGCTCCATGAGCTTGGTATGTCAAGTTTGCACAATTCCTTCTATCTAACGTGTATAGACGTAGTTGTTCAAGTCTATATTGATGATTTTATTTTTGGTTCCACTAACCTTTCACTTGTAGAAAGCTTTAAGAACCTCATGAGTAGTGAGTTTTAGATGAGCATGATAGGAGAACTATCATTCTTCTAGGATTGAAACTCTTACAAAGTGAAGAGGGGAACAATGATTCATCAACAAAAGTACATCAAGGAGTTGTTACACACGTATGGTATGGAAAGTTTTGAAGCCATTGATAATCAGATTCTCCCAACACTCGTTTGATGCAGACTTAAATAGAATAGATGTGAACCAAACCATGTATTAAGTAATGATTGGCTCACTTCTCTATTTCACGGCAAGCAGGCTAGGTATTATGTTCAGTGTGTGCCTTTTTGCAAGGTTCCAGGAAAATCCAAGAGAATCACATTTGAAGGAAGTGAAGGGAATATTGATGTACTTGAAAGGGAACGATCATCTATGTCTTTGGTATCAAAGGAACAGTGCTTTGAACTTGTTGGCTTCATAAATGTTAATTTTTTTGGCCACCTAGTGGAAAAGAAAAGCACGTGGCCGCCACAGAATGATGGGCGTGTGCATTATAGCTTAAGCAACAACTGGAGGATTATGGAATGTCTCTTAGCATTGTTCCCGTTATGTATGATAATACAAGTGCTATTAATATCTCCAAAAATCTAGTACATCATTCTCATACCAAGCATACTAATATTCTTCACCACTTTCTTTGTGATAATGTTGAGAAAAGTTTTATCAAGATGGATCATTGCATGAGTGAAAATACAAGTTGCTGACATTTTTACCAAAGCAGTGGATAGAAAGCCTTATGAACATCTTTGGATGCTTCTAGGCATGGCTCATTGAATTAGGTAATTCCTTGTCTACTATTCTCTCGATGACTGGCTAATATGATCATATCTAAACACGCAACAATGCATTAAGTAGCTTATTACTTGATAAATTCTCATTGACGAAGATTTGCTATGTGTTTTGTGTTTCACTTTACCTTGAAGTCTTGCAAGGGGACTGTGATGATTCTTAGATTCTCTTGCAAGGCATTTGAACATTTTATTTGAGACCTACACAACCAACTTGCTCTTTTAACACCCTTGTTATATGCCGAAATGATAAATGGTTGTCCTGCCTACCCTAAAGCTATGTTCCATGTACACTTTCATGTGATCTCTCTAATTGTTTTCCAATGTTTACAAGATTTAATTATCTGGATCTTTGAATTTCCCACAACAAATTAGTTGTTTGAATATGCTATGTTATGTGTTTAAACCCTATGTTATCCAAACATCTATTTTATTCCACTCATGGTAAATGGAGAAGGGAATAAGGTTTCTTGAGCTAGGGAACAAATGTGTGGAACAGTGATATGTGAACGTTGGAAGAAGCAGGTGAACGTTACTTAACGACTATGAAAAATAAATTGTGAGTGGACATCTCTAAAAAAGGAACGATCAACGCAGTAAAAAAGGAAGTAAAAGTAGTCGTTACCTAGAGAGAGAAAAATCTAAATGGAGAAGAACAGCTTGAGCGATATTTTTTTAGTGAGTGGATCTTTAGAGGATTTTGTAACACCCCTGACTTGGTTTATAAGGATTAAAAGTTCTACTCATGTCAATAAGATCTCTTCCTTTTTAGGGTTCAAGGGAGGACAAAGAACTCTTAAGTTAAGTGTGCTAGGGAGGTAGTAGTACTCGAATGGGTGACCTCTTGGAAAGTCCCCGAGATGGCATGAGGTGGCACTTCTAATGCCCACAGTCATACATATTGTATTAGAGCCGACTCTAGATTACGAGTATGCTTGGTCTAGTGGACGGTCGTTCGACCTAGAGGACAGTCTTTTGGCATTAACGAGGTCGTTAAGGGTTTAAGTGGGGGTGATTGTAACACCTCTAACTTGGTTTATAATGATTTAAAAATGATACCCATGTTAACAAAATATCTTCATTTTCAGAGTTCAAGTGTGGATAAAGAACTCTGAAGTTAAGCGTGCTAGGGCGGGAGTAGTAGCAGGATGGATGACCTTTTGGGATGTCCTCGGATTTGCATGGGATGACGCTTCTAATGCCTCTGGTCTAATAGATTTTTATAATGATTTACCTAATCCCAGTCCTTCTAATAAATACTTAACCACCCTAACCTTAATCCGTCCATGCATTCACTCTCTTGTAAACTCTCTTGCAATTTCACTCAATCCCTAATCTCTTGCTCTCAATCCCTCATCCTCTCCTACAAACTCAAATACTCACATACCTTTCATCTGAAAGCTATGCCTCATCCTCAAAAACCAGCCTCTATGCATCCAACCTCAAAGCCACTATCAAAACCTCACTGAGTACCAACTGTCCGAGCTCATCGTCAAGGTTCAGGTGAAGCTGGCTCAACTCATCCCTCCTCCAAGGCCGCAAAAATTCAATTCTTCACCCCTGTCATTTTCTCCATTGCCCATGAGGTAGTGATATCGGTGGAAGCTGCGCCAAAGAAGGAGAAAGATAAAAAGAATGATACACTATTCCCGGCGGAGGAAGAGGTGGGCGATTCTGATGAGAAGTAGTCGCTGCCAGAAGAAGCCGAGCAAGAAGCCTCCTTGTTGCTCTATTCCCTAAATCTTTAAGAGGAACAACATATGGATAATCTAGAAGCAGAACTAGGCCAAATGACAATGGTCATCATTCTCGCAGAGAGCCACAAAAGAAAAGCTCATGTATTCTCCCGGGACAATGAAGTTGAAGGAGAAGATGTAGAAGATGATGACGATGATTTTTTTAGTCATCAAGGAAACAAGGGTGTCAGCTGAGATCTCCACTTTGAGTCGCACTGTTGTCGTAGAAAAAGCTCCAACTAAAGGGATGGCTCCAATCAACATCTAAATCAAACAAAAAGATGGCCAAGCTTGAAGAAGGATCCTCCGCGCCACCATCCAAAGACGGAAAAAAAGTTTTGCCACATCTAGTAGTTTCTAAGAAATTCACAAAGGGTCAAGGTTTAGATGAACTGTAAGAATTGATCAAGTTCTAAAGACTAGGAACGTCTGTGTGCGTTCAAGGTCGTTGCCAATATTGAGCATGTTAGACAGTTTTACCAGAAGTTTGAGGCCACCAATACAAGCTCTCCCATGGGGATGACCATGATTGGAACGGTGTCGACGTCATTCACCAACAACACAATAGCAGGGATGCTTGTTGTTCCCTCCGAAGGGTTTCACGAGTTGCCATCTGGGATTGTTCTCAAGGATTAGAAAGTTGAGAGTATCAAGTGGGTTTTTGGAAAGGAGTTGGATGCATACTCCACCTCGAATGTCACTTTAGTTTGAGGAACGTAATCATTGGTGTCGCATATTGTTGTTTGACATCTTTCTGGACATGGAGAAGATAGATCTCCCCAAGGTGATAATCCAACATATGGTGAAGTGCGCATGCAAGAATCATCCCATATCTTATCTTGAGATCCTGAGATTGCTTCTAGAAAGGACACAACTCTACAAGGAGGAGCATGAGGTTGTTCTGGACCCGGAATTTGAGTTGGTGAATATCTCCAAGATGAAATATCAAGGATATGACAAGGGAACAACCACCATAATATCTTTTGAGAAGAAGGAAACAGTGGATGGATTGTTGAAGGGTGGTTCTCAAAGCCGACGAATTCTTGAGGAGTTAAAGAAGCTAAATCATAAAGTTGACGTCTCACTCAAATTCCTCCTCAACAAAGACGAGCCCAAGGACCATGCTCCACAAACCTGAAGATAATCCATTTTTTTGTTCCATATCCCATAGTTGCCTAGTTTTTGTGAGTTTGATGTTTTTTGTTTTTGCTCTATATCTTCTATAATTTTCTATGTTACTTTGTGATGTTCCCGGCTAATAGTGTAATCAATTCCATACACTTCTACTGAATTATTATTTTGATGATAATATGTGACTATGAGTACTATTCTTGTTTAAAATTGATCTTTTGATGATGCCAAAAGGGAGGAGTGTGAAAAATTTACAGCTATGTTTACTTTAAATTTTTGAACAATGCTATAGCTAAGGGGGAATTGTTTGCAACTTGAAATAAGTATTGTAATATCTATGTAAGGGGAACATTGTTGGGAACTTTGGAAATTTTGAGTTGAAATACATATTGACTAATGTTGATTGATTCTATACTTATCTGTTTTACAGACAAATTTTCAAAAAGAGGAAATTGTTAGAACAATGTTGTTCCCTCTAGTTTTGACGATGATAAACACCATTATGTTTTATGGTTTTCTTGTTCCTACGAGTTTCAGGTTTGAAAACGAGTTTGGTAGCACTGGAAACAAGAGAAGAAAAACAAAGAAGTAAAGGAATAGAGAGTCAACAAGGAACAAAAGACTTGAGTGTAGGAACAAAGAGATAAAGCGTATGTGATGTATGTGTGAAGAAGCGAAGGAACATCGTTGATGCTTGATGCTATGAACTTCGCATACGACTTTGTCAAATATTGAAAGAATATCAAAATGAAGGCTTGGGTCGCAAGGCTTGAGTTTCAGATAAAATTTGAATTAGTCTTAATTGTGCAAAACAATACCTCTTGATACAAGATATAGGAAGATTGTATTTATGGTTATGGAATATTTGAAAACATTATTTTTAGATGGCAAGTGATGGGCCGACTTAGGGTTATTGTTAGGATTTAATTTAAGGCTATATATACATGGTCTATACCATTTAGTTGGTTATGCCATTCCACAACACACACACACACACACACAACACACACACACACACACATAGAGAGAGAGAGATACAAATTGTGTGAGTATTATGATCTAACGTTGAGTTTGCTTAAGTTATTAGATTATAATCAATTGCTTAGGAGTTAAGGTGATATAAGAAGTAGGTGTTACTAGCTTTGAAGTCCTTAGTTGCTTGATTTTTTGTAACCGGATTAATTATACGTTTGAAAACCTACTAGGTTAACCACCTAGAGGTAAATGGTTTATTTACCAACTTGTTGGTTGATTAGGTTTCCTTTCTAAGGAACCGTGTCACAATTTGTTGTTACTTGTAACTGCTTTTACTCAATCCGCTACCCATGGAACAATTTTGTCGTTCCCTGATCTTACACACTAAAAATTCAACAATTAAATATACAAAATCTTGATTAGGCAATGGGAGTAAACGCATATTTTGACAAGGAATAATTTAATTCAAACGAGACTAGTTAGCAGTCCGCGCATACAGACTACCACTTTACAAGAATCCAGTATTATTAAACCATGTCCTAGTTGTCTTCTTTTGCATATTCATTCTCCACCTCAGCCTAGTCTTGGAAAATTCAATGGCCAAGTCCCTGCATTCTTCTCATCTAGTTCTCTTACCTTCAAAACATAACATATTTCTCACCTGTCTAATTGAGTAGACAACCGACATGAAGGCAATCATCATGATCTTTAAAATAGACAAAGATTTTTGACTGCATGAGGTGAACCAATCAAGCTAGCCCCTAAGCTCATCATAGAAATATGTAACACCAACCCACTGCATGAGGGGAATAGGCTTGAATTTAACTTGATATGGAAAGGAGTGTACCTATTGATAACAGGCGTCATCTTTGCCTGCCTTCCTCTGTCATTGCGGACCATTCCCCCCATCGTCGATGGCCTCTCTTCCATTGATGTTATTTCCCTTTCACCATTTGTATGTCGTTGTTAGTCGCTCATGTCTGAAACTTCCTAGTTTTGCACGCTTGTTCTGTAGGGATTTAGATGCTTTTAGCTAAATTTAAAAAAAAAAAACTATTCTGACATCTAACTTAGGATTTCATGCAAAAATCAATATGAATCATATATGAAATGAGTAACATACTGTTTTGATGCAAATCTTCTAGTTAGAATCAATTCGGAGACGATAGACTCAAGCGTGACTCCTATACTTGATCCACATGAGCACGGTACTAGATCGCCTTGCTTATGTTTACTAGAACAGGACGAAAACTACAAGTTTCTCCTTCATAAGTGCACAGCTGGCTCTTAGGGTTTCTTGGGTGTGAGTGTGTATTTTCTCAACACATGAGATAATGGATAATTTTCTTGTACCTAGAAATGGATATATATGATAATTATATTATCTTATCTTTCCTAATGATAACTTTCCTTAATCAATCAGTAAATAAATAACACTTATTATTACTTGATGAATAATCCACTCTTCCAATAATACTGCTTCACCGAAATCGTAGTGCCCCATAATGGGCCTCGAGTTACTTTGATCAAGTTTAGTTACTCTATTGTATATGACCTTATAGGACCTGGTTATAATAACAATGAGCCTAATTTAATTTAGCCCATAAATCATAGTTGACTTCTAGTAAAGCACTATCACTTCCTAAAATATCAGGATTATAAATCTCCTTTAGTAATCCTTCTATCATTAGTGATTGCAAACTTAATCAAAGGACATAATCCTTCAATCTCCCACTTGTCCATAAACAAGTGTAATGTCAAATTCCTTTGTCACTTAGTGTCTAGTTTGATAATATGATAACATCTTATGTAATCCATATTAATGTTCAAATTGTGACTTGAACTCCGAGCTTGAACTGTCAAAACAAATGATTGCTTTTAATCCATTTGAGGACAGTCTCACTCTTCAAGTTGCCAGGACACCGTTCCTTTCTACATATGTAAATAGATAAATAGGAGGACTTCTCCAATCTTGTATGACTATAGCTCCCACTCAATTTTCACAAATCTCGATCACTGCCTTTATAACTGCATTTTACGAAACGACGTTTGACAATGTCAAAGACATACCAATCACTAAGTAAGAGAAATATCACTCTCAAGTCTGATGAATCTACTAATCATAGTTCAACTAAAAATTCAAAAACTCATTTGAAGAATCTTAAGGTAGGTCTACTCAATATGTATCCTCTATATATATGCATGAAATTAATTAGACATCCCTATGTCCCTATAGCCCATGAACCTCAGCGCTTTTCAATCAATTTACAAAATAGCCTTTATTTAGTCATTTATGCATGCCAGGGTCTTCACACTTCTTAGGCATTTGCCTTTGCAACACAACAGACACATGTTCACTTACCTTAACCTTTTTCTTGCTTTTTACTTTTTGAGTCCTCTTAATTGTACACAATTCTTTAAGAAATTTTGCATAGCGAGGAACACTTTTAATCAATTTAAGCAAGGGAATGTTTACCTCACACTTACTGAAGGTCTCGAAAATCTCCTTGTCGTTCTCCAGCTTCCTTGTGTCTTTCAACACCTCAGGAAAAGGCGGAGCTGGCTTGTACGAACCGATCGGAGGGAAATCTGGGCTTTTGTAAGCATCTGCAGTGTCAGAGGCAAAGCCGCGGTCGCGGTTACTGGGCAGCGACCGCTGCTTTGCTTGAGTGGATCATTCAGCCGCGTTGTCTTCTGTTGAGGCAAAGCCGCGGTCGCGGTTTTCAGGCCGCGGTTGCTTCTTTGCCTGGACTTCGTCTTCTGCTGAGATGAACTTTTCCGCAACCTCTGAATTTGCAGTTGGTTCGTCTAACTTGTTTCCACCCCTCAACATAATTGCACTCACATTCTATCTCGGGTTCAACTCCGTTTGTGACGGCAGCTTACTCGCCTCCTTAGCCTCCAGTTTGCTTACTGCTAGAGAGATCTGCCCAACTTGATTCTCCAAGTTCTGAATGCTTGACTTGGTCTCATGTTGAAATTGTACTAGATTGCTCGGCATGTCTTCTGTAGACATAGATGAGCTCGAACTCTGCCCCTAAGGTCTAGGATCATATGGTGGTCTGAATGGTTGTTGTTGTTGACCTCCAAGCTGCTGAAATTGTTGTTGTTGTTGGAATTGCTGGTTTTGTGGGTTCCCATATCTCAAATTGGGGTGATCTCTCCACCTAGGATTGTAGGTGTTGGCGTATGGGTCATATCTTGGTCTAGGAGGTCTGAAACCTCCCACAACATTCACTTCTAATGTAGGCTCTTGCAGTTGCGGGCATGCGTCAGTAGGGTGCATCGTGTCATAACAGATGCCACAGGACTTAACTTGTTGCGGGCTTCCTTTCACCATAAAACGCTTCATCATCTCCTTCAACTCGTTCACATCAGATTACAGTGAAGATGATGGATGAGAGTCTGCGGCCTTTGCTGCATGGGAGCTTGCTCTCTTGCTGAATTGTCTTGAGCCCTCAGATAGCTCGGAAAACATCTCAAAAGATGCAGCAGGCGTTTTGTTCAGAATATTACCTCTACAGGCTGCGTTCACAACTTTTTTCTCATCATCAAGAAGTCATCCATACAGATAAAGAATGAGATCCTGATCAGAATAACAATGATACAGACAGCCTGATATTAGGCGTTTGAATCTCTCATAGTACTCTCACAAAGTCTCAGTAGCATGTTGTTCAATGTTGCTGATGTTCTTCTTCAGGCTATTGAGCTTTGTTGCAGGAAAGTACTTCTCCAGAAAAGCTTTCTTCATCTTTGCCCATGTGACAATGCTTCATGGAGCTAGATAGTAGAACCAGTCATTGGCCGAATCCGTCAAAGTGAAAGGAAAGGCCCTCAGCTTGATTTGGTCCTCTGTCACGCCCCTCGGCTTCATGCTGGTGCAGACAGCGTGAAATTCAGATAAGTGCTTGTTGGGGTCTTCGCCATTCATCCCATGGAAGTGGGGTAGAGAATGACTCAATCCAGACTTCAACTCAAAGTTGACACCATCGGCCAACTCAGGAA
This sequence comes from Rheum nobile, assembly GCA_027886185.1. Classification (NCBI taxonomy): domain Eukaryota; kingdom Viridiplantae; phylum Streptophyta; class Magnoliopsida; order Caryophyllales; family Polygonaceae; genus Rheum; species Rheum nobile. Next base: position 1,754,114 of record WOAB01000090.1, read on the forward strand.
ATTGCACAACAAGCGGTTGCTGCTCCAGATTCGGTGCAATTAACTGTCTTAAAGTCTATTGTTCAGCCATCTCGAGTTGCTCACAAACTTCTCTGCGGTTCCTGGAAAGTGTTCGCTCAATTTCTGGATCAAGATCTAAAATTAGGGAATTAGTAGCATGGGTGTGAACCATAAGACAGGTTCACACAACAGTTGGTGAACAATCACACACAAACACGAAAAGAATAAAACTTAGATTCCCCGGCAACGGCGCCAAATTTGATAGGAAATTTAGTCATGTATACCTAACAAAGAAACCTTAAAAACCCAACTAATGTAGTCTGGCAAGTAAGGGTCGAACCCACATAGAATCAAGTTATCTATCATATTTGCAGAAATCGATTATCAACAGTAACAAAGGGGTTTTTTGATTGGTTTGTTCTAAACTATGAAATTAACTAACAGAATTAATGATGATGTAAACAGATATTGATGGATGTACTCAGCCAGACAGATATCTACACTTCAGTTTGATTGGTTGATCCTTGATTATCTCTAGTTCTTTAGACCAGTGAATGTTCATATTCCTTTTCTATAGTTATTAACAGGACAACCAAACCCTGATAATACTAACTATCAAACAACCAGGAAACTATCCAGATTCAATTCAATAGAAGCAGTAAGTTCCAAAAATTCAGCAGATACATGCGCATAAAACAACCAATTTTACTTAGCATACAAACAATTCTCTTCTACAATAAACTATCACAACCAGTTCTAGAATATCGTAGTTGCGACTCTGAATTAGATATTTCAACCAGAAATAATCCAACTCTAGCAAAAGAATAATACTATTGGCCAATTAGCAAAACTCAAAGGGATTAAGCACAAGAGAATCAATAACATTCAAAAGAAAAGAAGAAGAGTTATAATCTTACAACCAAATCAAACGAAGGCTTCAATTGTCTGACTAAGCAAAGGAACTTAGTTCTTCATAGTCTTCAAAGCACAAAAATACTCTAACGAAAAATAACGAACGATGATAAAAGGCTGTTGTTCCAAAAGGTAAATAAATAGACCTAGAAAACCAAATCTCCAAAAGATAATAATAATAATCTTTTCTAACTGAAAATATAACAACCGAATAAAAGAAAAGAAAATAAAAGGAAAGTGAAGATCTAGCGACGCATATGGAATTCGCCCGAAACCGCGACCGCTGCCATGAAACCGCGACCGCGGCCATTACTCCTCGCGCTCGCTCTCGCTGCTTCTCTCGCGGCCATCAGCTGGTATGCCGCGATCGCTGCTTCTGGTCGCGCCCGCGGCTTTATCTTCGCTACATCCTCAGCTCCAAAACTCCCTAAAATCATCACTAACTCCGCTACTTCTCCACCGCTCCAATGTCCTAACTTAACTCCTAAACCCATACAAATGGTACCTAATATCCTAGTAATATCTCCTAGTTACGCACTACAAAGTAGAGCGTATCAGTAGCCATTGAGGAAGGTTGTCTTGACATCCATTTGGTACAGTGTGAAACCTTTGAAGGCAGCATAAGCGATGAGAAGTCGAATGGCTTCGATGCGGGCGACTGGAGCATATGTCTCATCATAGTCTATTCATTCTTGTTGGTTGTATCCTTAAGCAAACACTCTTGCCTTATTCCTTGTCACAGTTCCAAAGTCATCAAGCTTGTTCATGAATACCCAACGAGTGCCAATAGCATGTTTGTTCTTGGGCAAGAGAACCAGTCTCCACACCTTGTTCCTCTCAAATTGATGCAATTCTTTTTGTATAGCCACAATCCAATCCGGTTCCTTCAATGCTTCCTTGATGTTCTTTGGCTCTACAAAAGAGATAAAAGCATAGAAAGCACAAAAAAATTGGAGTTGAGAACGTGTACCTCTTTGGTCGAAGGGTGTGAGGAGAGCATCAACTGGATGGCTCTTTGTAATTCTGGAACTCTTTGATACTGGAAGTGGAGGGATAGGAGGAAGATCGGCGTTAGTCGTTGCGGTTGATGTTGAAGGCAGAGGAACATCAGCAGCTTCCGAAGTTGTTCCTTCATTGACAGTTTAGCAACATCATCCGTAGTGTCTTCCTCAGAGATTGTTACCACAACATCAATCACTTGGTCATCCTGCACAGGGTGTGTAGTCGAGGTATCACCACCAGAAGTTCCATCGGGAACAGTGGTAACATCAGCATCAACAGCTTGATTAGTCGTTATGGAAACCTCATGTGCTGGTGTAGTAGTGGTATTAGCAGGTGCACTATTTGTGGTAAATCCTAGAGAACCAGTAGTGCTCCTACCAGCATTGGGTGCACTGTTCCTTGTACGTGGATTACCACGGTGCTTGCTATCATCACCATCATCATTTGAGTCTTCGCGTTGCATTCGTGGAAGACCATCATCAGGGAACGGTGTGTTGGAATCATCACTCACAACCTTTGATTGTTCATAGAAGACGACATGGATGCTTTCTTCGATTTTCTGAGTTCTCTTGTTGTAGACTTTGTAAGCCTTGCTTGTTTTAGCATATCCTAGAAAGATCCCTTCATCACTTCGTGCATCAAACTTCCCCAGGTTGTCTTTCTGACGGAGGGTAGTCGTCGTACCCCTAATCAAAAGTAAATCCTAAAATCCTCACTAAACAAAGTATAGTAAGTAAGTCAGGGTCGATCCCACAGAGAAGGAAGGAACCAATGGTGGTAGCATGCAATGTCACAAAGGGGGGTTTTATGGTTGGTTGGTTGCAAACAAAACAAAGTAGAATGGATGAAATATCAAGAGAGAAAAACACTTAGCCAAGTAATGTCCACATAAGTCATTCAAAGGTTGTTCATTGATTAAGTCCTATCTTCCTATTCGGTTATTCTTGTCCCGATCTTATGTAAATTCAGAGGGAAACCTTTCACAAAGAACCCTTACCCATGAATAACCCTAGTACCACTAAAGGTTCAACCCAAAGGCAGCCATACCAATTGTCAAACTTTGTGTACCGCGCGAAATATGTCAAACTTTGTGTACCGCGCAAATTAAGCGATACCTCAAGGTTATCAGGCGAAATATCGAAATATTTATATCAAATTATTCTACATATATTTCTCATAAACAATATTCATTTTAATTTAGTTGAATAAGTTTGGATCGAAAATTACCAATTGGGTTGGAATTTAGCTACTCGACTCAAGTTCCATCCACAGCTCCACGTCCTACTCCAATTTCTATTTCCTGGTGGGGCTCACCAACATCTTCCATTGTTCTCTGGTTCACCCGATTCAGTTTTTGCCTATGGTGTGTTTAGTCCTGCTTTCTCAAGATCCACAGAATCATTCAAAGCAAATTATAGCTCTTCCATAATTGAATCCTTGGTGCAAGCATCTTTTTCTTCAAGAGAAGTTTCAATACTGTTGCAAGAGCGACATAGAGGTATGCCTAGTCGTACTGTTGCAGGACAATAGGCTTTCCGTAAATAGGCTTCTTTCTTGAAGTCAATGCCATCACTTCTAGAATTAGGGTTGAGCATCGGTCCAAATTCGGACCGGACCGGACCGACCCGGACCGGAACCCCCAAAATGATGGACCGGAGACCGGATCGGAAATATCCGGTCCGATCCTATTTGACCCGGATATGGACCGGTCTAAATTACAAACCCTGTAACTCTGTAAGTTTAGTAAAATTTAGCAAAAAATTCTATACTAAATCTCAAACCCTGCAAGTTTAGCAAAATTTAGCAAATAGTTCTACACTAAATCTCAAACCCTGCAAGTTTAGTAAATCTCAAATTACAAACCCTGCAAGTTTAGCTATCTTAGCAGAGATTCAGAGAAACCCACATACTAAATCAGAAATATAAATTCAGAGAGGCCAAAGAAAATTTGTGAATCAGTTACAAACTTACAATGTGAAACATGCTTAACAAATAACAACTAAATCAGAATTACTCAATACTCCAAAATCATTCATCGGAAAACAACTAAAGGGATCAAATTGTTTTCCAGTGAATGATACTCAACCCTAAATCTATAGCAACTGGGAAACAATCACTGAAAAACAACCCTAAATCCTAGAAGCCTCGAATAATTAATTGATAAGCCTCGAAAACAACCCTAAATCCCAGAGGAGTGCCATCAGCCAAGACGGGAAAGAGGAGAGCCAAGACGGGACTCGGGAGAGACTAACCTGAGCCAAGAAAGAGAGATTCGAGCTCGGGTTGTGGCTTGCGGGTTCGTATCAGTCTGGCCAGCGACGACTTGCCGGCGAGTAGGAGAACTGGAGAAGAGCCAGGAGAGCTGGATGGAGAGGAGTAGCGGATGGAGAGGAGACTAGGAGAGGCGGAAAGAGGAGAGCTTGTAAGTTAGATTAATAAGACTAGGGTTTAGAATATTAAAAAAAGAAAAGAAATTAACCGGGTCCGACCGGACCGGTATTAGCCCGGACTGAACCGGACCGGTATTAGCCCGGACTGAACCGGACCCGAAAATCAGGAAATGTCTGGACCAGATACCGGACCGGATAGAACCGGTCCAGTCCATATTTTCGTTCTGGCCCGGTTTTTGCTCAACCCTATCTAGAATAGGAGTTTTCTTCACACTAGTACAGAATATGCTGTGTAGCCCAAGCACATTTTAATATATAGCCCGAATATAATGTCAATTAGGTCCGGGCTTCAGGTTGGTGTGATAATAGATCAAATAGTCCGGACCACTTACCACACGCCCGGGCTAAAATAACGAAGATATATCACGATCCAAAACATTATATAGCCCGGGAGTGTAAAACAATATCCAGGCTAAAAGATACATTTAATAGCCCGGACATGTACAATTATATTCGGGCTAAAAAGAGCATTTAATAGCCCGGATTACATTCAACACAACCGGGCTAAAATACTTTTGGATATCCGTGATAAATATTCTACTCACTGACGTATATAGCCCGGATTTGTGGGGTCCGGGCTAAAAAGTCTTGTGAATCATTATAGCCCAACTTTTAATAGGTCATAAGATGTAATGTTTTTTTTTTTGGTCCGATAAATTTCATTTAAATTTCCCTATACGTACAATGTGCACCATTTTGATGCATTTTTACTGGTACAAATATTTACCCAACACCAATAAATGTAAATACTTATAACATTAAACCCAATATAACAAGATATTCCAACATACTTCACTTAGTTTGACAAAAATCTTCTAGAACATAATGCAACACTTGGTGAATTCTTTACTTGGTTTAACATAAAATCTAAGGACTACATAAGATATTCCAACATAGTAGTTAGTAAGTAGAAGTTCACAATTATCACCTAGAATACAAAAAAGACTCCATAAGCTTCGATGCATCTCGCACTAGCAACAACCAAAACACCCCTTATGATTCTTTAATTTCATTGATAACTTTGCATTCCATATCACCCACACCTGCAAACAATAGGGGTAGTAACTCATTATGTATATTCTTTTAAAATCATATAATAACTTTATAATGTTTAACACAATCACATGTCTCTTCCATTTACTCAATATAACATATGCATATCGAAATGTGATCAAGATTCAAATCCACCAAGACAACAAGAAAAGGATTTTGTTATAGGCTAAGCAAGACAGACAGACAAACAAACAAACAAACAAACACACAAACAAACAAACAATTATATATATTCTTCTAAATTTAATGTTTTCAAAATTTAGCATTCCCGTCAAACTTCTTACCTACAGAAGACTAAGGAGATAATCTAACCAATGCCGTCGAACTTCATCAACATCTTCGTGATTGTAGACCGTCTTGTCATCATACCACTACAAAATAAAACATGATAATTGTTTATAAGTAATCATGTCTTCAGTACCTTATTTATCAAACAAAAATCTGTTATAAATTGTACATGTCTTACATTGATGGGGATAACCGAAGAGCTTTTTTGGCGAATTACAAGATCTCTCATAAAATTTAAAACATAATATCCGCAAACATTCACATTTTTCTGACGAGGACACTATAAGTCATAACACAAACAATTTTATAAGGTTGTTAAATAGCATATTTCAGTGATTAAAAAGGCACAGCTCAGGCGTGCCTGGGAAGGGCTGGCGCCCGCCTCACCCTAGGCGTGCCTCAAATGGCTGGGCGCCACCCTAGGCTCAGGAGGCGCGCCTAGGCGCTCAGGCGCGCCTTTGGTCCAGGTGCGCACCTCTCTGTTTAGCAGATCAGGGAGTATATTTCTGTTATCTTTTTTGATTTTTTAAAATTCTTTATAGAAGATTTGATTTCCTTTTTGGTTAAAAATATATCTTTTACCCTATATCTTTATAATATTCACTTCCAAGATAAAAACATTCTAATTTCCCAAGCAAAGACTCTTCCTCTTCCTTGGTTCCTACTTCTCCTCTCTTCAAGTTCTTCGTTCCACTTCCTCCTCTTCAAGTTCGGTTGGTTCCTCCTCCAACTCCTCTAGTTCGGCTGGTTCATCCTCCACCTCCTCAAGTTCGGCTGGTTCCCTGGTTCCTCCTCCAGGTAAGTGCTTCACTGCTTCTCTTTTTTCTTTTTTGTTTCTGCTGCTGTGTTTCTGCTGTGTTCAGTATGTGAGTTATGTTCTGCTGTGCTTGTGCCTTGTGTTGTTATTTTTGACTGACATTCTGCTGTGTTCTGTTCTGCTGATGTCTTGTTTAATAATCTGTTTTCTGTTCTGTTGTGCTTGTGCCTTGTGTTGTGTTGTTATTTTTGACTGACATTCTGCTGATGTCTTGTTTAATAACCTCAGATCAAGAGGGAGTAGGAGTGGAGGAAAAGGCACTAGCTCGGGAACACAAGCATTGATGTCACAACCAGAAGAGGAAGAGGATGAAGATGATGATGAAGACTATAATTCTGCTATTGGAGATGATGAGGATGTTTGTCTCAACCAAGATGAAGAGGAAGAGGATGATTTAGACCTTGACTGACCCACTTCACTACTTTATATCCTTTAAAATGTTTTTTTTTATGATTTAGACTTGATTTTCCTACTTGTTTACTAGTTTAGACTTGATTTTATGACATTATGGTGCTTTAACTTAGTTTTATTTCATTATAAACTGGTTTTATAACATTTTGATAATGAATTACACGTTTTCGAGGATTTTTGTGGCTAGGCGCGCGCCTAGCGCCTCTCAGGCGCGCCTAGGCTCCAGGGTCCCCTGCGCCTAGGTGCGCCTTGAGGCTTTTTAATCACTGGCATATTTGAAAGAATGAAACCTCATTTTACTGAGAAATTTCCAACTCAGTCATAAACAATTTGAGAAAATCAGCATTTTACCTTAAGAACATGCCACAAAGTCATAAACAATTTGAAAAGAAACATTGTAGAATACAAGGCATTGCAGTTAGATATAATCGAAAATTAATGCACATAGTAAAGAAGGGGCAAGACAGCCGAAAGCGAAGGTGGACAAGAAGAAGGAAGTCAAAAACATTATTGTTACCCATCCCAATAAAGAGCCATTAATGTTTTAGTGTAAGCCATAATCTAGTTCATTCATAGTTCCTGTCAGCTAAAAAATTATAGGTTCATGCAAGAAGCAAGAGATGTACCTCAGTTTTGCTAGAGAAGAAGTAACAGATGAACCCAAAAATTTTACCCTATCACCTAACATTTGGGAAAAATATATATATATACGTCAGACAGAATTCTCATATGATTCGGGTATGAAACTAAAAAAGGAAGTTACAAGAATAACAATTATCAAAGTATAGCAAGGAAAGATTGTTTATATAACTAGAGGTAAAATATGAAAACCGACATGTGCTATTTGAACTACACATAAGACTATCATTTAGGGTGATAAGCATATATACAACTACAGAAAGCATCAAAAAAACTATATTGTGTAGTATTTTATTATCATTCATATCAAGTTTAAATTCTATGCATAACTGACTTCTGACACTTGCATTTCTTTAATGAGTTTAAAGAAAAAATTTATGTACGTAAACTCTCTTTCTTTATCCATACCCTTCTGAATTTTGAGGGGATTCTTTGCTCAAATGAATTCGGATTACTTTGTAAGGGCAGATTTATTACTTTAGTAGAATAAAATAAGGGTAAATTACATTTATTACATTCTATTTTACAGGCTAGAAGGTGACCTGAATTAATAAGATAAGGTTTATTCTCAGTTAAATATTTTGTTCTGAGCTCGAGCTCCAAAAAATAAAAACTACCTTCCCTCTTAATGGGTTTGTTACTAATTTAATAGCATTAGGTAAAGAATGAACAAGTCAATTTTCCTTTCGAAATTATACATATTGTGTTTCATTATACATGTCTTGTAAGAATGTTCAGTGTAAAATTTTCACTTTATCTAGCTCAAACCTTAGAATTACATGTTCACTATATTCATAATCTCATATCTACTCCTCGTCTCCTCATTCATGCATTGCTCAGATACTGAGACTATACTGAGTATGCATGTTCACTATATTCATAATCTCATATCTAGCTCACACCTTATTCAGAATTTTTCTTAAACTTAAACTTAAAACTAGGATTTTTTAACCTGCTGCTTGGACATGGAAACCTTATTCAGAATTTTTCTTAAACTTAAAACTATGTATTGTCTTCTTGAAATGAACAGACCTTTGCATTCACTATCAAACTTGATATATGAACCGAGTACACAAAGGATAAAGTCATATAAATTGACATCACATTTCCTAACTTAATTACCACTCCAATTAAGAAGATATTTGATCAATTAAAAATGAAGAATTTTGATCAATTAACGTGCTATAAATGATGTTGCATGTGTCTGTATTACGTTAATTCCATTCCTCCATGTCAGATCTTAAGATCCTATACATAGAGGTTACCCTAGGAAAATGCTAGTCAGTAATTTACTTGCCCTTTTTCCCAATATGCAATGCAAGGTGTCAAATGCAGAGTTGAAAGACTATTTTCTTATAAATCGTTCTCTGTTACCTACAGAAGGATATACTCCATTAATATAGTGTAGACCTATAATAGCAAGATTTTGCAGGGTACTGAATGCCAGGTGAGATTTATTAGCATGATATAGGAGCAACGTCTCCCATGGTGATCGATATATAAGCAAACATCACGAAATAGCTTTCCTATCACAAAAGTGGGCCAAAAAAAATACACCCTAAGCATTTTTTTATAACAAATTCAATTTCATACTGAGAATCTACATAGAAAGTCAAGATAGAACTGTACAATGGTCAGCATTAAGGACAAACTGAAAGATCGTTAGAAGATGTGGCTTACTGTAATTGTAACAACATCAGCAGTACTTTCTCTTTTCAGTTCATCCTCTATTGAGCTTTCAGAAGAAAATGAGAGTGTCAGATTGCTAGACTGCACCATTGATATAAGCTCCTCCTGTGAATATGCCCAGGTAGTTCAATGGAAAAACAGTCATACACTTTGTAAACAAACAAAAGAGCTCGCAGAAAAATGCAGGCACATAATATTAATATATCAGTAAGCAAGTTAATAATAGTGAAAACCAAGAAAGATTAAGAAAATGGATAGCAAGATACACAACTGAAATTTGTAATAGTTTATTATCAACGTATCAGGCATACAAAATAATGAACCAACAAGAACTCACAAGCAAAGTCACATAATTATATGTTAGTACCTTATCTCTAGGCGAATGTCATTTGCATCGCTACTAAATCAAAACAACAGACTTGCAACTTTTCAGACATATATTCTACTGTATTTTACAGCAACTCAAGAGTTCCAACTAGAATAGTAGACTTCATATTTTATAAACAACATCCACAATCAAACAGTTCCAACATTTTTATTAAACTAAAGTTATTACTATCCAGTTCCTTTTTTTCAGGAAGAAGGTAGCATGCAGTGTTTATCAAACCCAAACTCATAAATTCTATTCGATAAAATGATTTCTGCAAGACCAAAACTTAACACAAATTGGAAATGATTGCTATCACAATGAGAAACAAGTGTAATTTTTCAGATATTTGTTTCAAGGGATTATTGGGGTAAGTCACCCAGTAAGGCAACTGACAGCTATAGTATGCATTTACAGGCTGGACATAATAAGAATTATGCAACTAATCAAACCTTTGCTAACTTGATAAAAGCCCTTTCCCAAGCCACAGCCTTCCCATTTTCACTATTTGTTTCGTCGACAACACCTCGGAGCCCTAATTCAGGAAGGAGACCGAGCACGATTTTACAGGAAACCACGAACAAGGAACTGGAAGAGGACCAAATTGGGGTGAACAACACCTCAGAGACCGAGCGCAATTTTGCAGCAACACCACGAACAGGAAGAACAACACCTCGGAGCCCTAGGAGACCGACCGCGATTTTGAAGCAACACCTCGGATCGAGCCCTAATTTGTTTGCTTCAGTACGCAGCTGTTCAAGTAAAAAAAAAATATTTTAAGTATGTTAGGACGGAGCTGCTTTGTTCAAGAAAAATGATTAACATTTTAGCCCGGTTGAGAGAAGACCTACGATAAATATTCGAGTTTATATGGATTAAATAGCCTGGATATTACCTGATTATTTACCTCTGTGCTATATTTATCTATGCGGAATAAGATTGCAACTATATAGCCTGAATATGTACATTAAAAACACGCCTGGGATATATAATTTTAACGTAAAAAATGAAATCTAATATTTAGCCCGGACATTCCTCCGTATATCCGGGTTATTTTATTATCCCAAAAATAAAAAATAATTTTTGTGGCTTATTAGCCCGAATATAGATGATCCGGACTATTTTTTTACGGGGTAAAAGAGCATTTTTGTACTAGTGTCATCACCTATATACACCACCACCAAGCCTTGTTCGACCCAAGGAAAGACTCATCTTGAGCACTTCAATCCACAATCTGATCACACCATCATTTTGCTAATGCTTGAGTTAGTTAATCTCGACTCTTGAATTGCTTAAACCATCTCCGAACGATATCGAAGCACCCCCAAACTTGTCCATGTTGTACATACAAAATCTGAGAGTCACAACACTTTGAAACGTTTTTCCAACGCCGGTGGGAGATCCCAGCCGCCGCGACCCATTGTCGGAGAAATCTTGCAACGTCACAAACCTAACGGCATTAATATCGACCCATTTGGTCGTCGTTCGAGCTACCAACAAGCCACTCAAAATAGACTTGATGTCTCATTTTACTTAACAGTTTGCTCCAGAAATTGCCAATATCTTATAAACATGCACGAATCATATAATACTTAAATGTGATTGTTTTGTGTGTAAATAATAATTAAATAGGGTTAGTAAAAAAAATGGAGCCTAAAAGCCCAACATATATCAAGGGTGGTGTGTAGGGATGTCAATGGGGCAGGGATTCCCCGCTATTCGTGGGGATGGGGATTTAAATGGGGACGGGGTGTGGATGGGGCAAAAAACACATTCCCGCGTGGGGATTGTAATATCCCACTTAAATTAGAAGGATAATATAGTAATTTTAATTTCATAAAAATAAAAGTTATGAAATTTATTTTATTTCTTTTAGAGGAGTAATTTAAATTTTCATTAATTTAAGGTTAAGAGTTAGGTTAAGATATTTTTTGGGTACAAATTATCAAATAGGATATAATAGTGATGTGTAGAAATAAATAAATAAGTATAACAATAAATGTAGCTTTAGAATTTTAAATATAATAATAAAGGGTATAAGAATTATTATGTTTTTCCATGAAGGGATAAAATAATAAATACCTTAAGTATGTTATCTCTTTAAGTTATGGATGGTGTAAATTATGTTTAACGTTATGTTAATTATAATTTAAATAAACTTATCAAATTTTAACTTAAAATGTTTGAACCAAATTAACAAAGTGTTCAAAATGGGTTAAGTATGGTTAAAATTACAAGAAAGGGTAACTAAGGTAACTTAAGCATTATTTTAACCTATGTTAATTTTTCTACACTTTAATTTTGGGTTAAAATAATTATATAAAATTAGAATATTTAAATAAATAAGTGATGTGAGGAAGGATCAAGGTTGGACTCGGTGCAAGGTGATGCCTCTCGTTGGCCTCCAAGACAAGACGGCAGCGATGGAGGCAAATGACCGGCGTTGGAGGCTCTCTCGGCTATGGTGAGGCTTTCCTTGGGAAATTGTTGTGAAATTTGTAAGGGAAGCCGTGGAGATGATGATGAAGGTAGCATGGTAGGGCCAAGCGGATGGTGATGGAAGCCCCTCGGTGGCCGGCGCTAGAAGGAGATTGGCTTCTCCCTTGCGGCAACGGCAAGATGGTGAAGATGGATGATGGCCGGCGTGAAGATGGAGATGAAAGTGATGGATATTCTCCCTCCTTGGCTGGATGTGACTCACCAATCAAGAAGAAGAGATAGTCGACCCCTAGAGATACTACACACTCAAGGAAATCAACAAGAATGGCTTTGATATGACTCACAAAGCAAGATCTTTGATGTTACTTAAAAGGAAGAGACGAAGGGGAAGAGAGCTTTTCTGATGAACCAGAAACTATATTGTATCTCAATGAAAATGTACCCTCTAATGTGCCTCACATCAACCTTTTATATGACAAGGCAATTAGAGAGAAAAAACACAAAAGCAAAGAAAATCCAAGAAAGAAATTACAAGACATGGCCGATGGCCCATTAGTCTTTCCTAGGCTTAAAACAAACATAACATAAGTAAAAAAATGTCATGAATTAAAATCAACTTGAAGCAACACCTTAAGGTTGATTGCTTCGTTATCTTGATCTTGGTTAACAGAGATATCTAGGCTTGCTTGGCTCATTTGATGGGACATGGTCACATCAATAAGTTTGGGTACTTTTAGTAATTTGTGAAAGGTCGTTGGAGGGCAGTTTTACCAAAACTTATAAAGATGAGGGGCCCGATCGCAATTTCCGAAAGATTGCCATCTTCAACCTCCAACTCTCGACCGAGCTTCTAGCAGTGCTTCAATTGCGGATTTGGAGGCCGATTTGAGCTCGATTGATCTAATTGATCACTGGGCAATTAAGAGCAAGATATCACGCATCTAATTCTTCGATCAATTCGGATTAAAAGCAGCGAAATCGACGAAATTTTGTCCAAATTCAAACTGTGTCGTCATCCATGCCGAATTGAGGATTTGAAAAAATTCGATCTTATCAGCTTCAATTGGAAGGCGAGAATCATGGGCTTCGTAGGATAGATCTTGACACGTAAGATCGTGAAGAAATAGGAAGGAATCATGCCCGGATAAGATCGATTTCTCCATTGAAGGCAATAAAATATTTGAACGTGTCTATTACGTTTTGGATGAAATCGGGGCCAATTCGTGATCTTTTTAACCCAAATCTAGGATGATTGCGTAGGGTTTTCCGAGCACCTTGAAGCCTTGTTCTTGTAATTACCACTACCACTAAATTCGTCCCTTATCCCTCTTCAAAAGCCCTCTTGCCGCGACGCCGGAGACGCACCGACGAGGCTCAAATTGGCCTAAGAATCGGCGGTGACCACTTGCGACGTCGGTGAAGCTTTTGTCCAAATTTTTGATTTTTGATTTATTTTATTCTTATTTTAATTTGCCTAATATTGAAATTAAATTAATCTAGATTAGTTGAGATTAATTTAATTTCATAAATATTTAAAATTTAATTAATTATAATTATTTCGGGTATTATCTTATATTATGAATGTTGATATTTATTCAATATCAACATATAAATAAATTACGGGTTTATTTTGTTTATGATATGATTATTTAGAATATACGACTAATTGATTTTTAGAATCGTATAAATAATCATTTTGATAAAGAAGCCTTGAAAATTGATTTATTTAGAGTTAAATAAATTCAATTAAGAACCGAGACATTGTATCCTTCAGATGTCGATATTGAATAAATTATCTAACTATAATTTTATTTATTGTGTGTGATTTTGATACATCTCGGAATTGCGTTTGGAACAGAAATAAAGAAAGGAGCCAATTTGCTTTTCGAAAGCAACCATCTCCAATACGCCGTTCATCTTCTTCGTGATTCAAGGCAAGTGGCGGTTCACTCTTTCATATTTATTCCATTTTATCTTAATTGACATTGAATCGATTATGCTATTAAGTTGGGATAAATAATTCTCTTGTCATTTGGGAGCTTGCTTGATTAAATTGTGTGATAAATGAACCTTATTATTAGGTTGTATAATATGCTAACAACAACCTATATATATTTATTATTATAAGGTGATAGATGGACTATTTCGTGTGGATTGTTGTGCATTGGTGTGGACATATATGCTAGTTTAGCACGAGTATTCGTAGCAATGTTATTTACCTTGCGAGGTTTAGCTATTTTTTTATAACTGGTATTAGGAGGATTATTGTCCTAATACTTTTGGTCATGACCTACCCTTATTCGAATATAAGTGGTGGTGCACTTAGTTAGTGTCAATATTCGGGATTTATCCCATTCTATATCTTGTTGAGAGATCGGTTGTGGAAATTAAAAGCTTTAACATTAATGCACGTTTTGAAAATTAAATAAGATAAGTACCTTGTTACACATAATTAATATACCCTCGGGCGAGAAGTACAACGTAAAACCCGCTCGGGCTTTTGTCTATGAGGGTTATCTTATCAATTTGAATTCGCACAACACGCATGCAGTGAGGTTGGTTAATGACCCGACTATTCAAAGATGTTGTTTTCAAACTTTGTGTGAATTATAATGTTCCTAAACAAACATACATATTCCTTTAAGACTCACCTTCTTCAAAGTCTTCTTTTTTCGCATATCTCTTCTTCCATTTCAGTGAGAGTATCTGGGTTATATATCGTCTACCGACTATTATTCGAGAGATAATGATAGTGAACGGATACAATCACAAGAACCATTCTGTTTGAGTCCTTGTTTAGTCTTTCATTAGACTAACCAACCTTCTTTTTTCCTTGCATGGTTGGCTGGTGTCATCCGTCCTATACGGCATATCAATGGTTGGTTTCAGACAACCTTGAAGTAACAAATCGAAGATGAAGGCTTGCAGTTGAAGTGTAGTTTGAAGAATTTCAAGGTTGTTTAAATATAGGGTTAAATTTTCTAATTAATGTAATATGTGAAGTTGTTATATTCAAGTCATGTAATTAGGATTCATTTAAAGTGTTCCACTGTAATTTCAATATCGTTTGTAAATTATTCTTCTCAATTTGCGAGAGGAATTTTAATAAAAGATTGAGTTTTCTTTATACAAAGTCTTCCGATATTTACTCTTCTATTATTTAATGTTCATTTATTTAAGCTTAATTGTTTCTATTAAAGCCTTGGGTGGCTTTAGAATTTACAGTCTGAGGTCACTGGCGTGTGGCACTACCGACGTAAGTCGGGGGTGTTACATGGATGGGGACGGGGATAGAGCCCCCCACCCCACTCCCCGCCCCGTCCGCGTCGGGGATCCCCACGAGTATCTCCATTGGTAATCCCCATGGTATCGTCCATTGAGTTTTCCCACGAGATTATCCATTGAATATCCCCATCTGGAAACTCGATGAGATTTCCCATGAGAAATTTTCATGGCTGAAGTCGGGAGCTTACACTATTTTTTTCATATTTATACTATATAGTTGGTAAATGATTTATTTTTATTTGAAAAAATAGTGTAATAAACATTTATAAGTAGTAGTACGCATGTAATTTTAGGGACTTGTTTTTTATTGAATTCAACTCACGTATTATATTGTCGTATTTTGTTTGACAATGTAGATTAATTGGAGAATCATTAAAGGAAAACGAGTAAGAAAAGTTTCATGGGGGTTAAATGGGGATATTTATGGGGAACTTGTTTGACTATAAGTGGAGAAATCATATGAATTTTCACGGAAAGACCCAAAACAAATGTTCATTGAGGAAAGTAAATGAGGATGGGGAATCCCCGACGGGGACGGGGATTTGGTAGGGATGGGGACGAGGACAACTTTAGCTACTCACATGGGGATTGGGATGGGGACGGGGAGTGCTTTTCTAAACGGGAATAGGGACGGGGATTCTACTCCCCACCCCAAACCTCTTGAATTTGGAGAACTTGGCACTTGCAGAACGACACAAGATGGAGACGATGGCAACACTTGTGCTATATTCAACCAGAGTGGTTCCGGCGACGACAGCGATGGGCACGTTCCAACGAGGGTATGGATGAACTCCTTCGTCGACCAAGGTGGTTGGAGACGGTAGTGAAGTTGTGCCCGTTCAATTGTGAATGTGCATAAGCGAGGTAGATGCAGGCTCGTGGCTTGGTAACGAGTCGATATCCTCACGTGCTCGAACTGAGCGGCTCGAAGGATGGGCTCGATTAGGAGCAGGTCCAACGGTGGACCGGTAGCGAAAGTGAATCTGTTCAGATCTGGGCACGGCTTGCACAACATGTCAAGCGCCCAATTGGGCTTGGCTATAGGTTGGTTCGACCTACCTCCTACTCTTCTTGGATCGGAAAGATGTTGGATTTAGGGGTTCTGTGAAAGTGGGTCAAGATGGCTCTCAACGGCTCACAAAACAAAGCATCAATGGTGGTTCACCGATGTTGGAGTTCAGTTATTGACTTCGCTCCTCACGGTCGGCGCAACTGTTATCCCATAAATTTGTATCACAATAATTGTTGATGACGACGATGAGATCCGGCAACTCCGGTGATCCTAAACCTTCTTTGAGTCTGACGAAGACCCCTAATCTGCACCAGAAATACGAATCAATAGGAGGGCCGGATCTCCCCTAAGCCCCCCCCCCCCCCCCCCCCCCCTCCAATGCTCAAGTCAAATATCATCAAGTGTCAATGGTAGTTAGTTATTTTTAGAATGAGAATTGAATGAATGAGAGAGAGCCCCCCAAATAGGTTTTTTTGAGATATTAAACACCTTATCACCTTTGGAAGTAAATAAGCGGGAAAAAGAGTTAAGTATACTCATTTTATTAGGTGTTCCAAAAATATACCCCATCATAAATATATGGAATTAGTTACCCATCTATACTACACTTGAACTAAATTATCCCTCTTTACATTTTACTACTACACAAAAAATAGGAAAACCCTCAATTACGTACATTTAGTATCCTTTTCCTCTTCGCCATTAGACTCCGACACTAGTGGAAAAAATCCTTATAGAGGCGGGCCTTTGGACACTTATTTATTGAGGCGAACACCGTTCGCTTCAACTAAGGGGGCTGCAACAAGTAGGGATACTTTTTGAGGCGGACATTTTACGCCTCCAAAAGGACATTATTGAGGCGGGCCTCCTAAGCCCGCCTCAACAAGTCCCTCACTTTGGCGCCAAAATGAGGGACTTGTTGAGGCGGGCTTAGGAGGCCCGCCTCAACAAGTCGCACGTATATACTTATAGAGGCGGGCGTATACAAGCCCGCCTCAACAAGTAGACGCTGACTCGGCCCAGAACTCGCCCGAGTTCTCGGCCGAGTCAGTCAGGTTCCTGATTTTATTCACAGAATAATATACAACAAACAACAGATTTCATTTGACCAAAAAAAAAAACAACAGATTTCATCAGAGTATAGTCAGGTTCTCAACAACAGTTTACATGACAAGTAAAAACAAGTTCAATCCGATAATAAATACTTCGATGTAAAATACTGTGCCCATTGCTCACGAACAACATCCATTTCTTCATAAGTATACGATGTCTTCCTCTTAGGATATAGCTGCATAAAAAACACAGAAATTATTGACAAAAAACACAAATACTATCAATATATAGTTAGTGAAGTTACATACATTATCTAGTCGGTCATGAAACTGATATCTAGTCGGTCATGAAACACAAATACTTCCCACCTTGATACTTGTACACTTGAAATGCCCTAGAAAATCAACATAATACACTCATGAAACTGATATTGTTAATATTCCAAAAAAAACTAATTCGTAAGCAAAATAACTTACCTCATCTTATTCATTTATGATTTGTAACCCATATTCCTTCCCTATGATCTGTACGGATATGATTAGTATTATTTGTATCTTCCTCCTTCGGTAATGGTTGAACAACAGTTGATAACAAGGGTGTGTCATCATACTCGGCATACTCATCTTCATCCACAACATCATCAATACCCAGAATATGTCTTTTGCCTTGGGCAACTGCACGCCATCTAGGATCAACATTGTCTACCACATAAAAAATCTGCTTAGCTTGTGATGCTAGGATGAATGGCTCGTCACTATCACTTAATCGGTCAAAGTTTACTAATGTCAAACCCGGATAAATTTCATCTTGCTTCACCCCGTTAGGGTTGTTGACCCACTTGCACCGAAAAACAGGGATTGTAAAATTGTTATAATCAAGCTCCCATATTTCTTCGATAACACCATAATACGATTGTGTCGCATCAACCGGTCTTTTGTCCTTAGCGCTCGCATAGACCCTAGATGATGCAACTACCTTCACTCCACTATTCTGCACCACACTCTTTTCATCTTGTCTTCTAGTGTAGAATGTGAACCCATTGATATCATACCCTTCGTAAGACCGAACACATAGTCGAGGACCTCGAGATAACCACTTGACCGTATCAGAAACGTCATGTTCTTTCCTTAGTTCTTCAGCTACTTCCTTCTTAAACCAATCAATAAATGTGCGATTATGTTCCCGCATCAAAGCTCTTTCATTCAATTTAGCATTATTGTGTTGCAATTCAAGGCAATGCTTTTCTATGTAAGGATTGACCTCTGTAAGATGCTACAACACACAAAGATGTGCCTTAATCTTCCTTTCAGATGGAGGAGATATCACATTTTTACCAATTACTCCCTCTCCTTCAAGCCTCCCTACATGACGAGATTTTGGAAGACCTATTGGATGAAGCCTTGACAAAAACTCAGTTGCGTATTGAGATATCTCTTCATGAAGGACTCCACGAATGATACTACCCTCTGGATTCGCCCGATTCTTTGCTTTGTCCTTTAAACTGCCAAAAAATCTCTCAAAAGGATACATCCATCTTAAGAACACCGGACCACATAACTTGATTTCTTGAACCAAATGAACAATTAAGTGCACCATTATGTCAAAGAAAGACGGCGGAAAGTACATTTCAAATCGACACAAAGTTTCAACAATATCATATTGGAGAGCATCCAATATTCCCGGATCAATAACCTTAGCACATATGGAACTGAAAAACACACAAAGTTTTGTTATAACATGTCTCACGTGTTTCGGCAATATCCCACGAAGTGCGATCGGCAAGAAAACATTAATCAATACATGACAATCATGAGACTTCATACCAATCAACCGAAGGTCCGAAAGAGAAACTAGACGTTTTACATTTGACGAATATCCCGATGGAACCTTAATGCCATGTAAGCACTCACAAAACACCTTTTTCTCCTTTCTTGACATTGTGTAACACGCCGGAGGCAGAAAAGTCTTTTTACCATCCGGTTTTACCACGGGCCACAAATCTGGTCGAATATTCATCTCTTTCATATCAAAACGAACTTTCTGATTGTCTTTCATCTTTCCGGGTATATTTAGCAAAGTCCCAATTATAGCATCACAAATATTTTTTTCAATGTGCATCACATCGAGACAATGCCTAACCGACAAATATTTCCAATAAGGAAGATCTCATAGTATAGACACTTTCTTCCATAAAACACCCTTTTTAGAGACGGACTTAAAGCCCTTGCCGTATTTGGTGTCAACATTTTTAATCCATTCATAAACCTGTGATCCTGTCAAAGGTGTACGAGCTACTCCTTCCTCGGTGTATCCATTGAACTCCTTCTTCTTTTTACGGTAAGGGTGATATCGACTAAGGAACTTTCGGTACCCTAGATACACATTTTTCCTCTAATTTTTCAAGTAGGCAGGTTTCATGTCTTCTTCACATATAGGGCATGCTTGTTCTCCTTTGGTTTTGTACCCAGACAAGTTTCCATATGCCGGGAAATCATTTATGGTACAAAAAACCATAGCTCGCAAGGTAAAGTTTGAGTTGGTGTATGCATCGAACATTGGAACACCTTCATTCCACATTAATTTCAAATCATCAACAAGTGGAGCCAGATACACATCTATGTCATTCCCAGGTTGCTTAGGCCCAAAGATGAGGAGTGATAACTATACTTGCGCTTCATACACAACCATGGAGGAAGATTATAAATTGCTAGAAGAACCGGCCATGTGCTATGTTGACTGCTTAGAGTGCCATACGGATTCACACCATCTGTACATAAAGCAAGTCTCAGATTCCTAACCTCCTCACCAAATTCAGAATATTTCTTATCAATATTTCTCCATTGAGGAGAATCAGCAAGATGTCTAAGGAGTCCATCTTTCTTCCTCCCTTCCGCATGCCACCTCAGACTTTTTGCTTCCTTTTTTATCGAAAACAAACGCTGAAACCTAGGTATTATCGGAAGATACCACATAACCTTAGCTGATGGGCCCCTCTTAGCCGAATTTACCCCTTTACGCTTGTAACGAGATGCACCGCACTTTGGACACTCATCCAAATTTTCATGTTCGTTTCTGTAAAGCATACAATCATTTGGGCAAGCATCTATCTTGACAGCCTCTAAGCCTAAGGGACACATCAATTTCCTGGCATAATAAGTAGAGATAGGCATCTCATTGCCTTCTGGTAAAAATTCACCTAACCATTCCAATAAGGTGTTGAAACTTCCATTAGTCTAACCAGAAGCACATTTCAAGTTGTAAAGTATTGACACACCCTCTAACTTGCTAAATTTTGTACACCCGGGATACAAGGGAGTCTCAGCAGCCTTTGATACATGTTCGAACATCTGAGGTCGTTCGTTCAAGTGATCTCTCACCCCATCCATCATCCCATTCATTTCATCATCTTCTTGGTCATCATCATCATCCATCTCATTATTCTCAGCAATATCATCATCACTATCATCAGTGTCTACCCGAACATCAAACTCATTGACACTAGAACTTGGACGATCAGGTATTTTCTCACCATGCCAAAACCAAACATGGTAATCTTCTTTGAAACCACGACGAAATAAATGATCCTCAATCTCATCAATATCAGCAAACCGCCTTATATTCTTACAATCACGGCATGGACAATAGATTTTTTCGGCTTTCGTACTCCGTTGGTGTGCTAAAGCATATCTAATGAACTCCTCAACCCCACTCAAGTATTGTGTCGTAGTATGGTCACCGTACATCCAAGGACGACTCATTTCTAGTAATAAATGCAAAATAACATGCAAGGAATTAAGATTAAATACTCATTTCTAGTAACTATCCCGCCAAGGGCCTAAATAGATAATAATACGCAACCAAGCAAGAAAAAATACAAACTCAACTATCCCGCCAAGGGCCTAAATTATGAATTCTATCCCGCCAAGGGCCTAAATTATGAATTCTATCCCTCCAAGGGCCTAAGGAATTAGGGTAGAAGTATTACCTTGACCCAATATCGATCCTTCAATGCAATGCCCTTATCAGCCTGCATAATGTCATTTCACCAATTAAATAAAGAATGTGATTCTTTTTACTTTTGCTTTATTTATATAGCTTTTCTAAGACTAGTAAGAAGCTTCACTCATCAAAACTGCTATGTATTTGTAGGAGCTAAAAAATATTAATCCATGTCACCCAAACTGGATATTATTGTAGCCTTATTCATTTACTTTTATTGCCTACCCGACTATCATAAATATCCAAAATCACAAGAGTATGTCCAAATACAATCAGTCTTCCCAAAACTCTACCATCATTGAAACTACTTCACATGCAAAATTAGCAAGATCGCCAGAATAGTCATACTCGTTTGCATCAGTTCAAAGCAAAAGAAGCATGCATCCATCATTTCAAATACTGAAGTAAGAACCTAAAACTGAAAAACTAAAGCATTGAGAAGCGAACGGACAAGGAAAGGGGATGTGAACGTCGAGGGCGCAACGGATGTTGATACCTGACTTGGCTTCGAGTGCGTTGAAGTATTAGAGGGAGCTCGGCGAAGGGAGGGAGCTCGGCGAAGGGAGATGAAGTCAGAGCTCGGCGAAGACGGAGGAGATCGATGAAGTCGGGAAGACGGAGGAGATCGATGAAGTAGGGAAGACGGAGGAGATCGATGAAGTCGGAGATCGTCGTCGGAGCTCGGGACGAGAAGAGGAGGATACGAAGAGGAAAATGAAGGAAAGCAGTAGCTGTTTTTTTTTTAATTAGGGTTGAGCTTATAGAGGCGGGCCTAACATGCCCGCCTCTATAAGTATTATGACTAATGGTCTAATAGAGGCGGGCCTTACATGCCCGCCTCTACTGGACATACTTGTTGAGGCGGGCTTTAAGAGGCCCGCCTCAACAAGCTCTAATTGAGGCGGGCTACTTGGCCCGCTTCAATTAGTTAGAATTAGAGGCGGGCCTTACCCTGACCCGCCTCTAATACTTTAGCGAGAAATATTTTTTCGGATACTTGTTGAGGCATATATTAATTTGCCCGCCTCAAAAAATGTTTTTGAGGCGTATAAATTAATTATCCGCCTCAAAAACCAAAAAAGTGATTGCCTAAGTCGTTATTGAGGCGTTTTCTACTATGTACGCCTCTAAAAGGGAGCCTCAAAAAGTGTTTTTTCCACTAGTGCGAACACCACACTCGCCCCAATTGCGCCTCCATGGCACCTTTCATTGCGTCTCCCCCCATCGACCCCAGCGCGTAGCCTCTTGTCGTCGACCCCAACGCATCACCCCCTGTCTTCGTACGACCCATCGAGTAGATCTGGCTATTTCGTGTTGGTTTATGGCTATTGTGTATGTTATTCGTGTAGATCAGTGTATGCTATTTCGTGTGAGTAAATCTACTTTGTATTTTATTCGTGTAGATTTGTGTACGTATACGTACATGATTATTCAATCCAACTTTTTAGTAGACTACAATTTCGTGTAGAATATTCAATCCAAGTGGGAAAATTTTTAAATCCAATTTCGTGTAGATCTGCTATTGTTCAATCCAACTTGGTACTAGACTACACGAGATTATGTGTTAGCCTACATGAAATTATGTAGAAGCCTATACGAAAACATTGTACTAGACTACACAAAATTATGTGTTAACCTACACAAAATTATATAGTAGCATACCCGAAACTTATATAATAGCCTACACAAACTTATATAGTCGTTTACACGAAACTTATATAATAGAATATACAAAATTATGTAGAAGCCTACACAAACTTATATAGTAGCTTACATGAAACTTATATAATAACATACACAGATATTATGTAGAGGCCTATTGATGTGACCATGTCCCATCAAGAGGAGCCTCAAGAGAGCCCAGACTCCCAAGACAACTCAAGTGATGAAGGTGACTCAAGTAAAGAAGAGTCTAGTAAAGTTCAAGAGCATCAAGACAAGCTTCCTCCCGGGGCTATCACTAGAGCTCGAGCTAAGCACCTTCAAGAAGAGTTTAAGAAGGGGCTTTTATGGATGGAGGCTCTCACAAGCCTTGAAGGCCTCGGACACCTCATTACTTTGCCGGCTATGACACAACTTGAGGCGCGTCCGAGCACATGATTGGTTTTTATGTATTAGTTGGGTTTTATGACATTTTGAGACATGGTTTATGCTTCTTTTTAGCATTTTATTTCAGTTTGGCCGAGATGGGCCTTGTTGGGCCAATAGGTCATTAGGAGGCCGAGAGCCTTAGTTGTCTTTCTTTCCCTTGCTGCCTATAGAGGCATTGTTCTGGCATTTTCCAAAGACACGTTGAAATTATCAAGAATACAATTATTTTGGAGCAGCCAAACTCTCTCTTCATGTCCTTTGCTTTGTGAGTAACATCAAAGCTTCATTGTTGAATCTCTTGAGTGCGTAATATCTCTAGGGGGTCAACGTCCTCTTCTTCTTTGTTGATGAGTCATATCCAGCCGAGAAGGGAGCCTATCTAACGCCTACCACCTTTCATTGTCACGCCGGCCATTATCCTTCACCGCCGCATTCCGCCAAGCACTCTCCATCCACCATCATCATCGACCTCTCTAAGGTACTTCTAGGGGATTCCCCTCAGTTTTGCCTTGGAAGAGCCTCTCGATAGCCAAGGAAGTCTCCATCGCTGGCCACTCGCCTCCATTGCCGGAACCTTGTTGTGGGAGCCTTCGGAGGGCATCTCCTTGCACCGAGTCATCCCCTGATCCTAGCTACATCACCTACACCAAATTATGTAGTAGCCTACACGAATATTATTTAGAGGCCTAAACGAACTTATGTAGTAGCTTACATGAAACTTATATATACAATAGCATACACGAATATCATGTACAAGTCTACACGAACTTAAATTGTAGATTACACGAAACATATATAATAGCATACACGAAAATTTTGTAGTAACCTACACAGAATTATATAGTAGGCTACACAAATATTATGTAGAAGCCTACACAAACTTATATAATAGCCTAGACAAAATTTATATAATAGCAAACACGAAATCTTATACATGTAAATTAGCCTACACAAAACATATATAATAGCCTACACGATACTTATATAAGTTTCGTGTAGGCTAATTTATGTGTTGAATGTACACTTATTTATATCTCTCTTACAAATATATCATGTACGCAGCTCGTTTTGATGTCACGTTGTATAACAACAATCGTACAATAGTTATAATTTCCATTATCTTATAAAATGTATTTTGACTAGGTATGGTACAGATTGTGATTACCGTATATTCATATAGGCTACTACATAATTTCGTGTAGGCTTCATCACTCATCGTGTGGTCCTGCTTACCCTTTCCATCTCACATACTCATTCTCCTGTCTAAAAGGACCTTCAAAGTAACCAAATGTCTTTTCAAATTGCTTTAGATAGCTCTTTGATATTTCAAGGGTCCAAAAGAGTTGAACTAATATGTGTTTGTCAATTTCTCAATTTGGTTGCAGGTGCTCTAGTTTTTTTTTTTTTGTACAACCAAACACTAGACTCCTTGTTAGGTACAAGGTAAGCCTAAATTATCGTAGCGGATGATCTTCAGAAAATCTCAATAACGAGAATCAGTGGTAAAACTCATGGAGTGGAGTTCCCTTCTTATATTGGAAATTCGAGACATAGCAGTCGAAGGTATGTTCTTAACGATCCAATCCCGAATATGAACAATGTTAATGTTTCCCCACAAAATGTAGTATAATTTTATGATTTCCTTGACTGTATCATACTCAATGAAATGGGAAGCCGGATAGGTGAACTGGAGTAGTTAATCGACAAACTTGAGTGGAGCACGACCGGAAAAGCAATGGAGCACGACCGGTGAAGCAACGGCACACGACCGGTAAAGGTTGATGGCGGTGGAGTTGTAGAGACGTCGGTGGAGGGGTGGAGACAATAGTGAGAAGGGACTGTCGTGTAGCCCAAACAATGGGAAGAAAGTTTTGCAATTAGGGTAAATTAGATTAAAGATAATTAATTCATCAAAAAGTAAATAAATAAATTTATAAAAAATATTAAGAAAATTGTACACTTTTAAAAGGGTATTAAAAGGGAATTATTGGGACATTCTTCTTTAAATAAGTTCACATACCTAATTGGGTCAATTTAATATCTTCTTCTCATATTAATTACCATTAACTATATCATCAAATAATATAATTATCTTTTCTAGATAATTATTCTCGTCACTACTAAAGTTAAGCAAGCCACAAGTGCAAAAATTGCAGGTCTAATGAAGAGGTCAAATTTTACTACATCAACACAGCACGAATTTCCCAAGAAACATGCACCAAGAAATCAAGAAAAATTAGTCACTATTAGAAGTCCAAAATTCCGAACTTAATAAAATGTTGTGATAGCGGGTTTGAAGGAACATGGACATTGTGGGAAAAGTCATGCCCCTATTATTCATTTCTTCTAGCACCAAGAATATTCAAAAACTCTGTTTTTTCCTTCTTTTTCTATATTTTCTTAAGTGCGATTTTGATAACATCTATTTAGTACCTATTTAGGATATGCATTTATGTTATAGTCTAGGTTATTTTGTGCATTTTATTTTGCATTTGTAGTCACTTACATAATTTTCTTTGTTATGGAGGTCTACATGAGGAAATTGTGTTTTCAGGTACTATAGTGGATTTCTGGGACTTTCTATGGATGTTGTTGGTACCTAGGGTGTCGTCTGGTGGCCAAAGTTGTGATCCAGAGCAAATTTGGACTGGAATCGAGCTAATACGAGGTGTGCGCAAAACTCGTTGAGGACCGTGCAGTTGATTTCGAATTCATTTATAAGAAGGTGTGTTTCAGTGCACGACCGTGCAGTCGGTCATTTCTCGCTACACGGCCCAGACCAAGTCTGTGCGGTTTTCGCACGGGCTGTGCAGTTGTTCATGTTGGCGTTGAAGGTCGGGCCCTGGACCATGCGGTTTTCGCACGGTCTGTGCGCTTTTCGCACGGTCTGTGCGCTTTTCGCACGGTCTGTGCGCTTTTCGCACGGTCCGTGTGCTTTTCGCACGGTCCGTGCATTTTTTGCTATTACTCATTGTTGGTCGTGCGTTTTCCGCATGGTCCAGTTGCACACCGTGCAGTTTTACATGTGATGATTTATATTTGGAAACTTTTTACTCTATGTATAAATACTTCTTATGAGATTTTTGTAGGGATCTTTTGCCACTTTTTCTAACTCTTTAGACCTAGTTGTTTGCCTGCTTGGAAGATTTCAAATTTGGAGATTGTTCTACTGGATTGAAGACTAAGTTTATTTTTCTCTTTAATCTTGTTTATGATTTCTATCGTTACTATGATTTCTTTGATTGTTCTTGCAATTATGTCTAGCTAATTCCATATTTTTAGGATTGGGGTGATCCCAACTATGCATAGGTAGACTTATTTGATATTTGTTTGAATGGAACTCTGAAACTTTGTTGATTGATTAATAGTCTTATTAATGCCATATTAGCTTATGTGAATTCTATCCTATTAGGGTTTCAGATTGAGAGGTGATAACATTATAGGTAGTCAGATAGGGTTTGAGACCGATAGATAATAACTTTTATTGGATTCCTAGAATTTGAAACTGACAATTTATTATTGCGAGAGCGTCTTAATTTCTCTTGTGGAATAATAACTATCATAGAAACCTTAAGACTAGAGTGTTTTTAGCAAGTCACGAGAGTGAATGTTAATTCTGTTTAACCATAGATTCTAAGTGCCCTAAGGGTCTAGATCTTGATCAACAAGTTATGAGAGTGGATGTTAATTGAATCTAGGCACATTTACTATCATCCGAGAGGAATTAGTAATTACTTAAGATAGTTACCTTCAACAAAGACAGACTAAATTCATAAATTTATCTAGTTGAGTGTACTGAAGCATAGTTGTGGAGATTTCTCGCCTTAGAAGCTTTTCCTCCATTGATTACAATCATCTTTTGCATTTGTTTCTTGTTTCTTAGTTATTAGTTAAACAAAATTCCCCTCATTTGGCTTAGTTTACCCATCAAAGTTACGATCGATACAACATAATCTTCGTGGGAATGATACTTGAAAAACTACGACTGATCTTATACGCTTGTGAGTAGGTTTTGGTCCTATCAAATTCTCATCAAGTCCGAAAACATACGTACAAATTTGTATTATATATATGTTAGGGTACGTAGGATTTGAATACAAATAACAATTATATTGTGAATTAAAATACAAATAAATGGTGTATTATCAATAATAGAATTTCATTGACGATTGTTGGTAAGCATGCTAATAAGATAATGCACAGTGGAGGGAGTTTCGGGTACAATTTTATTTTAAGGTATAAAATACGAAGCTATCATATCCGTTCAATTGCCGAAATGGAGGAATAAGATTAGAAGCCAGAAAAAATAAAAAACAAACCCGCGTGTGTCTGTTGTACAAATTTAATGGCATTTTTGTAAATACTGGAAAAACTCAATAATTCTCTCACAAATATCCTTTCTTTAAATTTTCAAAAACAGACATCGGTTTTTGCACCCCTCACACATTCTCTTTCTTCCTTTTCCTTCCAAAACACAAACCCCCATTTCTAATCATATGCATTTCGAGATCTCCATTAAAGCTCTATCTAAAGCTTGAATATGAAGACTAATGGACTGCTCGACATACAACGACACACAACAAAGGTAAAAATTCATCTTCTACTACCTCGTTTTTACTTATGGTGGTTTGAATTTTTCGATTTGCTTTAAACAACTTGAAATTTGTGTGAATAAAGATACTTTTGGGGTCATTGTCAAATTGAAAAATCAAAAACTTGTAATGAACTATTGTGGGTGAAAAAAAACATTTGATGTAGTATTTTATTGGTTCATAACTTCATTGAATCTGGTTTGTTGTACAAACTTTGTAATTTCCTAGATTCAAATATTCTATGGTTTATTTGAAGGTAAAATAAATTGTTCGAATGATTGAGTTCATGTCTTAAGTATGAATGTTCATTTATAATCCGCTAAGGTTCATATTTAGTCATTTGAAAAAAATGCTCACATTTATTTTGCATATATGTGCATCATAGAAAAAACTTAGGCTTCATGTGTTATAATATCAATGTTCATATCTAGTCTTCTAAGGTTCATACTTAGTCTTTTGAAAAATGTTCATGTTTTGTGCACCATAAAAGACTAAGGGTTCATGTGTTACATACCCAAATAATTGACTTTGTCAAAACCTATTATATCAAATGGTAGAGCAGTGTGTTGGTACACATAGATGTGGGTTTGAATCCCTCATTGGCTATATATTGTGCTTTGAAAAGTCTCAGTTCAAGTTGGGTTCACATATATCATGTTCAAGTTCATATATATATTCCCTTAAAGTTCATATAATCGTATCAATATTCATATTAAGCCGTTGTGTTTCCTTTCATTTTTTTCTCATTATCATGACTTTCTCATGTTCTACTTGTTAAATGTCAAAAGAAAATGTGGAAACAAACTGATTTATCCATCCTATAGGACATTCATTCATGTTCAACTCACTATATCTCATTCAGGCATTTCATCGAACACCTTGTGGTCTCAAGAATAATCACTCAAAAGAAAAAGAATTGAATAGAACGAAAGAAAAGAGTAAGGAGATGGGGGCAAACTGAACAGAATGAAAGCAAGGATGAAGCTGAGGGCGAATTGAGTAGAACAAAAGGATGGACCAAGAATTCCCTTTTGACTATGGAAGAATCACCAATTACAATTAGCAACTGGAACGATTTCCACAAAACAAAAGAAAGGGAAATAGCTTGATTTCAATTGTAGAAGAAACCACATGAACAACCAAATAAGGATGAGTCGATTGTCTTCCAACCGAATGAACTTGAAAAAGATCGATACCCATGGAAGAAACAAACAAACATCCAGATGTAGTGTGTAGAAAAGAGAATATGAGTGGTTTTTGGGGAAGTAGGGTTTCAGAATACAAATTGGCAAATATACCCCTAATTCATTAAATGTACCGCATTACATTATAGCTATGAGATGAAGCTAATTCGACAATCAAGGTCACTTCGTACTTTTTACCGTAAAGGTGATTTGTATCTGATCCCAAATCAAGCATAATGATTGTTGATATAAAAGCATAGATTTGAGATAAGCTACATCACCGTCTTATTGTATGAAATGTGAAGAATTTCATGCCGTTAGATTGTTGTGATCGACGGTTGAGGGTGTGCGCTTGCCTTCTAAAATTTTAAGTAAATGAAGGGTATTTACGTCTTTTTCCGCCCTAGATCTTCTTCCTCCTCAAACCTCCACAACAAATTTCGTATGCCGAGCTCTGGTTGTAGTATCTCCAGCGCGATTCATCATTGTTTTCCAATCGATTCTTCAAATCCGAATTCAATTTGCTCAATCAAACTTGTTTGTTTGTTTGTTCATCTTGGCTTGAAATCTCATCTGTTTTGTTGCGTTTGTCGTTCCCAAATGCCATGGATTCCAATACCGATTTCCGTTCAAACATTCCACTTTTTTATTGTATTTTCAGTGTAGGGTTGCTTGTTGGTTGATTTGATCTCGCAATGTCAAGTTCATGCAATCAAATCTCAAATTTTGTTGATTATTGACTTGTTGATTGTTCGGGATTGTAAAATCTCATATGTACTTGGTTGCCATAGACCTTTTTCTATGTTTAAAAGTGTATCAACTGGATAATTGTCGTTGTAGAGTTCATCTCAAACTAGTGTTTTGATAACGCGGTTGGTTTTAAAATATTCATAGATTAGGAACATAATACTATTAAAAATGAACATTGTCGAGTTATTTATGAACCTAATATGCTTTTTGACATTTCTTTTTACATTCCCTCTATACTTCATCATGTTCATCGACCTCAGTTTCTGCTAGTCGTGGCTTGTGTCATGAAAATAGCATCGAAAATGTTGATGCCACTAGAACTGAGGAGCCCGATGTGAATGACTATTATGAACTTCGGTTTCTCAAAATGGAATGACTTATTTCATTCCCGTTTGCCCCGATGACATGAGACATGTCGTAACTTGTCTCTTTTCTTGAACTCTTTTTTCTATGCTTTGTAAAGGAGCTTGTGTTTACAAGCATCGCAATAAATGAAAATAATATATATATACCACACACGACATTTGCACTTGTAATGGGCGTTGGGAATCATGCGAGTTTATATGATTTTTTATTCTCCATATATTATTTGTTCTATTTTTTTACACTTCGTTTTGTATTTGTTATGAGAGAATCATACATGTTTTTCATATGAACTTTAAATTTTCACACTTGTTTATTCTTGAGAACATATGAACATTACTATTTTATATATGGACCTACACAGTCAAAATATGAACCTGAAAGTATTTAAGTGTTGTACAAAGTGTATAAAGATTATTGTTATAAATGTGAACATAGACAGTCAATATGTGAACCTACACAATTAATATGTGAACCTGAACAAACAATTCTCCATCATTTTTACTTCTTGCAAAAAATAGCATACAAGTATTGAAAATCTATAAGCAAACTTTACATCCACCATAA
Organism: Rheum nobile; assembly: GCA_027886185.1. Taxonomy (NCBI): domain Eukaryota; kingdom Viridiplantae; phylum Streptophyta; class Magnoliopsida; order Caryophyllales; family Polygonaceae; genus Rheum; species Rheum nobile. The sequence continues at coordinate 1,785,077 of WOAB01000090.1, forward strand.
TACCATTGTCTAAGTCATGGTATCAACAACCCATCATACCACTATTGTTCATTGGCTTGCCAACGTTCTTATTGTACGCCATTAATTTTTCTAGAAACTTATCCTTCACTTAATCCAGACCAAAGAATCTTGTGTGGATACTTGATCATCATCGCAGTTATACACGTCTTGTGGTTTTCATCATCTATCTCATCCTCCCATCCTTGCACTGATGCGCCATGTATGCCTCCATGTGTCGCATGGTATATATACCAGAAGCTACCTTGTTGTTTGCATCACCTCATGAGATATGGACAATATATGGTTATACTTTGTCAAATGCTAATGACTTCTTCTTTATGTGAAGCCTTCGTATATCCAAATCGAAAATAACGATCTTCGTCTGAAAATAGTTAAAGCATGAACATTAGTGTAATATTTATGCACGTACAGTCTTAACAAATGAACACGTATATTAATGTGCACAAAAATGTAATGCATGACAATATACAAAAATAAATGGGCCACAGATAACTAAATATGAACGCTAGAACATATATCATGAACCTTAGATATGTCATAACTTGATAATAAGAGTATATAAAAACATGCATCTTCTATTTGAAAAATGTTGTGAACCTCAAGTTATTAGACATGAACAAAAGTTATAGTTTATGAACGCATAATGGTTCGTTTGCTTCAACAAGAATGTCTTTCATTTGTATCTAATAAATGAACATTGAGGTATTATAAATGAACATCACGACTCAAAACATGAACATACACTTCAGTCTACGATAAATAGAAATCGTAGGAACCTTTTGTGAACTAGAGTTTGTTATCTGTTTAGTCTCAAGTAAAAAATACGAAATCATCAACAACACTCTTTGATGAAATGCGTCTAATTGTGAAGCCTAAAATCATAGAGAAAGGTAGTTATTTTCAAATCACAAGCAAGCACTTCTACACTTGCACAAAGATATAAATAACAAGCATTCTCCATTTTTGTGTTTTTGTTTGTCTTTCTGTGAACCCTAAACTTCGAAGCAACTAAAAGCTGGGAACAAAATACAGAAGTTTTAAGATGAATTTTACCTTCTTGTGAACCGCTCTTTGATGGAAGATCTACATCATTCGAAATCTCATGAACAGAGTATAGATCCAATCGAAAACTCTTTCGCCTACGAATGAACGAGATTGAAGCAAGCTAGCGAGATTGAAACAAGCAAGATTGAAGCTAACCAGTTCAAGCTTGATGCGGGAGTGCAAAATCAGATCATTTGAAAGCTTCCATTGAGCAAACCATTTTGAGATGGAGTGGAGATTTTTTTGGTTTTGGTGTGAATTGGTAATGAACGCTTTTGCATAATCACTCAGATGGAAAGGAGAGTGCTTTCTTTTTGTTTGTTAAAAAAGGCTCCATTTTACTGATAATTACAAAATTGTCATCCTAAATGAAATTAGACCCCGCTCTCTCTCTCTTGCTTCTTTAAACGTGAGCCGTAGATCTCGTCGATCTAACGGTGCAACATGCTTCTTATTTCGTACTGTAGCATGTATTTATACGTGAAACCGCCTCCAAAAGCTCATAAGACTAATACGAAAACATAAAACCATTATCAAGTCAATACTAATTCAGTATACATTGTAGACTTTTGTGTATATAGGATCCTTAAGTTATAGGTGTAGCGTGCTCAAACGCCGCCTCAATTATATTACAATTGCACGTCTCTTAATTTGTGGTGCAACGACAACCGCAAGGAATCATTCCCCATCAGAGACCACAAACGATGATTTATTATTATAAAAAATAGAAACTTTTTAAAAAAATTATGATAAAATTAGGACATGTTTGAATCATAATTCATAATATATTATAAAATACTAAGTTGTGTTATCTTATATTAAATCATGTCTTTGGAGGGAAAACAGAACAAGACAAGTTCGGGTATCTCATCTGATTCTTAGATGTAAGAACAATACTCCAATATAAAGAAATTGGAATGTTGAGATTCCTAAGGCCGACTTAGTTTAATTTGGCTCACAAATTTATCCCTCTTATATACAAGATTGAAAAAATTAATTACTTACTAGTTACAAAGAAACTCAATTCAAGAAAAGTGGATTCATAAATCGCTCGACAAAACAAAAACATGTGAAAGTTGGAGTAGGTGATAAGGCGGGTCGGTTCGTGCAAGTCTCCATTTGATCCATCACCCCTTATTCACTAAAACCCAACTTTCATTTGCCTCATATATATCATAATTACTTAGTCCCAGTCCGGTTCTTGTGCAGACCGGACATAACATGTAAAATGCATACTCACTTCCCACTGTCGGATGAAGCCTTCCAACGGACAAGATTAATGACGTCCACCAACTCTACTGTAGAGGCGCGTGCGTTGGATGAAATACATGGTGACATAACCGTAAATTAGGGACAACGGACGAGAAAAGGATGCGCGTGCCCTTCAGCGGTTTAAACACAAAACCTTTTCAACCGCAACTCTCCCAAAAACTCTCTCCATCGAAACGCTTCAACTACAACTGCAACTCTCTCAAGCAAAATCTCCCAAAACATCAACCGAACGAGCGACGAATAATCGGACTTCAACAACTTGGAGAAGCAATCAGGATATCAACTTCGCGAAATCGACACATTACAGAGGCAGTGAACAAGAGACGTTCGTGCAAGAAAAAACAAAATCAAAAAACGTCAACCAACTAAGAGAGCAAGCAAATTAGCGACAACGAATCAGAGTCCGAAGGTAATAACACTCCAATTTCTTGCCTTCTACTAGTTTGAGTTTCAAATTTTAACAAAAAAAAAGATGTTTCATGAACTGTCAACGAAATTTGGGGTTTACTAGGTTACAATGACATCAACATTCATGATTGAGTTTGCATTTGAGATAATCCAAGTTCCTAGGGTTAGATGATACATGAATGAATGTAATGACTAAATTTTTTAAAACTTGTGTTATAAGGTTCATGTGGTTTTTGTGTGAAGTTCATGGTGTTGTTAGGTATGGTTCATGTGTTTGATGAACTGTACAAGAAATTTAGGGTTTACTAAATTTTTAAAACTTCTGTTAAGAGGTTCATGCGGTTTTTGTGGGAAGTTCATGGTGTTGTTAGGTACGGTTCATCTGTTTGTTGGTTCATGTGATTTTGTTTGTTGGTTCACATCCCCTAAGATTCGTAAGTGTATTGACTTGCTTCAAGTAGCTACTGTGGTAGGTTCATATGCTTTAAGTTGTTGGTTCATGGTGATTGACAGTCAAGTTCATGTTTTTACAAATGTTGGTTCACAAAAGTAAAAGGATCACATGTTATATATCAAGTTCACTTAATTCACACAGATTCATGGTTATTGACATTCAGGTTCATGTTCTTACAACTATTGGTTCATGGCAATAAAAAGTTCATATGCTCTATATCGAGTTCACTTAATTCACACAGGTTTATGGTTAGTAATTCACACAGGTTCATATGCTATAAGTTATGGGTTCGAGTAGATACTTTGCTAGGTTCATGTGTTTTGGAATGTTGGTTCATGAAACTCAGCATAAAGGTTCACTTAATTTCACCATAAGCATTTCCTTGTTACACTAAAATTGTGAAGCTCCAACAATTGTTAGATGGAGAAAATTGATGAACAAGATTAAAAAGGAGAAAAAAGTAAAAGAGTCGGTGTGCATCCTTAATTTCATTAATAATGACATTTTATAAATAAACTAAAATGTCCAATATTTTCTAAAATCACCCTCACGTCCCAATCTCTTTCATCTTCTCAAAAACCCTTTCCAGGAGTTTCGAATTGCCATTATAGACACACTGAAATTTTTCGCTCGAGTGCGATCGAATGCTTCTAACTCCATTAGTCTTCGTCATCTCTTAATAGCAAATCTCTCTTTTTCTGGAGGATCAAATCCCCCAATCTCCATAACTAAGTGAATGTAATTATTCTCAAGTACAACTTGGAGAAGAAGCACCATTGAAGTTCAAATGAATTCTGACGCTAGCTAGGGATGAATAATTTGATTGTGGCTATTGTTTTATATGTTAAATTTTAAGCACGTTTTGATATATAACTTGGAATCAGACATTCATCACCTGCTTGTGGAAATGCCTATAAGAATAGAAAATACTAAAGGTTAAGTGTTACATGTTCAAATAATTGATTTTGTCACAACCTTTTAGCTCAAACGGTAAAGAAATGTGTTGGTACAGATGATGTGGGTTTGGATCCCTCACATGCTACATATTGCGCTTGTGAAAAGTCTCAGTTCAAGTGGGGTTCACGTGTAATGCTCAAGTTCATATATATTCCCTTAAGGTTCAAGTTTATTTTCATGAAAATATTTGTGCGCGTTTTCATTCTCCGTGTAACACATGTCCTTCCTTTGTGTATAAAATGTTCACATATAGTCTTGTAATGTTCATATATATTACTTTGAGCACGTTTGTGATTGAGTTTTATTTTTCCTTGGTTTATTGAAACACTAGAGGTTCATATGATACATGTTAATGCTAGTATATAGCCATCTAATTATTCATACCAATTCTTATCAATTACTCATACCCAATTTTCACACCCCTTAATGTTCATATGTTACATGTCAATGTTCATATATAACATGTCAATGTCAATATACATCCATTTAAGGTTCATATATATCAATCTAAAAACATGATCTTGTTTTCCATACTCTAGGAACAATAAACTTAGGGTTCATATCTAACATGTCAAAGTTCATACTTATTCTTCTGAAAACTTCATTTTCTTTTCCATATTTCATGCACCATATAAATAAATTAGGGGTTCATATGTTATGTTTCAAGGTTCATATATAGTCATATAAGGTTCATATATAATAACATCAAAGTTCATATTAAGCCTATTGTGGTTCATTTCATTTTGTTGCCTTTATCAAGACTTCCTCATATGTTTCATGTCAATTGTCTGAAGAATTGTAAAAACAAATCAAACCGAGTTATCTATCCTAGAGGGCATTTCATCCATGTTCAACTCACAATTTCTATCTTAAACATTTCATCGAACAATTTGAGGGCTTGTCTTAACTCATCCTCCATAATCAAAACCAAGCTTCTCAATCTGGATATTAATTATCTACTAACAAATTGGTCCATCTGTTTGAAAATCCTAGCAACCAAAGTCATTAGTAGACAAAAAGGAGAAAGCAAAGATGAGCGTGCATTTGTAGGGTATACAGGTTAGTGCACTTGTGGAGGTTAGATTTATGTCTTCAAAGCGTCGGCGAAAAGAGACCCACAGAGAGCTCGAATCGAGACCGATGTGGCCATTCAAGATGAAGCTTCGAGGGATAACAGTGATGAACAAGGAAGAAGGCATTAAATGCGACAAATTACCAAAATACCTCCTCACGAGCAGTAGAGTATCCGAGTTATGTATCGTCTACCGACTATTATTCGAGATACAATGATAGTAACTGGATACAATCACAAGAACCACTCTGTTTGAGCCCTTGTTTAGTCTTTCATTAGACTAACCAACCTTTCCTTTTCCTTGCATTTTTGGTTGGTGTTATCTGTCCTATATGACACATCAGTGGTTGGTCTTAGATGATTTGATGTAATAATTAAAGACGAAGGCTTGCAGTTGAAGTTTAGAGAATTTTAATGGTTGTTTGAATATAAGATCTAATTTCCTAATTATTATAGTAGGTGAAATTTTTATATCCTAGTCATGTAATTAGAATTATTTAAAGTCTTCTGTTGTAATTTCAATATCATTTATAAACTATCGTTCTCCATTTACGAGAGGAATTTTAATAAAAGATTGAGTTTCTTTATACAAGTCTTCCGCTATTTACTCTTTATTATGATTGTATTTAAGTAAAATTGTTCAGATTAAAGCCTATGGTGACTTTGGACTTTAAAGTCCGAGGTCATTGGCGTGTGGCACTACTGACATAAGTCGGGGGTGTTATAATTATGATATCAGATCAATGGTTTTAAGATTATTGGCATATTGTTAGGTTTGAGAATTTCATAATTATTTTCAAAACTATTTTTGAATTATTTTATTTTATAAAGGAATTTCAAAAATTTAAATTGTTAGTATTAAGTTATGGTTTGTAAAATGGCTTAAAGTCTGAAATTTTTTAAAAGTAATGGTCTAGTTATTAAAACACTAATATTAATTTTTATAGTTGTTTTATAACAATAGTAGTATAAAGGGTTGAAATTAAGTTTATTTCCTATAATTTTACAAGTGTAGTTTTGGGAGTTGATAAAGGTAATTAAAGAAGTGATAAAATTTGTGTTTCTAGTTATATAGAAACTTATAATATTTTGGTTTATATAATAATAGTGTTTTAACGAGTAAGGCCTCGTTCAGCGTTAATGGTATTATATATTATAATATATTATATCTAGTAATTGTCGTTCGGTTAATTAGTTTCAATAAGCTGTTTGTTTTATAATTTTTTCTTATATATCACTTCAATAATTTCTTCTAGACTTTTCCTTTTCAAAACACAAATAATATATTTTTTGAAATAAGCATATTATAATGTATGATAGATTTTAGCCGAACAAACCCTATGTTTAAATTCATTTAATGATTTTAAAGTGCAGTTTTGAAAGTGGTTGTGGTCTTGTAGATTTAAAAAAGATAACGTTAGTAAATTACTTATGAAAGCATTAAGTTTATAAATAATTTGTATTATAAAATGATAAGGGTGTGAAGAGATATCTTAAAGTGTGATTTAAAATACTTACAAGTGTGTTTTCAAACTTCTACAAGCTTCGATTCCGTTCCTTAATCCTGAGATCCACTCATAAGAATCTCTCTATATTTTTGGAATAATATGAAGTTGGGTATTGACATTATTTGTTTCTCTATTCGAGTTGACGAGCGTTGTCTCGTGAGTTGAGTTTTGTAAGGATTCCTTGTATATAAGGAATTAAGTGTGGGTAATTAATGCTCTATGGAGTTTGAGATTTATTTCTCATGTGTATACATCGAGCATTGGTTGTGGTAAAATTTGCGTGGTGAGCTAATATAAAGTTTAAAGCACTTAATTGTGAGTCTTATAAAATTATTCATGTAAGTGAATAAATTTGTGAGAGAGGTATTTCATAAAGAGTTGGTCTTCTCTAAAATGATCATACTCTTATTCGATTTTGATTTAAACTTTAAAACTTAAGAGTTATAATTATGGTATTTATAAGCGAGTGTGTCCATTGTGAGACTAGTGGTTTAAAGCTTTTGGAAGAGCTAAGTGTATGAAATAACTATTTTGGAAAACCTACTTAAGGTGACATTATAAGTCTTTCTTAAGGAAATGATATAATGCTATGAGGAGTATCAAAGAGATTTAGTCATCAATTATGTTTCATAATTTCTAAATCCAAAATTTTAATTAATAATTTAATAATTGACCCTTAGATACAAATTACAAGAATTGAAAATTCTCCTCAAATTTGTCATTGAGAGAGAAAGGGTTAATTCCTTTTATGAAGTAGAGTTTTTTATCGGATTAGGAATCAAATCGAAGGATCCCTTAACTCTTAAAGAACGAATCACACTTATACCACTAAACTATACCCGCTACAATGCGATTATTGTATCGAAATGGAATTTTGTCAAATAACGAAATTTAACATAATCAAGAAAAGAAAAGATGATAAAATAATCATGAAAAGTGAGAGTATTGAACTATTTTCGGGTAAATAGTAAATTTTGGTTGGGCAAAAGATTTGCTTAATTTGGGATAATGAATTGTGTGAGAACAATGAAGTGTTTAGGGATTTATGGGTGAATAACAAACTCAGCCGATAAAAGTTTATTTTGATTTATGTGGATTAAAAGTGCGGGGTAACGTAAGTGTATGGATTTTTATCAACTAGACTTGATGAAAAAGTGATCTATGTCTATTAAGGTGATCTTATGACGTGTTTTGGGTAAATAAAGTGATTAATCATAAACTTGTTAAATGAATTATCAAAATCATGTTTGAGGAAAGTAGGGATAAAATGTTGTGCGATTACCAATTAAGGAATCTTAAGGGTCTTAAGCTAGAGTTGGATTATTTGAAAGAGTTCAACTTTTTTTGGGAATTGAGTTAGAGATGTGCATAAGGGAACATTTTAATTGAGATAAATAATGAAACTTCTTGGGATATGTACATTTAAGGAATAAGGAGATAAGATATTTGGAAGTTACAAAGAATTGATATTTGCGTTATACGGAAGTTATATATGTATCTTGGAATCCGATCATAGAAAGGAAATAGGAAGATAAATATTGTGTTCTTTTGCTTAAGAGATACTAAGTTCTTTATGGTGAGTAGCGCATAATAGCGGGATAATCTTGGAGACTATTATTCTAAGGTAGTCATAATCTTGTAGATAGATTTATGAACTAATACATGGGATAATATATGAAGACGAGATAACGTCATGGTTGAGGAAACGAATCGACTTTCCTAGGATTAATTTTGAGTACAAAATAATCGAGGATACTAAGCTCAAGTAATGAGGATAATGTGGAAACCGATCTCTCTATCTTGATAGTGCTAGTTTCGAGGTCAAAGCTATTTTTAAGGGGTAGTAATGTAATAACCCTCAATTTTAGTAAGGGTATTTATGTAATTTCCAACTCTATTTCTAATACAGGAATTTTGGTATTTATTTCATTATTCCAAAAAGGGAAATAGGTTAGAGATTATTAACGGCCTTTTAGCAAAAATACCTATTTGGAAGTTGGATTTAGCAAAAATAGGCTTGTTGCTTTTGGTATTACAAGCATGCCCAATTAGGTACTCATATAATTTGTATTTACCTTTCTTTTAAATACAAAAAGATGGAAACCTTTTCATTTTCATAAAAATAAAGGTAAATGAAAGTAAAAAGAAATAATACCCGAATTTTTTAATAAACCAATGGAAAAATAATAAAAGAAGAAGAAAATCTTGACATGATAAAAGAAGCAGCAAATCGGAAAGAAATAAAGAAGTACAAGGGAAGACAAAAAAGTACAACCTTATAAAACACATGTCACATCAATCAGTCTAATTTCCCCTCCAAAATAAAATTCCCCCCAAATCTTTACCTCTGTTACCTGGCAACTTTAATCTTCATTTTCAAAATTCCTGCCACACTACATTCATCTCCATTCCTCTTCTTTCTTCTTCTTTAATCATGTCACACTTCATTAAACGTTATTCCCCTTTCTTTAGCGAGAAAGAATCCTGCCACACGTCATTAAATTCCATTCCCCTTTCTTTAGCGATAAAGAATTCTGCCATACCTATTAGTTGTTCAGAAGAAGGGAATCTTAACAAACATTGAATACGGCATGGGTAAGTTGTTATTGTTTTAAGAGTTGAAACTGCCTATTAACTGCCACTTGTATTCTTACGGTTACTTTTTTGTTGTCGTTAGGTCGAACAAAGTTCATGATGTCTTTGATTATCGGTGGGGGGTGGAAGTTGCGTGGTGAAACTTAGACCTATGAAGGCCCGCAAAAGGCTAACGGAATTATGGTCTCGGATACCTCAAGGTTTCAAGAGTTATGGATAAAAATATCCGTTAAGCTCTATGTTGATCATGATATGTTTTGTTTGAAGTTGAGTTACACTTTATCTTTCAAAGCAAATCTACCACCTAATCTTACTGACGATAATGATCTTGAAGCATTCTGATTTCTTAATATGAAATATTGTAAAGAGGGGGTCTGGCCGATACCCCTTTGTGCAAGCTTGACAATGAATGGTGCAAATAACTTGTTTGGGAAGTTTTTTGAGGAGAAACCTTGTATCGATGTAGAGTTAAGTGCACCCCCACCATAGGTAACACAAAGACAATTTCATGTCCGAACTGTGAAAGGTGAAACCGGCATGGGTGACAGGATACTAGATGATATACTGCATGATGATTATCTTCAAGATGCAAGGGGAAAGTCTTGGATGGATGACAGGACATATGTCGATAATGACTGGAAAAGGAAGAGGGATGATGTAAGAAAATGGTTTTGCGAGAAATCAACACTAGCAGAAGTTGTCTCACTAAGTAGTGACGATGAAGAAGTTGTAACCAAGAAAAGGGGTCACTAAGCAGCGACGAAGAAGAAGTTCTTGTTTCTGCAACAAATCACAGGGGGTGTGACCTAGTCGTAATTGTTGACGATGATCAAACAAATGAAAAGGACATCCTTGGTGACATTGAAGCGGATGGCCACACCGATTTTATGAATGATAACCTTGGTGACAATGTAGGCCTTGGCGAGGAGGAAATGAACTCCTATTTTATGAATGTTGTAGCTGAAGTTGAAGAGAGGTATTACTGACCAATGGATAAGGATGGTGACTGGGCCAAGTTTGAAGATGATGAAGTAAAGAACGAGGATGATAATATGATAAATATGGGAGATACATTTGATACCAAGAAGGAGTTGAAAGATGTGTTAACTGCAATTGCTTTGAAGGATTGTTTCCAACTTAGGGTGAAGAAGTCCGACAAAACAACATATTCAGTAGGGTGTGTCGACAAAGCATGCACATTTGGATATTGTGGGTCAGTAAAGAGAGAAAGTGGTTTGTTCGTGGTTTGAAAGTTTGATGGAACCCATTGTTGTGGATTGCGTTATCGACACAACAACAACAAACATGCAACTGCATCCGTAATAGCTGAAAAGATACTTCCAAGGTAAAACTAAGTTGTTTCAGGTATGTGTAATGCCTTATTGCCATGTATGACAGGGTGTGAGTGACGATTCTATTATATTGTTTGACAAGTTCAGAGGTCGAAGCCCCAAGAGCAAGAGAAATACAAAGTTCCATAAAGGACATGGGAATTGATGCCAGTTATTCTAAGGCCAATCGAGCACGCTTGTTAGCCGAGGACATGATACGAGGTATTGCGGAGGGGAGTTACAGTGAGCTGAACTCGTGGCTTTACATGCTAAAAAAATGAATCCTGGCTGCCACACGGCTATTACCATAGATTCTAACAACCATTTCAAGTACTACTTCTGGTCCTTGGATAAGGTTGACTAACCCAACATAGGAGGAAGGTATACATGCTTGTTAAATACTTTTTGCACAATCAAGTAAAGTAAGGATTAGTAGATATGTATGACAGGATGTTCGTGTGCATGACAATATTATGTACCGTTGTATGACAAGATGATAAGTTGTTTTAAGTGTTGTTTTCTGGTCGCAGGTAATTTCAGTGGATCGAGCTTTTTTGAGTGGGAAATACTTAGGCCATCTTCTTCTAGCTGCAACCCAAGATGGAAACAGAGGCATATACCCTCTCATATTCGCAGTGGTTGACAGCGAGAATGATGCGTCATGGTCATTTTTCTTTAGTCAGATGAAAGCCGTTGTAGCAGACACGGAAGAGGTTGTATTCATGTCTGATCGTCACACGAGTATTGCAAGGGGATTGAGAAGACACTATACTCTTGTAGGTCATGGCTTTTGCACCTATCATATATACCAGAACTTCAAGATAAAATACCATAGGGGAGACATGTTGAGTCGGTGGAACAAGGTTGTAAAGGCTTACACCATTGAGGAGTATACGAAGCAGTTACGAAAGCTGGAAAGGGATTCAAAACAGGTTGCAAAATATGTTCTAAGTGCAGGGTTATCCACGTGGTCAAGGTCTCACTTTCCGGCAAACAGGTTCAGCATAATGACAATGAACAATGCTGAATGTTTTAATTCACTGTTTAAGAAGGAGCGTGCCTGGCCTATAGTTGCATTGTTTGATGTGATTCTACAAACTTTTGCAACGTGGTTCTGTGAGCGGAGGGAACACGCAGGCAGGTGGGATGAGAGTGTTCCGAAGGAAACCACTAAGCTTATGGACGTCAGGTACCTGAGGTCTTTATCAATAAAGGTGCGTAGACTTAGTCATTTTGAAGCGGAGGTAACAAATGGAGATAACAGATTTGAAGTGAATATTCATGCTCAAATCTGCCAGTGCAAGGTATTCCAGACTGACAGGATTCCATGCACACATTCCCTTGTTGTAGCAAAGGATAGGAGTATTGATGCTTCTACCTTGTTGAGTCCCTTTTACATGAATGATACGGCTAAGGAAGCTTACAAAGAAACAGTGCACCTGGTGCCCCTAACCAGTCGTTCAAATGTTCCTACATCTGTATCCAATAAGCCTTGTCTTCCATCGCTCGTGAGGAGACACGTTGGAAGGCCCATGGTTAATAGGTTTAAGGCGCATTGGGAGAGGAATTATGGAACAATTAAGCGTTGTTCAAGATGCGGGCTGAGAGGACATACCCAAAAAACATCATACAGACGTTTTCCAAGCTGAGAGGACACATCTCCTTCATATGTATAATAATAGATCCATATTTTGGGAACACTCGTCCATATTTTGCTTCTCGTTTGATGTTGAACGCATCTTGTTAATATGTGTAGTAAGAGATCCAAACTCTTGAAAGATCTCTTACCACTCATAATTCTTTTGAACCTAATTAATGTATGACTTTTTCTTGTGAACTTTCTTTTCTTCGAAGACAGAAGCAAGTCATGGTCAATATGGTTTCAAAGTAGTTAATGCAATTTGTGTGGTCCAAATTGGTTGAATTGATATTTAGTCAAAAATAGTTAATGTAATCTTCTTCATTAATGTTATATCACATATTCATTTTTGCGCATTCATAGAATTTAACACAATCCTGTCATGATTCCAAATATATCCTGACAGGTTCAATATGGACTAGTTTGGGTTAAATTGATATGACACAATCCTGTCATGATTCCATATATATCTTGACAGGTTTAATATGGACTAGATCGGACTGATAGACTATCATTGTTCTAGCACAACCACAAAATACATTTACATATTACATAAAACGGCCACAAAATGCATCAAAAAGTACTAAATATTACACATATTAAGTGGCAATGTAATGTCACTACACTTCTCCTACGGAGGACATGGCTGAGGCTGGGAGGGCACGTAGGTGAAGCACGTCGTCGACCTCTCCTATCACAATATATATTAATGAAAGACACTGTCCTACAAAGGGCGGCAAGGGCGGCGGCGTCCCCACGGTTCCGCAAGGCCCTCATGGTATGAGGGCCGCCGTGTAGAGTTACTACTTCAAAAAAGAAGAAGGCATCCTATTCACGATTGTTAAAATTGTAAAATTTCCCAAGGAGCCACCATATATCTCTTACCATGTCGGACATCGACGCCTAGTTTTCAGAAATGCCACCCTCGTAGACGTGGGTGGAGGCGCTTGCCATTTGTCCCCTCGTAGGGACGATTCTCCCGCCGGTATGGACCGTTGTGTACACCCTATATTGTGTCGGCTGTTTATCCATGGGAAGGAAGAGAAGTAGTAGATGAGTAAGAGTTGTGTAGATTAGGGAGATGTTGGAAGAGTTGTAGTTGAGGAAATGTGGCTAAGAGGAGGTATATAAAGATGGAGTGAAATGGAGTTGGTTGGCAGTTTAGGGGTAATTTATGGCGGTTTCTTTTGATATCCTGTCGGGGTCGTACATATCAGAGATTCCCGTATGTCAGTACTGTATGCTCTTGTCAAATCCGACTGAATATTTGCGCTAAAAAAGTCAACAAAAAAGAAAAAGTCAATGATATTTTGGAATGCTCTTTAGATATCCTGTCATACTTTTGTCAAATTTGACTGAATATTATGCTCTTGTCAGATTCCCGTATGTCAACTGTATATTTTTTAATGAGTTATAATATGTAAATGTAACCCATCCTATCATGCTCAATGACATGTCCTATCCTCTTTAATATGGTTTGAAATCATCTTACCGACTAGTTTGTGAACTTTTTTTGTTTGGTTCGAATTGATACCGATTTGATACTTAGTTGAAATTTTTTAAACATTACACATATTATCATAAAGTACTATATTTTATAGAACGGAAATAGATAACATGCTTCATAAAGTACTAAATATTACACATATTATCATAAAGTACTAAATATTACGTGACATTACATAGTCACTACACTAAAATGCATCATAAAATACTTCATAAAATACTAAATACTATGTGACATTAGATACTCACTACACTAAAGTACTAAATAAAAGGCTAATTATTAGATAGACACATCTCTTGCGGAGGACATGGCGGAGGCTGGGAGGGCGCGTGGGTGAAGCACGTTGTCGACTTCTCCGGTCACGACATAAATGTTTATGAATGCCATTGTCCTACCGAGGTCGGCAAGGGCGGCGGCGACTCTGTGGTTCTACAACATCCTCAAGGTATGAGGGCCGCCGTGTGGTGGTACTACTTCAAAAAAGTAGGCGGCGTCCCGTTCACATTGTTAAAATTATAAAGTTGGCTAATGATCCACCAAATGTATTTTACCCTTTCAGCCATCGGCGAACAGTTTTCAGAAATGCCACCCTTGTAGACGTGGGTGGAGGCCCTTGCAATTTGTTCCCTCGTAGGGACGATTCTCCCGCTGATATGGACCATGGTGTACACCCTATGTGCCAGATGTTCATCCATGGGAAGGAAGGAAGAGGAGGAAATGTGGAGTTGTATTGATTAAGAAGATGTTGGAAGAGTTGTAGATGAGGAAATGTGGCTAACAAGGGGTATATAAAAAGGAGTTGGTTGGCAGTTAGGGGTAATTCATGATGATTTATTTACTCTCCTAAAAAGAAGTTAGTAGGGTTAATTAGAATATTAGATATCCCGTGTCAATACTTTAGATATCCTGTCGGGGATGCAGTTATGTTCTTACATATTAGAGAATCCCCTATGTGAGTACTTTAAATACTTTGTACATGAAAGCAAAAGTCAATAATACTTCGGAATTAATAGACATCCCACATCCCTCTTACACTCATCATGTCATGCTACTTTATAATATGTATATTATAAAGTCAATGTATATTTTTTTACACAACTGCCATATAATTGCCAT